>CM060369.1:205263306-205895806 GCA_030545235.1 Helianthus tuberosus
TTTCTAATTACGCCATTGAGCATAACTCTTAATCTAGACCTCAAACTGATGTGAAAATTTAGGGACATGTTTATAAATCAGTAATAAAGATTATTGTCCTCTTACATTTTCAAAATTCTTGTTTTAAGGTAAAAAGGGTATATTGGTCAACATTTAGGCATATAATGGAAACATGCATATGAATCGGATAACTAATGAACCAAGTTGTATAATCACAGAGGGTTATACTAACATGTTACCTGGTCCTAATAAAGCTCTAAGGCATTTCTAAAATATGCTCTAATGGGTCAGAACTGAAAGTCAAAGCAAAAGTCCACTTATGCGACTTTCGGTTCCGAACCGAGCTAATACTGAAAATTGTCGGGTTGAACATGCTTAGACATGTTCTTACATTAATTACCAGGTTATATGAATGATAAAACAGGTTGCATGGCTTCTACATTGTTAATTATGTGTTTATTTGAAAAATTGCTTTCTGTTGACTTTTTCTAATCAAGTTTGACCCGACAATTGACCTAGTTAGAGTGGGAATCAGAGGGTGCCCTTTTAAGGGTTTATTGCCCACATAATTACCAACTTATAGGTACTTTCAATTCGAGAATTGACTTGACCATTAGTGATTAATCACAAACTCAAACCTTAATTACGACGGTTTGACTTTGGGCCATTAAACTAATTAAAAGTGAATTAAGAGAGGTTAAGGACACTTACTGAAGTCCTATGCACGACTAATGATCCTTAGGAAGTGGTCTTGAGCTCCAGGAATCTCCAGAACAAGTGTTTGAAAGTTTTCAAGTGATGTGCTTAAATGTTGCAACAATGAGCTCTGTATATAGCCAAGGAAGGATCATGGAGATTGATACAGGTGTTATGGCAACTCTAGGGATGAAAACAAGTGTCAATGGACGTGTTTCAAGCAGCTAGAGGGTGGCAAACTCGCGGAATTTAGCAAACATGCAAGTTGCCACGTTAAATAACATTTTTTTGAGCTGGCAGTCAGTCGCGTCGTGCGACGGAGGAGTGCCTCAGGTGGTGGCGCAGCGCCAGGAGGTAGGGGACCAGCCAAACAAGTTTCAAAAATGACATTTTAACCCCCTGGACCTTCTAAAGCGTAATTTCTTCCATTTTAAGCACTTTTAACCCATGAAATTTATATTTCTATGATCCATGAGATATAACCAAACATCATTAGGTCCGGTTTCGTTAAACGATAACCGAAAACACAAGTTTTGCCTCGTTGACGCTTTTAACCCCTTACTTACGAATGTTCGCGTATCTTTCTCATACGATATCGAAACCTTGTGAAATTTTTATCACTTATTCTAGTGAGCATATTTAATCATTACAAAGCTTCGGGTTCGCTAAAAGGTCAATCAGAGGTATGAATTAAACATGTTGACACTTTTAACCCTTGCGGTTTGTAAACTTTCACTTTCTTCCACAAATGGCTTCATACGCTTCATGATTCATTCGTTTAAGGTTATAAACATCGTGTAGGGTTGTTGAAAGGCATAATTATCAAATGTTGACACTTTGTATCCTTATATACATATGCTTTCTTTGTTTGTCAACTTTAGTCCCTCTTAATCAATCCGTTACACGTTTAAAGTCCATGACACGTGTCGATACTATATTGGACATGATTTTGCGAGGTGTTATAGTTGGTATGTCATTAAGGTGATGGAATTCACTTGACAACAAAACGGGTCAAAATAAATAGTTGAAATATGTGCAATATTGATATAGCGAAAATGGTTGTGTTTAGTATGTCATTGAAGTGATGGAATTCACCCGAAAACCAAGTAGGTCAAATAAATAATTAAAATAATAGTGATCAAAACAAAGACACCATTGGTAAAAGTTATAACGGGTCGAACAATTTAAGAATATTGTCTTTTAAGAAATAAGAACTCATGGCGCGAACCGGAATAGGTTCAAGGGGCATGATGGTATTAATATACCATCATGCGTTGATAAATGGTTATGTCGACTAAACTGGTCAAATTGTGAGTTAATACCATTTGACAATTATAACTGACGACTACTTGTTGAGTTTTGTGTTCACAGGAAATGACATATGTTTGCGATGCTTTAACTAGAAAAAAATTAAGGCAAAAAGTATGTAAACGGGTCGATGCTATGACCCGAGCTAGGTACGCATATTTATAGTTTTAGTAGAAGTAATATTTTGGTTAAATACTAGCGAAAGTCTTTCGTCGTAAAATGAAGGACTAAAATTGACCAAAAAGCCCTTAATGGGTGAATTGGGTGAACGACCCATATGGGTTATTTAGGAACTTGTATGGTGATTATGAAATATAGGTAGATACTTTAGATAGGAAATTGCAAAGTGTGAAAAGAAAAGAGGTAGTTCTAGACTAAATTGCATAAATCCCCTAAACGGGTCAAAACGGATCTATGCGCATAGCTTGCGTACTAGTTGCGTAATTCATAAGAATTATGAACCCGAGCTAAGAATTTGTGTTAAACGCAATGGAGCATGTATTTTGGTTAATTAGAAACAAGTTTGTGGTTTAAAAACTTGAACGGGTCAAAAGTCTTTAAAAATGAATTTTAAGCCGAGGACTCGAAGCTTATTATTTTATGAATTCAGATGTTAACTTTAACTCCATATGATGGGGGATTAAATTACGATCGCGTAGGAAAAATAATCACTTAAAACAGACACTTAGATTGAAAGTTACGCTAGTTTAAAGTTGAGATTATGGAAAATTCGAAGCTGGGCAGAAATGTAGGAATTCAACCTGCAGCCGCTGGAAAACGGGTTCCCCCGCGGCACGCGACAGGGGACCTTAGCTCTGACGCGACACGCGAGAGCGCTCGCGGGGCGCGAAGGATCCAAAGGAGTCTGTCGTGTGGCGCGACAGACCAAGAATCGAAATTTTGTTTTTGTTTTCATTTGTATGATACTAGAACCTATTTATATATAATTTAATGTTGTCAAAACTAACATTTATTGTGGTTTTGACCTTAGGTGATATTCGTCTCATTTCGGATGCTGATCAAGCAAGAAATCAAGAACCGAACACAAACTTTTGAAGCTTCCGCGCTAATTTAATCTTGTTTTAGTTTGTAAACACTAACTATATGTCGAATGTTTTAAACTAGTCAGTTGGTAATCTTAGAACACCTTAAGCATGCAATCTTAGTTTTTTTTTATAACTAAGTTTTGTAATTATGCATTTTGGTTTTAAAAATGTGTATTTTATATTAAAATCTTAAATAAAGAGACGGGTGTTACACTTTGCATACGATTATGATGATTTATTAATGTTGTACAAGAATGTCCATGGTGGTAAGTTGAGGAAAAAGATAATTAGAGGTATTGTGATGGTTACAACTTGGGCTTTATGGAACACTCGGAATGTAAAGATCTTCCAAGATAAAGATACGAAGGTAATGGGGGTGGTGGCTGAAGTGAAATCAAGGTTTTTCTTATGGTTAAAAAATAGGTCGAACTTTAAATGTATAGTTTGGAAGGATTGGACCACTTATCCATTGTACATGTGTAATTAGTTTTGACGGTTCTCCCGTTTGAATGCTAGCCGTGTTTAATGAAAGTCAATGTTCAAAAAAAAATGATCTAACCTAAGATTATATATGGTGACCCGCCTATTAGCGTGAGGGGCTCTTGCGTGAGTATGGCAACAACGTGTGTGTCTGTTTGTTCGATGGTTTGATTTTTTAAAACAAACATAAGCCTCCGTCTCACCATTTTTTATAAAAGAAAATGGAACTCTCGTGTAGAGGTGCACAAACCGGTTAATTTTAATAACCGGTTCGGTTAACCAGTTATACCGGTTAATTTGACTTTTTGACTTTAACCGGTTAATGCTTTAACCGGTTATTACTTTAACCGGTTATTTTTTTAACTGGTCCGGTTAATTACTTTAACCGGTTATTTTCGGTTATTAACCGGTTTTTTTTGCATTTTTTTTGAATTTTTCGGTTATTTTTTCGGTTAACCAGTCTATCGGTTAAAAAACCGGTTAATAACCGGTTATTATACTAAACACTTATAACCGGTTACTAACCTACGGTTAAAAATAACCACTAACCGGTTATTCCTAAATCGGTTATTAACCGGTTACGGTTTCGGTTAATAACCGGTTACGGTTAATTAACCGGTTATTTTGTGCACCTCTACTCTCGTGAAACCATTACACATTCTAGCGAGTGTGACACTTTTGTCTAGCGGTAACACGATCAAACATTATAGTAACACCAATATACATAACCGAAACATGTTAATATTGCCACATTAACTTTAACTTTTTTATTTTAAGACAAATAACGTACTGCTGCACGTAGCCCACCCACACACACTGGTTGTGTTGACTAATGGACATTACCCGACGATCGGATATCGTTGGCAAAGGGTACATACAAAAATTGGATAATATGTTGGGAAAACAAGGACAGATGTTGGCAAAATTGGCATGTAGCAAACCAGGGTCCAGGGTCCAGACCAGCCAGCCACCGACTGACATGACTTGACCCAGACCTTATTGCTTCTTCTGATATGACTTGACTGGACCTTTTCTTTCACTGGGTTCAGTCCCCAAACTTTCACCTTCTTTTAACTTTTATTTCACTAAAATATTAATTGATTAAATGTACACAAATCATATTGAATATTTATTGTAAAAACACAAGATATACATACGATCTTGGCGTTTACATGAGATGATTCGTTTTACTTTTATTTATTTTTGAATTAAATGTCATTTTGGTACCTGTGGTTTGGGTCATTTTGACAGTTTAGTCCAAAAGTTTCATGTTTTGTCTATGTGTCCAAAAATGTTTCACCGTTGCCATTTTAGTCCACTGGGTTAAGTTCATTCATTTTTTTCTGTTAAAATGACAATGGTGAAACCTTTTTGGACCCACATGCAAAAAATGAAACCTTTAGACTAAACTGCCAAAATGACCCAAACCACAGAGGCTAAAATGACATTTAACTCTTTATTTTTTTAACGGTGAGGAAACATATAGATTAAATATGAAAGATTTGAACTAAACTGTCAAAATAAAACAAACCACATGCAAAAAATGAAACCTTTAGACTAACTAAACTATCTGATGATCTCGTCGCCTACCCACGTCAGGTATTTATCTCTGTTAAAATAGTGCGGTTTTATAAAATGAGCAATACATGAATTTTAGGAGAGTGTATGTTCTCTCTTAATAAGTAAAATAACATAGATCTATCTTTAAAAAAAAATAAAGTAAAACATAAATACTAGCTTAAAAAATTTAAACCCTTGTCACACAAAAGATGATACCATCAATAACTATAGGACTATATCACTAAATACTCATAATAAATTGTTGGTATTTCATATTTGAATTTTCCCTCTATCTCATAATTCTCATTAACCCCTGACAATTTAGAGCACTTCAATTGTGCAATTCAAATTGGCCCATCAACCCATATATAAACCCACCACCATCATTCTTCATTCACCAATTTCCATCATGTCTTCCGACTCCAATTCCCCTCCAACCACCACTTTCGTCCAAGCCGACCCATCAAACTTCCGAGCCGTTGTGCAACGGCTCACTGGGGCCGCCCCCACCCCCCAAACCGGCCCCGAACCCCCTAACCGAAGATCGGAGTTCAAACTACATGAACGAAGACAAAATGCGGGAAAACTCGAGATAACTCTTAACAACGGGTTCGGCCCGTTTGGGATCATGTTCCCTCCAGGGAGACAAAGGAGCTACAACGTTGGCGACACGATGATGTCATCGCCCGTGTCCACATTGGATGTGTACGGGCGTGGGAGCCCACGGACGCCCGTGGAGGAAGAAGAGAGGGCGATTGCGGAAAAAGGGTTTTATTTGCACCCCAGCCCGCTTAGTACACCCCGAGGGTCCGAACCCGAGTTGTTGGTTTTGTTTCCGCTTTACTCACCTAAAGCGGATTCATCATCGTCGTCTTGACTTGTTTCAAGAAGGGTTTGATTTTCTAGCAGTTTGTTTGTTAAACAACGTGCCTAGTAAAATCTCACTCATCGGTCGTCTCAAATGTACCGGTTTATTATGGATTAATTTATTAGTTTAAGTAGAGTTATTAGTATGTTTTTAATTAATTTCATGTATTCTTTCTCCTAGTTAACGTGATTATTATTATTAATTTGTAAGAAATGGCATGTGTCCCTAGTGATGATTGTTATTAGTTTTGATATGAGATATCATCATTTTTAATTAAGATTGTCTACCATGCATTGTAAAATTTTATGGTATGATATAATACATAACCGGTTAAGAGACATTTACTGATTTTTCTATGTGTTAGTTTTAATCATTTTGTTATGTAAATAATTGGAGCTTATTAAATGTTAAATAATTAATTATCTTTTTGTTACGGTTTTAGATTGTAAAAAAAAAAATAGATAAAATAAAATAAAATAAAACCTTTTTCTACAACAAAATATACACAAAAACTACTGAGTGTCGGATGATGAAAGCCAATCCAAAACTTATTTAAACAATCCTTTTTGTCTTCAAATCTATATACTTGGTGCTATAATAAATGATGTTAACAGTTTTCCCAATATGTTTTGACTTCAATTCTATTTTTACTTTCTGGTACACGACAACTTAATCTTTGAAGTCATGTCATATATGGTTGATATTAAAAACCTGATCCACAACTTAATTAGTACAGGCTGGCCCGGGGTGTAAGCGGAGCTCCACCGCCATCACCAACAAGCCGTTCTAAAAAAAAAAAAAAAAAAAAAAAAAAAAAAAAACCTGATCGGCACTGTCTTGAAAATTGGAATAATATGATCACCAAATTTGAAAAAAACAATAAAATATAAAAGAGTTAATTACATAGTTAGTTCATGTGGTTTGCACAAAGTGACATAATTAGGTACTAATAGTTTAAAATCACATTCTAGGGTATTAACCTTTCATTTTGTAACGTTTGGAGGCATTAACGTTATTTGTAGGTTTAAAATCACATTCTATTAGTACCTAAGTATGTTATTTTGTGCAAACCACAAGGACTAACTATGTTAATACCCTAGAAGGTAATTTTAAACTATTAGTACCTAAGTATGTTATTTTGTGCAAACCACAGGGACTAACTATGTAATTAACTCAATATAAAATACATAAAACATATTACAATTTACAACTAAAGTTAGTACATTGAAGAATAAAGAAAATTATAAGAATATAAATAATCAACCAAAGTTAAATACAAATTAACAACGTAAAAACAAGTTTATCTCAACTTTAAACTAGCAATTAAAGATGGCTAAAGTGGTTGGATTTTAGTTTGACATCCTATTCACTTTTCAACATGTTTTGACAAAAATGAATTTTCTTTTTATGTAATACAAAAACTTTTTGACTTTAACTTGGTGGAGAGTATATTCATTATTGGTTTATTGGATTTTATCACTCACAACTTTTAGGTATTGACTACTCTTACTTTCAACTATCACTTTGACTTCCACCGTTCCTAACTTAACACTTTGTGTGTTGTGTCACTCCACACGTGAACATTTCTTAGTATTTGACTTGTGTTATTGGTGATATTAGACTAACACTTGATGAATTACTAATGACTGCAGGTGAATCTTCTCCTAAAAGACAAAAGGGGAGCCAAAAACCTCTTAACTGGAGTGACACAACACACAAAATGTTAAGTTGGGAGTGGTGAAAATCAAAGTAATAATTTGGAGTGGCAACAGCCAATACCCAACAGTTGAAAGTGATAAAATCCAATAACCCTTCATTATTTGTTATAGAGTACACCACTTCTTCATAAAGTTACATTTTACTGAAAACATATGTAAACTCATGATTAAAAGAAAAAAAATAGTCAATGAAGTCATGAACGTAGTTTTTGAAATATTGAAGAACATCAATGATTAAAAACAAAAGAAGTTCATGATTTTTAACTTTGAAGTTGTATTAAAAAGTTATATTTTACTTGAAAGATATAATTTCTTTTCCTATTTCACAAAATGTAGAATTGTTATTTCAACTTATTACTGATCAACTATGATACTTATTCTTAACGACACCCGGATAAATCATGGCCAAAGGCCATCCACGTCTGCAAATGCAGACGGTGCTAGTGACTCAACCTACCACCATTACAGAGGAAACACACCCCTCGAAGCCCTAGTATGGTAAATCCCCTAACTCAACCCAAAACAATTTTGCTCCATGCGAAACTCGGACCTATAACCTCCACATTGAAAGATTATAGGGCTGCAAATGCATTAGAAAGGTTATGGAGCTGCCAATGCATTAGAAAGTCATATGTTATTTATTTATAAAAGAAATAGAAAATTAACTTCTTCATATATATAATATGGGTTAGGATCAAATACAAACTCTTCTATATTTGCGTCATGGTGTCTTTTTTGTAACTTATTGCGCTTTTTCTTCGAAATTGTGTTATATTTTGCTCCATATTATGTTATATTTTACGATGCATTGTGTCAGAAGCCTTTTTAGAATAATTTTATATTATATACTGTTTTTATATTTGGATTGCAAAAAGAATTTAGAATTAGAATTGTGGGCTAGATTTTGGCGGGATGGAGTGCAGGGAAGGTAAATGATTATTTATTGTCTGCTACAAACGTTATAAATGGATGATTAATTCTTAACCGTAGGATCTGTTGACAAAATTTAGAGGCGCGTTGCGATGAAGGGCTTGGATTTGATATCACTTGTGAGCATTTACTAACCTACTGTCAAGTCTACCGAATAATAATGGTCGTTCACGGTTCACTACCTTAAATATGTCAGATTCTCCTATTTTACCCATATCATCGGATGCTCTAAAGCACTTGTTCAACTAGGACTCCAAACCTTGGACCAACCACAATATTAAATTTTCTGTAAATTAGTCTTAAAGCTTCCCGCGTTGCGGGCAGGTGATTTAAAATCGTTATACCAGCGTGTGGGGAGGGAGTGGGGGCGTAAAACTGAAATTTACTTATATCATCTATTGCAACTTGCTATAAACATAAAGGACGAAAAATGTAATTTACCCTGAATTATGTCTTTACGTATATAAAGTTGAAAAAATAATATATTTTAAAATGCTAAGGTTGTTGTTAGAGGTGTACAAATCCATTTATTTTAAAACCGTGTTCGTTAAAAAAAGAAAAAAAAATCGGTTTGTAAAAAACTAGTTCGGGTTATAAAACGTTTTAGGAGGGAGATGTTTGAACCTATCAAATTGATTGGGGTCGGGTTCAAATCGGTCTATGACAAAAAGAAATTAGTTTTTTGACAAGTTTTTTTTTTAAATCAAGTCACTTCTAAACCAATTTCAGGGCATTAATACTTCGAACCGGAGGCTTGGGTCGAGTCCACACCGTTTTTTTAAGTGGGTCGAGTTGCCAAACCAATAATAAAAAAGTCGTGATTTTAATGGAAAAAATTAAAAAAATGTGTGTTTTTAAAAGGTTTTTTAGGTAGTTTTGTTTGTGTTCACACTAGTTCTCAGGTTCTCTACCTAAATGCTAGTTTCTAACGGATCTTCTTCGATTGCTTTTTCATAATTTTATCAATTGTGAGCATTATTTTTAAGGAAAATTGGTTTTTAATAAACCAACCTTTGCCCCATTGGTAAATAATAATGCTACCTACAGATTTGGTAGTTAATAATCCTACGTTTCAATATGTTGGTACTCAACGGACCTCCGTTAGTTTTTTTTAACTGAAGTTAGTTTTTAAGTTTTATTTATTACACAAACAGTCCCTGTAGTTATAATTTACTAGTTTTAAGTTTTATTTATTACACAAACAGTCCCTGTAGTTATAAAAAAAATCATAAAAATAAAAAAAAAATCTAAAAAATAAAAAAATTCTAAAAAAATAAAAAAAATTCTAAAAAAATCAAAAAAATTCTAAAAAAATCAAAAAAAAAATAAAAAAAAATCATAAAAATTCTAAAAAATATCAAAAAAATTCTAAAAAAATCATAAAAAACCGTTTCGACCCGTACCGTTTCGACCCGTACCGTTTCGACGCGAACCGTTTCGACGCGTACCGTTTCGACCCGGACCGTTTCGACCCGTACCGTTTCGACCCGTACCGTTTCGAACCGTACCGTTTCGACCCGTACCGTTTCGAACCGTACCGTTTCGACCCGGACCGTTTCGACGCGTACCGTTTCGACCCGAACCGTTTTCGACCCGTACCGTTTTCGACCCGTACCGTTTCGACCCGTACCGTTTCGACCCGTACCGTTTCGACGCGAACCGTTTCGACGCGTACCGTTTCGACCCGGACCGTTTCGAACCGTACCGTTTCGACCCGGACCGTTTCGACGCGTACCGTTTCGACCCGAACCGTTTTCGACCCGTACCGTTTTCGACCCGTACCGTTTCGACCCGTACCGTTTCGACGCGAACCGTTTCGACGCGTACCGTTTCGACCCGGACCGTTTCGACCCGTACCGTTTCGAACCGTACCGTACCGGTGGCGGTGCTGTGGTGGTGGTGGTGGCGGTGGCGGTGCTGTGGTGGTGGTGGTGGTGGTGGTGGCGGTGCGGTGGTGGTGGTGGTGGTGGTGGTGGCGGTGCTGTGGTGGTGGTGGTGGTGGCGGTGCGGTGGCGGTGGTGGTGGCGGTGGCGGTGGTGGCGGTGGCGGCGGTGGCGGTGGCGGTGGCGGTGGCGGTGGCGGTGGCGGCGGTGGCGGTGGTGGTGGTGGCGGGTCGAGGCGGTGGTGGTGGCGGGTCGAAACGGTACGGGTCGAAACGGTCCGGGTCGAAACGGTCCGGGTCGAAAACGGTCCGGGTCGAAACGGTCCGCGTCGAAACGGTCCGGGTCGAAAACGGTTTTTTTATGATTTTTTTAGAATTTTTTTTGATTTTTTTAGAATTTTTTTGATTTTTTATGATTTTTTTAGATTTTTTTTTTTTTTTTTGAATTTTTATGATTTTTTTGGATTTTTTTGAATTTTTAGATTTTTTTTTATTTTTATGATTTTTTTATAACTACAGAGACTGTTTGTGTAATAAATAAAACTTAAAAACTAACTTAAGTTAAAAAAAACTAACGGAGGTATATTGAGTACCAACATATTGAAACGTAGGATTATTAACTACCAAATCTGTAGGTAGCATTATTATTTACCAATGGGGCAAAGGTTGGTTTATTAAAAACCAATTTTCCTATTTTTAATTATATATTTAATATGAACTATAGCTCAATCGGCATTGATGAGAAGTGAAGATTTAGGTTTAAGGGCACACGTTTCAAGTTCGAATCCGATCTCAACCGGGTTTTACCGTTGGGTTTGAGGGCGTAGGTTTCACGTTCATATCCGATTTCAACCGGGTTTTACCGCGGTGGGCCTTCGAGAGACGGGTTTTCCTCGGAACTGGAGATAGTGGGTTTATGCTACCCAGCGTTGTCTGCGGTTGCTGGCGTATGGGATTGCCTTTTGCCATTGGGTTAACCCGAGTAACCAGACTTTTATTTCACTGGTCGTTGATGTGCAAAATATGGTCTATAAAATTAACCTAATTTAGACACTCTAATTTTGTTATAGACTCTTCTAATGCTAGAACACAAGACACATAGGTATAGCTATCAACTGTAACAAAGCCTAATGAAGTTCAGATATTTAATCCATGAGGCTTTAGCGACGCTAAACTAGACTCTGACTCAACTAATTACTTAATTGGTTTATTTGATTGGGAGTTTTGATTATTAAACTAAGTGAATTAACTGAGATACTTAAACTACCAAAATGCAACTTAGAACACGTAAGGGAAAACAGGGATGGGAAAGCACTACCAAGGTAAGGAATCCTAATAAATAACGTAACTGCTAACGGGAAGGACTAACGTATAACATCGGTTCTAAATATACGACACAATAGGAACTAAATATAGGCTGAGTCTCCTACCGGTCTCGTCAACTTTACCTAAGACTCATAAAGGTCAATAAGCTCACTATTTATGTAGTTTAGATCTCATCCCGTTCTCACCTCACTATGGATTACTAAGGAACTCTAATGGCTCATCTCTCGAATCTATCAACTAAAGTGCTATGAAAGACTATGATCCACAATCCCATAACATAAAAGTAAATTGATCTAATTAAACTAACTAATAACCTGGAAACATTAAACCACAATGGAAAGGGTCAAACATGATCTCTCACTATCTAAACCCAACAATCAATGGCACATGGGGAATCCAGCTAATCTATCACCTCCTAGTCTCAAGATTAGGTAGTACTTTGACTTTTGTTAGTTAACCAACCTGTGTCTCCATATTGCCTCTCGGTCTTACCGACTAGAAACAAAACTACAAGTGACAATGGATCTAGAATGAACTAAAACTAACCAAGATGATTCGCGACTCAATTAGATCAACCAATTCACAGGAAATAAACATCCAATTAATTAAAATCAGAACACACATCCATCATTAATCAATAAAGGTAAGTCTTTTATTAACAGTCAAGTCATACGTGTAATGTCAAACCCGAAAACAATAAACTCATTACATTATTCAATCCAAACCCCGATAGCTAACAAGTCTAGCCAACAATTGTCATGCAAAATAGTAAACAAGTCAAAGAGTTTAGAAACATAGAAGCACAAAGCATGATTAAAGTATTCTAAACGAGAATTATGATCAAACACATTACAAACAACTTCAAACTTTATCAAGCTCCAAATTTTATCTTCCACTCCTTCTGGCCTGCTCCAAAATCTCGCTAAGATGGCCTTTTTTGTTCTAGTAAGTCATGTATGGCAGCTAGCGTTGACTCGAGGTTTTTATATTCAAAAAATAGAGTTCGACTGACTTTCCCTCAGCTCGCGTGGTGCGAGCCACACCCACACCATCATCGTGTCTCACCTAAGGGCTGAGTAACAACAAAATAATCATTGGCAAGGAAGGGTAATTATTGGGATTCATTAAGGGTAAATCAGTAAATTCATTGAGCCGCTAGGCTCCATCACATCGCGACGCACCAACCTTTTAAATATTCAGAAACTTCATTTTGGCCCTTGCACTTCCTTGTTTGCTCCGTGGTGCTCGTTCTTCACCGTGTTAGCTCCTTTTATTCACCAGGACATGCTAAAACACAAACTAAGTAAATACATACCTAAAATGACCAAACACAACTAAAAACCTATCAAAATACTATACAAAATACATAGATAAGTGAGTGTGTTTTGCAACACACCAGCTTTTCAAAAAAGTATGTCAATTAAAAAGTATATAAACAGTGGGCTCAATAAGGCTTGCGGGCCGTCTCAAACTCGATAAGCGAAGCTCTGTCTCAATCTCATTTAAGCTTGGTTGGTTTCGAGCTTTTTAGGAACCGAGATCAAGTAGCTCAGCTCGTTTGCACCTCTACCCTTGCACTAAT
The DNA here is from genome assembly GCA_030545235.1 of Helianthus tuberosus. NCBI lineage: Eukaryota > Viridiplantae > Streptophyta > Magnoliopsida > Asterales > Asteraceae > Helianthus > Helianthus tuberosus. The sequence continues at coordinate 205,276,703 of CM060369.1, forward strand.
TGGCCTTAATTACCTATCATCGATCCTCAATGACTATCAATGATCCATACTTAAACATAATCAACCCTAATTGGCCATGTTAACCCAGATTGGCATTAATTGGTCATAATTGACGAATAATGACACAAAATAGCTTTCACTGACAATTATCGATCATCAGTAACTAAAATTGGCCCTTATTAACACTAGTTGAAGCTAATGATCCCTGACTGATAACACTAATTTCCCGTGAACTACAAATCCCGCCCTCTAATTGGTCCTAACTAACCCTAATTGCACTTAGTTCACCTTCGTTAACTATTAACGACCATCATTGAGCAATATTGTCCTTCATCAACACTAATTAATACCTAATTGTATCTAATCAATCCTAATTGTCTCTAATTGATAATAACTAAGACGAATTTCTCTTAATCTTCTCTATTTGCCCCTAATTGATCAAAATAAACTAGTTAGACGTTGTAAACCCAACTTTTCGAAGTCAAAGTCAAAGTCAGGTTGTTATTTAGATCTGTCTTTTCTTGCTTAATTATTGCTTGTAATAAACTAGTTAGACGTTGTAAACCCAACTTTTCGAAGTCAAAGTCAAAGTCAGGTTGTTATTTAGATCTGTCTTTTCTTGCTTAATTATTGCTTGTACTCTCGAAATTCGATAATCGATATGTTAGTTAACGCTATTTTAAACTACGATTTGTTAATATGTGAAGTAACAATGCGATAAACGCAACTAAAGGCTATTTTACTAAACGCTAACACATCGCTATCGCATCGCAACTCGAATCGCAGTTAATGGTATTGTTCTATGTGTGTGTTATTATGTGCTTACTAGCGCATGTTTATATTTGCTTTGGGATGTTATTCGCAAACGCAATCGCAACTCTATCGCAACGTAATCTCATCGCAAACTCTAAATGTAAATTTACTTACTTGTATGCTTTTATGTGTTAGTTATGTTATTTGTGTAACTATTGATTAATACTATCGCATCGCTTACTCAGAACTCGCCTAAGCGCAGCGCAATGCCCAACGCATGAAACGAAAGTTGGAAAACTAACCCGCGCAAGGCAACCGATCGAATGACCATTCGATCGAATGGGCATCCGACTGGATGACCATCCGATCGAACGGTCATCCGACCCACTTAACCTTCCACCGCCTTTCACCCTCTCACCTATAAATACCCCCTGTCACATCAACTATTCATTGATGTAACAGCTCTGTCCGACCCACGCACTCTCAGGCTCTTTTCTCTCGATTCCTCGCGATTCTTATAAGTTTTCACTCTAAATCTTGTACTTCCATCTTCATCACACACTTTCTCATCATATTCTCCAACAAATCTTACACTTTCACCATGAAATCATCTGATTTGGGTTGTTCCAGGGTGACGTCATCACGGGTTCCGATGAACACTGTTGAATGACCTCATCTCAGCAAGAACGATTCGAATCTAAAGGATTTCTACAATGTTTTTACACTAATTTCGCCTAAATCTAAACATCTAACAACTGATTTCAAACTTTTCTACAACATCTTTCACTTATCACTAAAAAACGTTAGAGTCTTAACTCGTTCAGGCTCTCTACTCATTCTCTAATGGGGAACCGGACTAAGAACGGATTTCTACCAGAGAGACGACCGATTCTCGGGTTGAACATGAAATTCGTCAAGAACAGTTGAGTCTGATCAAACGGGGTGATTCCCATCCGATCAACCGAGCTGGACTTGATGTGGATTCCGTTGTTTGACACGTCGTCACGCCGTCTTCGTTAAACCGCTAAACTTTTAACTTAGAAAACTTTGTAAAATTTTCGAACAGAAGGTTGCTCGATCGAATAGCCGTCCGATCGGACGACCATCCGATCGAACGACTATTCGACCAGGTAACTTGATTTGATGAGTTCAACACTTAAACAATTTATCAAAACTTCAAAGAATATTAGTTTCAATCGAATAGCCATCCAATCGAACGACCATCCGACCGGATGTCACGACCCCGACCCCATCCTGGACGGGAGCGGGAGCCGTGAAGCAGCCAAGTGGTACCGGTGGTTTATTTTGAAAAGTATTGCAGCGAAAAATTTCATTAGGACCGTGAGTTAGGAAAAATATCAGAGTTTTGAAACACCGGATTTTATTTATTAAACAGATGGGATAAACTCATGTTTTGCAAAGGTAGCTTTAATATGGGATAAGCTCGAATACATAAAACAACTTTTCTTAATTTAATTAAATCGATAAAATGAGCCACTTCTGTAAGCCTTTTGGTGCTTGTAACGCCCTCAACACGTTTTAACCAAAATCGTCGCAGCGGAAATATGAGTCATAAAATTTCTTTTCTTGACAATCATACAACTTATTAATAAACCATTCGAATCGACTTGATTTAAATCTTTTACATTATTCATACCTAATCAAGAAAATTACATTACAAATGGTTTCCAACATGTGATCACATCCCCGTACAATCCTTGATCTTAACTCGACCCTCGATCACTAGTCCGTCATGAATATCCGACTAACCTGCGGTCACCCGACACGTTAATAATTGGTGACATCATATTCATTAGTATGAAGACATAAAAATATACATAACCACTTAGCAATCTATCATTTTATACAACTCCGATATAATATTCTTTTGAGTTCATTCTTTACACCGAGCATCCAATCTTTGTAAGCCCAATACTTACGTATCTGCATTCTTGTTCCATTCTTAAGGCACACCATTAGTAACGTGACTATTTAAACATGTTAGAGTCATATATAAGCATATATACAAGATCCTTTCTTTCATGCACAACAAATCCTACTTCATGGATAAGTACCTACACACGTATGTTCATACACATTTCATACCTACATACATACATGCATACATACATACTTTATTCCTTTGTGTACATTCAATCACATCTAATACATACGTACATACTTTCATATATGTATACTCTTACATCTATTTACATACACCCGAAAACATACATGCAAACATAAACACGTCTATACGTACATGCTTACATACTTACATATAGTTATACAATGCATATAACGTAGTTCGATAGCCTTCACACAAGTTTGGAGTTGAAGAATGTGAAAAATATGAAAGAACCAGCGATTGGCGCAAGAAGAAACCCATCTGGCGCAACCTTGTGCCAGTTCTGGCGCAATACAGAAGACATCAGTCAGGGGCGCAACCTTGTGCTAGGGGGGCGCAACCTTGCGCCTGGTTCAGACCTGCAACTTTCAGCTTAACGATTTTTTACAATTTTGGTCATAACTTTCTCATTTCTTGTCCGTTTAACCTCCCGTTTCTTCCCACATGGCCGTAAATTGGTCCTCTATCATAAGAACTCAAAATCTAACATCCGGATTAAGGAAATTTCTTAACCTATAAGCTTTCGGCTAAATATTCAATTATGAATTATTCGACCCGTTCATGTTTTTAATAAACAACTCCTATGTTTATGCCCAAAACTCACATGAACGTTATAACTATAAAACTTTTACATTATCCGGAGTGCCGTACATGGGGTTTATGAACCCGATTCCCGGTATACGTTAAACTTATTCGTTTCAATCAATTTTACGTAATTGAACTTTATTAGCACAATTTCCTTACACGAAATTGTTCCCTTATGTCATAACTCAAAACCGAGTCTTTTGACTATTTATCCACGTCTTCGTTTCCCGATTAGCGTACTTATGTGCAATTCTACCCATTACCCGGTTATAATACCGTAGCCATTTCTTACACTTTATTCCGTTATAACAACAAGACCTCATCTTGACCCGTTATATCTACTTAGCGAAAATCATCGATTTCATACAACCAAATCCATATTTGACTTCAAACATCATGCTTAATTAACTAAAATGCTACCTTACTTAAACAAACTAGGAAGTGATTCCGAAAATCACTTACCTTATGCGTCCGTATTCGCATTCGCTTCCTTGTCTCCTTTTGACCCGTTGCCTTCCTTGCTTGAGTCCATCTCAACATGATCCCTATGCTTTCATGTCATCACAATCACATTCTCGTTAGCATACATGATTGTACATATTACGGTCACATCATTTGCATAACTCACATATGGCTCTTTCTTAGTCACTTATAACAAGCATAAGGCATATACCCAAAATCACATCTTTTCAATTTCATATAATTCATCATGTCATCATATTAGGCTATCACAATGACATTATATACAATTCATACTCATGATGTAATATGCTTACAACCACATGATCAATCAATTACATACTAATGCTTTCATGATCCCATAATAGACGACCGTTTTTAGAGTAAATAATCAACATGACTCTACCATCCTTACTTGCTATATATCAACACCAATTTCATTTCATAATCCCAACTAAACCATCCACTAAGCACATAATTTGTACCATACAATGCAAGTGAACAATGCAAGACACTAGTGCACATCTCTACCCAAACGCGAAATCAACAAAAGCTCCACATGGATTCAATCTTACACATGTTCCTTGTGTAAGTTTATTAACAATTTAATCATTTACAAATTATATGAATATTCATCCACTACTTGCATACATTTTCACATAATATTGTCATTTAGTCATTTCATCAAACGCTTGGCGTGCGTACTACTATCTAAGCATAATGTACAAGTAGTCCATGCCTAATCTTCCTAATTCATACACAATTCATCAAATCTTCTTGCTAATCAACAAGTATCATTAACACATAAACATCAACATATTAACACCACATTTCTTTCAATTCATGTCACAAGAATTCATCATATCCATCATAATACATCAACAATCAATAAGAATTGAATATGGATGATCATTCAAGTCATCATCCTTACCAAAACAAATGGGTTTCACCTCTAAACATCAAATTAACCCAAACCATGCATAATCTATGTTCTATATGATGATTCTAACCCATACTCATGCTCAATTTCATACAAATCCACGGATTAAAACATAACCCACTTCATAAAAGATCACCAATCTTAGTTTTAAAACATACCTTATGAACCCCTTGCTAAGGTGATCATTAATTCATGTTTGGTTGTGAATTTGAGCTTCGATTCACCCTTCAATTTGAAGCTTCTTGAAGAACTAGGGTTTGAACCCATTGTTCTTCTCCAGAATACTCCACGCACACACACACACACACATGATGTGTGTGTTGTGTGTTTAATTCTTGTTTTATAAAACATTAGTTTTCCCATGTTTCAATTTAGCCCCTCGTGTTCACCACTTAAATAGAATTGGCACAAACTTTCGTCATTTAATAGTTTTGACTACCCATTTAACTAGGTTAAATAGCCTAGTTATTTATTTCATGATATGTCCTATAGGAACATACGACAAATATAAACATTCGGGTTTCGGGGTGTTACAGTGCTGTATCCAACTCTTATTCCAATCTATTGTAATCACTTGCAACGCGTTTTAAAAAGGTTTTGTCAGCAGGAAATACTGGTGAGTTCATTCAATTTGTACAAAAGACACATTGTTATAGTTTACAGTAAGAGCGATTACAATGTTTATATATCAACCAATTATCCCAAACGGTATTTGTCACTCGACCGTATCTGTGACTATGGTCATATCACTCATTGGCTAACCCGTTGTCTAATGGTGACGGTTATCAAGTAATGTATACAAAACCCCACATACCGGCTGTAATTGAAGATTACAAAGACTTAATCCCTGTAATTATAACTTTGAAAATAAATAGGGTTTTGGAAACAATTTGGTAAAAAGAGAATGACTCACATTATAAGCATGCAGTCTTGATTTAACAAGCTTATTGATTCTACGCCTTCTGATTAACTAGGCATTTACTTTATAGTTCTTGAATCTTCTGATGATTAAACATCTTGTTTGAGAGTATGGTATGGATCAGAGTTTTCTGATAGTTAAACATGTAGTTTAACAGAGTCGAATACGTATTAGTGTAAAACCATATCAAACCTAATGATGGTCACGAGATCAGAACCTTAACGAAATTCACAAAGTATAGTCTTATTTAGACAGCTTTTTTGCATTCGTTAGTTGGTTTCCGAATTGATCGGAAAGAATATCGTATCGGTTATTATTGGTTAGAACACCAACGTATAGAGAGAAAAATAGAAGAAATGAGCAAAGAAAAATGAATCCTAAGCTTCCTATTTATAGGTAAGGGATAAGTCTTATCCCATATAGAACTTCCCTAGGTGTTATTTACCCATATACACCTTCCTCAGTTGAACCTTCCCTAGATAAAACCTTCCTTAGATAATATTTTCCTTAGATAATACCTACCCCATATATACCTATTTATACATTATCTACCTCATGTATATCTTGTTGTTAAACTTTAGCTGTTTAACTTTACTTAACTGATTAACTTACTTAGCTGATTAATTAATCTTGCATAGCTTAATTAATCTTGCTTAGCTTAATTAATCTTACTTAGCTTAATTAATCTCAACTGGTTAATTACATCATTTACTTAGTCGATTAATTTACTTAATTAGCTACTTAACTGCTAAGTTTACTTAATCGCTAAGTATTCTAGTTTAGCAGCCTCCTGGTTATGAGTTCTAATTCTAGATACAATGGAACTCGTATTAGTGTGTTAACCGAATTCTACTTTAACGATAATCACGAGATCAAACCCCACAACGAATGACAAAGTATAGCCGTATATAGGCAGCACTTAAACATCCATTGGATCGGTTTCGATCAATCGGATATAGTACCATGTCAGTGATTAGAGTTATTACCCTGATAACGAGCAGAGTTTCGGGGTTTTAGGGGTATAATACCCGAGTATTATAGCACTATATGTTTAGAGAGAAAGAAAAGAATTGAACTAGAATGAAAAGCAGAGGTCTGCCCCTTTTATAGCTGAAACGGAGGTCTGTCGCGCCCCGCGACAGCCTCGTCTCTTTTCTTTCGTGGACCGCGAGGGTGTAACACCCCGAAAACGGGTTTGGGAATCAAACCCCGTTACTACTAAAAGACGGGTAAAGTACCGTTAGCGGTAGAAGTAACCCGATAAATATTAGGATTTCAATAAATAAACCTAATATTTAATAAAACGTGAATGAATACTTTTAAGGAAATAAGTTTATAAAAGGCCCGAGTTAACGGGACTTAAAAATAAAACGGGTTATAATATTCCCGAACCCACCAAGTAACTAGGAATATCAACCTAGTTAAATATGTGGCTTAAAACAAAGAAGGAAACTTGGGAATTAACCCTTATTATAAAGCTACAAACTAGAGGGGCTAAAAAGGGAAGAATTGAAACTTGATTTATTAAAAATTAAACACAACACACACACTAGGTGTGTGTGCTTGTTCTGGTCGACCAGGAGAAAGCTCAGGAGAGCTCAAACCCTAACTTCAACAAATTGATCAAATTGAAGCCCAAATCAAGAGCCAAATCAATGCATGAACACAAATTCGTGATCACCAAGTCAAGGGGATCGTGAGGTATGTTGAATTTCTAACATTCGTGAAGTTGTAAAAATTTGATAATCATTCTAATCGCAAATTAGGCATGAATTAGAGAAGCTATGGCTAGATAAGTGATGTATACTTGCTTAGGAACGAAACCCTAAGTAAAAATCATACATAACATGCTATGAATTGAATGATTGAATGAATTCCCACACTAGGCTAAGTGGGTATTGGTCATAAGGTGGAATTGATGATATGATTATGTAACACCTCGAAAATTTAAGTCCAATAATGTATTGACACGTGTCATAGGCTTTGAATATGTGAAAAAGTACTTTAGAGGGACTAAAGTTGACAAACAGTGAAACTATGTGAATATAAGGGTCCAAAGTGTCAACAATGGATAAATAGGCCCTGCGATAACCCTACATGGTGTTTATAATCTTAAACGATTAAATCGTGGATCATACAAAGCGGAAAAATGAAAGAAAGTGAGGAATTACAAACTACAGGGGCTAAATGTGTCAACATGTTGAAAGTATACCTTTGAGTGACCCTTTGGCAAACCCGAAGCTTTGTAATGGTGAAATATACTCACTAGAATATGTGATAAAAATTTCATAAAGTTTCGTTATCGTATGAGAAAGTTATGATCAAAACCGTGCACGAAGGGTTAAATGCGTTAACGTTAAATTTCGTGACTTTTCGGGTAAGCACAAAGTTAACCAAGGACCTACCTAAGTTTGTAGATGTCCTAAGGCCCTTAAAAATCAGGTTTGAGGGTCTAATGAGCAAGAAAAATAAGCAAAACCACGTAACAAAGGCCAAGGACTGAATTGCAATTCATGAAAACTTGTTTGGCTGGTTGCCAACTTGTACGCGGCCCACGTAAGGGGTCTCGCAGCCCGCCTACCAGCTGCCAGCGACAAACAGCGCGCAGATGTCAGTTACAAGTCTGATTTCGATGCTTAACAGCTATTGTTCGATACCTGGGGCTCTCCAATGGATTTACATGCATAGGGGGGCACTTGGACACATCTTACAACATCCCTAGACCCTTGTGGCAGCATCAAATGAGATCAAAATTGTTATAAAAAGAACTTGAGGTGTAGCAACATTGTTCTTGCATGTTCAAAACTCACAAGACCCACTTCTGGAGCTTCTCTGATCAACCTCAGGCTTTCTAGTGATCTCAAATCGTATTTAGGACTCTTGTAAGTATTCCTAACCCTTTCTAATTCGTTCTAGCTTAGTTAATTAACCAATAGTCAAACCGTCGTGATTTAAGTTTGACTTTAAGATTAAATGAAATTTGCTCAGTCATTTCTCAAATTGAAAGTACCTACAAGTTGGTATTTGTGTGGGTAACAAACCCTTAAAAGGGTATTTTCAGATTCCCACTCTAACTATGTTAATTGTCGAGTCAAACTTGTTTCAAAAAGTCAACAGAATGATTATTTGCAAATTTAAGCATGATTAGCAATGTAGGATACATGCAACCTGTTTGATCATTAAAATAACTTGGTAACTAATGTAAGAACATGTCTCAACATGTTCAACTCGACAATTTTCAGTTTAAACCCGGATCGGAACCGAAAATCGCATAAATTGACTTTTGCTTTGACTTTCAGTTCTGATCCGTTTGTGCATGTTTAAGATCTGCCTTAGAGCTTATTTTGGACCAGGTTTCATATAAGTGCAACCCTCTGAGATTTTGCAACTTGGTTCAATACTTATCCGATTCATATGCATGTTTCCGATTAATGCTTAAATGTTGACTATTATGCCCTTTTGACTATAAAACGTGATTTTTGAAAAAGTGAAAGATTAGAAACATTAATTACTGATTTATAAACTTGCACCTAAAATTTGACATCAGTTTGTGGTCTAGATTAAGAGTTATGCTCATTATCGTAATTTGAAAGCTTTATGTTACTTAAACGACGTAATTAGCGTATAACCTATTTAAACCCACTTTTTGATATCAAACTTTTTACCCACTGATGTAATACAATATTTTGGGATTTTTGAAGATTTTTATTTAATTTTTGGCTGAGCATAACATAGGTCTCTAGGTTAATTCGGTTAATGCCGGTTTTGCCCTTTTAGGCCATAAAATGAGTTTTATAAATCCTTTTGACCCCAAACCTTTTTCTACTGATTTCATTTGTTAAATAAAATATTTTGAGCCTTCTGGAATTATAAAAATATCAGCATTCTTTTAAAAACCCGGAAATGGCTTCAAATCGCCTTTTTAAGCGTTTTAACACATAGTATGTACTATAACCATATTAAACATATAAGGTTGATACCTACTGATGTTTTTAGTATATTTTGAGATAAAAACAGAAAGTAAAAGTTTTTGAACTCAGGTTTCCAGTTTTGACCTTTTTAGCCCTTGTGAAATTACCAAAATACCCCTAGAATGCATAGTTTGGTTTAAATGATAAGTTTCACATATGGGTCATACCCTACTGTTATAACATGTTAAATTAAGTGTATTTACTGTATAAATCAGACCTGTAACTCAGATTACAAATTAAACTCTTTTATAATCTCTTAAATGACCAAAATGCCCTTATGAGGCATAAGTTGAGTTTAAATTCATTTGGGGCATAATAGAAAATATCTTACTGATATTATAACATATTTAAGCCATATTATCTCAGGGAATTTGCATATGACTCTTATGGTTACCCGTGACGCCCTTTTCGCGTTCGGTTCGGTTTATGTAACTAGTTTGCATAAATTGGCCGAAACGGGTCAAACATTATCATTTTAGTCTCAAAATCCAGAATGTGTTTAGTATACCCATATTATACAAGTCTTCAAACTTGTCGGGTCTAAATCACATTCTATCCGGTCTTCGCTTAATCGTGCGTTTGAACCGTATCGTCCTTTAAAACTAACCGGTCTAAGCATAAGCTTAATTAAGACCCGTTAGGAATCTAATAGGTTATTAAAAACCTTCGTTCCAGATATAGGAGCCCAGTAAAAGCTATCTGTACTTGCTGATTTGATATGGCTGGGATTGAATTTATATTTAGCTCAGGTAAATACTTTTAACTTATTTTCCCTATACGGGCTTGGGGTACGGTATATAAAAATACCGCTTGGTCCGGCATTGAATTCTTTAATCGAATAGAGATTAAATTTATTGAGATGCTTTGTTTTGAATGTGTTTTGTTTGCTTAAAGTCTTTGGGGGGTTAATGACCATGTCCCGGATATCCTTGGCATCATCTTACAAGATGGCCACGACCTGAGCACGGGGTGTAGGCGTACATCTTTCAGTGCATAACTCAATAATGTGGTGTGTCTATTAATCTTTAACCCGGTCTACGGATCGGGCTACTGAACGCATAAGTAACATGTAATTCCCTTACAAGATTATATTACATAATTATCCCAAGTTATAAAATGTTTTGTGCCACGTGCATTCAAATCAATTTTTAAACCTTTTCAAAATGAGTCAGTTAAATTGTATTTACCAGTGTAAACTGACGTATTTTCCCAAAAAAGGTTAAGTGCAGGTACTAAGCGTAATAGGCTGGCCTCTCCTTAGCATCATTAAGAGTCTCGCAAGCTTGGATGCAGTAAGTCTGATGAACTATGTTTTCTTTTTAATTGATCCGCCTGTGGATCCAACTTACATTCCGTTGTAATATTAAATATTACTCTCGAATCGGTTTGTAATTTATTTATCTTTTACTTCCGCTGTGCATTTAAATATTGTGTTGTTTGACTATGATGATATCAACTACGTCACTATACTCCCCACCGGGCCCACCGGTGACACGTGGAAAATAGGGGTGTGACAGGTTGGTATCAGAGCCAACTCTGAGTGAATTAAACACTAGCCATTTGTGTTTAATCTCAGTTACACAATTGCACATTCCTCGATTCTCGAGTCTAGACAAAGAACTTAGGAATTTTCCAAATTTTTTGTTTTATTTCTAACTTTACCTTATATATATTTTTCTTGTTGTATCACTTGTTTGTTTTTGACAGGTTGACAAAATGCCGCCACGAATGAGGGGAAGAGGTAGAGGAAAAGGAGCACCAAACGACCATGAAGCCGGACCTTCGCACCGGCGAACACCTTCTGATCCCCATAACACAGATGCTCAAGATCTTTGGAGGTCTTTTACTGAACCAGCTAGGCGCTCAGTTTCACTGAGTACCTCTCCTTCCATCCCACACTCCTTCGGGCCTCATTCCGAAAATGAGCCCCATAACTCCCACCAGTCCTACCTTCCCCTACAAAGACATGACTCACCCTTTGATCACCTGTCGCCTGTCTTCCAAGGCCAATTTAACCCTGCTGACTACTTGGGAGCACCAGTGGGTTTCAACCCACTTGGACCTGAAGACCATTTCCCCGGTGGCAACCCAATGGATATCGATGAGGACACCGATCCTGCAATGCCACCATCTGGGACTTCTAACCATCCCATTGAGATTTCTGATGGGTCGCCTTTTGTGGGATCACCTTACAATGGTCCCGACAGCTTTGAGGAGAAATTCAGGCAGTATGACTGGGTATTTACTCCCAGTTATCACAACTCTCCCCTGCACCAGTTTCAGCACAACTCTCCCCTACACCAGCCGCAGCAGCCACAGGAGCAGCAGAATCTTTCTGAGGATTCTCGACTTGTCGCGGTCACTCCGCCGCCACCACCGCCTCAGCTTCAACCTCCCTCGCCTCCGAGGCGGAGGAGAACGACCGTGCGAATATCCGCACGAGGGGGAGTGCGTATCAGCACCCCTCCACTTTCGAGTGGCAGCCGTTACTCGCCGGTCCACGAAGAACCAGAGATGGGAGAATCATCACAACCCGTCTCAGAAGTGAACTCTGCGCCAGTTGCGCCACCACCACCACCACCATTGGGTTTTGGAGACCCAATACCTGCTTACACTGGGGCGGCAGCATACAATCCCTTCGAGCAGCCGATGCACACAAACTACAACTTTACAGAGGATCCCTACTGGATAGCAGCAAACTCCAACACTCTCCATCAGGAAGGTCCCTACGGAGGTCCCTGGGCTACGGGACACTCGACCTATGGATACCCACCATATGGGTATCAACAACCGCCTCCTCAACCTCCGCAATTTCAGCAACCTCCACAGGCGCCGGGGATGTCACCGCCACAATTTCAAGAAATCATTCAAGGGATTAATGAGGTGCGACGGGAGGTGCGACATGAATTGCGGGAAGAACGTAGGCACAACCGGGGGATGTTCAAGAAGATGGTGGATTTAATCAAGGGAAAAAGCAAGAAGGATCACTAAATCCTTTGTTTGTTTGGTTATTTTAGTGTGGTACTCATGTCCCTGCGTGGACATTTATTTCTGTACTCTACCCCTGCATGGGTATTTTCTTTCTGTTCTGCCCCTGCGTGGGCATGACTTTTTATTTGACCCCTGCATGGGTTTGTTTATTTGTTTGGCCCCTGCGTGGGCGTGTTATTTATGAAAAAGTCTCGTTTAGGGCAAACTCGTACTAGTTTAAATTTTATTTGGAATGGTTAATTTAAGTTTTTCATTTTTAAATTATGTGCATGAACATAGTATATGAATAAATGGAAAATAACATTTATTATTTTGATTTACCATTTTAATAAAATAATAAGAATCTTAAAAGGTAAAACCTAGCTTGTATGTCATATTAAAGACCTAGCCAATATGGTAAAACCTGCTTAAAAAGATTCAAATCCTTGTTAACATCTGTGAACATGTTAACATTCTTGACTAAATGTGATCTGCAAAATCACACATGTTACCTTGTGTTAAAATTAGTTTAACTATCTATTATTGTTTAAACATCTGTTTGTGATGTAATGCCTACGGGCTATAACTAATGTCATATAAGACAAAAGACAGTCGTAGATTATAAAACTCCCTGTCTAGAAAGGTAATGAACCTTTTATTTAAACCATAATAACTGGATCTTATAAGATCTAACTCTATAATTTAGAATTGTCTATGTGACTAGGCCTATTGTGCCAATGTTTTATTTCATTCTGGGATAGGGATACTAATAAAAAGTCCTGAATGAAATTACCTATAAATTAACTAGTATGGCTCTTTAATTACCATGGTTAATTATCAAGATGACATGACGTATTATATTCCTTAAATGAATCATTGTCACCATATTATGTATCAGTTAAACCACATGGCCAAGTCAGAAGAAATAAACAGTCATCCAGTGGAAAACCCTGATAAAATACTTGTAACTGGTGCGGAGCTACAAGCATTAGTAGAAAATGCTGTTACCAGAGCCATTGAAAGGCAATATAGTGAATCGAATGGTACTCGAAGCAGGACCCGATCAGCTCCCCATTCTAAGCCAAAAACACATTCTGAAGCTCATGATAAGCCACCCTCTAAGATAGAGAAGCCAAAGAAGGATGATGAGGATCATCACTCCTCGAACCATATCAGTGTCCCGTTAAAGAAGGTCGAGCATAAACGGGAACCGCGTAGTAAGTCCTGTACGTATAAATACTTCGTCTCATGTAAACCCAGAGACTTTACTGGGGAGAAAGGAGCGGCCGACTGCATGACCTGGTTAGACGAAATGGATACGGTAGTAGACATCAGCGGGTGTGCTGAAAGAGATGTAGTGAAATATGTATCCCAATCGTTCAAGGGAGAAGCACTGGCATGGTGGAAGTCTCTCATACAAGCTGCTGGAAAGATCCCACTCTACAACTTGTCATGGGATCAGTTCGTTGCTCTTATTAAAGAGAATTATTGCCCGCAGCACGAAGTTGAAAGAATCGAATCAGATTTCTTATCCTTGGTGATGAAGAATTTAGACTGTCAGGCTTACCTCACCACTTTCAATACTCTATCTCGGTTGGTTCCGTACTTGGTAACCCCAGAACCTAAAAAGATTGCTCGTTTCATCGGGGGTTTAGCCCCTAAAATTAAAGCAAGTGTTAAGGCATCAAGGCCTGCAACCTTCAGATCAGCAGCTGATCTATCTCTATCTCTTACTTTGGACGTAGTCAGATTGAGAGCACTCAGGAACTCAGAAGAAGGTAAGAGGAAATGTGAGGACGATACCTCACGAAGATCAGATAAGAGACACCGAGGAAATAACGACCACAAGAAAGGGTCGGGATCTAAGAAGGATGGGCAACAATCGGGGGATAAGCCCAAATGTAAAACTTGTAAGAGGAACCATTTTGGTAGGTGTCGACTTGAGTCGAAATCCCAATCTCACTTGAGACCCTGTGGGATTTGTAAATCTACGGATCATAAGACTTTGGAGTGTAAGAAGCTGAAAGATGCAACATGTTACGGTTGCAATGAAAAAGGGCACATTAAGTCCAATTGCCCAAAGAACACCAAGAAAACCGAGGATGGGAAAAAGACCAATGCCAGGGTCTTCAAGATGGATGCTAAGGAAGCGGTTCAAGATGACAACGTGATTACAGGTACTTTTCTCGTAAATGATGTTTTTGCTAGAGTATTGTTTGATTCTGGAGCAGATAAGTCTTTTGTTGATGATAAGTTCTGTAAGTTATTAAACCTACCTGTTAGAACCTTAAGTGTGAAATACGAGGTGGAATTAGCTGATGGAACCATAGAAACAGCCTCAACTGTTTTAGATGGATGTGTTATATCCATTAGGAATCATTATTTTCCTTTGTCCTTACTTCCCTTTAAGCTAGCCGGCTTTGATATAGTTATAGGCATGGATTGGTTATCGTATAACCAAGCCCAGATTGTGTGCAACAGAAAGCAAGTGATAGTCAAAACTCCGTCTGGTAAGTCACTTACCATTCAGGGGGATACCCAGCATGGATTTCCTGAGCAAGTGTCCATGCTCAAGGCATCTAGATGCTTGCAGAAGGGTTGTGTCATTTATATGGCACAAGTTACTATTGATGAGCAGAGACCCAAGATTGAAGACATCCCTGTTATTTCGGAATATCCTGAAGTTTTCCCCGAAGAACTACCTGGTTTACCACCAGATAGGCAAGTGGAATTCCGAATTGACATCATTCCTGGAGCAGCACCTGTTGCTAGAGCACCTTATAGGTTAGAACCAACGGAGATGAAGGAGTTAAGGACACAGTTAGATGATCTGCTAGCCAAAGGTTTCATTAGGCCAAGTTCGTCTCCTTGGGGAGCACCGATTTTTTTTGTCACGAAGAAGGATGGATCGATGCGTCTGTGCATCGATTACCGTGAGCTTAATAAGGTTACTATCAAGAATAGGTATCCTTTGCCCAGGATCGACGATCTGTTCGACCAATTACAAGGGGCAAGCTACTTCTCTAAGATCGATTTGAGGTCAGGCTATCATCAGTTGAAGGTTAAAAATGAAGATGTGCACAAGACTGCATTTAGGACTCGTTATGGACCTTACGAGTTCCTAGTGATGCCTTTTGGGCTCACTAATGCACCGGCCGCGTTCATGGATCTCATGAATCGTGTCTGCAAGCCTTATCTGGATAAATTCGTCATAGTCTTTATTGATGACATCCTCATCTACTCAAAGAACCAAGCTGACCACGAGAAACACCTTCGCTGTATTCTCAAACTTCTACATCAAGAGAAACTCTACGCCAAATTTTCAAAGTGCGAATTCTGGCTTCGAGAAGTCCAATTCCTTGGACATGTGGTAAGTGAGCGTGGTATCCAAGTGGACCCCGCCAAGGTAGAGGCAGTTATGAATTGGCAAGAACCAAAGACACCTACGGAGATTCACAGTTTTCTGGGTTTAGCAGGATACTATAGGCGATTTATCGAAAACTTCTCAAGGATTGCTGCGCCCCTAACCTCGTTGACACGTAAGAAGGTTAAGTTTGATTGGGGCCCTAAGCAGCAGGAATCCTTTGACATTGTTAAGAAAAAGTTGAGCAATGCACCAGTGTTAACATTGCCCGATGGTATAGAAGAATTCGTGGTATATTGTGATGCATCACACACTGGCATGGGCTGTGTACTCATGCAGAAAGGCAAAGTTATTGCCTACGCTTCACGACAACTAAAGGTGCACGAGAAGAACTACACCACCCACGACTTGGAGCTGGGTGCCGTTGTATTTGCATTAAAACTATGGAGGCATTACTTATATGGAACCAAGTGTGTGATCTATTCAGATCACAAAAGCCTTCAACATTTGTTCAATCAGAAGGACTTGAACATGCGACAAAGACGATGGATGGAAACTTTAAATGATTACGACTGTGAAATAAGATACCATCCAGGCAAGGCAAATGTAGTTGCTGACGCCTTAAGCAGAAAAGAAAGAGTGAAGCCGATAAGAATCAATGCCAAGCGCATTGAAATAAGGAATAGTTTGAACGAAATGGTGTTAGCTGCACAGAAGCAAGCTGTGTTGGAAGCTAACTATCCTGAAGAAAAGCTAGGAGTAACTGAGGAACAGTTATCCTATGACAAAGACGGAATGCTTAGATTGAATGGACGAATATGGGTTCCAGTTTATGGAGGACTTCGGGATGTTATCCTCCAGGAAGCCCACATTTCCAAATATTCCGTTCATCCTGGAGCTGATAAGATGTACCAGGATCTAAAGGCAAACTACTGGTGGATTGGTTTGAAAAAGTCTGTAGCTGCCTATGTAGCTAAATGTTTGACTTGTGCGCAAGTCAAAGCTGAACATCAGAAGCCGTCAGGCTTGTTACAACAACCTGAAATTCCCACATGGAAGTGGGAGATGGTGACGATGGATTTTATCACCAAGTTGCCAAAGACGAGAAAGGGAAATGATACTATATGGGTCATAGTGGATAGACTGACGAAGTCAGCACATTTCCTACCCATTAAGGAAACTTACAGCTCAGACATGTTAGCTCAATTGTACGTAGATAAGATTGTAGCTCTGCATGGTGTACCAGTGTCGATTATCTCGGATAGAGATACGAGATACACCTCTCATTTTTGGAAAAGTTTCCAACAATCTTTAGGCACGCGCTTAAATTTTAGTACGGCTTACCATCCACAGACGGACGGACAGAGTGAGCGTACCATCCAAACATTGGAAGACATGCTTCGTGCATGTGTGATTGATTTAGATGGCAGTTGGGATAAGCATCTGCCATTGGTCGAGTTCTCCTATAACAATAGCTATCGCAACAGCATAAAGGCTGCGCCTTTTGAGGCATTATATGGTAGAAAATGCAGAACACCTATTTGCTGGGCGGAAGTAGGAGAAGTTCAATTATCAGGACCAGATTTGGTCTTTGAGACGACGGACAAGATTGTCCAGATTCGTGATCGTTTGAAAGCTGCCAGGGATAGGCAGAAAAGCTATGCGAATCCAAAGCGTAAATCTTTTCACTTCGAAGTAGGTGACAAGGTATTGCTTAAAGTATCACCCTGGAAGGGAGTGATGCGATTTGGTAAGAAAGGCAAACTAAGCCCGAGATACATAGGACCTTTCGAGGTTATCGAACGTGTCGGGTCAGTTGCTTATAAGTTAGACTTGCCTGAAGAGCTTAGTGCCATCCATAATGTGTTCCACATTTGTAATTTGAAGAAGTGTTTCGCTGATGAATCACTGGTTATACCACATACGGATGTACATATAGATGAAAGCTTGAAATTTGTGGAAAAGCCATTGTCGATTGAGGATCGACAGGTAAAGAAGCTTCGAAGGAAGCATGTGCCTATTGTGAAGGTCAAATGGGATGCCCGTAGAGGTCCCAAATACACATGGGAGGTAGAATCCACGATGAAAGAAAAATACCCTCATTTGTTTCAGTAAATCTCGAGGTCGAGATCTCTTTTAAGGGGGTGAAGATGTAACACCTCGAAAATTTAAGTCCAATAATGTATTGACACGTGTCATAGGCTTTGAATATGTGAAAAAGTACTTTAGAGGGACTAAAGTTGACAAACAGTGAAACTATGTGAATATAAGGGTCCAAAGTGTCAACAATGGATAAATAGGCCCTACAATAACCCTACATGGTGTTTATAATCTTAAACGATTAAATCATGGATCATACAAAGCGGAAAAATGAAAGAAAGTGAGGAATTACAAACTACAGGGGCTAAATGTGTCAACATGTTGAAAGTATACCTCTGAATGACCCTTTGGCAAACCCGAAGCTTTGTAATGGTAAAATATACTCACTAGAATATGTGATAAAAATTTCATAAAGTTTCGTTATCGTATGAGAAAGTTATGATCAAAACCGTGCACGAAGGGTAAAATGCGTTAACGTTAAATTTCGTGACTTTTCGGGTAAGCACAAAGTTAACCAAGGACCTACCTAAGTTTGTAGATGTCCTAAGGCCCTTAAAAATCAGGTTTGAGGGTCTAATGAGCAAGAAAAATAAGCAAAACCACGTAACAAAGGCCAAGGACTGAATTGCAATTCATGAAAACTTGTTTGGCTGGTTGCCAACTTGTACGCGGCCCGCGTAAGGGGTCTCGCGGCCCGCCTACCAGCTGCCTGCGACAAACAGCGCGCAGATGTCAGTTACAAGTCTGATTTCGATGCTTAACAGCTATTGTTCGATACCTGGGGCTCTCCAATGGATTTACATGCATAGGGGGGCACTTGGACACATCTTACAACATCCCTAGACCCTTGTGGCAGCATCAAATGAGATCAAAATTGTTATAAAAAGAACTTGAGGTGTAGCAACATTGTTCTTGCATGTTCAAAACTCACAAGACCCACTTTTGGAGCTTCTCTGATCAACCTCAGGCTTTCTAGTGATCTCAAATCGTATTTAGGACTCTTGTAAGTATTCCTAACCCTTTCTAATTCGTTCTAGCTTAGTTAATTAACCAATAGTCAAACCGTCGTGATTTAAGTTTGATTTTAAGATTAAACGAAATTTGCTCAGTCATTTCTCAAATTGAAAGTACCTACAAGTTGGTATTTGTGTGGGTAACAAACCCTTAAAAGGGTATTTTCAGATTCCCACTCTAACTATGTTAATTGTCGAGTCAAAGCTTGTTTCGAAAAGTCAACAGAATGATTATTTGCAAATTTAAGCATGATTAGAAATGTAGGATACATGCAACCTGTTTGATCATTAAAATAACTTGGTAACTAATGTAAGAACATGTCTCAACATGTTCAACTCGACAATTTTCAGTTTAAACCCGGATCGGAACCGAAAATCGCATAAATTGACTTTTGCTTTGACTTTCAGTTCTGATCCGTTTGTGCATGTTTAAGATCTGCCTTAGAGCTTATTTTGGACCAGGTTTCATATAAGTGCAACCCTCTGAGATTTTGCAACTTGGTTCAATACTTATCCGATTCATATGCATGTTTCCGATTAATGCTTAAATGTTGACTATTATGCCCTTTTGACTATAAAACGTGATTTTTGAAAAAGTGAAAGATTAGAAACATTAATTACTGATTTATAAACTTGCACCTAAAATTTGACATCAGTTTGTGGTCTAGATTAAGAGTTATGCTCATTATCGTAATTTGAAAGCTTTATGTTACTTAAACGACGTAATTAGCGTATAACCTATTTAAACCCACTTTTTGATATCAAACTTTTTACCCACTGATGTAATACAATATTTTGGGATTTTTGAAGATTTTTATTTAATTTTTGGCTGAGCATAACATAGGTCTCTAGGTTAATTCGGTTAATGCCGGTTTTGCCCTTTTAGGCCATAAAATGAGTTTTATAAATCCTTTTGACCCCAAACCTTTTTCTACTGATTTCATTTGTTAAATAAAATATTTTGAGCCTTCTGGAATTATAAAAATATCAGCTTTCTTTTAAAAACCCGGAAATGGCTCCAAATCGCCTTTTTAAGAGTTTTTAACACATAGTATGTACTATAACCATATTAAACATATAAGGTTGATACCTACTGATGTTTTTAGTATATTTTGAGATAAAAACAGAAAGTAAAAGTTTTTGAACTCAGGTTTCCAGTTTTGACCTTTTTAGCCCTTGTGAAATTACCAAAATACCCCTAGAATGCATAGTTTGGTTTAAATGATAAGTTTCACATATGGGTCATACCCTACTGTTATAACATGTTAAATTAAGTGTATTTACTGTATAAATCAGACCTGTAACTCAGATTACAAATTAAACTCTTTTATAATCTCTTAAATGACCAAAATGCCCTTATGAGGCATAAGTTGAGTTTAAAATCATTTGGGGCATAATAGAAAATATCTTACTGATATTATAACATATTTAAGCCATATTATCTCAGGGAACTTGCATATGACTCTTATGGTTACCCGTGACGCCCTTTTCGCGTTCGGTTCGGTTTATGTAACTAGTTTGCATAAATTGGCCGAAACGGGTCAAACATTATCATTTTAGTCTCAAAATCCAGAATGTGTTTAGTATACCCATATTATAAAAGTCTTCAAACTTGTCGGGTCTAAATCACATTCTATCCGGTCTTCGCTTAATCGTGCGTTTGAACCGTATCGTCCTTTAAAACTAATCGGTCTAAGCATAAGCTTAATTAAGACCCGTTAGGAATCTAATAGGTTATTAAAAACCTTCATTCCAGATATAGGAGCCCAGTAAAAGCTATCTGTACTTGCTGATTTGATACGGCTGGGATTGAATTTATATTTAGCTCAGGTAAATACTTTTAACTTATTTTCCCTATACGGGCTTGGGGTACGGTATATAAAAATACCGCTTGGTCCGACATTGAATTCTTTAATCGAATAGAGGTTAAATTTATTGAGATGCTTTGTTTGAATGTGTTTTGTTTGCTTAAAGCCTTTGGGGGGTTAATGACCATGTCCCGTATATCCTTGGCATCATCTTACGAGATGGCCACGACCTGAGCACGGGGTGTAGGCGTACACCTTTCAGTGCATAACTCAATAATGTGGTGTGTCTATTAATCTTTAACCCGGTCTACGGATCGGGCTACTGAACGCATATGTAACATGTAATTCCCTTACAAGATTATATTACATAATTATCCCAAGTTATAAAATGTTTTGTGCCACGTGCATTCAAATGAATTTTTAAACCTTTTCAAAATGAGTCAGTTAAATTGTATTTACCAGTGTAAACTGACGTATTTTCCCAGAAAAGGTTAAGTGCAGGTACTAAGCGTAATAGGCTGGCCTCTCCTTAGCATCATTAAGAGTCTCGCAAGCTTGGATGCAATAAGTCTGATGAACTATGTTTTCTTTTTAATTGATCCGCCTGTGGATCCAACATACATTCCGTTGTAATATTAAATATTACTTTCGAATCGGTTTGTAATTTATTTATCTTTTACTTCCGCTGTGCATTTAAATATTGTGTTGTTTGACTATGATGATATCAACTACGTCACTATACTCCCCACCGGGCCCACCGGTGACACGTGGAAAATAGGGGTCATTATAAGGTAAATCAATACATTTAATAAGGGTAGAACGGCAATGTGGTCACTCGTTGACGATAACCGTTAGTTTTGAAGGACACTTTATGGCGTAAGATATAAATGGGTCAAAATAATCAAGAAATAGATTTATAAGTAAATTGACCGTACGGTGTAAACCGGTACAAGTCATGTAGACGAGATGATAGTAAATCCATCTCGTAAAAGTAAACGGTCATATAGACCAAACGGGTCAAAAGGTGAAAATATCACCCTTTGACAATATCGGCTAATCTTTTGTCGAGTTGCATGATTACAGGAATAAATATCGATTGAATGTTGACATCGCTATTACTTAGCGTCACTAAGGCAAGGTATCGTAACGGGTCAATACATTGATCTGAGCCAGGTTTGTGTAATGATTCACTCATCATGTAGAAATGTGAGGTTGTCTAAGAGTTAAACAAGGTCAAATTGGATATTTGGTTATCTTAAAGATAAACCGAATAATTCAAGTTATAATTGTAGTGTTTTAGAAACATAATGATTTCTAAACAAGGCTATAGTTAAAAGACCCAATTTTTGGGTCAAACAAGTATCTGGAAGTCCTTCATCGTACAAGAAGGACCAAAATTGACCAAAACGCCCTTGTAGGCTAAATTGAACAAACAACCCTTAAAGGTTGTTTGGAAACGAATAACATGGTTAGATGAATACTTAGAATAAGTATAGAAGTTGAAAGATGTAATAAGTTAGTCAAATGGCTCTAATTGAGTCTTTGCCGTAAAATAATAATCCGAGGGGTAAAACTCGGAACATATTGATATCCACATTAAACCCAACACACATATAGTTGTAGTGGAATATTACTTGATAAGAAACGTAGGAATAAGATGCTAGAAAAGAATGAAAGCGATTTCAAGCTTTAAAGTGCTTAAATACCCTTAACGGGTCAAAATAAGCATACGAGCGAAAACGGGTTTAAATTGTGTAATAAACTTGTGATTAGAACCTAAAATGGTAGATAACAATAATTTGAAGAAGTGTATGTGATATAGGAATCAAATAAACATGTTGGTGTGATAAAATCATGAACGGGTCAATATTTGGAAAAAGGGTAGTAAGCCGAAGACTTAAAAGTCTGAAATTTTATTAATCCGGATGTCGGATTTTAACTCCATAAGATGGAGAATTAAATTACGGACGCGTAGGAAAAAGAATCGGGTAAAACGGATCAATAACGAAGAAGTTATGGCCGTTTCCGTGAAATCGGGTTGAGCTGGGCATGTACAGCAACAGCTGAATCAACATCCTGTGAAAAAGTGGGCTAGGCGTCACGCGACGCCCCCCCCCCCCCTTCGGGGAAAACTTTATTTTTTGCTTGTTTGACCCATGGAACTTGTTTAATCTCATTATTTAACTATCAAAACTAACTTTTAAGTTGGTTTTGATCTTAGGTGATGTCGGGCATGCTACGGATGACGATCAAGCAGCTACGAAGAACCGAACACACGAGATTAAAGCTTCCGCACGGCGTTACGTCATAACTTTTAAATGGCGAACTTATTTATATTATGTTGAAAACTTTTACGTTGTAAAAGTTTTAAATTACTCGTATTTTCTAAGGATACTTAATCGTAATTACATGTTTGATATCGTACTTATACGAAAACCTTTAAAATAATAACAAGGGTGTTACAAGTTGGTAATCAGAGCTCCAGGTTGTTGACAAAATGTGTTCGGTTCGAGGCTTGATCGCAAATCCGGTAAGTACATGTATATAGTAATGATTGAGTATGATTAAAGTGCTGAAGAATAACACATGGGGTTATCGTGTAATACACGATACATCAATCAAATCGATAAAGGATAGATATAGTCAATGAAATTACGTGTGTTGACACGTATGGTGGAAAAGCCTTGTATTATAATACGGGCGATTATTGATGACGACACTACTAACTTTTGTGAATGTTTTAATTGAAGGACACTCGCATCTGAAGATGACGAGAGTTGGACAAATTATGGATATGAGGATGAAACGGTCCGATGTATGACAAGCAAAGCATACTCATCAAGGATCTAAATCGCGTAGCGATCACGAACAAGGTTAACGGAAAAAGGGAGAGCCTGATAGAGCAAGCATTATCAGGTGCACGTTTTAAATTATTGCATAAATAAGTAATATGCAACAAATATATAGAAATTGAAAGTTGCATATGTAGATTGAAAACTTGGAAAAACCTGAATAGAAAACCTATCCGGGATATTGTTTCCAAGAAAAACAAATAGAGGCATTACTTACATGGGGTGTAATGTGAAAATTATAAAAATGTCATGTATACCAGGTGTTGATCGCTTACTCTGGCCAAGTAAGTAGTGAACACGTGGTACCATGAACTTCTTATGATGGACAGATTTATGTCCGATGTAGTAAGGGTGGGGTGAATGGGACTAACTTAAAAAGTACCCAAATGAATCAAAGAAGCAAAATATTTGATAATAATGTAAACGCACAGCCGGGTGACGGAAGCGTATTACATTAGGATGATGAGCCCGAGTGAAGGGACAAAGATTAATGTAAAATGATTAAGGTATGCCATTGGGAGGGGTGTGCTTACACTCGAACCCGAAGAATGCAAATATGACTCTTAACGGGCTGATTTTCTAAAACACCAAATTTGAGAACAAAGTAGGAATATAAAAGCGACGGATTTCGCTAAGATGACCAAGTAAATCGAAATGAAGTCTTAATGCATACTGGAATGGGTGCAATGATAACGATTTCGGTAAAACACCCGGTTGATGGGTAAGGAATTAAACGCATGCGTAGACTGAGAAACAGGAACGCGAAATAGAAAGTTAAAAGACTCGGAATATGAGTCATGACTAAAAGATGACAAGAATTTTCGCAAACATAAATTTTGGTAATTACGTTCAACCATTTTAAAATTGGACGGGTCAAATAAAGAACGAAGTTTGACATTCATAAGTGATGAAAATTCACCCAAAATGAGTCAAACGAGTCAATTAAGGAATAACGCTTAATATAATAGGAAAACGCAAACCGGTGAAACCGGAAAGCTAAAAACAATAAGATAGAAGGACCCGTGTAATGGGTGGTAAAGGAGTATAAGTGTGAACTGGGTAACGGTAAGCGTAGGACAAACCGACGTGTAAATGACGTTAGAAGTCGTAAAGTCGAAAAGATAGTCCGAAAGTAAACAAATGAAACCTTAGACTACGGTCAAGGTCAACTAAAGCTCAAAAGCAAAATTAAATGATTCCAAACATAACAAAGGATGCTTTAGAGCTATATATGTATAAATAGACAATTGAATAAAGACTCGAATAAAAGATGATCTATGGGATCATCATAACCTACGGGGTTAAACGTAGTGATAAGGTCTACGGGACCAAGAAGACCTTTGGGTCACAGATAGAAAGAAAAGAATTGTCAGGGTTTTACCTTAAAAAGGTAAAAAGGTGAATATCTAAAGAAATAGCCTACGAGGCTAAGTGAAAGAACCTACGGGTCAATAGTATAAGACGAGGAAACTGGTTGTAACTACCGGTGTAAAATAATAACGGGAGATAAAGTTCGTATAAAGGCGATGGGTTTAGTTAAGTTAAGTAAATGGGTTAAAAGAAAAGAGATCATAAAAGGCCGGGTGGGCAATAAGATATACCTTAATGACGGGGAGTATAATGACGGCGACTAATCAGTCTGGCCGGTAAAACCCTTCAAAGTCGGAGTAGTGTTACGACTCATCACTTATATAAAGCGCCTGTTGAAATAAGACTAACTTGAAGTAAACATAATGAAAATAAATATAACCGAGCGATCAGATGGCAACTCGGTCAATTAAATGACAAGAATAAGAAATACAAAGTGAAAGTATCGGCCTGTGAGGCCATACACCTAAAAGGCGTATACGCTTTGAAACCAAAAGCACATTATCATACTTTCCTGGTAGGAGTATTATGTGCGAGCAATGCTTAAGTGATCATCAAAGCTAAGGTTCGGATGATCTAAACTAGTAAAGTACGTAAGAAAGGTTTCGGGGACGAAACCTCTTTAAGGGGGGTAGACTTGTAACACCCCGAAAACGGGTTTGGTAATCAAACCCCGTTAATACTAAAAGACGGGTAAAGTACCGTTAGCGGTAGAAGTAACCCGGTAAATATTAGGATTTAAATAAATAAATCTAATATTTAATAAAACGTGAATGAATACTTTTAAGGAAATAAGTTTATAAAAGGCCCGAGTTAACGGGACTTAAAAATAAAACGGGTTATAATTTCCCCGAAACCACCAAGTAACTAGGAATATCAACCTAGTTAAATATGTGCCTTAAAACAAAGAAGGAAACTTGGGAAATAACCCTTATTATAAAGCTACAAACTAGAGCGGCTAAAAAGGGAAGAATTGAAACTTGATTTATTAAAAATTAAACACAACACACACACTAGGTGTGTGTGCGTGTTATGGTCGACCAGGAGAAAGCTCAGGAGAGCTCAAACCCTAACTTCAACAAATTGATCAAACTGAAGCCCAAATCAACAGCCAAATCAATGCATGAACACAAATTCGTGATCACCAAGTCAAGGGGATCGTGAGGTATGTTGAATTTCTAACATTCGTGAAGTTGTAAAAATTTGATAATCATCCTAATCGCGAATTAGGCATGAATTAGAGAAGCTATGGCTAGATAAGTGATGTATACTTGCTTAGGAACGAAACCCTAAGTGAAAATCATACATAACATGCTATAAATTGAATGATTGAATGAATTCCCACACTAGGCTAAGTGGGTATTGGTCATAAGGTGGAATTGATGATATGATTATGATTAGAATCATCATGCATGTTAAGTAATCGGGAAATACTTAAACAAATTGCAATTTTGAGTATTTGATCATAAGTGATAGTGGTAAATTCTAATGTTAAACTTGGTAAAAATAACTAGTTATGAACTAGTTTGTAATTGTGTAAAAGTATGCCTACTAGGTGTTTGTTAAAATGCCTAAACGAAGCTAAAATGTTGAAATTCCATGTGTTAGGAAGTCAAACTAACCAATGGTTTAATCGAGTGATAAAGTCGACATAAGACCCGTTAGATGGAATAGTCATAATTGATAATGACTAATCTAACCATCTTATGAATTATGATGATAGTTTGACGCTTAACGAGCTAGGTGGAAGCTTGATGAGTGAGCGGGTCAAACGAATCAAGTGAGAAGAAAGGCGTATTCGGGATGCGAGGTAAGTTAAAACTTATACCTTGTATTTAATATCTATTGGTTTTATAGATTTTGAATAATCAAAAGTCACATTTGACTTATGATGTTTCGACCCGACGTGCGAGGTTCGGAACAAAAGACAATAATGATAAACCATGTTGAATGATTAAAAGAGCTAATAAGGTCATTTAGTCATGTAATGACTAATAAATAACGAGTTTTGAATGATTTACCTTATAAGGTAAATCAATACATTTAATAAGGGTAAAACGGCAATGTGGTCACTCGTTGACGATAACCGTTAGTTTTGAAGGACACTTTATGGCGTAAGATATAAATGGGTCAAAATAATCAAGAAATAGATTTATAAGTAAAGTGACCGTACGGTGTAAACCGGTACAAGTCATGTAGACGAGATGATAATAAATCCATCTCGTAAAAGTAAACGGTCATATAGACCAAACGGGTCAAAAGGTGAAAATATCACCATTTGACAATATCGGCTATTGTTTTGTCGAGTTACATGATTACAGGAATAAATATCGATTGAATGTTGACATCGCTATTACTTAGCGTCACTAAGGCAAGGTATCGTAACGGGTCAATACATTGATCCGAGCCAGGTTTGTGTAATGATTCACTCATCATGTAGAAATGTGAGGTTGTCTAAGAGTTAAACAAGGTCAAATTGGATATTTGGTTATCTTAAAGATAAACCGAATAATTCAAGTTATAATTGTAGTGTTTTAGAAACATAATGATTTCTAAACAAGGTTATAGTTAAAAGACCAAATTTTTGGGTCAAACAAGTATCTGGAAGTCCTTCATCGTACAAGAAGGACCAAAATTGACCAAAACGCCCTTGTAGGCTAAATTGAACAAACAACCATTAAAGGTTGTTTGGAAACGAATAACATGATTAGATGAATACTTAGAATAAGTATAGAAGTTGAAAGATGTAATAAGTTAGTCAAATGGCTCTAATTGAGTCTTTGCCGTAAAATAATAATCCGAGGGGTAAAACTCGGAACATATTGATATCCACATTAAACCCAACACACATATAGTTTTAGTGGAAGATTACTTGATAAGAAACGTAGGAATAAGATGCTAGAAAAGAATGAAAGCGATTTCAAGCTTTAAAGTGCTTAAATACCCTTAACGGGTCAAAATAAGCATACGAGCGAAAACGGGTTTAAATTGTGTAATAAACCTGTGATTAGAAACTAAAATGGTAGATAACAATAATTTGAAGAAGTGTATGTGATATAGGAATCAAATAAACATGTTGGTGTGATAAAATCATGAACGGGTCAATATTTGGAAAAAGGGTAGTAAGCCGAAGACTTAAAAGTCTTAAATTTTGTTATTCCGGATGTCGGATTTTAACTCCATAAGATGGATAATTAAATTACGGACGCGTAGGAAAAAGAATCGGGTAAAACGGATCAATAACGAAGAAGTTATGGCCGTTTCCGTGAAATCGGGTTGAGCTGGGCATGTACAGCAACAGCTGAATCAACATCCTGTGAAAAAGGGGGCTAGGCGTCACGCGACGCCCCCCCCCCCCTTTCCGGGAAAACTTTATTTTTTGCTTGTTTGACCCATGGAACTTGTTTAATCTCATTATTTAACTATCAAAACTAACTTTTAAGTTGGTTTTGATCTTAGGTGATGTCGGGCATGCTACGGATGACGATCAAGCATCTAAGAAGAACCGAACACACGAGATTAAAGCTTCCGCATGGCGTTACGTCATAACTTTTAAATGGAAAACTTATTTATATTATGTTGAAAACTTTTAAGTTGTAAAAGTTTTAAATTACTCGTATTTTCTAAGGATACTTAATCGTAATTACATGTTTGATATCGTACTTATACGAAAACCTTTAAAATAATAACAAGGGTGTTACAGAGGGACCGTGGGGCGGTTTTGGGGTTGCTTAGTCATGGTGTGGTCTTGACACGTGTAACGACACGTGTCCATCAACGTGTCCGGATTGAGATGAGTCTCTCGCACCCCGTGAGAGATCTCTCTTCGTTGTTTGTGGCCCGCGAGGACACCATAAATCAAAATTTTTTATTTTCTCCATTCGGTTTTCGTCGTACGCGTTTAGGGTTACGGTTAAGGTTCGTTCTAGGGTGTTTTGAGGGTCATTACACCGGATGACCATCCGATCGAATGACTTTATTTATACTACAACGAAAACTTCAAAAGTTTAAATATTTTTACAATCACATGCCCTCAATCGCATGCCCTCAATCGAATGACCAACCGACCGAATGGTCATCCGTCCGGATGACCCTTTGTTTGCACGGTCATCCGATCGAACCAACAACCGATCAATCATTTCACTCGACGCACTGTTATGCACTGTTCAACGCTTACATTATCGTTCTCTGATCAGACTAATCTCCCGAGCACTCCCTTCAATTCAAGACTGTGTTTATTTACTAAACACACTCAGTGAGTATACTCGAACCCTTTTTGCTTAACGCACTTTTGGGTGTTACATACATTACCTATATCAAATCACATCG
Organism: Helianthus tuberosus; assembly: GCA_030545235.1. Classification (NCBI taxonomy): domain Eukaryota; kingdom Viridiplantae; phylum Streptophyta; class Magnoliopsida; order Asterales; family Asteraceae; genus Helianthus; species Helianthus tuberosus. The sequence goes on from CM060369.1 coordinate 205,306,259, forward strand.
ACACACAACGCAAACACTTTTAAACGCTAACCACTCTGCATGTTATACGTGTTTTCGATGAATGCTTGTATGTTATGTTTACACAGTGATTGTTGTCTGACACCTTAGCAACGATAGTACTATAGTTTGGACTCAGCACCTGTCGTGTGCAGGGGTTGTTAAGGGTTTTACTTCACATGGTCACAGTGGTGATAATGGGTTGCGCATTCTAGAACTCGCAGTCATGTCGGTTGCATATTTCATTGTCGATAGCTTACTTGCTTCACATATCTACGTGTTACATGTTGGTTATGCGTAAACCGCTTTCGCTATACTATATGCTATTAAACTTCTGTACTCACCTTTACACTATGTGTATTGACTTTATTTTAACGTATGTGATTGGTGTTTAGGATGCTAAGCTTGCTTGATGAACGAAGTAGGTGGTCTAGAAACGTCATTCAATAAAATCTGAGTTGTCGGAACAATTATTTGTCTTTGAGAACAATGTCTGTAATAACTATTTATGCTTTATATGTTTATGGTATGGGACGTGAATGTTAAATATATCGTCACTAATAGTGTTATTGATTCTTTTGGACAATCTGTTTCGCTCAGTTCCGTGACTGATGATTCCGCCATCGGTTCGGGTGTGACAGATGTAATTGACTAATATAACATGAATTACTCCTTATTAATTGATATTTACTCCGAATGACCGAAGGTAACAATATTTGCGACCGTTTTTGTGACAACTTTAACTTATATTGTTTTTTATAATATTTTTCAAAATTGGCAAGTATGTTTGCGACAGAATTAATTTCGGTTGCTATTTCCGACCGCTTTTTCAACCAAGTTAATTCTTTTATATATCTTATTTATAAAAAAGCAGTGTTCGTATTTGCGATCGAAACGAGTTTGGTCGCTCTATTTGCATCCGTTTTTGCAACCAAATTAAATTTCATTTTAATAGCTTTTATTATTTTGTACAAATAGCGAGTGTGTTTGCGACTTTAATAATTACGGTCGTTACATTTGCGACCAAAACAATTTCGGTCGCTACATTTGCGATTGTTTTACAACCAAAAAGTTATAGTCACTAAATTTGCTACTAATTTTGTTTCGGTCGCTAAATTTGCGACTAATGTTGTTTTAGTCGCTAAATTTGCGATCATTTTACAACTGAAATTTTTAGTCTCTAGATTTGCTACCACGTTTTATTTTAGCCGCTAAATTTGCGACCGTTTTGAATTGTCACTACATTTGCGACCGATATACGACCGATTTTTTGGTCGCTACATTTACGACCGAAAAAAGTTGGTTGCTACATTTGCGACTGTTTTGCGACCGAAAAAATACTCGGTTGCTCAATTTGCAACAGATGTTGTTTTGGTCGCTGAATTTGTGACAACTTTTGTTTTGGTTGTTAAGTTTGCGACCGATTTGGGCTTGGTCACTAAATTCGTGACCGAGTTGGGCTTGGTAACTATTTTTGTGATCGATTTTGTTTTGATCGCAAAGTTTGCGACCAATTTTGATTTAGTCGCAAATCCAATCGCTAAATCTTCGACCATTTTCGTTGGTTGTTAATTTCGGTCGCTTTTGCCCATTTGTGTAGTAGTATAACAATTGAGAGAGATCTCACACCCTCCCAAACAGAGGGCCCTAACCTCACTCTGGCCGGACTATGTTGTCTTAACGGGGCACATGCTGGCGTCAGAGTTCCTCGGGAAACCATACCACCCACTACCAGTGACAGGGGCTTGCGCCGCCACAAAAGAGAATCTCTCTGATGTAACGCACAGTGGACTAAAACCCAGAGTGTCTCGGGCTCGAACTCTTGACCTAAGGTCTGGGAGAACTAGCCTTCATTGCCTTTTTCCACCAAATATGGCACTAGTAAAAATTAAACTTGGGTCTCTAAATATCCACCAAATATGGATAATTTTAATTTCTTTGAATGACCTCATATGGATTTTCTATCTTATATTTGACCTTTCAACTTGTATGTCTTCCTCATATGCTAATTCTTATTCTTATTCAATGTTTAATCATGAAAGTTTATATACTTATGTATAGTAGTGTGGAACTATTATTATTATTATTATTATTATTATTATTATTATTATTATTATTATTTGAGCAAGAATAATGGGTTTTATGTTCTTTTAGCTTCAGATTGTTTAAATATATGTAAATACATTATACTTTACATTTCCATACTATAATTTAATAACATGGTGATGCTATATGGTTTTGTATTTTATGCATTGGAAGTTTTTCAAAAGAAAAAAATTATTTTTCATTTCTAATCCAAAGGTTTTCATTTTTATATTTTAACCAGTGTTGTAAAAGTCGCTAGGCGGTCTCTAGTCGGCCGACTGGGGAGTTGGGAGTAATCGGAGTATTTGGAGAGTACTCGGGGAGTACGCGGACATGGTAACTATATAGAAAATTAATTGTTATATATCATACATATGTTAAAATAAGCATAATTCATGTCAACTGAGTATAATTTAAAATGAAACATGTTTAGTTCAAATATTCTGAATACAAGTCAGAGTAGTCCGAGTACAAGGCCGAGTAGTCCGAGTACAAGGCCGAGTAGGCCGATTTTGACCGATTTTTACTAATTAAAAGTCAACAAACCATGTTGACCGCCTAGACCGACTAGGCCGACTCTTTCCGACTACGTCCGACTAGGCGCCGAGTTTGACCGAGGCCGACTAATTGAGTCCGCCTAGGAGGAAGTCGCCTCGGAGGGGTTCCGAGGACCGAGTACTCGGCCTTGGAATCCGACTTTTACAACACTGATTTTAACCCATTAAATTTTTACTTTTATTATTAATTTTAACCCCAACACTTTTTATTTTCAACTTTGGTCACCCAGACTTTTCATCTTTCGCTAATTTTTTGTTTTACTTTTCGTTTTTAAATTTTGAGAGTTAACACGCCACAACGTGTATGTTTGGCATGGAGCTTTTAGAAGCTTCTAGCTTTAAGCTTTTAAGAAAAAGCTCATACTCAATAAAAAACGTTGTTTAGTTGAAGGAGTTTGAAACTTTTAGGTTAGGAGTTTGAAACTTTTGGTTGAACGCTCCTACTAGTAGCGTTTAGAAGGAGCTACAAGCTTTTAGGGGGAAAAATAACTATTTTAACCACTAAAGATAATGAATTTTTTAATGCACAAACTTTTTAAATTTTTAGTTATGTCGATTTGAGTCATTTTATACATTTTATTAAAAGTCCCAACTACTTTGCCAAACACCAAATATATCTAAAAAGCTACAGTTACCAACATCTAGCCACCAGCTGCTTTTGCCAAACATACCCAACGTGCGTGTGGGGTTCAACGTTTTTTTTGTCTAGTTTTATTTTTATTTTTATTATTTTATTTTTACAAGCTCTTACACTGTTGGTGGTCGTTGGCAGTGTGTGGCATTGGTGCAATTTGGCACGATTTTACAAACGTTTTTAACGTATTATGTGTTTTACTAATAGTTTGTTTTGTGTTTACCCTTGTACTTGCTTTACTTAAAAAATTAATTTTTTACATGCATATATTTATGTATGTGTTGGTATAAATTCGATTTGTTTTACGTTTCGAAGTAAACTTTTTCTGTAAACGAGTAGGTCAAATACAATATATTTTCATTTAAAAAAGCATTGTTACGTGCATATTTTTATGTATGTTTTGGTATAAATTCGAGTTGGTCTACGATTGGACGTTAATTTTTTTTTGGAAATGAGTTAGGTCAAATATAATATGTTGTTCTTATTTTATGGATGTTTCATAAATTTTGTTTCCAACCAAGTGGAGTCAAATTGTGGTTTCTTATTTTTCAAAAGCTTTAATTAATCCATTTTGATTACACGTGTCAGTTTTTCCTTTATACCCGTAATGTTTTATGTAACACCCCAAATTCCATGAGGTTTTTAATTTAAGCTAATTATAAATAAGTAAGGATAGTTTTGGTTATATTAATATAAATAGTATTCTTGAAGGGCCAAACATGCAAAAGTGATAAAACTTGAAACATTAAAAGAAAATAAAAATAAAAAACACACATATATGCGTGTGTGTGTGATGTGCGATCGATCAGAGGCAGGAGAACAAGGTGAAACCCTAGTTTCAACAATTTCATCAAATTGGGCAGAAATCTCATGGATAATCAAATGCATGTGATCAATTCCTCGGTTATCTAAGGGTTTTCCATCATGGGGTAAGTCGAATTTTGTGAAATTATGCTAGATGATAATAAGGGTTTTGATTAATCCATGAGATAGTATGAAATTGAACTTGCTTGTGATTTAGAATCATCAAATAGAGGATGTTTTATGAATAAAACTGAATTGTTTGAAAGTTTGAATAAAAACCCATTTGGTTTAGTTGATTATATGATTCATGAAGATTACTAGTGAGATTGTGCATTGTATACTTGTACATAGAGCATACAATGTTATATGCACGCCAAGTGTTCGATTAAATGCTCGAATGGGTAATATTATAAATTTGAATGAATTAAGAAGTCTTGTGTGGTATGTAGAAATTATGGAATTGGTCTTTTATGTAAAGCGTTATGGAATGCAACTATAGGTGAATGCAATAGTTATATAAGTGAACGGCGTAGTTAAATGAAAGTGGGTTATGTATAGATATGAAGTTAGAAAGGTAAACATTGTATGCAAGAAACTATTGCGTTATGAACTCGCTAGCTAATGTGTTATGTTCGGTAGTAATAAAGTATGATGACACACATTCCTTATATGCGTTAATAAGCTAACGAAAGTCAAATATTGCATGATTTGAAAGTCGAATGAACGAATGTTCGTAAGCTAATCGTGTTACATTTATGATGACATGTATGGATAGGAGTCATGTCAATAGGGACACGAATATGGAAGCTTTTCGGGTCGAAGGAAAACACGGAAGCCACTTGTAAATTGGACGTACGAGGTAAGTAAACTTCCGGACTCCCTCCTTAGTAGTAAAAAGTCTATGTATGATAAAGATTAGAAATCATGTGAAATGCATTATTGTTATTGATAATCAAGTAGGAAACATTAAGGAAGTGATTTCCGAATCACTTCCTAGTCCACTTTAGCAAGATTATATGCGAGTCACTCTAGCGTGGCACCCTAAGTCTATTTAAGTTTTGGTTATTAAGAGAGGTGGTATTCGCTAAGAAGACCAAATGGGTTAAAATGAGGGTATGCCTTATCACGGAATGTTTGTGCAAGTAATGACGATGGTATTTCATGTACCCGGTTAGTGTAAAGATATTATAGCATTAACATTATGTGAGTTTTAAGTGTAAACATATGAGTTGCTTGATAAAGTCATGAATGGGTCGAATAATTGTGCATAAATGATGTATTGTTAAAGAATTTGGATAGATTTGAGACTCGGGGCAAGAACTTTTAGTTAGTATGTAAGTAATAGCTTTGCGAATAATTAGGATTAAGTTTCAAGTGGTTCAAATGCAAAACGATCAAGTTAAGAGAGTTTTTGCCATAAAAATAGGATGCAGGACTGAGCACCACCGTTGCTTACGGTGCCCACCGTAGCTTACGGTGGGTGCTGGTCTTTTCTTTACTACCGTAAGGCAGTCCCTGGCCACCGTAAAGGTTTTGAGGGCCACCGTAAGCTACTGTAACCACCGTAGCTTACGGTGGAGCCCTGGCGCCCCGCAAAAGATCAGACAAAGCTGTCGCGCCCCGCGACAGACCTTGTTGCTGGCAATTATTTGTTGTTTGTGTGTAGGAATGGTTGTAAATGCTTTTCGAGGCCACCAAATTAATGTTTATGCTAGTTCTAAATAACGTGAAGGTTGCGGGCCTTTGAATCCCCACAAGTTACTCTAGAGTCCCAATTAAGAGGCCTTTAGGAAGCGTGGTCACGAGTAATATGTGCGGGTACGAATGTAAGGGATCGAACTAAGTTTGTGTTTATTTAATTATATTTGCACATTTATGCATATGGAATAAATTACCATCCAATGGTTGAAACTTATAGGTGTTTATGATTAGAAGTAAGAAGGCTTGCTAGGTCGTATGTACACGGTTTAATTGTATGGAAGCTTGTAAGTAGCATACCTTATTAAACTTAGGAATGATTTAAGTTTGATAACGGAGTTGTAAGTTGTATGGGAGTATGTAATCGTGTGTGGAGGTTTACGTTTACGTATATACAAATGTGTTTGTACCTATGTTTGACGTAAGATTCATTGTTTATGAGCAACCGGAACCTGTGTATATGTCTGTAAAGTTTGAGCAAGCTGAAGTGTTAAGTTACTAAACCATTGTCTTGAGTATGAAATGAGAATGCAAGTATTCTATTAATGTCGTTTTCAAGGTTAAAGGATTTTTGGAATGCTCGAATGCACACAAAAATCATATTCATGAGGATTAGTATGGGAAGAAGGAACGCAGACTGGCTATTGATTATGTATGTCTAGTTTAGGAATGATGTCATTAAATCTAACCGCTGCATATGAATGTGGTGAATGCAGGTGGTGTGGACTTAGCAGCATTATGAAGAAAAGAAGGATTGAAGATCGAGTCAAGAGCGAGGGTTGTACGGGAAGGATCGGTCACGTAGGTTGACAAATATAGGTCCTGCAGCATTAATACAATGGAACGTGGTAAATCCTTTTTAATGAGTGTATGGCATTTTGTATTTGAACCATCCTGTAAGTATTATGTCTAATAAAGAATGAAATTTTGGGTTCATATTTTCCGCTGTGTCGTATTTTTAAGTTATTACAAGTTAGTCTTACAGGGAATTGTTCATAATACGACCGGGTCATGCCCGATTTTTGTTAAATAATAGTATGATAATATCACATTTTGGAATGTGAAATCTGGGCGTCACAAGTTGGTATCAGAGCCCTGGTTTGAGGGAAATCAAGTATGAGGAGGTAAATACTTGAACTCAAACTTGTGTGCTCTTGTGACAAAGAACCTGTACAATCCAAGACTCGATCAAGATCTAAGGGTAGAAGCAAAGGTAAGTATGTATTTAAGTATGTATTTAGAGAAAACTAACGGTATGTTATGTGTAAGGTAAGCAAAATTGTTTGGAAAGGATGATTCGTGAATGCGGACTAGGACCGGCATCAAGGCATGTAATAAGACAAATTGACCCAGGTACGTAAATTTAACATGTGAGTGCATGTAATGGTAAAACTTACTAAGTGAATGAAAATGTTAAATGAAGGATAGTGATGGAATAATAATGAAGCTTTGAAATGTTGCACGTGCCAAAACCTAATTCTTCGGACATAACGTGATGATCACCCGAAGGCACGAAACTAGTATGTGGATTGCGTACCTGGCCAGTACGCAAGAAATATATGACATTCGTGAGACCGTGATAATTGTTACAGGTATGTCCGAAAGGATTGAGTATTAGGTGGATGTGTGAGGGAGAATTAAAAGATTCTCAAGAAAGTTTAAAGCACCACATATAAGTAATGGAATGTATGAATGTTATGTTTGAACCCGTGAAGCGGATTCAAACATGGGAATAAGGGGATGTACGAATGGTATGTTTGAACCCGCGAGACGGATGCAAACATAAAAGTAATGGAATGTATGAACGGAATGTTAGAATCCGCGAGACGGATTCGAAACATGAAAGGAAATGAAAGATAAGAATGATATGATGGAATCCGAGAGACGGATTCAAAACATAGGAAGGAATGAAAAGTCCGAATTCGTAAGAAAGTACGGACCAAATAAGTAAGAATGAATTATAATAATGAAAAGTCCAAATTCGTCGGTATGTACGGACTAAATAAGTAAATATTCTTTAAAGCGTATATTATCCAAGTTGTGATTTGAACTTCTACATATATAAATATATTTATGCAAATACCTAGTATGCAAGAATGGTTGAAGGAACAAATGGGTCATACAGATCAAATGGTGAACGCCATTTTTAGCCAGTATTTAACGTTTTGAACTGTCAAGTCTTATACTTACAGATGAGCACAATGTATGGTCATGCAATGTTACAAACTGGGAAGGAATGACCTTCGCAAGGTATGGATAACGAGTTAATGATTTTGGCTCGCACCGGGTATGTATTAAAGATAATGCTTTCGGTAGGAGCTTATGGCTCGCCTAGAGAGGGATGTGTCAGAATTGGGTAGTTGATAAAACGTAGCTAAGAATGTATTACAGATGGATTTTTGAAAAGTCAAATGAAGTTAAGTTATTAATTATTAAGCAAGGAATATTCAACTAACATGAAGTATTCGACTCCTTAAGTAAGTAAAAAAAAAAAAAACCAACGAAAGCTATTGTAGTAGCAAGAAACCTTATTTGAAAGAAATAAGCTCCGAATCAGTCACATGTGAGATGAGTTAGTAATCGACCTATGAGAGTCGTAATGAATGATGGGTTAGGATTTAGGTGAATGACTTATGTAAGTTGAGATGAAAGAAAACTTTCACAAGAAAAGCTAAGTAAATGTCTTGCAAGTATGCTTGAATTGGTAGGAGTACAAACGTGAACCTCAATGTGTACATGGTGGGTAGAAATGCTTGGTTGGCGAAATAATTAACGAAATGAAAGTATTGCATGTAGGGATTTGGTATGTGTGATGTGTTATAGTATGCAGGTAAGAAAGTTATAAAAGAATGGTGGATGCTTAAAAACGCCGGATGGAATAAGCACATGAAAGGAAAAGTAATTGTGGCAAGTACCGTCAGGAAAGGTAAACCTTGATGCTGGGATAGTTGGCCATGTTCATTTGAATGAGAAATTTTTGAAGGAATGCGCCTAGGTGGAAGCTCAACAAGAGAACGGATGCGATCAATCTAGGTATTACGTGGACTCATGAAGGAACGGATTGATTCGGGCCGCAAACCGTTGGTTTACCTAACGAGATTAAGGTTAGTAAAATGTTTAGCTAGCCATTATGAATAAGAAAGTGATTATATAAACGATTGTATGGAATGATGGGGTTTGCTCATGGCGATAATTATGAAAGAAATTTGCTTAATTTAAGAACGTACGGACAATGTGCAAAATTATGTTTACGCAGGAATAGAACTCTTGCCAAGATCCTGAATGTATTTAAGTTGTAGTAAGCCTCGCGAATGAATAAGACGAAAAAGTAAGAGTGGAATGGGTTTAGTAGGAATGAGAAAGGTTTTGGGGACGAAACCTTCTTTAAGGGGGGGTAGATTTGTAACACCCCAAATTCCATGAGGTTTTTAATTTAAGCTAATTATAAATAAGTAAGGATAGTTTTGGTTATATTAATATAAATAGTATTCTTGAAGGGCCAAACATGTAAAAGTGGTAAAACTTGAAACATTAAAAGAAAATAAAAATTAAAAACACACACATATGCGTGTGTGTGTGATGTGCGTTCGATCAGAGGCAGGAGAACAAGGTGAAACCCTAGTTTCACCAATTTCATCAAATTGGGCAGAAATCTCATGGATAATCAAATGCATGTGATCAATTCCTCGGTTATCTAAGGGTTTTCCATCATGGGGTAAGTCGAATTTTGTGAAATTATGCTAGATGATGATAAGGGTTTTGATTAATCCATGAGATAGTATGAAATTGAACTTGCTTATGATTTAAAATCATCAAATAGAGGATGTTTTATGAATAATACTGAATTGTTTGAAAGTTTGAATAAAAACCCTTTTGGTTTAGTTGAGTATATGATTCATGAAGATTACTAGTGAGATTGTGCATTGTATACTTGTACATAGAGCTTACAATGTTATATGCACGCCAAGTGTTCGATTAAATGCTCGAATGGGTAATATTATAAATTTGAATGAATTAAGAAGTCTTGTGTTGTATGTAGAAATTATGGGATTGGTCTTTTATGTAAAGCGTTATGGAATGCAAACTATAGGTGAATGCAATAGTTATATAAGTGAACGGCGTAGTTAAATGAAAGTGGGTTATGTATAGATTTGAAGTTAAAAAGGTAAACATTGTATGCAAGAAACTATTGCGTTATGAACTCGCTAGCTAATGTGTTATGTTCGGTAGTAATAAAGTATGATGACACACATTCCTTATATGCGTTAATAAGCTAACGAAAGTCAAATATTGCATGATTTGAAAGTCGAATGAACGAATGTTCGTAAGCTATTCGTGTTACATTTATGTTGACATGTATGGATAGGAGTCATGTCAATAGGAACACGAATATGGAAGTACTTCGGGTCGAAGGTAAACACGGAAGCCACTTGTAAATTGGACGTACGAGGTAAGTAAACTTCCGGACTCCCTCCTTAGTAGTAAAAAGTCTATGTATGATAAAGATTAGAAATCATGTGAAATGCATTATTGTTATTGATAATCAAGCAGGAAACATTAAGGAAGTGATTTCCGAATCACTTCCTAGTCCACTTTAGCAAGAATATATGCGAGTCACTCTAGCGTGGCAGCCTAAGTCTATTTAAGTTTTGGTTATTAGGAGAGGTGGTATTCGCTAAGAAGACCGAATGGGTCAAAATGAGGGTATGCTTTATCACGGAATGTTTGTGCAAGTAATGACGATGGTATTTCATGTACCCGGTTAGTGTAAAGATATTATAGCATTAACATTATGTGAGTTTTAAGTGTAAACGTATGAGTTGCTTGATAAAGTCATGAATGGGTCGAATAATTGTGCATAAATGATGTATTGTTAAAGAATTTGGATAGATTTGGAACTCGGGGCAAGAACTTTTAGTTAGTATGTAAGTAATAGCTTTGAAAATTAGGATTAAGTTTCAAGTGGTTCGAATGCAAAACGATCAAGTTAAGAGAGTTTTTGCCATAAAATAGGATGAAGGACTGGGCACCACCGTAGCTTACGGTGCCCACCGTAGCTTACGGTGGGTGCTGGTCTTTTCTTTACTGCCGTAAGGTAGTCCCTGGCCACCGTAAAGGTTTTGAGGGTCACCGTAAGCTACGGTAACCACCGTAGCTTACGGTGGAGCCCTGGCGCCCCGCGAAAGATCAGACAAAGCTGTCGCGCCCCGTGACAGACCGTGTTGCTGGCAATTATTTGTTGTTTGTGTGTAGGAATGGTTGTAAATGCTTTTCGAGGCCACCGAATTAATGTTTCTGCTAGTTCTAAATAACGTGAAGGTTGCGGGCCTTTGAATCCCCACAAGTTACTCTAGAGTCCCAATTAAGAGGCGTTTAGGAAGCGTGGTCACGAGTAATATGTGCGGGTAAGAATGTAAGGGATCGAACTAAGTTTGTGTTTATTTAATTATATTTACACATTTATGCATATGGAATAAATTACCATCCAATGGTTGAAACTTATAGGTGCTTATGATTAGAAGTAAGAAGGCTTGCTAGGTCGTATGTACACGGTTTAATTGTATGGAAGCTTGTAAGTAGCATACCTTAGTAAACTTAGGAATGATTTAAGTGTTATAACGGAGTTGTAAGTTGTATGGGAGTAGGTAATCGTGTGTGGAGGTTTACGTTTACGTATATACATATGTGTTTGTGCCTATGTTTGACGTAAGATTCATTGTTTATGAGCAACCGGAACCTGTGTATATGTCTGTACAGTTTGAGCAAGCTGAAGTGTTAAGTTACTAAACCATTGTCTTGAGTATGAAATGAGAATGCAGGTATTTTATCAATGTCGTTTTCATGGTTAAAGGATTTTTGGAATGCTCGAATGCACACGGAAAGCAAATTCATGAGGATTAGTATGGGAAGAAGGAACGCAGACTGGCTATTGATTATGTATGTCTAGTTTAGGAATGATGTCATTAAATCTAACCGATACGTATGAATGTGGTGAATGCAGGTGGTGTGGACTTAGCAGCATTATGAAGAAAAGAAGGATTGAAGACCGAGTCAAGAGCGAGGGTTGTACGGGAAGGATCAGTCACGTAGGTTGACAAATATAGGTCCGGAATCATTAATACAATGGAACGTGGTAAATCCTTCTTAATGAGTGTATGACATTTTGTATTTGAACCATCCTGTAAGTATTATGTCTAATAAAGAATGAAAATTTGGGTTCATATGTTCCGCTGTGTCGTATTTTTAAGTTATTACAAGTTAGTCTTACAGAGAATTGTTCATAATACGAACGGGTCATGCCCGATTTTTGTTAAATAATAGTATGATAATATCACATTTTGGAATGTGAAATCTGGGCGTCACATTTTATATGTATGAGTCGGATCACATATAATACGTTACGATTGTACGATATGAATTCAGTTTACTTTAGGTTTTGATCCAATCGCAATGCTTATATATGTTACAATGAGTTCAATCGGATACGTCGAAACACACATTTTCATATGGTTAGCGCATCGCATAATGTTTAAATTAATTCATTCGATGTTTACGATATACCCGCGTCACAACGCGTGCGGGTCTTATTACTAGTTATAAAATAACAATAACAATAACAATAACAATAACAAGCAATTACAAAAGTTATCTACTTTATTTTCTATATCCAGTTTGGAAATAACCAATGCTAATTTTAAATTGGCTCTTTGTTACATTTTGATACGTTTTTAAATTTAATTTAAATGTTACATTTATCACAAGGTTCATAGGGGTTGATTAGACTGATCGCAAGTACGTTTTGTACATTGCCCAACTACATCGCTATATCCACCTCATAATCTTCTGTAAATAAATATTCTTTTTACCCTTTATAAATGTCTCAAAACGAATGTGCTCAAAATAATCACATCGGACCTCAAACTAGCTAGTCACCTTATGGGTCCACTGGTCGGACCCGATTTAAGAATACGTTATAAATGTTTAATATTAAAAAAATACTATAGCTTAATTTAGACATAGAAGAAAAAATACAGAAAAAATATAAAGCATATGTTTCGGTGATGTTTTGAAACTAAATACAAAATAAGAGGGATACATACATACATACTTGAAGACTCAAAAGCCAGCACCTATGGCCGTAATACAGGAGATTCTTAGGTTGAAAGCGGCTTTGGGGACAATAACTGTGAAAACGATTCATATACCTGCAAACTAGACGCCGGTTAGCCTGGCCATAGAGAGGGTCTTTTTGTGACCACCCTCCAACGTTATGATAAGTATTAGAAAGAGGGAGTAATATAGAGATAAAAATGATGGTTCGGTATAGAGAGCAGGATACCTGATTTTTGTGGGCTAGAGAGTTGTTTATACCTTTAGATGTTGACTCGTGGAACTGGCTGGGCTAGTCGTTGTCTAAGTGGTTACGAAGTGGGCCCATTTTAATTAGGATATACTGAAGTGTCACACCTCGATATTTTCACGTATTACCGGTGGGCCCGGTGGGGAGTATCGTGACGTAGTTGATATCATCATAGTCACTAATCGCAGTTTAATGCACAGCGGAAGTCTAAAATAATATTACAAACCGAATTGAAAGTATAATAAAATATTACACAACGGTTGTAAGTGGATCCACAGGCAGATCTAAAACAGAAAATAAAATGTTGTTCGACAGACTTAAAGTATTAATAACTTGCAAGGCTCTTTATTTAATACTCGGAGTTTCCAGCCCATTACGCATAGTATCTGCACTTAACCTTTTTGAAAAATACGTCAGTTTACACTGGTAAATACAATTAACTGACTCTTTTGAAAAGTATTTATAAAAATTGATTTAAATGCACGAGACACAAATATTCTTTTATAACTTGGGACAATTATTTAAAATAATCTTGTATACAGATTTACATGTTTGTCGTCCGTTCAGGACATGGTTAGAAGAGCCGGATTAGATTAATAGACACACCACAAGTATAGGCCCACAAGAGAGTGAGATACCGTTTTTACATACACAACTGTCAGGTGTATGCCTACACCCCGTGCTTAAGCTGTGGCCATTTCAAATGAATGAGCCGAGGATATCCAGGACATGGTCATTAACCCCCCAAAGGCATTGTATCAAACAAAACAGATTAGAACGGGTTATGTAAATTTATTAATCACAATCCGATTAAATGATTTAATACCCGACCAAGCGGTATTATTATAATACCGTATCCCAAGGCCGTATAACGGAAAATAAGTTAAAAGTATTTACCTAAGCTTAAAAGTAATTTTATTCTCAGCCGTATATCAAATCAGCAAGTACAAGTAGCTTTTACTGGGCTCCTAATCTGGAACGAAGGTTTTAATAACCTATTAGATTCCTAACGGGTCTTACTTAAGTTTTAACTCAGACCGGTTAGTTTCAAAGAAGGGTTACGGTTCAAAACATAATATTAAGCGAAGACCGGATTAGAATGTGCTTTAGACCCAACAAGTTTGAAGACTTGTATAAAATGGGTAAACTAAATACATTATGGATTTTGAAGTAAAAATGATAAGGTTTGACCCGTTTCGGCTAATTTATGCAAACTGGTTACATAAACCTTACCGAACACGTATATGCATAACGGGTGACCAAATAGAGTCATGTACAAGTTTCATAAGTTATTATGCTTAAATTATGTTGTGATATCAGTAGGATATCTTCCATTATGCCCAAAACGAATTTAAAATCAATTTAAGCCCCGTAGGGGTATTTTAGTCATTTTAAAGTTTATAAAAGAGGTTTAAATATATACTAAAGATCTGGTCTAAAACCTTATGTGAAAATATTTATTTTATGTGGTTATAACAGCAAGATATCATACATATGTGTGTTTAATCGTTTATGGCCAAACTATGCACCGTATGGGCATTTGGTCATTTCACATATGCTTTAAGGGTCAAATTTGGAAATCTGAGTTCAAGACTTAAGCTTACTGTTAAAGTATAAAAATTAATTTTTAAAATCAGTAGGTAATAAGTCTTAAGCGTTAATTATGGTTTTAAACCATACTATGCGCTTAATAAGCGTAAAAGTCGATAATTGATGTTATTCAAGATGTTTATAAAATTATGAGATTTTGATCTGTCTCTGAAGCTTAAAATATTTTATTTAACATATGAAATCAGTAGGAAAAGGTTTGGATCAAAATGTCATGTAAAACTCATTTTATCAATGAAAAGGGCAATTTCGTCAATACCGAATTTACACTAGAACTCTATAATATGATCAGTATAAAATTTGACAAAAATTTTCAAAAATCCCTAAATATTATATTATAACAGTGGGTAGCAAGTTTGGTGTCAAAAAGTTGGGTTTAAACATGATTTATACGGAAAATGCCATTTAATTAACAAAAAGCTTTTGTTTTACGATATCGTGCATAACTCTTATTCCAGACCAGAAACGGATGTCAAATTTTTAGGACATACTAATATATCAGTAATAAAGGTTTTTGTCCTCTCACATTTTCAAAAATCTCGTTTTAATAATAAACGGGCATAACGATCAACTTTTAAGCACTTAACGGAAACGTGCAATGAACTAGGATTTCTATGGAACCAAGTTGTATAACCTCAGAGGGTTATACTAACATATAATATGGTCCTAAAGGAACCCTAAGGCATAACTAAACTAAGCTAAATCGGGTCAAAACTGAAAGTCAAAGCAAAAGTCTACTTTTGCGACTTTCGGTTGCGAACCGAGCCTAAACTCAGAATTATCGGGTTGAACATGCCTAAACATGTTCTTATATTATTTACCAAGTTATTTAAGTGTTAAAACATGTTCCATAACTTCAGCGTTATCAGTTGTGAATTATTTTGCAAAAAACTGGCTCGTTTGACTTTTTGTTAAGAAGTTTGACCCGACAATTGACTGAGATAACGTGATAATTTGAAGGTGCTCTTTTAAGGGTTTAACGCCTACATAATTACCAACACATAGCCACTTTCAATTAGAATAATGGCTGGACCGTTAGTGATTAATCACAAAGTCAAAGCGTAATTACGATATCTTTGACTTTCGGTCATTACACTAATGAAAACTTAATTACAGAGACTAAGAACACTTACAAGAGTCCTTAGCACGAAAATTTAGACTATGAGAGCTTCCTTCCAAGGTAGGATGCTCCAGAGAATGATTTTAAAAGCTCCAAAGTTTGAGAGTTAAGAAAGTTGAACTTGTAAGTGAGAATGCTTGCCCAATCTTCACCTATTTATACTACTAGAGGTTGCTACCAGATCATTACAGGTGTTAGGGCTCTTCTCTGATGATCACAGGTGTCCAAAATGGTTTTTAAAACCATCAAACAGTCCATAGAATCGAATCAAAACATGTAATGGTGAAGGAAATGGCAGAACCTGCACCTGTGCATGGTTTCTACCCAGATCATGCTGTCGCGTCGCACGACGGAAAAGGGACACAGGTGTGGCGTGACGCCACCAGGTAGGTTACCAGCTCAGCAAGTTTCAAGTTTGACAATTTCACCCCTGGACATTCTAAAGCGTAATATCTTTCATTTTAAGCACATTTAACCCATATAATTTATATTTTGATGATCCATAAGATATAACCAAGCATCGATAGGTCCGGTTTCGTTAAACGATAACCAAAAACACAAGTTTTGCCTCGTTGACGCTTTTAACCCTTTATTTACAAAAGTTAACGTATTTATTTCAAACGATATCGAAACCTTGTGAAATTTTTGTCACTTGTTCTTGGGAGTATAATTAATCGTTACAAAGCTCCGGGTTCGTTAAAAGGTCACTCAGAGGTATTACTTTAACATGTTTACACATTTTACCCTCGCGTCTTGTAAACTTTCACTTTCTTCCACAAACAGTTTCATACGTTTCACAATTTATTCGTTTAAGGGCATAAACATCGTATAGGATCGTTGAAAGGCAAAATTTTCAAATGTTGACACTTTGGATCCTTTTACACACAAACTTCCTTCGTTTGTCAACTTTAGTCCCTCGTAATCACTTCGTTACACGTTTAAGGTTCATGACACGTGTCGTTACTACATTGGACATGATTTTGCGAGGTGTTACATGAAGCACCATACAAGAGTTGGGGTGACTACCGGGTTAACTGTTTGGACGTGTGCGGCATGACCAGTTCGTTTTTGCCTGGTCCAACCTATTGGAGTGCTACCTTTTCATATACATACACGCATATGTGCATACACACGTATATAATATTCAGTAAATAAAGATAAGTTATCTTATATAAGTAACCTATAGTTATCTATATAAATTTTAAGTGTGTATACCAACACAACAAGTAGTCATGTGTCTAAATCCCACAACTTTTCAAAACATATATAAATTCAACTAATCTTAATCCCACCAGCTCACCCGGTAAACCCACGAACCAAATCCACCTCGCGACCCGCTAAACCCATCGAAAACCAAAAATATATAAAAAAGAAAGGGATATTGGCCTTTAATAATAATTCCTACTAGACGTCATTAGTCATTGGCAGTTCCATCTTTTTTTATTCCCCCTAACAGTCTCACCTTTTAACTATTTTTCCTCCACAGATCCCCAGTTAAAAAAACTTAACGGAGTTAAGTTTTTTCCGAATTACAAACAGACTTTTTAGGGTTTTTGATCAGAACGAGGATACGAATCTATTAATGTAAAACTCACTTCGAAACGGTGCTCCAAATGACTTGATTTTTGTTAAGTGGAAGTTTAAACACCCAAATTGAAGCACTATTTTCGTCGTTTAGAGCACAATTTCAAGGTAAGTTTTACATCATTCGATTCGTAACCTCGTTCTGATCAGAAGCCCTAAAACATCAGTTTGTAATTCGGAAAAAATCTTAACTCCGTTAAGTATTTTTAACTGAGAACCGGTGGAGGAAAAATAGTTGAAAGGTGGGGCTGTCAAGGGGAATAAAAAAAGATGGGACTGTCAATGGCCAATGACGTCTAGTGGAGATTATTGGAGACCAATATCTTAAAATGAAAAAGAAAAATTAAAGTCTTGTCCAACCTGCCTAACCGAGTTACCACTACAACCATTGAGCGTCCAAACCGGTTTGCCGCAGACGACCGATAGTTACTCAACCGGGCCGACAGTGTTACTGGGTCACTGACCGGTGTGGCGTCCGACTATGAAAAACATCACCTAAAAGGCCAAAACAACTGAAACATGTGGTACACTTAACAATTTCCATTATAATATTTTTTAAAAGCCTGTAACTATAAAAGGACACTAATACTTCATGTGAATTTGTACATGCTAGAAACGAGAATAAGGGCCTGCTAAGACAGTCCAGACTTCTAAAAACTAGGACCTGTTAAAGCTTGACTGTCGTGACTTGGGCCTTTTTGTATCAATGTCAACAAATAGGGTATAAAAGGCTTACCAAACTAATTATATATCCAGGGCTGGGCCGGATCGTTAGGCTTTTCACCTTAGGCACGGGCCTAGGACTACCAAAAACTAAGGGTCTCTATTTTTTAGTAAGTTATTATATATAGTATGTGTGTTAAAGCTCATATTAATGATAAAGATGCAAAATAAAACCAATTTTCTATTAGAAAAAAAAGGCTCAATTTCAAAGGCCTGCTTTTTAATAAAAATTCCAGCTAATATGCATAACTGCATACATCAACGTATTGGTTATTCATTGTAAAATCCCTTAATTAGAGGCGCCATTGTCGTTTTCAATTCTCATTTGTCTGCTGCTAGCGAATTGCTATACCTTTATGACTTACGGTGATTTTAGTTTATATTCTTAGATGGATGTTCTTTTTTTTTGTGAAATTATACAAATTTAAATACCTCTACTTTGTATTTCGCTTAGGGCCTACAAAAATGTTGGGACGACCTGTATATATTTAAGTAATATATCAGGTAACGTTTGATTCATTTGTGTGGTTCAAGTTCTTCATCCCATATCTCACAAAAGAGTAAAAAATAATTTTCAAAATAGATTTAAATTACAAGAAATGATATGTAAACTACTATAAAATACTTATACTAAACAAGCGGAACTTGAGTGGTGTATTATATTTCATTATTCTACAAACACAATAATCAATGCAGGGGCACAACTTTATAGGGGGGGGGGGGGGGGTTGGGGCGCCCGAACCCCGAAATTTTCGCTCAGTAGTGTCCGGTATGTAGTTTTCATATAGAATTTTTAGGTATATACGTTTTCGACTTCCCGGTTTTATAATTTTATTAGGTATATACGTTTTCGACCCCCGGTCGAAAATCTCAAGCAAAATAAACGTGCAAAGTTATGTTTAATCAAACATGATTAATAAACGTAAGGTTATGTTTAATCAAACTTTCTTAAAAATAGCCCACCTTATGGTCTGGACTCTGGATGGCTGAAAAAGATTTTAACTTGGGCCTTTGGGCCTTTGTGTTTTTGGTCCATTACCATTAGTTAGTATTTGAACCAGGATCTTAGTCCTCGGCCTTCTGATTTCTTGAAATCTTGACCGTGAAAATCATTGACCTAATAGAAATCTTGACCATGAAAATCATTGACCTAATAGTAGATGGTTAGACTATACGGTGTGGGCGTAGAAACCAGGCTACGTCGGGCACACCACCCCGGAAATGGCGTGGTCAGCGGCGTTGGGGAGAGGCCTTGAAGTTTTCGACCGACGTTGAGGGAAATGGTGGGGGTGACGTGGCCGCTTTGTATTGGTTGTTGTATAACTAGTCGTTGAATGGCTAGTATGATTAAAAAATAAAAAAATATTTAAAAAAACCTATATATTCACATCTTTTAACCCAAATTTATCAAAAACACACAATCAATCCAACCATTTCTCTCTACTCAAATATATATTCACTCTCAAATTTAACATCATTTTACAAAAATGGAAGGCTCAAGTTCGTCATCTTCGTTATCGTCTCTGCTTGAGAAGCTTCTTTTATTCTCGTCAGATGACGAGGGACCGGCTCTAATAATTTCAGCGGTTCAGAAGGTTGAAACTATATTGAAAGACGAAAAATGCTCCTCAGAACCCAAGAGGAGAAAATATATAGTACGCGATCGAATCACCGCACCTGACTAGATTAATATTAATGATTTTTTTTATCTAAATTTAATAGATTTTTTTTTAATTTCTAAATATAAAACATGTATGCCACGTGTTCCACCACGCTACCCTTTCACGCCCCGTCCCAATTCCCCCCTTTTTGTACCACGTCACTTTTCTCACACTTGCTGACGTGGCTGCCACATATTGTATAACACCCCCTTTTCAAGCCCCTCCACTGTATGGTCTTAGAGCATCATATTTAGCAAGGACGTTACTTGCATACTTTGATATTTGCCATATGGCTCACAAGTTGACCAATAAATTGATGATCAAATGTGAACATGGGGTTGCATTTAGATCAAGCCAACTTGTATTCGGTATTCTTGATCATGTCATCATCTTTTAGAACTTTCAACATACCAACCCGGCCATAAGCATTTTGTCAATAAATTATATTCCCTACACGCTATAAGCAAGAAATTTTCTAATAATTAAGTTATATTCCCTCCATAAGTTGTTTTGCTTTGATTATCTTATTAATTATAAAGCTGGTCATGATTCCTCTTATTTAATTTTTCCCTGGTACATTAGAGAATATAAGCTATGATAGTAAAAGGATGTGTGTAGGGGGGGGGGGGGGGGGGGGGGGGTATATTACATGATCTCGTGTTACTCTAAATTTTGAACTTCCTTATGAACTATGGTTTCAAACTAGTGGAGTGAATCGTGTCAAGTTATATAAGGTGGGCGAAACGAATTGTTAAACCAAACACAACCTGTATATTTATTAGTGTGAAAGACATCAACATCACCATGAACACACGTAAAACTATCTAACCGTACATGACAATATAAATGAATCAAGCAGGTTGGTCGGCTATAAATGAGTTGTAAGCATGTTAAACCCGTTGTTGGGTTGTAAATTGTAATGTGCACAAACGACTTGTAGGGTTTGAATAACAATATGATGACATCAATTGGGCTGGTTCTTCATCTTCAATTGTGTCATCCACATTTCATAGCTGACAAACCAACAATTAGGCTTGTTATTCATACAATGTGAAACGACAACACGAAGAGGCACACCCCTTTGGTCGGTGTGTCTCTTAATAACTGGCCAAACTAACTGATAACCACCTAAACTTATGTTTTGTTACTAATGAGACATAATTACAATAATTACATAATAATGAAATATAAAGTACAGGTTTAATATTCTAATAGGATTCCTTAGAAGATAAATTATAACTTTAAGCTGGTGTTACACCCTTGATCCGACACAAGATTTTCAATTTCCAACTTCACTAAACAGGATTAGAGTAAGGTCTAAACATAAAACAATTCACACAAAAATGACCCCACGTAGCCTACACTGGTTGGTGTATGGTGTGGTGTAGTGAGTGGTGTAACATGCAATTGATAGCGTAATAAAAAACCCTGCCAGTGTACGCTAAGTTGGGCTCAACTTAGCTTATGGCAGGCCCTACATAAGCCTAAAAATCCATTCTTTTAAGTTTTAACAACTCACTTTGACCCATTACCTTAATTTTCCCTTGCTCAAACACATTTTAGACATGTATGAGATATTGAGATGTATGGAAACATTCCCTAAACATATTTCCTCATAATTCTATATTCATTTCGAACTCCTACTTATCGAATGAACTCTACCCCTTTCATATGAATTTCAAGATTTCCATCAAAGTTTTAACATAATTAGATTGTTAAACCTGCAAAATCATTTTTAAGTACACATATATAATTGAGTTTTTGGATAGACACTTACCTTGGTGAGATGATGATGTTCCTGCTTGTTGTTCTTCTACCCAGGGCCGGCTTTGGGCCTGTGCGGGAGGTGCAACCGCGCAGGGCCCAAAGCATCTAGGGGCCCAAAATTGTTTAAAAATTATATATGCTTTTAATATATAAATTTGATGTAGAAAATTAATACAAAAGTTCTGCCTTTGGCTTAATGGATGCGGGAGTTATGTGATGAACTAACCATTACGAGTTCGATTCCTACCGTGATTTCTTTTGTGTTCTAATTTTTCTAAATTTTCTTTTGTTTTCTAGGCTTGTTTTATTAATTGGGGGAAACTCATACCAACAATTTGCAAGCTTATTTTTTAGTTTTAGTTAGCTTATTTTTTAGTTTTAGTTTTGATTTTTCACTTTTAAATTAGGCCTTCATAAAGTTGTAAGTTCTTTGATTTTTTTTCTTCTTCTATTTAACAATTTACAAAACAAACTTTACATGTTTACTTGTTTAAATTTGTAGGTTTTTTATTTCTCGTTTCTCATTTAACCATTTACAATATAAATTTAGAAGAACTAAGTATCCGGTTCTATTTATTTTATTTGTATGACAAGGTTCGTGTTGCCAAACTAATTTGGATATGTTTGCACATATATTACAATTCTTCTTGCTAAAGAAGATTCAAGTGTTAGTTATTTTTGTTTGTCCAGGTGTTGAAACTAATGTTAGGTGTATCAATTTATTTGTAAGATAAAACTAGGATTTCTTGTTTTTAATCCATGCTAATTTGAGTTGTGCATTCACTTTACTTTATGAATATAGATAATTGTGATACACTGAAATATAAAGAAGAATCGGTATGGATTATAAATACTTGATCGAGAGCTTTACTTTCAAAAACGCTAGAAGTGTCTCACGATTTGTTTAAGTAAGTAAGTTTGATCATTTTGCTACACTATTTTTGTTTCGTTTATGTTATCACAATTATCGTCGTATTGTGGTTTTTTGATATATGATTGATGAGTTTAAATTATAGGGAGGGGGCCCAATTTTTTTGTCTCTCACAAGGCCCAAAAGTTTTATATCATTCTCAGGGACGGCCCTGCTTCTACCTTTAGACTGTGTGTTATATGGTTTAACGCCACAAGCTATGTCAGCCGTGCTTAGGCGTTAAACTCTTCCCTATTAGGGTGTTATAGGGGCGTGATGGGTTAAAGGTGTGGGTAGAACCGCGGGTGCGGGGTGATGTGCACATCGCACAAACCATTTTCACCCAATCACAAGCAAGCACATAACACTCTTTTTATTTAACTTTTTTTCGTATTTAATTTTCACACACACACACACACACACACACACACACACACATATATATATATATATATATATATATATATATATATATATATATATATATATATATATATATATATATATATATATATGCTAGCAGGATGTCCACGCGATGCGGCGGGAGAGACACATCGCATTGCGATACTCTTTTTTTTAGTTTTCTTATTCATATAATATTTATTATAGCATCATTGTCATGGATATACATCAAAAATGAAGTAATCAGGTAATCCATTTTATTGTGTTGTACATGGTTCGGTCGTTTCGGTTATTATCCTCAACTGAAGCCGAAACCAAAATCACTGGTTAGTCTATTTTATTAACCAATCAGTTTTTGGTTAATCACTTCGGTCTATTAGGTTAGATTAATGGTTTTTGGTTTGGTTCATTTATTTTCAGTTAATAGCAAAAACTAAACTTGGGCTAAAACTTTGGCTTAGAAATATATAAAACCGAGATATAAATACATAAAATGAAAGTATAAATATATGAAATAATAATCATCATACTCAATAAATCTCATCAATAGCAAAGATAAGGTAGGATCTGTTATTGGTGGGATTTAATGAGTATGATGATGATGATTTCATATAAATTATTTATATGAGTATGATGGCAATGGGTCGGGTTCGGGTCGGGTATTGGTAATCCCATACCCATACCCGGTTATAAAATCGCGTCCCATACCCGACCCAATACCCGTCGGGTATTTGTCGGGTAATTACCCATCGGGTATTTGTCGGGTAATTACCCATCGGGTATCGGGTTTACCCATTAGTTTGTTAAAATATATACGTTGCGATTTCTAGATACATTTTTTTACTATTGTAATTATTATATTATTTTATTTATACAACAACTATTATAAATTAAAAATGCACATTAAATACATATAAGTTTTATCATAAATTAATAATAACTTTATAATACTCATACACTCACATGTATATTCTTCACAACATACAAAATATAAATACTATTATCAAATGCATATACTAAAAGAAAATTTATTTTTTCACATTATAAACATATAAAAATAAATCACTAATAGACAAGGGTTAATGGAAAATGAGGTATAAATTTAAAAAATCGGGTATATGATCAGGTATATAGTTCGGGTAAACGGGTATGTGGTTTCGGGTAATCGGGTCAGGTATCACCTAATCCCATACCCGACCCATACCAGTGAAAATTTTTAAAACTAATCTCATACCCGGCCCAATACCCGTCCCATTTGTGTCGGGTTTCGGGTATACCTGTCGGGCTCGGGTATTTTTGTCATCCCTATATAAATACATGAAGTGGAGATATAAAATACGAAATATATAAACTGGAGATATAAAAGCAAGAAATATATGAAAATATGAATGATTTGGTTAACTTAAATTTGGTTAAACGAGATATAAAATACCAAAAAATTGATAACCGGTTTTTGGTTAATTCGATTTTCAGTTTTCAATTAATTTAGTTGTTGGTTGATTTCGGTTCGGTTTCGTCTATTTTCGTTTTGGTTTAGGTTAACGATTTAGTTACTGCTCACCGATAACCGATTTTGGTTAATGACCAACAGGTGCGCGCGCGACGCGGCTAGAAACATAGACATTGCCACATTGTGCATTGTTCGGTTGGTTAGATTATTATCATCAACCCGAATCGAGGTCATCGATTAGTCTATTTCATTAACGAATCTGTTAGTTAATTGGTTTGGTTTATTCAGTTAGATTAACGGTTTTTTGTTTAATTCATTTAATTTCGGTTAATAGCCAAAACCAAACTTGGGCTAAAACTTTTGGTTAGAAATTCATAAAATTTAGGTATGAATACATGAAATGGGTGTATAGGTACATGAACTGGGTGTATTAATACATAAAATGGGGGGTATAAATATGAAATACATGAATGAAGGTATAAAAGCTAAAAATACATGAAAATATGAATGGTACGGTTCAGTTAATTTTGGTTAAATGAGGGTACAAAAATTTTGATAACTGTTTTTGGTTGATTGGAGTTTCGGTTAATCAATTTTTGGTTGATTTCACTTCGATTTCGATTAAGGATTCAATTATTACTCACTCTTAGACACTGTTAATCACGTAACATATCAATTTTTAACTAAAAAACTATAGCAATACAATAATGAAATTAAAGAGAATAAAATACTTGTTTATATGGTGTAATTTAAAAAAAATATATATTAACGTGCTAAAAAGTTATGTCTGTTTAAAAATCATGAGGGAGTTAATTTTTTATAAGTGGATAAAATGTAACAACTAACTAATTATCTATAATTTTGTTGAAGATGATATATTAAAGTGGAATATAGATGAGAGTATTAAATTGACAGTGTTTAATCACCTGACATTCTATAGCTATTAAACATTCTGGGATAATGACTAAGTACGTTGGGCTTTAATCACTTGTACACTAAGGCATCATCTACTTGTACCTTTTAATTCACACGTCAAAACTGACCAAAACAACGATCGAAACGTCGAAAAAAATGAGTATGTTGTCGCGGTACTTTTGGATTCTTTTAAAACATTATAGTTTATAATATATGACAAGAATACGTAAAAGAATTATAAGTTTGTTGTGAAGGGGTAAAAGTGTAACTGATTACCTATAATTATGTTAAAACTTAGGAATTTAAGTGTATTAAGAAAGAGTGCTAAAATATAATTACTGTTTCAAAGACCAATTTACCCTCATTTTAGGGATGTATTTATAAATCAAGATGGAAAAAGTTCTTATTTTTTGTGTATCTTAAAATGTCCATCCCTCATGCATTTTATATATATATATATATATAACCATTAAACACTTTAGTGAATTTGGTTAATGAAACCAGTTTTGCCTACATAACAGAACGCTTTTCACTTTTATAGTGAAGCCATTACGCATGATAGATTGACTTCCTAATTCCTATAGTCTAACTTTAGGTTAATTCTCATCCAAATATACAGATTATACATGGGTCAAATTCACATATAGATTATACATGTCTATCATGTCATTGCTGAGTTTCGAATCCTATGAATTTTTTAAACACAAATAAATAGAGGTATTGATTAATGCAAGGCAATTCTCATTAGGGGTGTTTATCGGTTTGGTTTATGGTTTATTTGGTTTATTCGGTTCAGTTTATTCGGTTTTCAAAATTTCTATACCCCAAACCAAAAACCAAACGAAACCAAATTAGGAATATGCCAACCGAACTAAACCAAACCAAATTCAATTCGGTTTGGTTTCGGTTAGAAACCAAATAAACTAAATTTAACCAAATGGTACCTAAGTACCTTTTTTATCCTAATTTATATTTATGTTTGTGTTCTAATTTCCGAACATCCAATCAGCAACGAATTTAAACCTAACAATATATAAATAAAAGACATAACAAAATAAAACAAACATATCCATAAAATAGTCATACACACAACCACAAAATTAAAACTTCAAAACATAGATCATAGAAACTATAAATAGTCAACAAGTCTAATGACACAAAATATAAATAAAATCTTCAAACCATGGGAATGCATATACTTAGATATTAGACTTTGTATTTTAGGCTAATAAATTGTATATAGTTTATTAAACATTATTATTTTTGTTTAATAATTAATTAAATTAACGGTTTATTCGGTTATCCAAATAAATTGAATAAACCAAATTAAAAAAATGTGGATCCAAAAACCCAACCAAAAACCATATTCACAGTTCGGTTTCGGTTAGAACACACAACCTTCATTCGCATCTAGGGTTTCTGTTTCTTCCATCATACATCTCCTTCTCATCATCCCTAAATCTCATTCCTGAAAGATCATCAATACCAAGGTATGATTCAGTTTTTCTATCTATTGATCATCTTTATTCTTGATTAGATCTCTTTTTTTTTTTTTTTTTGCATTCCTTCGATCTTATTAGATCCAAAAGAATAAAGCAACTGCACATCACTTGGGATTACTAAAGGTACATTTACAAGTCATGTACTTCATGTAAACTGCTTCTGGGACCATTTAATTCATATGAAGAACTGAATGGGTCGTTGGATTCGTGATTTTAGGCTAAGCTTGCAAAATTGAGAAGAGAGCTTCTAACACCTACATCAAAGGGAGGTGGAGGTGCTGGTGAACTTTTTGATGTTACAAAAAGTGGTGACGCAAGGGTTGGTCTTGTGGGATCCGCTATAGAGTATGGTAGCTGGTCTCTAAGAAAGCTCGGATCATCCTCCTTGGACGGTGATGACGAATCTGATCTCGGTAGCAAGCAAGATGAATTTAAGTTCGGGCTCGATGAGGAGGATGGTATTTTACCAAAAAGCTTTCCCGTAAGTTATTCAACAGATAATATTACGTTTTTACTCGTCTTTAGTAATTATGTTTGGATGAAAATGACAAAAAACGCTAATTTGCTTTATTTTTTGTACTAAATAGTCCTTCACTTTTGAGATTTTTTGCCATTTTTCATCCAAAACGCTAATTTGCTTTATTTTTTCTGTCAAACATTTAGATGAAAATGACAAAAATCCCTTATCTCATGGACGATTTTGGCAAAAAAAAAATTAGACATTTGGATTCGAGGGAAGTGAGGGAGGAAGAGGGGATACCTGATTTGGAAGATGAGGATATATATTGTACCAACATGAGGTTGTTAAGGAAGTACATGGGAATTAGAAGTTTGTTGATTCCGGTGGGGGTCGAGTCTTCTACAATTTTTTATTGGTATGAATTGTTATTGTATTAGACATATACATAAGGCAACTTTGACCTGATGAACCTACTCGACTCATTTGACTCTTCTTTCTTTTACTACATTAAACCATTGATCATATGACTCATTTCTTTTAAATCAGTTGAAGTTGTTACGTTTACACATTATTTAAACCAATCTCTCACAATTTATATTAAAATTTGCATATCAGAAATGGTTTTGGAACCAGTGAGCCGGCCATACTACGGAGGGCATATTTATGATGAGTATGAGTACGTAGTAACGCCACCACATGACAAGTAAGCTAATTGGGTGTAGGTCTGCCCTCAAAAAGAGTTTAATTAGCAAAGTATCAGCATGATAGAATTAAGTTAATTGGGTGTAGGTTACAAAGACCACACCCGACTCAACTATACCATAAGTCTCTTGGGAAATGCTTGAGTTTTCATTGTGTTTCGACTATAAGACTATAATTATGTGTAGTGTAGAATCGATAAGAAAAAAATGAAGATTTGTTAATTGTTATGGTAGTGCATACGATTACCTGTGTGTGTGGTTGGTTTTTTAAACCAAGCATCTTGTGTGGCGTACAAGGATTGAGACTCCATTACTGGCTTTCTTGATATGTGATGAATGTTGAAAATTAAACTTAGCATCAAATAAAGAAACATTGATATTTATTATTTTGTAAATCAATGTCTATTTAATTAATATATGCTGGTGGAAGTTACGACAGTTAAGATATAACCGCCAAAATGGGTGGTTATAAATACCCATCTGTGAAATTGTTTTATGTAATCTGAAGTACATGTTTTATAATGTAAATTCTCTAAAACTTAGGGTTCATATAAGACGTGAGTTTGTGTATATTTTTAGTCCGCAAGGGATTCTTCAATGAATCTTTAATAGGGTTGAGGAAAGAATCTGTTGATTGTATTTATAGAGAATTACGGCTTTGTAATTTGGTTGTTAATTACTCTGTTCGGTTTTTGATGAGCCCAACATATAGGACAAGCCGGAGATGAATCAGTTGGTTGTTGTGGCATGTTTTCTTTAGTTCCAGTCCGTTATACTTTTGGATTTTCAATTAACTGTGATGTTTAGAAATGATGTGTGGTCGGTTATTGGTGACCTTAGAGATGTTTACGCATTGTTGTTCAGTTTAGAAAAGGAAAGAGGTGTGTGGTTTCGACAAGACTAAATCATGATTCTGGTGGCATGAACTTAAATTGGGCGTGGATGAGGAACCGGTAAATAGATTCAAAAAAGGAGGTTTGGAATTTGCAAACAATATTGAACCAACAGTGCTTCAGGTCATCGTTTGATTGAATCAGAATTGTTTGTGTGGTCCAAATTGCTTCCGAAAAGGTAAAGTTCTTGGCATATATTAACGTTTAAGTTTGGTAATCATATATTTAACGAATTCGAAAATTCATGGATTCTACACCCTTCTAATAATTAATATATATTTATTTAAATATATCTATATACAAAAAGCAACGTAAAGGTCCGACAAGAAACGAATAGGCGTGTCTATTCCAAGTAACATTCATAAACCTATGCGTTGCATCTTTTACGAAACCATCATGTCTATTCCGTAACATCCTTCTGTGATTATAAATAGGGTCAGTATGGATCATTGTAAATAAGTTCATTCATACAGAATCGTTAAAACAAAACCGAGTTGTTAATTTTCCGTGTTCATCTTGATCATATGTGTTTATTGTTCTGATTAGAGGGTCATCAAATTGGTACCAGCGCAAAGGTTGTGAAGAATGGATCAAGAAAAAAAACACGATTAAGCGGGGGTTGCGTCGTTTCAATTACCGATCATATAAGAAGAAGGACAGAAATTAGGGAGACCGATTCGGTTGTTAAAATCCCAAAGTTTTGTTGAACGCACGAAGAAGTGCATTGATATGATTTTAATGTAATAAGCTGTTTAAACAACCATGTTGTTGCCAAAAATTGTGATTGATTTCTAGAAAGTAAGAAAACTGGCTATTGATCCGAAAAATGATTGTGCATGAATTCGTTGTGTTTTGTGATAAATTATAATTACAAATATGCGTTGATAACATATTTATCTATTAATCTATTATTTTGATATTTGAACGGTGATGATGGAAATGATTTCCGTAAGAATTCGTCATGTTTCGTGATAAAATGAATTTATAAATGTGCATTAATTTGATTTCTCCATATTTTGCTATTTGAACGATGACGATGTTGTTTTAAATTGTTGTTTCTGATATGAAGCAAATGATTTCATATGAATATTGATGTGTGCAAAATGCAACATATAAATTACATCAATTGTGGCATAAAACTAACCCTTTTTTAGTACTAATGTTGGAAAAAGTGTGCTTTTGTCTTCCTTTTGTATTTTCAGGATTAAATGAGCTCAAATTAACAAAAGAAGCAAAGAGACAGCAAAATCCAACCTAAATGCAAGAAAAGGAACAAACGTGACATGCCCGACCCCACGACAGCATCTTCCCAAGCAAATAGGAGTGCTTGGCTCAAGCTCAAGCCATCCCTTGGCACACCACCTCTCTCACACTTCACCCACCACCACCATAACACCATCATCCACCACCATCATCCATTGTCCATCATAGAGTGTGTGAGTCGTCTCGATATCCAAGATTGATCGTAAGAGTCCTTGACAATCAAGACCATGTTTGCCTAAGTCTCTTACATCAGTTGGTGAAGACAAAGTGTCTAGTGTAATACTTTTTATTTTTAATCTTTTCGCACTTTTTACTTGGTTTTGTATTAATGACTTTAATAACAAGTTTCTTATGTTGAAGGTGATTTTTCCTTATCGTTTGTCCGTGGTGTCTTGGCATTATTTTACTGTCTATATAAAATAAAAGATTTTCACCATTCATATCTCCACGGTCTATATGGAGGTATGTTGGCTACCTGGTCGGGGGTTAAGGGAACGATTTGGTAAAAGGCTTGCCTTGTTCAGTGTATAGATCCTGCAAGGACCTGGGTCAAATTTAGTAGGACCTCCTTCAATGCTTAACGGTATTGGATGGCGGGGGTCCAAACTCTTTGATCCCCTCATATGTAAGCTACTATTAATACTATAACCCGGCTATTTAGGACTGTATCCCTGCTGACTCAGACTACTTAGCCGAGGGTAACGTCACCTCCAAAAGAGGGGCCTACCATAATTTGCATTAATAACTTAATTAATTATCATTCAATAATCCAACCCTTTAGGATTGTATCCTTGCTGACTCAAACTACTGGGTTGAGGGTAACGTCACCTTCAAAAGAGGGGCCTACTACAATAACTAAGATAATCTCTTAAAAAGTGCAAAAGTGCGGAAATAATCAAAGGTTACACTATACACGAGTCGGAACCAAGTGATTCATCTTGTCTATCTGTTTTTATTTTTATTTTTATTTTTAGCATTTTAGTTAGTTTTTATTTTTCTAGTTTAAAACCTTTTTCTAACTTTTTGATTTGATTAGACGTTGAGGATAAACCGGTACTAAAAGCTCTTGTGTCCTTGGACGACCTCGGTATCTTACCAACACTATACTACGCTCACGATGGGTGCACTTGCCCATATGTGTGTTTAGTGTTAGTAAATATCGTGTTTTATAAATTTAAAACTTGGCTAAAGAAAATGTAAAAGGGCTTAAAATATACTTAAACATACATATCCACCTAACACGCATCAAGTTTTTGGCGCCGTTGCCGGGGACACAAGGATTTTAAGAAAGTTAGGGATCAACGGCCTAATCGTTTTTTCTTATTTTTCATTTTTTTTAGGATTTTTCTTAGTTTTTCAGCTTCTGCAGAACTCAGCACGGGCCGTGCCCGCTGAACACGCCCCGTGCCCAATCATTGGAACTGGCAATGTTGTTTTAAGTCAGACAGTAAGCTGGACACGGGGCCGTGCCCACTCAACACGCCCCGTGCCCAAGATTCAGTTACTGAAAACAGAACCGTAAGATCCCGACGGTTGGTAATTTCTGACACAAACATGAGTGATACTGATACTTTTTACTTTCGCACTCTTATGGTACGTGGTGTCAAATATGTGGTGGTTCCCATAAGGAATTAGAATGTTATTTTCTAAATTATAAGCCCCACTATATGGACCCATCGTTTCCTTGTATCCTTAAGAGGGGCGAAAGTAAAAATAATCCCTATCTCTCCCTTGAATGCTCCTAACCAGATTTTCTAGGAGAAATGCTTCTTGATGAATTATTTCAATTAGAAGATCTAATTTTTAATTGGTTAAAAGAACTTAGGATAGATTTCAATAATTTATCTCAAGATGATAACCAAGAAGAAGTGTTGGAATCGCATTCAAACAACTTCGTTGTTTCCGACGATACTTCTAACTCTAGTGAGGACTTGAGCGATAGTCGTCCATGTGTCGATTGTGCCGTGAAGGACTGCCCATCGACTTCGTTCGATGCATACATAGACCTGAGCGATTTGACATACACCTTCTTTAACGAGAGCCCAGGAAAGGGTTGGACTTGTCCACCTACATATAGCATAGGAATCACCCTCACCGACAACCTCTTGCGTTCTCGTCTTAATCTAGATCAATTAAGGTATCTTAGGCACTTTGGGGTTGTTCCCTCCAGTAAGGAACCACCCGATCTGAAAAAAAAATTCCTTGAAAATGGATAAAACTTCATAAACAGCCCTCCGACACGGGGCCGTGCCCAGGTCAACACGCCCCCGTGTCCACCAAAAGATTCCCTTCTGACTTCTGTCAGAATATGGACAAAACGTGTCAGGATCTTGCCTGCACACGGGGCCGTGTCCAGCCGACACGGGGCCGTGTACAGCATGCTGTCGTTTTCTATAAATGCAGCCAAGAATCCTGCACATTTGGACCATCCAGGGACAGAGATTTGAAAGGATTTTCTAACTTACCATCCTAGGTATGTTCTAAAAGAAGGTTCTAACAAACATCTTGTCCTTTCCTCTTTTATCCATTACCTTCTTCTTCATCTTTCTCGCAACCACACCTCCATTGAAGCTTGATTCCAAGCTTTATTGTGATGGTTGTTAAACTTTTGTTCAAGGAATCTTGTTAAAAATAAGTTACACATCATTGTTTTAAGTTATTTCTATTCAAAAATGCTTCATAAGTTGGGAAAATAATTTGAAACTTCAAGATTCCTTGTTCTAAAAACTGCAGAAAGTTGAGCACGGGGCCGTGTCCGTGATACTGTTTCATTAAAACGAACTATTTTTGGTTTGTTTTCGTAGAATGTCTAGCCAAAACAGTGGAACCTCTTCTGCGCACTCCAGAAACAGTCGAAGGGAAAGGAGGCCATCAATTGAAGCAACTCTCGTAAGATACGTGATGGTGTTACGTGAAGCTCTTGACGAGATGACTTCGGTAGAGGAGGTCCTAATAGATCGTATAAATTATCTTTCGGTGGGGTTGGAAAACAGTTTTCAAGAAATAAACCTCTTGCACCAGAGGTTAAACATTCTTGTAACACCTCCCATGGAACCAATCCTCCCTCAAGAGGATTGGAACCTAGCACTTGGAATCCACAATCCTACCGGTTGGGACGACATTCCAGCGGAACCTCCTCTTGAAGATCTACAAGAAGTCCCGATGTAAGTTGCACCTCCTCAAACCAATGCCAATGAGCCCGCTTTTCTTCTCCCTAGGGAGATAGAAGAATGGCTCGCCGATGTGTGAGGAACCCATGACCGGAGAAAGAAGTTTCTCAAGCCACATCTAACCGAGGGATTTACCTTTTCGGAAATTTTGCTAATAGAATAAGTAGTAGGCTAGAACTTCTTGGTTTAGATTTCTTGTGTTTCTTTGACCTAACTATCTAGTATTTTTATTTTCTAGGACTATTATGTAATTCTCTCTATGACTTAATGAATGATGGTTTTAGTTAATTTGGTGTTTGGATGGTGTTGAAATGAATAAAACATACTTGAGATGGCAAAGGAAACAAGGGAAGCTTGAACCAGCACCCCATGCAGGAAAACAGGACCACCCGACAAAACTTCTTCATTACAGTAAGTTCGGCACGGGCCGTGTCCGCCCAACACGGCCGCCCCGTGCTGCACGGTCTGCAGAAATACCCAGTTCAGGTAAACTGGACACGGGCCGTGCTCGCCCAACACGCCCCCGTGTCCAGGCTTCTGTTTCTCTTGATTTAAATTTTGTTACTGGCACTTGAACATGGGGCCGTGCCCGGACACCACGGGGCCGTGTTCAGCGCCCAGTAACACAAAATTTTTGTTTTTTCACACCTTTTTACACATTTAATCAACCTAAAAACTTATTTTTGGGAACATTGAGGACAATGTGTAATTTAAGTGTGGGGGGATGCTAAAACCTTGAATCTTGCAAGTCCTAATAACAAGACTTACACAAAACTCTATTAGAACCGCTAATCACCCCAAATTTTTTCAAATAAGATTTTCATTTTTTTACTTGTCTAGGTTTAATTTGGGAAGTTCAAAATTCTAAAAAGGTTATATTTTTACAAATTTACAACCGATAGCGTCGTGATAAAAAGAACCAACATAAGAAAATTAGGAAAATGCATGACAAGCTTAGTTAAAATTTGATTATGGGGCTGTTTGGCTAAGCTTATTTTTTTTTACTTATTTACTTATTTGCTTATTTGAAAAGCAAATAAGTCATAATGGAATG
This sequence comes from Helianthus tuberosus, assembly GCA_030545235.1. NCBI lineage: Eukaryota > Viridiplantae > Streptophyta > Magnoliopsida > Asterales > Asteraceae > Helianthus > Helianthus tuberosus. Next base: position 205,340,577 of record CM060369.1, read on the forward strand.
ACTTATTTACTTATTCCTCTCACATAATAAGCTAACCCAAACACCTTTTAACTTTTCAAAAAGTAAATAAGTAAATAAGTCACTAAAATAAGCTTAGCCAAACAGCCCCTATATATACTTGATCACATAAAAACCCATTCCCACAAAAGTGAGTTTTGAGCCTTTATTGAGCATACAAATACATATCTTTAAACTAAATGCTCATTTTTCGTTTCTTGTGTGAATAGCTGCTTGGTTCTTACGACTCTAGAACTTGCCACGACGATACATTCCCGGTCCTTACCAACTTAAACCCGAGTAAGTAAATGATGGAGGCATTAGGACTAACCCTTTTTATTTCTACACCATTATTTTTTTTTTACCACCTACCCAAAATACCCCTAGTTAGCCCCTTTGAGCCTAAACCTTTTCATTTCATAACCCAAACCAAACACCCTTTCACCCACCAAAACTTTTTTCATTTTTAACCCCTTGTTTTAGTAACTAGCTCGGTTTTTCATATAACTTTCAAAATATATATATATATATATATATATATTTTGATGATGAAGCATCCAAAAAAAAAAAACTAAACAAACAAGTTCATTAAAAATAACTTTGTTTGAATAATAGCTTCATCAAAATAAAAGTTACAAAAATAAAAAGTCTTACGAAAACCGACGCTTGTTGCGTTTTTCGCCCTTTCTACTAACCACTAACCCAACCACCTACCTTTAACTCAAGCCTAACCCTTCACCCAAAAAGTCCTCTTGCTATTTACAAAGGTATATAGTTAACAAGGAGGAGGATTGATTGCTTGGCAAGCTTATGGTAGAAGTAAGTTCCATGCCGCTCTCGAGTGATCCACTAAAATACATTTCCGGCCGAGTGTTGAGTGATCCCCGTGAGGTATGTGAACTTATATATAAATGGAATTTTAAAGAGGCATGTTATGCCCTAATAAGTAATTTATCTTATGAAAAGTTTTAAATAAATCATGACGAATAGGATTGTAAATAAATAAATATAAAACTTAATAAAGAATCTTGGAAATCCCGACACTCTATGACAAGCCCAAAAACTTTCTCTTCTACCCATTCCATTTGGGAGTGTAAAGCCACATTATAAAGAGTTTTGCTTGAGGACAAGCAAAGATTCAAGTGTGGGGGTATTTGATGTGTGCAAAATGCAACATATAAATTACATCAATTGTGGCATAAAACTAACCCCTTTTTAGTACTAATGTTGGAAAAAGTGTGCTTTTGTCTTCCTTTTGTATTTTCAGGATTAAATGAGCTCAAATTAACAAAAGAAGCAAAAAGACAGCAAAATCCAACCTAAATGCAAGAAAAGGAACAAAGGTGACATGCCCGACCCCACGACAGCATCTTCCCAAGCAAAACAAGAAGACAGAAGACTGAACACGCCCCGTGCTCAGCCAGCACGGTGGCGTGCCCAAGTGTCAGCAGAAAAGACAAAGTGGTAGAAGCTTCCATTGCACACCACAGGGCCGTGCTCAGCGGGCACGGGGCCGTGGTCAACTATAAGATTCGCAGAATCCAGGCAAATCTTCATAGTACAGATATGCTTCTGCACACGAGGTCGTGCTCAGCGGACACGAGGGCGTGGTCAACTAATACATACAAGCTGCAATAAATGAAGAAAGAGAAGGATGTGGACACGGGGCCGTGCCCGAGCTTCTGTTCAGCCTATAAATAGGAGTGCTTGGCACAAGCTCAAACCATCCCTTGGCACACCACCTCTCTCACACTTCACCCACCACCCACCACCACCATAACACCATCATCCACCACCATCATCCATTGTCCGTCATAGAGTGTGTGAGTCGTCTCGGGATCCAAGATTGATCGTAAGAGTTCTTTACAATCAAGGCCATGTTTGCCTAAGTCTCTTACATCAGTTGGTGAAGACAAAGTGTCTAGTGTAATACTTTTTATTTTTAATCTTTTCGCACTTTTTACTTGGTTTTGTATTAATGACTTTAATAACTAGTTTCTTATGTTGAAGGTGATTTTTCCTTATCGTTTGTCCGTGATGTCTTGGCATTATTTTACTGTCTATATAAAATAAAAGATTTTCACCATTCATATCTCCACGGTCTATATGGAGGTATGTTGGCTACCTGGTCGGGGGTTAAGGGAACGGTTTGGTAAAAGTCTTGCCTTGTTCAGTGTATAGATCCTGCAAGGACCTGGGTCAAATTTAGTAGGACCTCCTTCAATACTTAACGGTATTGGATGGCGGGGGTCCAAACTCTTTGATCCCCTCATATGTAAGCTACTATTAATACTATAACCCGGCTATTTAGGACTGTATCCCTGCTGACTCAGACTACTTAGCCGAGGGTAACGTCACCTCCAAAAGAGGGGCCTACCATAATTTGCATTAATAACTTAATTAATTATCATTCAATAATCCAACCCTTTAGGATTGTATCCTTGCTGACCCAAACTACTGGGTTGAGGGTAACGTCACCTTCAAAAGAGGGGCCTACTACAATAACTAAGATAATCTCTTAAAAAGTGCAAAAGTGCGGAAATAATCAAAGGTTACACTATACACGAGTCGGAACCAAGTGATTCATCTTGTCTATCTGTTTTTATTTTTATTTTTATTTTTATTTTCAGCATTTTAGTTAGTTTTTATTTTTCTACTTTAAAACATTTTTCTAACTTTTTGATTTGATTAGACGTTGAGGATAAACCGGTACTAAAAGCTCTTGTGTCCTTGGACGACCTCGGTATCTTACCAACACTATACTACGCTCACGATGGGTGCACTTGCCCATATGTGTGTTTAGTGTTAGTAAATATCGTGTTTTATAAATTTAAAACTTGGCTAAATAAAGTGTAAAAGGGCTTAAAATATACTTAAACCTACATATACACCTAACACGCATCAATATGGAATAAAATGCTTTTACAGATGTGCTTTAGTTTGAATTTCTTGTATTTTGCCTTTCAAACGATGATACTGCTATAAATTGTAGTTGATATATCTAGAAAACCGCCGGTTCATAGTTTTGTATTTTGTCGTTCATAGTTACAAACCGCCCATTTATAATAATTTGTTCTTTCTTTTTATTGTTTTATCTAGAAGATGATGGTTCCATATCTATGATCTTTTTTTTATTCACTTTCTCAAATCTATATGATCATGCGCTCATAACCATTTTTTTCTAAAAAAGCTGATATTCTTCACCAGACAAAGAACCAGTATCGCCGCCGATGATCGGAAGAATCGGTCCTTACACCATCTTCGTTGTGCTGGAACTTGGCCTGAACCCGATGTCTTAAAAACTCTGTCTTCTTCTTTATGAATGTATTTTTACATTGGTTTTGTTATCCTTTCAACTTAGTTATTCTTTACTGTGATAATCTATACGATTTGGTCTAAGTTTGGCGAGTTAACATTCCATAACGCGCATACATGATTCAACGTTTTTACATTTATTTTTAGTTCAGTTTAACTATCCCACCGGGTATCTTCCTGATCTTGTCTAGGGTTTGTGAAAAATTACCAAATTGGAGGAAACAATGGGGAAGAGAAGAGGCAATTGGAGGGATGTTCAAGGAGAACCGGGAAGCGTCGTTTCTTCGACGACGTTGCAGGGCCGGTCATGGCACCGATTGAAGACGACTGCGATCGATGAATAAGTATGTGGGGAGTGTCCCCATTGGTGGCCCTCACGATGTTAACGCATCCATTTTCCGGTAACAACCAATATGAACCAGAGGAAGGAGTTGTGGGCGTATAGATTAGGTATTGTGCGAACCATGGTAAGGAGTTGTTAGGGTATTCATATGTCAGAGAATGAAAGGGGGTGAAGTGAAGAAACTAATTTTTTTAAATGTGTTATAACTAACATTATTTTCCTTCTTGAATTGTAAGTAGGTTAAAGCTTTCTATTCAAATGCTTAAACTATATGTTGCTACCATGTTTATCGTTACTTTTAAATTCTTTTCAATCGTGATCCTGGTTCCCATGTCCTTTAACTTTTCATGCTAAATAGTACATCAAAATTCTTTTAGTGTTTTTGATCATTTAGTCTGAATTCTTGGAGTTTTATGTAAGTATTGAATTTGAATAAACTAGATTAATTTTGAGAACATTTGTTGTTTGCAAAAATTTCCTTTCCAACAAGTTTTGAATTCAAAAGTCGTGGTTCCGATCATTAAGCATTATTTGTGTGTTTTGAACATTTAGTCTGAAGTCTTGGTGTTTTATATAAAAGGATTGAATTTGATATAAAATTGATTAAACTTTGAAAAACATGATATCCTTGGGTTCGAATTCCAATTGAGAAAATTTGAATTTAAAATTGTTTTTTCAATTGTACAAATTGTGAAGTGTTTTTCAATGATTTTGTATCACATAACCGGTTATATATCTGCATATTTTTTGCATCTCATATAGTAAAAGTTGTCACGGCCCCCGACCCGGTTTGACCCGTTTCAGGAGCCGAGGGACAGAAAATCCCGTGGTATTTATTTAATTAAGTTGTCAGCGGAAGTTTTCTTCAGGATCTTTTTAAAACTGAAATTTCCCGATTATTTTATTTCACAACTCGGGATACAAACCCGGTAATTTACAATCACATGATTTCACGGAGAAATCTTTATCTTTCTAAACATGTTTCTTTATTTTATATTGAGCCACTTCCTTAAGCTTGTAGTGCTTCACGACACTTTTCCGATCACAACAAATCACCTGAAACATGTTTGAAAAAGGTTTTGTCAGCGGGAAATACTGGTGAATCATTCTTTTTACTAAAACGACTCATTTGTTATAAATTACAGTATTAAGAGCGATTACAAGGTTTCCTGATATCAACCAACTACCCACAGTATTTGTCACTCGACATTCATCGGTAGCCTCTTAGCCCGATGGTATCTGTGACTATGGTCATATCACCCCTTGGCCCCGTTGTCCAATGGTGAAGTTTATCAAGTAATGTATACAAAACCCCACATACCGGCTGTAATTTGGTGACTACAAAGACTTAATCCCTGTAATTATAACTTTGAAAGTAAACATGCTTTTGAAATCAATATTTGATAAAAAGAGAATGACTCACATTGCAGATTTATTTGAGCAGAGCCTAGCCTACTGATTAGCCTTTTTAACCTAAATTTAATAACATGCACACGAACTCGGTTAGTAACTAATACAGCATTTACGATAACTCATGAGATTAAACCTTCACATCGAATGACAAAGTGCGATACTTAAACATTCATCGAATTAACGACGAATGACAAAGCATAAACCCTAATGTGGGCAGCACTTAAACATCCATTGGATAGTTTAATCGATCGGACATTGAATTGTAGCAGCGATCGAGTTAATACCCGGTATCGGAGCAGCGCCTCGCTAATAATATATGAAATTTTGACTTCAGAGTAGTATCAAGTCGTTTTTACGAAAAGATTTCGACACCAGTGGATTGTGCAAGAGACGGGCTAGTTATAGGTGAAATTAAGACCTGTCGCGGCCCGCATAAACCACAACATAAATCTTATGCGGCCCGCGTGGCCGCCCAGTCTACGAGTAGCCTTGACCAGTCACCAGTAGGTGTGACACGTAGGCTACACGTGGACCCGGAACACTTATCCGGTCAAACATGAGTTGACGCGGCCCGCGTAAGACCTAACTTGTCTTTTACGCGGCCCGCCTGAAACCCAGATTTTTGTTTTTTCTTGATTTTTAATGTAGGGTAAGGTTTCAGGGGTTCGGGTTTTTACTTACGGGTATTTTTAAGGCAGTTTTGAGAGTCCTTACATTCTCCCCACCTTAATTAAAATCTCGTCCTCGAGATTTATTGGAATAAGTGAGGATATTTTCGCTTCATCTCTGATTCCAACTCCCAAGTGTATTCGGGTCCTCTCCTTGAATCCCACTTAACTTTAACTAGCACTAACCGTTTGTGCTTGAGAAATTTCACCTTTCTATCTTCTATCTGAAGAGGTTTTTCAACAAATTTTAACTTTTCGTTTACCTCTATATCTTGAAGAGGTACTACCAAAGATTCGTCAGATAAGCATTTCTTGAGATTGGATACATGAAATACGTCATGTACTCCAGCCAATTCTTTTGGTAGTTGTAAACGATAAGCAACTGGTCCTATACGTTGGATCACTGGGAATGGTCCTACGTATCTTGGACTTAGCTTTCCTTTCTTACCAAATCGGACTACCCCTTTCCAAGGAGAAACTTTCAATAATACTTTGTCTCCAATTTGAAATTCAAGTGGCTTGAGTCGATTATCTGCATAACTCTTTTGACGATCTCGAGCAGTCTTTAGTCTTTCCTTGATTTGAGAAATTTTGTCGGTGGTCTCTTGCACTATCTCAGGACCTGATAATTGATTTTCTCCTATTTCTGCCCAACAAACTGGAGTTCTGCACTTTTGTCCGTACAGAGCTTCAAATAGGGCAGCTTCAATGCTTGAATGATAACTATTGTTATAGGAGAATTCGATCAAAGGTAAATGATCGTCCCAATTTCCACCAAAATCTATTACACATGCTCTGAGCATGTCTTCCAGAGTTTGGATTGTCCTTTCACTTTGCCCGTCTGTTTGTGGATGATGTGCAGTACTTAAATTTAGACGAGTTTCCATTGCTTTTTGGAAACTTGTCCAAAAATGGGAAGTGAAACGACTATCCCTATCTGAAACAATGGAGAGTGGAACTCCATGTAAGGATACTATATCATCTACATACAACTTTGCCAGTCTTTTCATACCAAAAGTTTCTTTCATAGGTAGAAAGTGAGCTGATTTGGTCAATCGATCCACAATTACCCAAATCGCATCATTACCTTTTCTGGTTTTGGGTAACTTAGTAACAAAATCCATTGTTATGAGTTCCCATTTCCATATAGGCATTTCTAATTGTTGTAGTAGACCTGAAGGTTTCTGATGTTCTGCCTTAACTTGTGAACAAGTAAGACACTTAGAAACATATCGAGCTATATCCTTTTTCATTCCTATCCACCAAAAGTTGTTTCTTAAATCTTGGTACATTTTATTGTTTCCAGGGTGCATGGTATACCTAGATTTATGGGCTTCTTCTAAAATCTTATTTCTTAATTCTCCCTGTTTAGGTATCCAAATTCTTCTTTTGTGGAATCTCCAAATTCCATCAGCTCCTTGTTCTAATTCTTTTATTCTTCCCTTTATTCCTTCAGCATCGTCCTTGATTGCTGTTTCTTGAAAATACTTCAATTGTTCCATTAAATCTAATTGTAGATTTAATCGAAGAGCACGAACCCGACGTTGTTTCTCATGGTACTTACGACTTAAGGCATCTGCAACTACATTTGCCTTTCCTTCGTGATACTGAATATCACAGTCGTAATCACTTAGAATTTCCATTCATCTCCTTTGCCTCATGTTTAACTCTTTTTGCCCAAATATATATCTTAAACTTTTGTGATCCGCATAGACAGTAAATTTACTTCCGTATAAATAATGTCTCCAAATCCTAAGGGCAAAAATTATGGCGCCTAACTCTAAATCATGAGTTGTATAGTTTTATTCGTGCTTCTTCAATTGCCTTGAAGCATACGCAATCACCTTCTTGCGTTGCATAAGCACACATCCTAATCCTAGTTTTGAAGCATCACAGTAAACTTCAAAATCTTCAGTTCCTTCTGGTAAGGCTAAGATTGGAGCATTTGTTAACTTTTGCTTTAAAATTCTAAAAGCTTCTTCTTGCTTAGGTCCCCATTCAAACTTAACTGCTTTACAGGTTAGCTTAGTTAATGGTATAGCTATCTTGGAAAAGTCCTTAATAAACCGTCTGTAATATCCGGCTAAACCTATAAAACTTCTAATTTCCATTGCAGATTGTGGAACCTTCCATTTGGTAATTGCCTCTATCTTAGCAGGATCTACATGAATACCTTCTTGATTCACCATGTGTCCTAAAAATTGCACTTCTTGCAACCAAAATTCACACTTCGAGAATTTGGCGTAAAGCTTTTCTTTTCTTAGCAGAGTTAAGAGTGCATGCAGGTGTTGACAGTGTTCGTCCTGACTTTTAGAATAAATAAGTATATCGTCAATAAAAACAATTACAAATTTATCCAAATACGGTTTACAGATTCTATTCATCATGTCCATGAATGCAGCAGGTGCATTCGTTAACCCGAAGGGCATGACTGTAAACTCGTAATGACCATACCTAGTTCTAAAAGCAGTTTTAGGTATGTCTTCTTCTTGTACCTTCAATTGATGGTATCCGGAGCGTAAGTCGATCTTAGAAAAATATCTAGCTCCTTGAAGTTGATCAAAAAGATCATCAATCCTAGGTAATGGGTATCGATTCTTAATTGTAACTTTATTCAGTTCTCCATAATCAATACACATTCTCATTGAACCATCCTTCTTTTTCACAAATAACACTGGTGCTCCCCACGGGGATGAACTAGGTTGTATGAAACCTTTACTTAGTAATTCATCTAATTGCTTTTTCAATTCCAACATTTCTGTAGGTGCTAACCGATAAGGTGCCTTGGCTATTGGTGTAGTTCCTGGAATTAGATGAATTCTAAATTCTACTTCCCTATCTGGTGGTAATCCTGGTAATTCTTCTGGGAATACATCTGGGTATTCTGAGACTACAGGAATCTCCTTAAGTTCTTTACCTTTAGTACTAATGATTACTGAAATCATATACACTAGTCCTTGTTTTCGTTCATAACTAGCAATTTTCATTACTGATATGAACTTCATGGGTTTACGTGGTTTATCTCCTCTAATCATAATTATTTCCCCAGAAGGTGCCTGAATTTCTACAGAATTTTTATCACAAAGGATTCGAGCATGGTTGGCTACTAACCAATCCATTCCTAACACGACATCGAATTCAGCTAAATTCATTGGTAATAGGTTTGCATGAAATTTATGACCTAAAAGTTCTATATTCTCTTTTTGCAAAACCTTATCTATTTTGACAGAATTTCCGTCTGCTGTTTCGACTGTAAAAATCTGCCTAAGATTGGTTAAAGGTAAGTTAAGAGCTTGGCAGAATGAAGTATTGATAAAACTTTGGTTTGCACCAGAGTCAAATAATACTTTTGCGTAAAAGTTGTGAACTAAGAACGTACCATCTATCACGTCAGGAATTAACTCGGCTTCATGAGTAGTTAATTGAAATGCTCTAACATTCTTCTTGGTAGCTCCGTCGGCTGGCTTGGCTTTGTTGTCTGCTGGTTTGATCAATTTAGGACATTCTGTTTTGAAATGCCCATTTTCTCCACAGTTATAGCAGATCCTGGTTTTCTTTCTGCAATCTTCTTCGCGATGTCCTACAGTTTTGCAAAAGTTGCAGATTACATTGCATCTTCCATAATGTTTCTTTTTGCAATTTCTGCAGAACGGCAGAGTTGAAGATTGCCCTATTCCTCTTCTCTTGAAGCTATTATTATTACCTGTACAAAATCATTGGGTAATTTTCTGAGCCAGTTCCTTTTTCCTATTTTCATCTCTTGTGCGTACCAGTTCGTCAGTTAGGGTGTTAGCTAATTCCACCGCATCGTCAATAGTACGAGGTCTCGCAGCTTTAACGATATTACGGATTTCGCTAATTAATCCCCAAATATAGCGAGAAATGAGTACCGGTTCTGGCGAAGCCAGTGTTGATACCACTCTAGCATATTCAAAGAATGTCGAAGTATAACCGCGACAATCTACACCCAGCATTCGATGGTTTAGGAACTTGTTCGCCATTTGATCTTTTTCATATTCGGGACAGAATTTTCTTTCTACAAGACTTTTAAATTCTTCCCAGTTCATGGCATAGGCCCTATTTCTTCCTTTAGCTTGAAGTATTGTATTCCACCATTCTAGCGCCCCTTCTTTGAAAAGATTTGACGCATACATGACCTTGTCGTCCTTGTCACATTTACTTATTGAAATTACTGCCTCGGTTTTCTCTAACCAACGCAGTGCTGCAGTCGCTCCTTCATTACCTACAAACTCAGCTGGTTTACAGGCAAGAAATTCTTTGTAAGTGCAACCAGGCGTTGCAGCTTTCATTTTCTTAGGGAGCAGAGCTTGCAGTGGAGCATCATCGTGATGATTACCGCCTCCATTTATGCTATTACTGAAGTTATCTTCAGAAATACGTTTACTAGGAACGATTTGTTGAGGTTCAACAGGTTTCTGGACAGCAGCGACTATTGCTGGAATAGCATTGGCTATCCTTGAGCAACGATATTTTCTATATCTTGCCTAGTCATAAATTGATCCTCTGGGTGTTGCTCACATTGATTGACCTTGTTAACTGGTTCATTATTAGCGTTTTCCATCTGATAATTAATATATATAATTTATTAGTATTGAATAAATAATTATACACGAAATCAATCATACAATTTCACAAGACACATATATTCAAAACTATCGATTTCTCGATTCCATTTTATATATTTTATAATATGCGTCACTACACACCGGTATCTTACAAAGTTTTATTTTAGGTTATTTTACAAGATTTTTATTTTTATTATTATACAACCACATTTTCATAATCCTTCTACCCATCGTCCTTTGGTGTCTCAGTAACGACGTTCCCTCTCGTCGTATTTCCAGGAGATCTGTTCTCCTACCTCCCTGATCCTATTTCCTGCATCCACCAGTTCCTCGCCAAAGTTGCGGAGTTCAGCTAAGTTTTCAGTGCTCATAGGTGGATTGGGTATAGGCTCCGGGTCGAACTGAGGAAGAAAGGAATAAGGACTGTTGAGCAGATTTTGGAACTGCCAATCATTTGTCCACCATTCATCCATCCCTAAAGGTTGGGTGTGGATTATAGGATCTGGGATTGCTGGTTCCAAGTTCATTAGAAGTTGTGTTTCAGCAGGATAAGGGTATAGATTATTATTAATAGGTCTGACAACATCACAGCTTGCCAGTGCATGATCTAATTCCTCCTGAAAAGGTAACTCATCAATTTGTCTAGAGCTTTCCCCAACTTCCCTCTGGGTTTGCCTAGAACCTTCTCCATACTCCATTTCCAGTGGCCTAGAATCTTTTCCAATTTCCATTTCCAGTGGCCTAGAACCTTCACTGACCTCAATCCCCTTTCCTTTGTCTAATGGATTTTCTATTTTAGGGATCTTCCTAGTTGCAGGCTTCCTCCTACGCACACGTCTCCATCCCACAAATCTCCTCATTTTCTTGGGTTTGGGTTTCTCTGGAGGTGGAGCATTGAATTCCACAGGTTCTTCTATGTCTGGTATATACCTATTGAAATCTCTGGAAACCTCTATTTTTACCGGATAGAGATTTAGGTTTTGAAGGGCGTCAGACAAGTCATTCATCTGTTTAGCACATATGCAAAATACACAAATTACTAAGTCAAAATTTTCATAAATAATCTTTAAATATTATTGCATAACGGGTGGCTAATTTAATACAAAAGACAACTGACAATTAAAACATATGAGGGTTTTCTTGTAACCTTATTTATTTACTAGATACGATTTCTAGCTTGTAGGTGATATGGTTACTAAACTGAGACAAGGTATTTAAAGATTTGCATTTACGGCTACAGTGGCTAACATATAAAGATCTACCCATTTTTCATCTAACTTGTCTTCCCATGGTGGTTTATTGCCTAGTTCTTGGGTTTTCTGATTAACTTTCTTCTCTCGTGATTTCTTTATTTTCTCCTGACTTTTCCTAATAATTAAACTTCTTTTATTAGGAGAAAGTGGTTCCTCATATTGTGCCTTTCGCACAAATATTCCTTCTTCAGGGATTGCAGAGTAATTTGAGGATTTTGTTTGGGATGAACTTCCCTTCTCGTTGGATGACTTATCTAATTTAAGATAGATGTTTGAAAGCTTTTGCTTACCCATACTGTACACAAATAATCAAATAATAAAACACATAATCACAAAATAGAAATTAGTGAAAATAAGTATTTTCTAAATACTTAATTGGCTTAATTTAGTGGCTCTGATACCACCTTTTTCTGTCACGGCCCCCGACCCGGTTTGACCCGTTTCAGGAGCCGCGGGACAGAAAATCCCGTGGTATTTATTTAATTAAGTTGTCAGCGGAAGTTTTCTTCAGGATCTTTTTAAAACTGAAATTTCCCGATTATTTTATTTCACAACTCGGGATACAAACCCGGTAATTTACAATCACATGATTTCACGGAGAAATCTTTATCTTTCTAAACATGTTTCTTTATTTTATATTGAGCCACTTCCTTAAGCTTGTAGTGCTTCACGACACTTTTCCGATCACAACAAATCACCTGAAACATGTTTGAAAAAGGTTTTGTCAGCGGGAAATACTGGTGAATCATTCTTTTTACTAAAACGACTCATTTGTTATAAATTACAGTATTAAGAGCGATTACAAGGTTTCCTGATATCAACCAACTACCCACAGTATTTGTCACTCGACATTCATCGGTAGCCTCTTAGCCCGATGGTATCTGTGACTATGGTCATATCACCCCTTGGCCCCGTTGTCCAATGGTGAAGTTTATCAAGTAATGTATACAAAACCCCACATACCGGCTGTAATTTGGTGACTACAAAGACTTAATCCCTGTAATTATAACTTTGAAAGTAAACATGCTTTTGAAATCAATATTTGATAAAAAGAGAATGACTCACATTGCAGATTTATTTGAGCAGAGCCTAGCCTACTGATTAGCCTTTTTAACCTAAATTTAATAACATGCACACGAACTCGGTTAGTAACTAATACAGCATTTACGATAACTCATGAGATTAAACCTTCACATCGAATGACAAAGTGCGATACTTAAACATTCATCGAATTAACGACGAATGACAAAGCATAAACCCTAATGTGGGCAGCACTTAAACATCCATTGGATAGTTTAATCGATCGGACATTGAATCGTAGCAGCGATCGAGTTAATACCCGGTATCGGAGCAGCGCCTCGCTAATAATATATGAAATTTCGACTTCAGAGTAGTATCAATTCGTTTTTACGAAAAGATTTCGACACCAGTGGATTGTGCAAGTGACGGGCTATTTATAGGTGAAATTAAGACCTGTCGTGGCCCGCGTAAACCACAACATAAACCTTACGCGGCCCGCGTGGCCGCCCAGTCTACGAGTAGCCTTGACCAGTCACCAGTAGGTGTGACACGTAGGCGACACTTGGACCCGGAACACTTATCCGTTCAAACATGAGTTGACGCGGCCCGCGTAAGACCTAACTTGTCTTTTACGCGGCCCGCCTGAAACCCAGATTTTTGTTTTTTCTTGATTTTTAATGTAGGGTAAGGTTTCAGGGGTCCGGGTTTTTACTTACGGGTATTTTTAAGGCAGTTTTGAGAGTCCTTACAAAAGTAAAGGCATATATAATCAACGTCCAGCCGCAATGCGCGGGTTAGCGTCAACTCCTTTTATTTTAAACACAAATAGAGCCTTATCAAACAAAAAGTTTTATAACGAATCATAAACTTTTATATTTGATCCAACCTCGTTAATATACATTTATCGTCACACATCATACATACATTAAAATTATCTCAACTGTAATTGTCAATACAAAACAATTATAAAACAAAATAATATTTCAAAACATGTCTTTTAATTTTATTTAATGACATAATTCGATTAATCTAAATTAAATTTTCCTGCCCGCGAAGTTCGCGGGTGATAACCTAGTATATATATAAATGAGATGGATTTGGGCCATGTGGCATGTGATTTTGGCCATTTTTGATGATGTGGCAAGCTTTGGTGGAGGTGATTTTTAAGTTTGGGAGGGAATTCATTATACAAGAATTCTAAATAACCTACACTTATTTGGACGCGGGATCCGGCTGTGATTCGGGTCACCCAATATTAAAAAATGGATCCTAAGACACCACACTTTTCTTATCGCATTAGGGTGTCATCTTCTTCAATACGCTTCTGCATCTCTATCTCAAATCGATGACAAGATTTCATCTTCTTCCCTAAGATTCATCGGTTTTCATCTCTCAATTTAGGGTTTCGACTATATATTTCTTATAATCCGAAGAACACACAACCTTCATTCGCATCTAGGGTTTCTGTTTCTTCCATTATACATCTCCTTCTCATCATCCCTAAATCTCATTCCTGAAAGATCGTTAATACCAAGGTATGATTCAATTTTCTATCTATTGATTATCTTTATTCTTGATTAGTCGGCATCTGCTTGGTTTTGCGATAAAGGTGAAACCGTCTTGAATAACTCAGTTAATCGGCATTAACTAATAGCTCTGTGCCCCATAATATTCAAGATTTCAAGCATTGGCTAATGGAGAAGGGTGTCGGGTATCAATTTTGTAAAAATACGAAGACATTAATAATCAAAACATTGATAAATATTGTTTACGATACTAAAGCACCAATATTTTCCTTAACTGAATTAGGTTTATGGAGTGTTGGTTGTTCAAAGAGTTGCTGGAAACTTCCATATTTCAGTTCATGGTTTGAACATATATGTTGCATAGATGGTAAGTAAAACATGACATTTGGTCTGGTTTATAAATCATCATATAGTTACTTACCGTATGCTTTTCTGCAGATTTTTGAAGGAGCTACACATATTAATGTCAGCCATGTGATTCATGATTTGTTGTTATGTCCATGGCTGTAGATAGATAATACGATTTTGTACAAGTGGATGTCACTCATGTTTGTTATTGAGCTTTTACCGTTCTGGATTTGAAATTGATAGGAGAATCGAAGATATTGCAAGATACTAATTTTAACAGGTCAATAATTTTTATTTTGTAGATTAAGAAAAGGTGAATTCGTTTGATTATATTTAAATATTGAAACACAATTTTTACAATTTTAACAGGTCCATCGTCTTTTATTTTTTTTCGGCTAGCAAAGGTGAGTTTGCGTGTCCTAATCTTTTCTTTTGTGTTTTTTCTGTTTCGGCATTTCATATTAACCATTTATGTGTTGCTTGCTTGAGGTTTTTGGTTTCTTATTCTCAGTGGTGATGATGTCGAGAAGTAGGAGAGAATTTGTGATGGATTGATTCGTATATTTGATCTATGGTTTTTGTGAAAGGTACCCTATAGATGATCAATTTGATCTATGGTTTTTGCTTTCTTGGTGGTTTTCTTATGTTTTGTGTTGTTTGAGATCATAAGTGATCTTTTTTTTAATTTGTAGGGTAACAAGAACCAACACAAAAATTAGTCCAGGTGATTATTCTGAACAAGTTTTCTAAAGGTAAGGTTTCTGATTCTGAATCCATGATGTATATAGTTTCTAATAAATGCTGGGGGTAAGATGCAAGCATAATTTTCTTATTGTTATTCACATTATGTTTCTTTGTTCTTGCATTCTTTTTGTTACCGGTTAAAGTTAGACTGGATAGACTGGATATCTGTAACTTAATATATTTTTAATATTTTGACAAATTGTACATATACTACTCATGAATATATCTTAATGTTTGCTGGTGTTGTTGCCGTGTTGGACCGTATTACATTTTATGTACGTGCTATAAAACCAATCAAACAACTAAAATTACTCTATTAGTAGTGTAAGATAAGCTTATTCTTATTGTATGATATTCAATATTGCAGGGAAGGTAGTCTCCTTATAAGGAGGGTATTGAATCAAAAGCACTATTGTATGGGGAGGAGTGGAGGACGGTCAGATTAATTAGTCCTGGAGACCTTGTGAAGGTATTTCTTTTTCATATTTCTGTTATGGGTTATAAAAAGTGTGTCTGAGATGCGAGGTAAGCTGCCTTGATGGGGTACCCGTAACACCCCAAATTTTCGTATGTCCTAAAAGTATAATGTGTAGTGATGTTTTAATAAGATAAAATGGAAAATATATAGAATTATGTCAAAAAAATAAAAGTTAGTAAAAGAAAGATGGTTAAGTTAGAAGGTAAATTACTAAAGTGAATAGGGATTAAATGCTGAGGGACTAGATGTGTAAATGTTGTTATAAAACATGATAAAAAAAAAAGAAAGAAACCAGACTGGGATCTGGTCTGCGATCGTGAGAAGCCAGGGGGGGACTCCTTCCCTCTCAAAAACCCTAAATCACTAAAATTCCATCAATTGAAAGCCAATTTAGTGAAGAATCGAATGCATGAGCTAAGAATTCTGATTGTCTAAGTACTCTTGATCTCAAGTAAGTGAAATTTCTTAAATTGATGATGTTTGATTATGTGGGTTTAGTGTAATTCGTGAATGTAATGCAAAATTTAGTACCATTAATGGTTGCTATGAATGTCTAGACATCAATAAATGCTAAATTTTGAATATGAGCATGATTAGAGCAAAAACCACTTGCATGTCAAGTAATGGTTAGAAATTGTGAAGTTCTACATGTTAAGTTGATTGCTGTTGATGAAATTGTTATAAATAATTGATTTGGAACCATATGTTCATGGTCAAAATAGTAAGTTATGGATTAGGGTAATGATTATTATGAAAGATTATGATTAACCATTGATGAGATAGGATGGACATGTTATAACTACTTGTACATCATGCCTTGTAGATAGTATGCACACCATGTGTTTGATGAAATGTCTAAATGAATTTAGATATGATTTTGTATGAAAATTCGCTAAATTGATGAGATGTAATCATGGTAGGAATGTATGTGAATTATAAATATCGTATTGGATAATAAGGAATGTGAAAGTAATGGGAGCTAAGTGAATAAAGTTATGATGTCCAGGAAATAAGAAGGAAGAAGGAGCAAGTCACTCCAAAGCACAAGGAGCTCAGGATCACGGTAAGTTCATATGAATTTAGTTCTCCTTTTATGTTGTTCTATGGACGAAAGTTTATTTATTAATCCTAAATGTTGAGTTGTGTGTTGATATTGGTTCAAATGTCGGTATGTTATATGTTAGAAAGCGGATAAGCGACACAATAGTGTCGGATGTATAATGATCACTCAAGTGAGATAAAGTTTGATGGAAAGTAAGATTAAGAGATGATTAAGTAACGATTTGTTGTAAATGGGTTAAATGATATGTTTGTGTTAAGCATGTATGATAAGGGTTACCCGTCGTAAATGGGTAAAATAGGACAAGCATGACGATTTCAGTTGAGGTTTGAATATGGGCTCATTACGAATGGGTCGAATGATATGGATGTATGAATGAATCGAGATGTTGGAATAAAATAAAGTTAATGGAAAGAATGTTTAATGAAAAGAATGTTGTAAACAATATTTGCTAATGATCTATATATTGTTAATGGGTCGATTAAAAGTATGTAAGGTATGTTATGGATTTTGTTCGAGCTTTGTGAATTTACTAATGTTTGATGTTGTGCATGATAGGTAAATCTCGTGTCTGAAGTTGGCGAACTCGGACGAACACACTAAATTGCCCTTTTTGCGCTTCCGGATTATGTTAACTTTTACTAATGGGTCGAAAATCATTTTGTTAATATAAATGTTAACCGTATGTCTAGGATAGTAGTAAGTGTTTTAAGAACGTTTGAATCCTTTGGATTGGTTTTAAATTATATTGTAAAAACAGGGAAACGTCAATGTTACGAATGGGTCATGCCCAATTTTTGTTAAAAATTTTTTGTATGTTTTGACTGTTAAATAAAGTGGATGCCACAAGTTGGTATCAGAGCCGAAGTTTAAGGGATTCAAGTATTTGAGTCAAATGCTTGAACTCAAACTAAAAGCTCGTATGAAGGTGTGTTTGTTCGGAAGCGCTACGCAAGTAAGTAAATTATAAAATTTATTGTGTTATAGTTAGAAATAGAATGGGATTTATAGGTTATTTGCCCTAAAACCGAGTCTTACGGCTAACGGATATGCTAAACGGGTCCGCAGTTAAATTACAGCCGCGTAGGAAAAAGAATCGGGTAAAACGGACTAGTAGAACTTGAGATATGATGTTTTTAAGAATTAAGTTTGAGAATTTATGGAGCTGGGCATCAACTGCAGCAAAACAACGAACATTCTGTCAAAATCTGTTGCTCGTGTCGCGCCACGCCCCCGATACGCAGCGCGACGTTGCTGGCGTCGCGCGACGGATGGGTGCGTAAGCCCTCGCGCCACGCGAGCACCTCATCTGCTCCTGAATTTTTTTGTTTCGATGATTTTGAATACGGGACTCGTTCCAATTGATTTTAAAGCCCTTATGAACAATATTTAAGGCAAATTTGATAATCAAATGATGAAAGAAAGGTGCATGTGAATGTTGAGAAGGAAATTTGTTATGATTAAAGAATTCGGTCGAAATGATACGATACGATCGTCAATGACGATAAAGCATGGAGTATGAATGATGAATGGAATGTGTTATGATAAAATGATGTTAAAACATGATGATGGGAAGTATGAAATGAAATCTAATGAATATAATGAATGTTTTATGTAGATGGCTGATGTGGTGAATGTAAATGATGACGATGAAGCACGCCGAAATGAAATGAGAGCAATGGTTGTGGAAGAAGTAGAGAAAGTGATTGAAGCTAGTATTCCCCGACCAGCTCAAGAGGCGGAAGGTCAAGTGTTGGGGGTAGTCGATATACTAGTAACGTCCAAGGTGGAAGAACTAAAGGAGATGATTAATGAACTATAAACAAAGAAAAGTACCCAAAGGTGCACGTACAAGGAATTCATGGCATGTAACCCCTTCCCGTACAAAGGGGAAATTGACCCGATAGCTTGTCAAAGGTGGATTTCAAGCACTGAGGCGGTGTTTGTGAGAAGTAGATGCGAAGTGGAAGACCAAGTAATGTTTGCAACGGGTCTCCTACAACTCCAAGCAAAGGATTGGTGGGACGCACATTCGAAGGAGTTGGGGGATGACAAAGTACAAACGTTAACATGGCAAGAGTTCAAGGAGCCATTTATAAAATATCATAGCCCACAACCCGCACTCGATAAGATTCAAGAAGACTTCTTACGTCTTCGAAAAAAGGATGAAACGATTGATGAAATAACGAATAAGTTCCTCGAGAAGGTGAAATTTTGTGGGGAGATAGCAGGGACTGAGAGGTTGAAAATCATACGTTATCATGCTATGTTAAAGGCTGAATATCGGGAGTTCGTAAATCCCTCCAAGTGTGCAACATTAAATGAATTAATCGACTGGGCAAGAGATAGGGAAATCGAGTTACGAAGGCAGGTTGAACGGGGAGAGAAAAGGGTGGCGGAGAAGCCTACCAACACAAACCCATCGAAAAAGGAAAAACATCAAGATCAAAACAAGAAAGGGAAGACAAGTAGTGGGATTCCGACTTGCAAGACGTGCGGGAAACACCACTCGGGTGAATGTTTGCTTGGAAAGAAAGGGTGCTACAAGTGTGGACAAGAGGGACATCCGTACTACAGATGTCCGGACAATCAGAAAACGTGTTACAATTGTCATCAAGCGGGGCACATGAAATCTGAATGTCCAAAGCTCCAACAAACGCTTAGGAAAGAAGGAAGGAAAGAGGAGCCGTCTAGGGCTCGTGGAAGGATGTTCCAGATAACGTCTGAAGAAGCAAAGTCTTACCAAGAAGTAGTTTCAGGTATATTCTTAGTAAATTCAATACCTGTAAATGTTTTATTTGATTCCGGGGCTAGTAGATCATTTGTTTCGAACGAACTTTTATGTCATCCTTCCTTTATGCTTGAAAAGATGTTAGTACCTTTAGAAGTGGAAGTAGCGGATAGCAAAAGTTACCTATTACATGATGTATGTAGAAACTGTAAGATCTTGATTGAAGATGAGGAATTTAGCATAAACCTTGTTCTAATGTGTATGGGGGAATTTAAAGTAGTTGTGGAAATGGATTGGTAGGCCCAAAATCATGCTGAAATACAATGTGAAAAGAAAGTTATCCAAGTAGTAACCTCGGAGGGAAAGCGGGTAAGTATTCAAGGAGATAGGGCCGACGAGTCGAAATTTTGCTCTATTATTGTAGCTGTCAAGTATGTAAAGAACGGGGGAAAGGCGTATCTGTCTTACGTGATCGATACCAATCAAGTTGTACCGAAGCTAGAAAATGTAAAAGTAGTGAATGAATATCCGGATGTATTTCCGGAGGATTTATCGGGGCTTCCGTCTGAACGTGAAGTGGAGTTTAAGATAGAGCTTACCCCGGGAGCCGCACCGGTAGCTAAAGCTCCTTATCGGTTGGACCCGACTGAAATGAAAGAATTGATGACCCAACTTCAAGAACTGCTCGATAAGGACTTTATTCGACCAAGTGTTTCGCCATGGGGAGCACCCGTATTATTCGTAAGGAAGAAAGATGGTTCGATGCGAATGTGCATCGACCATCGGGAGTTGAACAAGTTAACGGTGAAGAATCATTACCCCTTACCCAGAATTGTCGATTTATTCGACCAACTTCAAGGGGTGAGCTGGTTTTCAAAGATTGATTTGCGGTCAGGATATCACCAACTGAGGGTACAAGAAGAGGATGTGCCGAAAACTGCATTTCGAACGCGGTATGGACATTACGAGTTCTTAGTAATGTCCTTTGGTTTAACAAACGCGCCAGCTGCATTTATGGATCTAATGAATCGGGTGTGCCGGCCTATGCTTGATAAGTATGTTATCGTTTTTATTGATGATATACTAGTGTACTCCCGAAGTGAAGCAGAGCATGCTTCACACTTCCGCAAGGAAAGGTTATATGCAAAGTTCTCAAAATGCGCCTTTTGGCTGAGAGAAGTACAATTTTTGGGTCATGTAATCAATGCGGACGGTGTCCATGTGGACCCATCCAAGGTAAAGGCAGTGATGAATTGGGTACCCCCGAAGAATCCAAGCGAGATAAGAAGCTTCTTGGGCTTGGCTGGTTATTACAGGAGATTTATCCATGATTTCTCCAAAATAGCCTCGCCCATGACAAAGTTAACGAAGAAAAGTGAG
This sequence comes from Helianthus tuberosus, assembly GCA_030545235.1. Classification (NCBI taxonomy): domain Eukaryota; kingdom Viridiplantae; phylum Streptophyta; class Magnoliopsida; order Asterales; family Asteraceae; genus Helianthus; species Helianthus tuberosus. Next base: position 205,361,439 of record CM060369.1, read on the forward strand.
AAGTTTTTATGGGGCGAAGAACAAGAAAAAGCATTTCAGGCGCTGAAAGAAAAACTCTCAAGTTCTCCTGTGTTGACATTACCAGATGGAACAGATGATTTGGTGGTATATACTAATGCCTCCCATCAGGGTCTCGGGTGTGTACTAATGCAAAGGGGTAAAGTCATTGCCTATGCTTCAAGGCAACTCAAGCAACACGAAAATAATTACCCAACCCACGATCTAGAGTTGGCGGCGGTCGTGTTCGCCTTGAAGATATGGAGACATTACGTATACGGGGTGCAGTGTACAATCTTCTCGGATCACAAGAGCCTCAAATATTTTTTCGAACAAAAAGATCTTAATATGAGGCAACGAAGATGGTTGGAGCTTATCAAGGATTACGCTTGTGATATCCACTATCATCCCAAGAAGGCTAACGTAGTGGCGGATGCTCTAAGTCGAAAGGAGTACCCGCCCCCGATTCGGGTAAGATCAATGAAAATGGTAGTCACTTCCAAACTCCTTGAAGAAATACGAGAGGCTCAAATTAAGTCCCTAGATGCCGAGGACTCAAAGAAAGAAAGGACGAAAGGATTTATCGACGAGTTGAATGAGAATGTGAATGGTATGAAAACGAGGTATGGTCGAATCTGGATACCTCGGGAATGTGATGTGAAAGAATTACTTTTGAATGAGGCACACAAGTCTCGATACTTCGTTCATCCAGGAGCTAAAAAAATGTATCGAGACTTGAGGATGAATTATTGGTGGCCGGGAATGAAAAGAGATTATCAAGTATGTGTCTAAGTGTTTGACATGTTCCCAAGTAAAGGCCGAACACCAAAGACCGTATGGGAAATTGCAACCGTTGGAGATACCGGTATGGAAGTGGGAGCATGTAACGATGGATTTGGTGACTAAGCTTCCCAAGACAAGAAAAGGGCACGATGCAATATGGGTGGTCGTTGATCGACTGGCCAAAAGTGCACATTTCTTACCCATTCGGGAAACTTATAATTCAGAAAAGATGGCGGAAGTTTATATGAACGAGATTATATCCCGGCATGGGGTTCCGTGTCTATAGTATCCGACCGGGACACCCGGTTCACATCCCGTTACTGGAGGAAGTTTCATGAAGAATTGGGAACCCGATTACATATTAGCACCGCCTACCATCCTCAAACCGATGGTCAATCGAAACGAACTATACAAACATTAGTTGATATGTTAAGGGCGTGTGTCATGGATTTTGGGGGAAGCTGGGATGATCATCTACCCTTGGTAGAATTTTCATATAACAATAGTTATCATAACAGCATAAAAATAGCCCCCTATGAAATGCTTTATGGAAGGAAATGTAGAACCCCGGTTTGCTGGGGGGAAGTGGGTCAGTGCGAACTCGCGTCAAAGGATCTAGTAGCCGAAACGAATGAAAAGATTGATATGGTTAGATCAAGAATTAAGGCGGCGCAAGATAGACAAAAGTCTTATGCAGATCGACGAAGGCGACAAATTGAGTTTCAAGTAGGAGATCATGTGTTACTAAAAGTCTCTCCATGGAAAGGGATAATTCGTTTTCATAAACGCGGGAAGCTTGGTCCTCGATACATCGGACCATTCAAGATACTCCCTATGGTCGGGGCGGTGGCGTATCAGTTAGAATTACCACCCGCGTTGGATGGGATTCATAACACCTTTCATGTGTCGCAATTGCGAAAGTGCCTCGCGGATGAGACTGCATACGTACCTTTGGATGATATTGAAGTGGATGAGAAATTAAATTATGTTGAAAAGCCCGTCGCAATAAAGGATTTTAAAGTAAAGCAACTCCGCAACAAATCCATTCGGCAAGTGTTGGTCCAATGGCAACATCGAAAAGGATCGGATCTCACATGGGAAGCGGAGGATGAAATGCGAAAACATTACCCAGAATTATTTGGTACGTATTCAGGTTTCGGGGACGAAACCTTCTTTAAGGGGGGTAGACTTGTAACACCCCAAATTCTCGTATGTCCTAAAAGTAAAATGTGTAGTGATGTTTTAATAAGAAAAAATGGAAAATATATAGACTTATGTCAAAAAATAAAAGTTAGTAAAAGAAAGATGGTTAGGTTAGAAGGTAAATTACTAAAGTGGATAGGGATTAAATGATGAGGGACTAGATGTGTAAATGTTGTTATAAAACATGATAAAAAAAAGAAAGAAACCAGACTGGGATCTGGTGTGCGATCGTGAGAAGCCAGGGGGGGGACTCCTTCCCTCTCAAAAACCCTAAATCACTAAAATTCCATCAATTGAAAGCCAATTTAGTGAAGAATTGAATGCATGAGCTAAGAATTCTGATTGTCTAAGTACTCTTGATCTCAAGTAAGTGAAATTTCTTAATTTGATGATGTTTGATTATGTGGGTTTAGTGTAATTCGTGAATGTAATGCAAAATTTTGTACGATTAATGGTTACTATGAATGTCTAGACATCAAAAGATGCTAAATTTTGAATATGAGCATGATTAGGGTAAAATCCACTTGCATGCCAAGTAGTGGTTAGAAATTGTGAAGTTCTACATGTTAATTTGATTGTTGTTGATGAAATTGTTATAAATAATTGATTTAGAACCATATGTTCATGGTCAAAATAGTAAGTTATGGATTAGGGTAATGATTATTATTATGAAAGATTATGATTAACCATTGATGAGATAGGATGGACATGTTATAACTACTTGTACATCATGCCTTGTAGATAGTATGCACACCATGTGTTTGATGAAATGTCTAAATGAATTTAGATATGATTTTGTATGAAAATTCGCTAAATTGATGAGATGTAATCATGGTGGGAATGTATGTGAATTATAAATATCGTATTGGATAATAAGAAATGTGAAAGTAATGGGAGCTAAGTGAATAAAGTTATGATGTCCAGGAAATAAGAAGGAAGAAGGAGCAAGTCACTCCAAAGCACAAGGAGCTCAGGATCACAGTAAGTTCATATGAACTTAATTCTCCTTTTATGTTGTTCTACGGACGAAAATTTTGCCACGGCCCCCGTCCCGGTTTTACCCGTTTCAGGAGCCGCGGGACAGAAAACCCGTGGTAATTAATATGTTGGCAGCGGAATGTTTAGCAGGATCTTTTAAGACTTGAAATGCCCGATTATTTTATTTCACAATTTGGGGATAACACCCATAATTTACAATAAAGGTGATTTCTCACGGAAATCCCCTGTTTTACAAAAACATGTCTATTCATTTTATTGAGCCACTTCTTTGAGCTTGTAGTGCTACGCGGCACTTTTTCCTTGATCACAACAGATCACCTGAAACATGTTTTAAAAAGGTTTTATCAGCAGGGAAATACTGGCGAGTCACTCAAGTTGCACAAAACGACACATTGTTATAATATACAGTATTAAGGGTGATTACATTGTTTTTATCAACCAATTACCCCAAATCGGTATTTGTCACTCGACTGTATCTGTGACTATGGTCAGATTACCCATTGGCTAACTCGTTGTCCAATGGTGATGGGTATCAAGTAATGTATACAAAACCCCACATACCGGTAGTAATTGAAGACTACAAAGACTTAATCCCTGTAATTATAACCTTGAAAATAAATAGGGTTTTGGAAAGCATTTTGATAAAAAGAGAATGACTCACATTGCAAGTTTAAACGGGCAGAGTTTAGCCTACTGATTTAGCCTTGTTAGCCTAATTCAAATAACACTGCACACGAAAACTAGGTCAGTAACTTAATACAACTTTTACGACAACTCACGATATCAAAACCTTCACGACGAATGACAAAGTATAGCCCAATTACGGGCAGTACTTAAACATCCCACGGATTGGTTTTTATCGATCGAACATTAAATCGTAGCAGTGATCGAGTTATTACCCTGTTATCACGGCAGAATTTCGTATTATGTGTGTGTTTTGAAGTAAACAGACGATATCTCAATGTACGAAACGAGTTTTTACGTCGAACCAACGCCAAATTTCAAGTGCCAATGCCCTGATTTATATGCTGAAAAATGGTCCCCGTCGCGTGGCGCGCCAGGGACACCTGGCTCCCGCGCATGGCGCGACGGGTCACTTTTAGCATAGGGTAGGTTCGTATCCAACTAGCCTGGGTGAGTCGACAATTCGATGAAATTCAATTTAGACAACGAACTGTGAGGATAATAACAATTAGAGAATACCCCCCCCCCCCCTGAGTTTTAGGGGCCTTGATCCTAGTTCCGATTGTTCTGAAAATTTTAGGGGTCATGCCATATTTCTTGGGGGTCTCAATTAGGGTTTCCTATTGGACAAAACAAAATAAGAATTAGTAATTTTAATGAGAGTTGTTACATCCTCCCCACCTTATAAAAATCTCGTCCTCGAGATTTACTGGAACAAGTAGGGATATTTTCGCTTCATCTCTGATTCCAGCTCCCAAGTGTACTCAGGTCCTCTCTTTGAATCCCACTTGACTTTGACCAGTACTAGTCTTTTGTGTTTGAGGAATTTGACCTTTCTATCTTCTATATGCAGTGGCTTCTCAATAAATTTTAACTTTTCATTTACCTCTACATCTTGAAGAGGTACTATCAGCGATTCGTCAGATAGACATTTCTTGAGATTGGATACATGAAACACGTCATGTACCCCAGCTAATTCTTCTGGTAGTTGTAAGCGATAAGCAACTGGTCCTATCCACTGGATTATTGGGAATGGTCCTACGTATCTTGGACTTAGCTTTCCCTTTTTACCGAACCTGACTACTCCTTTCCAAGGAGAAACTTTCAAGAGTACCTTATCTCCGACTTGAAATTCCAGTGGCTTGCGTCGATTGTCTGCATAACTCTTCTGGCGATCTCGAGCCGTTTTTAGTCTTTCCTTGATTTGAGTGATCTTGTCAGTGGTTTCTTGTACAATATCGGGACCTGATAATTGGCTTTCTCCTATTTCTGCCCAACAAACTGGAGTTCTGCACTTTCGTCCATACAGTGCTTCGAATGGGGCAGCTTCAATGCTTGCATGGTAACTATTGTTATAGGAGAATTCAATTAAGGGTAGTGGTCATCATCCCAGTTTCCACCAAAATCTATTACACATGCCCTGAGCATGTCTTCTAGGGTTTGGATCGTCCTTTCACTTTGTCCGTCTGTTTGGGGATGGTAAGTTGTACTTAAATTTAATCGCGTCCCCATGGCTTCTTGGAAACTTGTCTAGAAATGTGAAGTGAAGCGACTATCTCTATCCGACACAATGGAGATTGGAGCTCCATGTAAGGATACTACTTCGTCTACGTATAATTTTGCTAACCTTTCCATGCTAAAGGTTTCTTTCATGGGTAGAAAATGAGCTGAATTGGTTAATCGATCCACAATTACCCAAATTGCATCATTACCTTTTCTGGTTTTGGGTAACTTAGTAACAAAATCCATGGTTATTAGTTCCCACTTCCAAACAACCATTTCTAATTGTTGAAGTAACCCTAAAGGTTTCTGGTGTTCTGCCTTAACTTGTGAACAAGTAAGACACTTAGATACATATCTAGCTATGTCCTTTTTCATACCAATCCACCTGAAATTATTCCTTAGATCTTGGTACATTTTATTATTTCCCGGGTGCATGGTATATCTAGATTTATGGGCTTCTTCTAAAATCTTATGTCTTAAGTCGCCTTGTTTAGGTACCCAAATCCTTTTCTTGTGGAATCTCCAAATTCCATCACTTCCTTGCTCTAATTCCTTTATTCGTCCTTTCATTCCTTCAGCATCATCCTTGATTGCTGTTTCTTGAATGTTTTTCAGTTGTTCCATTAAATCTAACTGTAAACTTAATCTTGGAGCACGAACTCGCTTTTGCTTTTTGTGATACTTACGACTTAAGGCATCTGCAACTACATTTGCATTTCCTTCATGATATTGAATATCACAGTCGTAGTCACTTAGGATTTCCATCCATCTCCTTTGCCTCATGTTCAATTCTTTTTGCCCAAATATATATTTTAAATTCTTATGATCTGTATAGAATGTGAATTTACTTCCATACAGATAGTGTCTCCAAAGCTTAAGGGCAAAAATTATCGACCCTAATTCTAGGTCATGCGTCGTATAGTTTTCCTCATGCTTTTTCAATTGCCTTGAAGCGTACGCAATTACCTTCTTCCGTTGCATTAGCACACATCCTAATCCTAGCTTAGAAGCATCACAATAAACTTCAAAATCTTCTGTTCCTTCTGGTAAGGCTAGAATTGGGGTGTTTGTTAACCTTTGTTTTAAAATCCTAAAAGCCTTTTCTTGCTTAGGTCCCCATTCAAACTTAACTGTTTTACAGGTTAGTTTAGTTAATGGTACAACTATCTTGAAAAAATCCTTAATGAATCGTCTATAGTATCCAGCTAAGCCTAGAAAACTTCTAACTTCTGTAGCTGATTGCGGGACTTTCCATTTGGTGATTGCTTCTATCTTGGAGGGATCTACGTGAATACCTTCGTGATTCACCATGTGTCCTAAAAATTGTACCTCCTGTAGCCAAAATTCACACTTCGAGAATTTGGCGTAAAGATTCTCCTCTCTTAACAAAGTTAAGAGTGCATGCAGGTGCTGACAATGCTCATCTTGACTTTTGGAATAAATAAGTATATCGCCGATAAAGACAATTACAAATTTATCCAAATACGGTTTACAGATTCTATTCATCATGTCCATATATGTTGCAGGAGCATTTGTTAATCCAAAGGGCATAACTGTAAACTCGTAGTGACCATACCTAGTTCGAAAAGCGGTTTTAGGTATGTCTTCTTCTTGTACTTTCAACTGATGATATCCGGAGCGTAAGTCTATCTTAGAAAATTATCTAGCTCCTTGTAGTTGATCGAAAAGATCATCAATCCTAGGCAATGGGTATCGATTCTTAATTGTAACTTTATTCAGTTCCCTATAATCGATACACATTCGCATCGAACCATCCTTTTTCTTTACGAACAACACTGGTGCTCCCCAAGGGGATGAACTAGGTTGTATAAATCCTTTACTGAGAAACTCATCTAATTGCTTTTTCAATTCTAACATTTCGGTGGGTGCTAACTGATAAGGTGCCTTGGCTATCGGTGTAGTACCAGGAATTAGATGAATTCTAAATTCTACCTTCCTATCTGGTGGTAATCCTGGTAATTCTTCTGGAAGTACATCCGAGTATTCTGATACTACAGGAATTTCCTTAAGTTCCTTACCCTTAGTGCTAATGATTACCAAAATCATATACATTATTCCTTGCTTTCGTTCATAACTAGTTACTTTCATTACTGAATTGAACTTCATTGGTTTACGCAGCTTATCTCCTGTAATCATAATTACTTTTCCTGTGGGTGCACGAATTTCTATGGGATTCTTATCACAAAGGATTAGAGCATGGTTGGCTACTAACCAATCCATTCCTAACACGACATCGAATCCAGCTAAATTCATGGGTAATAGGGTTGCAGAAAATTTATGACCTGAAAGTTCTATATTTTCTTTTTGCAAACCATATCCATGTTAACAGAGTTCCCTTCTATCGTTTCTATTGTAAAAACTTGCCTAAGTTTGGTTAAGGGTAGCTTAAGAGCTTGGCAGAAAGAAGTATTGATAAAACTTTGGTTTCCACCAGAGTCAAATAATACTTTCGCATAAACGTTGTGAACTAAGAACGTACCAGCTATTACGTCAGGAATCAGTTCGGCTTCGTGCGTGGTCAATTGGAAGGCTCTTGAGTTCTTCTTGTTAGTCCCTTCAGCAGGTTTGGCCTTGTTATCTGCTGGTTTGACCAATTTAGGGCATTCTAGTCGGAAATGCCCAGCTTCTCCACAGTTGTAGCAGATCTTTGTTTTCTTTCTGCAATCTTCTTCACGATGTCCTATAGCTTTGCAGAAGTTGCAGGGTTCATTACATTTTCCAAAATGCTTCTTTTTACAGTTCCTGCAGAACGGCGGAGTGGAAGAATGGCCAGTTCCCTTTCTCTTGAAGTTGCTACTATTACCCACACGAAATCCCTGGGAAATTTTCTGAGCCAATTCCTTCTTCCTGTTTTCTTCTCGCGTACGCACCAATCCGTCAGTCAAAGTGTTGGCTAATTCCACCGCATCATCAATCAAGCGGGGTCTCGCAGCTTTGACAATATCCCAGATCTCGCTAATTAAACCCCAAATGTAGCGAGAAATAAGTACCGGTTCTGGCGAAGCCAGAGTAGGCACAATTCGAGCATATTTGAAAAACTTCTAAGTATACCCTCGACAATCAACATCCACCATTCGGTGGCTCAGGAATTTGCCCGCCATTTGTTCTTTTTCATATTCTGGGCAGAATTTTCTCTCCACCAGACGCTTAAATTCTTCCCAGCTCATGGCATAGGCCATGTCACTTCCCTTAGCTTGTAATACCGTATTCCACCATTCTAATGCTTCTTCCTTAAAAAGGTGTGAAGCATACATGACTTTATCCTCCTCAGCACATTTACTTATTTTAATTACTGCCTCGGTTTTCTCTAACCAACGCAGTGCAGCAGTCGCCCCTTCATTGCCTGCAAATTCAACAGGTTTACAGGCAAGAAATTCCTTGTAAGTGCAACCATGCGTTGCAGCTTTCATTCTTTTAAGGAATGGGGCTTGCATCCCATCATTATCATTATTATTAATGTTGCCACCTCCATTTACGCTATTACTAAAATTATCACCGTGAATGCGTTTACTGGGAATAATTGGTTGAGGTTCAACTGGATTTCGGGCAGCAGCAAGAATTGCTGGAATAGCATTGGCTATTCCTTGAGCAACGACGTTTTCTATATCTTGTCTATTCAGAAAATGGTCCTCATTGTTTTGCTCAGATTGGTTAACTTCATTAACTGGTTCATTACCGGCGTGTTCCATCTGGTAATTAATATATATTACTTATTAGCACAAAATAAATAACAACCAAGCATAATAAATAATCGTACATAATCAAGTCAACACGTATAGCCAAAATTGTCGATTTTACGACTTCCATATTTTATATATTTTAATATGCATCCGTACATTACCAGATATGTTACAAAGTTTTATTTTTAGTTAATTTACATGATCATATTTTTATTATTATATTATTATTAAACACACATTCCCACAACCACATATGATCCCGTCAGCTGGCACTTCAGAATCGACGTTCCCTCTCGTCGTATTTCCATGATATCCTCTCTCCCACATCTCGGATTCTATTTCTTGCGTCCACCAGTTCCTCGCCATAGTGGCGAAGTTCAGCCAAGTTTTCGGTGCTCATTGGTGGGTGTAGTGGAGGATCAGGATCAAATTGAGGGAAAAAGGTATTAGGGTTATTTAAAAGATTCTGAAATTGCCAATCAGTGGTCCACCATTCTTCTAACTCTTCTGGTAGAGGTCGGGGGTGGATAATAGGATCTGGAATAGCAGGTTCCAGATTAACTGGAAGTTGTATTTCAGCTGGGTAATTGAAGAGGTTTTCATCGGCAGGTCCGATGAGGTCACTAAGTGCCAGTTTACGATCCAGCTCGTCCCACGATGGCATTTCCTGAGCCTTCCCCGAACTCTCCCCGATCTCCTTTCCTTTGCCTTTATCCTTTGAATCCTCAGTCTTTATAACTTTCTGTACTGCTGGTTTCTTCCTCCGCACACGCCTCCAGCCTACGAGTCTTCTTCTCTTTTTCGGCTTTGGTTTCTCCTGAAGTTGGGCTTGGAATACCATTGGCTTTTCAGTATCATCCTGGTAGCCAGGGAAGGTATCGGTGGTATCCATAGTAAAGTTTTGAAGTGCTTCGGATAGTTCATTCATACTGTTAGCATATATGAAGAGACACACAAAATTCTAAGTTAAAATTTTGTAAATTGAATTTTCAAATAATCACATAATCACAACATGGTAATTAGAAAAATTAAGTATTTCTAAATACTTATTTGGCTTAAATCAATGGCTCTGATACCACCTTTTTCTGTCACGGCCCCCGTCCCGGTTTTACCCGTTTTAGGAGCCGCGGGACAGAAAACCCGTGGTAATTAATATGTTAGCAGCGGAATGTTTAGCAGGATCTTTTAAGACTTGAAATGACCGATTATTTTATTTCACAATTTGGGGATAACACCTATAATTTACAATAAAGGTGATTTCTCACGGAAATCCCCTGTTTTACAAAAACATGTTTATTCATTTTATTGAGCCACTTCTTCGAGCTTGTAGTGCTACGTGGCACTTTTTCCTTGATCACAACAGATCACCTAAAACATGTTTTAAAAAGGTTTTATCAGCAGAGAAATACTGGCGAGTCACTCAAGTTGCACAAAACGACACATTGTTATAATATATAGTATTAAGGGTGATTGCATTGTTTTTATCAACCAATTACCCCAAATTGGTATTTGTCACTCGACTGTATCTGTGACTATGGTCAGATCACCCATTGGCTAACTCGTTGTCCAATGGTGACGGGTATCAAGTAATGTATACAAAACCACACATACCGGCAGTAATTAAAGACTACAAAGACTTAATCCCTGTAATTATAACCTTGAAAATAAATAGGGTTTTGGAAAGCATTTTGATAAAAAGAGAATGACTCACATTGCAAGTTTAGACGGGCAGAGTTTAGCCTACTGATTAGCCTTGTTAACCTAATTCAAATAACAATGCACACGAAAACTAGGTCAGTAACTTAATACAACTTTTACGACAACTCACGAGATCAAAACCTTCACGACGAATGACAAAGTATAGCCCAATTACGGGCATCACTTAAACATCCATCGGATTGGTTTTTATCGATCGGACATTAAATCGTAGGAGTGATCGAGTTATTACCCTGTTATCACGACAGAATTTCGTGTTATGTGTGTGTTTTGAAGTAAACAGAAGATATCTCAATGTACGAAACAAGTTTTTACGTCGAACCAACGCCAAATTTCAAGTGCCAATGCCCTGATTTATATGCTGAAAAATGGTCTCCATCGCGTGGCGCGACGGGTCACTTTTAGCATAGGGTAGGTTCGTGTCCAACTAGCCTGGGTGAGTCGAAAATTCGATGAAATTCAATTTAGACAACGAACTGTGAGGATAATAACAATTAGGGAATACCCCCCTCCCCCTGAGTTTTAGGGGCCCTGATCATAGTTCCGATTGTTCTGAAAATTTTAGGGGTCATGCCATATTTCTTGGGGGTCTCAATTAGGGTTTCCTATTGGACAAAACAAAATAAGAATTAGTAATTTTAATGAGAGTTGTTACAAGTTTATTTATTAATCCTAAATGTTGAGTTGTGTGTTGATATTGGTTCAAATGTCGGTATGTTATATGTTAGAAAGCGGATAAGCGACACAATAGTGTCGGATGTATAATGATCACTCAAGTGAGATAAAGTTTGATGGAAAGTAAGATTAAGAGATGATTAAGTAACGATTTGTTGTAAATGGGTTAAATGATATGTTTGTGTTAAGCATGTATGATAAGGGTTACCCGTCGTAAATGGGTAAAATAGGACAAGCATGACGATTTCAGTTGAGGTTTGAATATGGGCTCATTACGAATGGGTCGAATGATATGGATGTATGAATGAATCGAGATGTTGGAATAAAATAAAGTTAATGGAAAGAATGTTTAATGAAAAGAATGTTGTAAACAATATTTGCTAATGATTGGTATATTGTTAATGGGTCGATTAAAAGTATGTAAGGTATGTTATGGATTTTGCTCGAGCTTTGTGAATTTACTAATGTTTGATGTTGTGCATGATAGGTAAATCTCGTGTTTGAAGTTGGCGAACTCGGACGAACACACTAAATTGCCCTTTTTGCGCTTCCGGATTATGTTAACTTTTACTAATGGGTCGAAAATCATTTTGTTAATATAAATGTTAACCGTATGTCTAGGATAGTAGTAAGTGTTTTAAGAACGTTTGAATCCTTTGGATTGGTTTTAAATTATATTGTAAAAACAGGGAAACGTCAATGTTTCGAATGGGTCATGCCCAATTTTTGTTAAAAAAAAATTGTATGTTTTAACCGTTAAATAAAGTGGATGCCACAGTACCACATGCGCTTTTGGGTCAAAATTTTTGTGGGAGGCTAAGATTCAATAAACAACCAAAGTGATGACGAAATTGTGAAAGATTTACTTGATAAAAAGGTTAATATGCAAAATATTCAAGAGAGACGTAATTTCTTAATTTAAATAAAGCTTACTTGATTGTGCATATCGGTGATATCTCTGTCAAATATCGGTCAATATCACCAATAATATCGGTACCAATATTCTGACCGGTATATGACACTGATCTTTTACATGGGGATCGATAACTAATATATCACCGATATTAACTGTATAGCCATGAAATGATGTTTATGATGCTAACTTGCTATCTAGTGTTACAGTTATAATTAGCGACGTGCTATAATAAACAACAAGAACATATAATTTTATGACTAATTGAATCTGTTTTTCGCTAAAAAGCTAATATTTAAGTGTTTTTGTTCATTACAATAACATTCTATACAAATGATTTGGTGTTCGTTTGGGTAGCAAGATGCAAACTTTGAATTCTATTATTTTCTTAATGATTTTTATTTTTTAAATTACGGTGGTTAATTAAGATATATTTTAAGGTAGTTAAGATGGTAGTTTCTTTTCTTAGTTTCCCAATTTGTAATCCTATTAAAATTATTAACAATGCGTTTGTTTTTGCAGGATGATTTGAGCTACAACACATTGCTTGGGTCCCAAGCCCGATTCCTACCCCAATCGGAGGTGGGCGGTCAACCCGTTGGATAGGAGAAACCCCAACGGTCCAAGTTTGTTTAACGGAGATACGTCTCAGCCCAAAGATCCGACTGATTTGGTTACCGCACTTTCCGGTATGAATTTGTCAAACGAGATCATGGGGGAAGAGTCGAAGCTGACCCAGTTTGACGAAAACGTTGATGATCAAAACGCTTTTCGTCTGAATATGCTGCAGAATCAGAAAAGTAATAAGAATAATCTGTACTTTGACTGCTCTTCGAGTAACTTACAATCTCAATATCAGCATAATAACGGCGGTGGACGTTCTTATATGAACAATGGTTCAAGTGGGCATTATGTCAATTTCTGTCAATTCGCCGCAAATGATGTCCAGTCAACACGGCGGCAACTTGAATCTGCCGCCACTTTTTGAAACCGCAGCTGTAGCTTCTGTTATGGGTTACCCCGGAATGGAATCAAGATTCGGTTTGAAATCAAAGCCTCGCTTATGAATACATATGAATATGGAGCAGATGTCGTTCTTCGCACTTGGGTTGGTCATGGAGAGTGTTGTGATTGGGAGAGGGTCAAGTGTAACACGACCACTGGGCGTGTGACAACCCTTTCTTTGCAGTATCTCGATGAGAACTTGAATGTTGGCTCGATGGTTGAATCCGAAAACAGTATGAAAAAGTTATGGTCTTTGAATGTTTCTCTATTTCTTCACTTTGAAGAGCTGAGAAGCCTCAATTTATCATGGAATTATCTTGATAATCGTATTCTAAACAAAGGTATCATATACTTTATTGCTCAATTAGTACAATGTTGTATTAGGTTGATGATGGTATTCTAAATGACGGTTTTAACCCTTAGTAATCCCCAATACTTGGCGGATCAAAAATCCGTTCCCCTCAGGACCGTTCCAAACTTTTTGAAGGCCCAAGACGAAATGAAATTCTGAGGCCCTTTTTCTTCTTTGGTTATTATAAACGAAACTCTTTTATCCGTGTTTGGAACCAAACAAAAATCTAACACAATAACAAATCTTAAACAATAAGTTTGTAATAATATTAATAGTTAGCATACTAATTTTCTTTTAAGTGGAGACCCTATTTTTTTTAAGGCCCTAAGCCCAAACCTAGGTTAATTATACCATAGGTCTGACCATGGTTCCCCTTATAGTACATTTACATGTCACAATTTGATAGTTATAAATGTTTTTAACTAGTAAGATTATTCGCGCTACGCTGTGGGGTTTCGATCGCTATGTATTTTGGTTCAGTGTAGCAACCCAAAGAAATATGCTCAAAAGAATATCGACACATGTTTTACATCGACAAAAGGCGATAAAAATAAATTTAAATTGTAGGGCTGATTTTAAATTATTTGTCAATGGAAACGTAAACACTATCTTAAATATAATTTTAATGAAAAAGGAACGTAAAATTAAAACATTAAACATAGAGAAAAGTAAAAAATAAAAATAATAAAGTCCATAAAAAAACTCAACAAAGAAACAAAAAACCAATAGGATGAAAATACTATTCACAAAACTTGCTAATTGTAATTTACGTTAAAACGTAGATCAACTGAAAAAGTATATAAAAAACACAAAAACTTATTATATTTGACACGACATATTTCCGAAGAAAATTTATGTCAAAACGTAACCAACTAAGAACGAACATAATAATAAGCATAAGAACATATTCGATCCAATACATTAAACTTATAAATTTAAAGGTCATACGTAAAACCACGCTAAATTAATAAAAGTTCTCGGTCCTAACATTATTAATTTATAATGGTTTTAGTGTACTCAAGTTAAAAAGAATAAGATACTCAGTTTTAAGGTGTAATTCTTTTTATAAAAGATATTAACATACAAAAAAAGCTATGACCAATTAAAAATCATAGAGGTAGTTTGTTTTTTAAAAGAGAATAAAGTGTTACTATTAACTAATGATCTGTAACTTTGTTAAAGATGTGAGATTAAAGTGTAATTAAAATGAGAGGATTAAATTGTAATTAGTGTTTGAAAGACTAAAAATACCCTCATTTTAGGTTGTATCTTACACATTAAAAAAAAACTCTTGGGTATCTTAAAATACCTTGCATTCTATATTATAAATTAGTATGTATTTAAATCCTTCAAGATGCATGTATAAAGTATTTAGGATCAAGTTAATTTGCCATTTAAGAAAATTCCGTACGTATATTAGTCATATATTTAGAGCAAATTACATAAGAAGATAAGAAAATATTCAAAGTTTTCTAACATGAGGAATATAAATTGTTTATTGTATATATAAAGATAATGAAATTCCAAAACCTTCATAGTAAATTGTTTATTGTATATATAAAGATAATGAAATTCCAAAACCTTCATAGAAATGCTCTCTAAAACTCTAGATTTAAGATAACCAAACATTATATGGGGTTCATGTCCGGAAGGTTTCAGGATTGAATTTTACGGGGGACAAACTATGACATCGGTTCAAAGTGGTAATAATATGCTAACTGCGGGATTCCTACTCGTGACCTAGATGATCAAAGGCCAAAGACCTAACCAGGTGATCTAGACGTTCAAAAAAAAGTTACCACGTTCTTAAAACCTTAAAAAATAGATATGATTTTCCCTATTTTAAGGTTTTGGTAACCACATAATGAATTGGAGGTCAGTCAGTCAATCAATTAATTAATTATTTAATTTTTTAATCAAATAATTTTTTAATCCATTAAGTACATGTTATCATATGTTGATGATTGTAGATGTTACCTCCCTCGCTTAATGAGTTGACTTTTAATTAGCATCGAATTTCAACGCTTTGTAACATCGAATATCAACGCTTTGTGATAATCATCTTAGAAGGCTATACCTATGCGATTCCAACGCTTTGTTACATCGAATTTCAATATGGTAAATTGCGGTGAAAGTAAAGATACATATAAGCAGTGGCGGACCCAGGAATTTTTCCATAGGGGTGCGAAACATTTTTAAAAATTTTAGGCCCCTAGGTATATAAGTAAAAAAATCGGTTCATATCAGGTCGGGTCAGGTCATGTAAAACAAACGAACATCAAACTAAATTTATATAATAATAAAAAAACATGTCAAACCTTGTTACAAACATAATTAAAACGTCGACGCCCTGCGGGTTTTCATTTTTTGAAATCTATTCAAAACATCATCTAAAGCTAATTTCTTAAGCAATTCTTTCTCTATTTAATTTTCAACTATTCAAGCCCTAGAAATCATAACGTAAGTTGTAATCACCCTAAAAATATATAAGCAACATAATCACCCTAAAAATCATCTAAACAACCATAAACAACGTCAAAACACACAAAATTTCAAACCTATTTAACAACTTTATTACCCTTTTTTCTCCTATAATATCAACCAAAATCATCAAAATAACAAAGAAACTTACCCGTGTTCGGATTCTGGTTAGATTTGTCGTCGAACGACGGTGGTATGGTGGCTGATTACGGTGGTCGCCGGCTGCTGGACTGTTGTCGCTGGGTGATGTTATTCGTTGGCAGTGCAGGGACGCAAGAGAGAGAGAGAGAGAGCGGGAGAGAATTTCTAAAGGTTTTGGGCTTTAATTATTTTATTATAGTTTGAAATATTGTTAGGTTTGGTTAATGGGCTAAGACTTAATGGGCTAGCTAGTTAGGAATTATAAGTTGGTAAAGGTATGAGTATTTGGGTTTAGTTAGTTAGGTATTAAAAGTTATATAATTTAGGTAGTATTTTTTTTTTTTTAAATAAGAGTTTACTAAAAAAATTAAAATATAAATTGATAACACTTTTTACCTAAGGGGTGCGGACGAAAAATTTCAAGGAGTGCGGTCGAAAAATTCCAAGGGGCGCGGTCGAAAAATTCAAGGGGTGCGGACGAAAAATTCCAAGGGGAGCGGACGGGATTTTCGACGGAACTTAGCACTAAATATTTTTTTCCCCGGGGGTGCGCCCGCCCACCTTGGGCTGACCTTGGGTCCGCCCCTGCATATAAGAAAGGGGGACAATGCCTAAGACCAGGTTTTTTTAAAGGCCAAGTGAAATACCATAAAACAAAGGTACCGCTAGCAGTGCGGGATCCAGAAATTTTACTTACAGGGGCATAATATGGGTCGGGTTAAAGACAAAAGTATTAAAATAACATGAAATATTTTACTAGAACTTTGAAAAGCAAACATAAAAATAATTTTGTTAAGAATTTTGCCAATACCCAATTCTACGTAATCTTAAAGCACTAAAGTCGGTGGCTGTTACGCCACCGACTCTCCCCTTTTTATTAAAATACAAGGCCACCCCTTTCACTTTTCAAAAAATACAAAGCCACCTCAATATTAAGAAATGATATTTTTAGCCCTTACTCTATACAATATAATAAATCCAACCTCCAACTTTGCAAAATGGTATTTTTAGCCCCTATTTCATTTTACTGGCATCCCCTATACTTTCAAAGTTTACATTTTTAACTATTTTTCTCTTACTTTTACGTTTTTCCCAAAGTTTCATCACATTGCAATTTTAGTCCCTTGGCTTTACAAACGTCAACGTTTAATCCCTCATGTTTCTAATATTCTAGTTTTACCCATATACCAAATATAATATGCGTTTTTAACATGTTATTTTCTTTAATGATTTTTGTTCGCTGATTTCTTTTTTGAAGAACTAATTTGGCGTTAATCTCCTTAAATTTCAAAAGTTTCGACTTTACCCTTTTTCGTTCCTTTACTTGAAAAAAAAGTTTTTAGGTACGGATTTTTATGTACGTGTCGGTATAAATTCGAGTTGATCTACGTTTAGATGTGACTTTTTTAATGATTTTTGCTTGCCAATTTTTCTTTAAAGTACTATTTTTTCATTAACCTCTTTGAGTTTCAAAAGTTTCGACTTTGTCCCTTTTGTTCTTTTACTTGAAAGAAATTAACTTTTTACGTGCAGCTTTTTATGTATGTATCAGTATAAATTCGAGTGGATCTCTTTTTAGACGAAAACTTATCTTGGGAAATGAGTGTGCAAATATAATACGTTTTCTTACATACCATACCGAGTGTAGTTAAATATAATATGTTTTTGTTCGATGGTATAAATTCGAGTTACTCTACGTCTCGTGAGTTTTCTATATCCTAAAGCTATAATAAACCCCTTTTGATTGTTGCGCATCGGTCGCGTTACATAACAGTTGCGCTAATCCATTCGATATTTACAATATACCCGCACAGGTCTATTTACTAGTTTTACATAATTTCCACAAGCATTTAAATATATGACTTTAGGTAGAAATTTTAATCTAAATACACAATTAGTAATCAATACAAGTTACTAGTCAGTTTTAACATACGAAGTTATAGGTAACAAAATATTAAAAACAATGATAAGTCTCATGAAGGGTTGGAAAAACGATTGCATTTGTTTACCGTTAATTCAGTTCAAAATAAAAGATGTTATAACAACGTAAAAACAAATTAAAAAGATACTATTGTCCAAGATAGATAAAAAGTTAACTTATTTTCCATTAAAAAGTTGAAATAATACGTAACTTTGTTTAGGAAAAGTCAAATGTAAAAGTAAATCCAATTTAATTAATGGGTCAGCAGACACAAAAGTAGATTGGTATAAAAGTTACAAAAATCATACAATATTTTCCGATGTAAGATGAATCTACGGTGGGCCTAGGACACCCTACAATTACCTTGTATCTCCCTCTGCTCGCCAGGGACTATACACACAAGGTACAAACTAAAAAGTGCGAAATTTCTCGTCGTGTCATTATCCTATAGGCAGTAACGTTTTAACTAACCTGCCCTTTCACAAATGTATAGTAGAATAACTAAAATTCAAATTAAAAATAAAGTAAAAATATGTGTGATTGGGTAACTATGGGTGGACCCCATCTCTTGTAATCTTCCCGCCCACCAAGGGAATGGTTGAGAGCCCCCGGCGCCGCCCTTTGCGAAGGCCATAATGGTTTGGCGTTGGTAATAGCGCTTGTGAGGTGGTGACAAGGAAGTTTAGCGTCTCCATTACACTTGGTCTAAGACTTTCATTAAACATTCAACAGATTAAGATTGTTAAAAGAATAAAATTTTATTTTCTATCATTATTCAATACTTGCATAGGGCGCATTGCTATTATTATAAGCATTAAGACTTTCCTTTTTAACGTTTATTTTATATTGTATTGAATAGATAAATGTTGTTATTCTAAATTTTTTTGTTCTATTTAAGAACCAACCAAAGAAAAAACAAACAAGTCATTCATATAGCAAATAAATGGAGCATAAAGTATGGTTATCTTGGTTGTTGGTGATGTCAATGATAACTATATTTCTGGGCCTTGGATCACAAGGGGTTTGTGTTGAAGAGGAACGAAAGGCGCTACTAGAAATCAAAGCCTCGCTTATGAATACATATGAATATGGAGCAGATGTCGTTCTTCGCACTTGGGTTGGTCATGGAGAGTGTTGTGATTGGGAGAGGGTCAAGTGTAACACGACCACTGGGCGTGTGACAACCCTTTCTTTGCAGTATCTCGATGAGAACTTGAATGTTGGCTCGATGGTTGAATCCGAAAACAGTATGAAAAAGTTATGGTCTTTGAATGTTTCTCTATTTCTTCACTTTGAAGAGCTGAGAAGCCTCAATTTATCATGGAATTATCTTGATAATCGTATTCTAAACAAAGGTATCATATACTTTATTGCTCAATTAGTACAATGTTGTATTAGGTTGATGATGGTATTCTAAATGACGGTTTTAACCCTTAGTAATCCCCAATACTTGGCGGATCAAAAATCCGTTCCCCTCAGGACCGTTCCAAACTTTTTGAAGGCCCAAGACGAAATGAAATTCTGAGGCCCTTTTTCTTCTTTGGTTATTATAAACGAAACTCTTTTATCCGTGTTTGGAACCAAACAAAAATCTAACACAATAACAAATCTTAAACAATAAGTTTGTAATAATATTAATAGTTAGCATACTAATTTTCTTTTAAGTGGATACCCTATTTTTTTTAAGGCCCTAAGCCCAAACCTAGGTTAATTATACCATAGGTCTGACCATGGTTCCCCTTATAGTACATTTACATGTCACAATTTGATAGTTATAAATGTTTTTAACTAGTAAGATTATTCGCGCTACGCTGTGGGGTTTCGATCACTATGTATTTTGGTTTAGTGTAGCAACCCAAAGAAATATGCTCAAAAGAATATCGACACATGTTTTACATCGACCAAAGGCGATAAAAATAAATTTAAATTGTAGGGCTGATTTTAAATTATTTGTCAATGGAAACGTAAACACTATCTTAAATATAATTTTAATGAAAAAGAAACGTAAAATTAAAGCATTAAACATAGAGAAAAGTAAAAAAATAAAAATAATAAAGTCCATAAAAAACTCAACAAAGAAACAAAAAAACCAATAGGATGAAAATACTATTCACAAAACTTGCTAATTGTAATTTACGTTAAAACGTAGATCAACTGAAAAGTACATAAAAAACACAAAAACTTATTATATTTGACACGACATATTTCCGAAGAAAATTTATGTCAAAACGTAACCAACTAAAAACGAACATAATAATAAGCATAAGAACATATTCGATCCAATTCATTTCCGGAAAAATTTACGTCGAAACATAAATTAACTTGAATTTATACCGACACTTTCATAAAAATAAGCACCTAAAACTCGATTACAAAGTCTTTAGAAAATTGTGTGGTTGTAACTGTCAATGTTGAAAGTTAAAGGAAAAAGGTACAAAAAATAAAAACTCAAAAAAAGACAAAAAAAAAAAAAAAGTCAAAAGGTCATATATCACTCTTAACAAACTTTGTTAATTGTATTATGGCTAATATTGAAAAACTAGTATTTGGGTATTAAAGTTGTTTCTATTTTGCAGAGATTAAAAAGTTTTCGAGTTTGAAGAAGTTAGAGATATTGGATCTCAGTTCGAATTCTCAAATTGACAATGCTATCCTTCCTTCTTTGACTACAATAACTTCACTTCGAGTTTTAGATCTCAGCCACATTAGATTGGAAGGACCCTTCCCTACCAATGGCATGTATTCTTTCTTCAACTTTCTTGTATATATAGGTAATCATAGTCCACAAATTGATGCATATTTCAAAAGATACTTATACCCTTTTTGACATATATTTCAGAACTTGAGGCTTTGGAAAACTTGGAAATGTTGGATCTATCTATGTGCGCCATTAACGGTACACATTTCAAATCCAGTATCTATATCTAACAAAACCAAACGTTCCTAGTAAAATCTCACTTATGAAGTAAGGTCTAGGCATAGACGGGAGAGATAAGGGCAAACCTTACCTCTATTCTAAGAGATAGAGTCACTTCGCGTAACTGATCAAAGATTGTAATAGGAGACTTTATTAAATGCAGGTTTTGAAAGGGCTTTGAGATTGAATAAGTTGGAGACTTTAATTCTTGGACAAAATAATTTCAATGAGAGCATTATATCATCTCTAAAATTTCTTCCATCGCTTAAAAACTTGGATCTCAGTGGCAATGAGCTACCTGGACCATTTCCACCTCAAGGTACGTCTTCAAGTATTATATAGGGTCATTCAGACATTGTTATTGTTAAGAGTATTGCTCTTGAATCATATGAACTAGTTACTGTTTTTTGTTAATTTACCTTATATGTTACAACATGCACGAATTAATATAATATATAACTAGGTTAGAACCCCATATATTACACGAGTTGAATAAATATAATTTTGTGTATTAAATAATAAAGAGTTAAATGCTTGGTTGGTCCCTGTGGTTTTCAAAAATTACAGACTTGGTCCCAATGGTTTACTAATTACACGCGTGGTCCCTGTGGTTTTCAAAAATGCACTCGGTTGGTCCCTAGCCCTAACATCAGTTAAATTTCTCAGTTAAGTCCATGTTAAATGACCAAAATACCCTTGCTTATTAACTCTCTTTATAATCTGCATCATCTTTATAATCACGCACATCATCTTCTCCATCATTTCTCTGCTTTTCTATGGAGAAACCCTAACTCACCACACAAAACTCCATGTCTCTTCCTCAGCTCCGATGACCGGAGATTCCGATGGCTGGTTATGCTCCGGAAACTACACCCTGCATCCCCTTCATCTCTCTATGCCTTGTCTCTCTCAGTGAGCAGGTGAAGCCGCACCCCATACCCCTCGAAAACCAAGATAGCCGCCGTGTGCGGCGGCGGGATCAGAGAAAAGGGAGCAGAGAGAGGCGATGCTGATGAGTTTCTAATTGTCTGAGTGAATCGGTGGTTGAGATATACCAAGTCTTGGCAGATCTGAGCCTCTAATTGTCTGTACCGATTGTTTCTAATTGTCTGAGTGAATCGGTGAGTGAATAAAAGGGGCGATGATGATGATGAGTTTCTAATTGTCTGAGACTCTAATTGTTTGTACTGATTGTTTCTAATTGTCTGTACCAAATCTGAATGATGAGTTTCTAATTGTCTGAGTGAATCGGTGAGTGAATAAAAGGGGCGATGATGATGATGAGTTTCTAATAAAAGGGGCGATGATGATGAGTTTCTAATTGCCTGTACCGATTCTTTTTTTTTTTTTACAGATCTGAGCCTCATTCTATTCAACGAAATTGCTTTTATTTATTCACGGAATTGAGTCTTGGAACTGTCATTCAATTGATTTAGGCTGAATTTTTGATTGGAACTGTCATGTGGTTTTTATTTATTTATGAGTTAAATCCTTCGTTGACATCTTTTGGCTCTGGCTGATGAAGATGATGATGGTGTGGGTTTGTGATGTAGATGATGATGGTGATGAAGATGATGCAGATGATGAAGATGATGCAGATGATGATGGAGATGATGATGATGATGGTGATGAAGATGATGCAGTGGGTTTTGTTAATAAACAAGGGTATTTTGGTCATTTAACATGGACTTAACTGAGAAATTTAACTGAAGTTAGGGCTGGGGACCAACCGAGTGCATTTTTGAAAACCACAGGGACCACGCGTGTAATTAGTAAACCATTGGGACCAAGTCTGCAATTTTTGCAAACCACAGGGACCAACCAAGCATTTAACTCAATAATAAAACAGTAAATCTTTAAAAACCTCGTTTATTACATGGGTTGAATAAATGTAATTTTATATGTCAAATACTAAAAAAGTTATATCTTTAAAACCACGTGTATTGTACGGGTTGAATAAATCTAATTTTATATATCAAATAATAAAAAATGTTATATCGTTAAAAACCATGTATCTTTAAGAACCTCGTGTATTGTATAGGTTGAATAAATGTAATTTTATATACTAAACAATAAAAAAAATATATCTTTAAAAATCATGTGTATTACACGAGTTGAATAAATGAAATTTATATAATAAATGATAAAAAATTATATCTTTATTGTACGGGTTGAATAAATCTAATTTTATATACTAAATAATAATAAAATTATCTTTAAAAACTCCGAGTATTTACACGGGTTGAATAAATGTAATTCTGTATAGTAAATAATAAAAAAAATTACATCTTATAAAATTCCGTAAATTACACGGGTTGAATAATCTAAAATTATATATACCAAATAATAAAAAAAGTTATATCTTTGAAAAAACTAACGGGTATACTCGATATGTGATGGATGAGGTGATTGCGAAGATGGTTCTTGAAAAGAAGATTCATTATTCAAGAAGCAAACTAGCTGCCATTTGAGTGATAAAATGTGGGTACCAATTCCAACAAATTTATTTATAAACTATGTAGTAAAATCGATATAATATTTTTTAATAATGAAAATAAAAATAATTAATAATATATCAATACAAAGTTTAGCTTTCATGATAAATAATTTATTTTATTAAAAAGTTATATTGGATTAACAATTTAAATTTGAGGATAATATTTTATTAGAAAAATAGAGGGATTGATGTAACTGTTTGTAGATCCAGATTTAGGATCTCGAATACAAGGACTTCTTGTTTCGAATGGTGTAACGAGTGCGGAATCCAAGTTACACCACAAATTGAGCGAGAGTGTTAATCAATAAACATAAGATGTCACCGATTAAATGCACGTGTATTGATTCGAGCAGAGTTTCGTTAGAATGTTTACACAAATAAGCAATCACATTTTGTTCTCACACGCTCTCTATATTTGCTCTTGCAAGCATAAAATTACAAGTGACAGTCATCCGATAAATATACCAATAGATACAAGAACTACGCGATATTGACCATTAACTAACCGATGGTGAAGAATATCCAAACGATAGTGTATCTATCGTTTGGAACTATACCAAACGATGGTCTTCATGTTGACTTCAAACGAAGGTAGAGTCAAGACCATGCCAAACAATGGTCTTCATGTCGACTTCAAACGAAGGCAGAGTCAAGACCATGCCAAACGACGGTAGGTCTTGAATGAACATGATCCAAACTATGGCCTTTCCATAAATGGTTCAAAACGAAGGTAAACCTTGTGTTTGGGCTTTCACATTATGGCACATGTATTCTCATAACAAATCCATTTTGCATAACATGTATTATAGCATATTAATGTCACTTGTATCTCAATGTTCTACGGGACTACAATGGAGGAACGTCATTGATTCGATCGAAACTGGACACTCACTAGATGTATCCACAAAATGTATCAACAAGCCCCCCTGGATGCAGCTTGTGATTGTTCGGTATTCACATCTTCGAATCAATAAACTCCCCCTTGAATATAGCTTGTGAATCTTCGATCTTTAGAGCTTCGAATCCTCGAGATTAGTGGTTAGCTGTAACTTGATCCTCTTGATCTATTGATTGCATTCATGTCATTTTGTCCCTCCCATAGATTATCATTTGACACGTTCTCTTTGCCTTTAGCTTGCTAGGATGCCATATCTGCACACACAACAGAGCTAAACGCATAATGAGAACAAAAGCTAGGATTTTAACCAATCATAGAGTTTTCACTTGAAAATTTCACTAAGTATTAACATATCTCAGAACCTCGACAATCTATCATACGTAATTTCGGTACCAAAACCATATGCCAATGAGCGGTTCCCAAACAGTCTTCAATTCTTTATTTTTATATCGTCGTGCACATATTAAAATGATTGTGAGACTACTGACACATCATTAGTAGAGCTACCTATCGTTTTTCATTGTAGATTTAAAGAGGTTTCGACAGATCGCTGATGTACTATCTTTTTCTCTTGTTCTCGTCAGGAAACTCATTTTTGTTTTTCTCTTGTTTCTGTCTTTTTTAATGTTTATCAATGGTTTTGTATTTTTCTGGTAGAATTTACTCCCCCTAAAATTCAAAATGTAAAATAAATTCTAAAAACATCGTTTTGGATTTTTGCAAGAAAAATATATACAAAATTAATTTCCCGATGTGAAGTTACTCTTGTTTTACCTCAATGTCGTTTACCAAGATTAATTTATCATAGTGTGACTTATCAAAAGCTTTGGTAAATAAATTGGCACGTTGGCAGTCAGTGTGGACCTAAACGACGTCGATGAGTTTCTTGTTGAAACAATCACGTGTGAACTGATATTTGTGATCGATGTGTTTGGTTTGTGAGTGCTATACAAATTCTTTAGTAATCTGTAAAGCAGCTTAAATATCGACAAAAATACGAGAGGTTAGGAATTCAAAACCATAGTTTTGCATCTGCTTCTTGCATTGCCAGGTGCGTTAGTGCTCTCCCAAACATGTACATCCGTTGTGGATTTCAAGGCGATTTTGCAGCTACCATAAATGGATTCACTATAAGCAATCCAATTGAAGTTATTATCATTAGGGTACCAAAGACCCGTGTCTTGAAAACCGTTCAAATAACTAAAGAACCTCTTACAGCATCAAGATGAGAAACCTTTGGGTCCGGCTAGTAATGTGAAAGAGGGCTTGTAGGATACACTTGTACAGATCATCATTGGTCGATCCAAAGATGATGTCATCCACATACTTCTGCACCAGCAAAGGTCTTCGTCTTTCTCCTTGATGAAAAATGAGCAGTTGATCAAACCACACCAAGGAATCCACAAACCAGGGTGGTTGTTCAACAAACACATTTTCTTTAATTACACCGTGGAGAAATGCACAATGCACGGCCATCTAGTTGGCCTTAAACTTCTTGTGGGAAGTATAAGCCATGAATATTAGAAAGGCTTCAAGACGTGCTACATGCGCGTACATTTCAATGTAATCTATCCACTCGGCCTAATCAAAGCCTTGAACAACCTTTGTTGTACATGATTTATGTTGTCAAAGTTTTCAACTTCATTCATCATCATTCCTCCACCGGGCATGATCTTATTTAATCTTCCTCAAAGGCAACATCTACTCCTTGATTTAACAATGTATGGACGCCTTAGTTGCCTATTTTTGTCTGGATGCTACGCTATCAACAATCCTAACACTATCAATAGTTCCTCCAGGAACATCCTGCACATTCACTTAACAATCAGTTGGAGAGGGGGACCCAAGCCTTTGTGGAATTTGGTAATTCGTCATCATCGTGAAACGTAATTTCAATTTCCCGATGATTAGGAATTGATTGAGCCCCCCTGCAATATTTACCAATTTTGGTTTCGAAATCTGTAGTTGTTTTCCATTTTTAACATTGGTTTTAACAGATTGTCTTTTGAGAACCTCTGGTTTCAACATCTTCTGAACTTCCTTTTGTGGTTTTCTTTTCTGTTTCATTTCTCTCTGTTTTACAAGACGGGGGTCTTGTTAGGGTGAAACAAATTGTGGATGCTAAGTGTTTCCACGGGCGAGTCCACATGTCCCTTGAATTTGTTAAGATATAAACAGTTCTAGACAATGTGTCCATACTCATTGCACTCAAAGCATGATCTCCACTCGACAAACCTCGCAGCATCATGATGATGATAGCTTGAAGATGAGCTTTGTGACCTTGAGGTACTAGGTCGTGAATCACAACAATTTGTGTGTTGTATGTAATTGTTCTGATTATTTCTTTTAATATCTAGACATGTTTAACAAAATCCGTGTTGGACTTGTTTTCAAAAGTTTCAATTTTATCATGCCCTCGAGATTTCACAAAGTTCACATTCCGAACCTTTTTCTGGTTCTGAGCTATTTTGCCCTTTATCTTTTCTGACTTGGCATGATTTTGCTTTTGTTGATTGTTCTGAACGATCAAGTTTTGGTTCCCAAATTGTTTTCTGATTTCAGCTTTTGGAATAGGAGCACACTATAAAAACTTACTAGTCGAATTCGGTAACTTTATCCATCAAGGATTGATTGACAATTCTGATTGGAAAATCGTTGTTTGAGTAAATTTTAACCAGTCAACGTATAAAGCAAATTCAAACTTTCAAAATTCTTCACAGGAATCTCAACAAATCTAATTGGAGCAGTCTCCATAGGTACCGTTGGAGGGTCACTCATAATGTGGTTCTCAAGAGGAATGTTTGCCTCTTTGATTACATTGGTTGACTGCACAGGTTCATCCTCATCTGATTTATCATCTGGACTAACGGCATTCTCAACAATGAGGGAATCCTGTTTGTTCACTGATGGTGAATCCTTGTCCTCTACCGATTAACTTTGACTAGAGGATGCACACTTAGTGAAACCTAGACCAGTTGTAAACTCAACAGGGTCTAGAGGAACGGTGGGTTCAAAATCTGGCATATCCTCGTCATCAGGTAACTTGGTGTAGTTGTGTCACATCGGTAGAGGACAAGCTTGAAACCCAATGTATTTCATGTCCCATTTCTTCTTTTGGCTATCGATGATGTAATGTAAGACGTATCTCGAGTTGGAATAGTTGTCCAACTTCAGTTTGATCGTCTCATAATCACATCGTGCAAGGGCTAACTCTTTCTTTGTTTCATTAATGATATAAATGTAATTATTAATATCATTTTGCTTGTTTAAAACAGTTTTCTTAAGTTCAAAGTTATCTTTTCCTAAGGTTCAATTATTGTATTAAGCTCTTTTTCATTTTTCTTTAAAGCTGTGTTAGCCTTAATGCACTTTGCAATTCAATAATCAGACTTTGATAGTGACTCTTGGTATGTTCAAATTTACCTTCTAATTCTAAGTACTTACCTTTAATTCTATGCATTTAACTCACTTAGAAGATATAGGTTTATCGACACTTACCTGACTGGATTGACAATCCAAACAAGCCATGAACGCAGAATGATAAGTAGAAGATCCATCTTCTGAGAAGTACTTGGATAATTCATTAGATGAACTAGCTGCTTTCTGTACCAACACTACATTCTTGTTCTTCAGTGATTCAGCTTCAATCAGTAACCCATCTACCTCAACATCAATAGTCTCCCTCGATAATCCTTCGGACCCATCCTCGCTTGAACTTGAATCATCTCCATCCTAACTACCATTGTATCCAGAACTATCATCATTTCCCGAAGAATCCCCATCAGTAACATTCTTGACGCCTTCAACATTGCACACAGTTCTTCCTCGACCGCCGCTACCTAATTGTACGGACCAATCACAATTTTCATCAGCTTAAACAATCAGGGCTCGGATGGCATTGTTAGCAGGAACCATTGCTCTTTCTTTATTGCTAGATGTTTGGAGCCTGTTGAAGGGATACTGATTTCCTTGTTGTGGCGGCTTTGGGCATTCTCTCTTGAAGTGTGCATTTTCTATGCAGTTAAAGCAAGTAACCATTCTTTTATCAAATGCATACCGTGTATCCTTCCTGCTTTATAGACTTGTTCTTCCCATTCTTTCCATAAAATCATTCTCACTGCGTTCAGGGCCGGCTCAACCATTTTGGTGGCCTAAGGCGAACTAAAATCTTGTGGCCTTTTTCCCAAAAAAAATGTATGTAATTGAAAGTTAAACTTGAAGGGCCCAAGTGTAATTATTTGAAAGATTGTGTTAAAATTTAAAAACAAGAAAAAAAATGCTGAACAAGGGATTCGAACCCGGGTCTCACCATCATCAATACATACACAAAACCACTACACTACCAACCATCAATCTGTTGATAATACACACCCTAAATCTTTTATAAATAGACTTTGAGTTCATCAAATTGTGGAGGCCTTATAGTTTTGGTGGCCCAAGGCCCAAGCCTCATTTGGCTTACCCTTGGGCCGGCCCTGACTGCGTTTGCGAAGACCCATTTGATATCTATCATCTCCATTTCCTCTTTGTCTATTTGAGCGTAATCTTCACTAGTCAAATTCATGTTGCCAACCTGACCCCCAAGTAATCCGTAATAAGAACTCCTGAAACTATTTATAAGCTCCATGTGTTCTTTGGTAACTTCTACACATACTTTGCTGAAGTTTGAGGTATCGAGACGAACTGTATTTGGATTAGATGTCGGTCCAACATTATAGTTAGACGAATTTCCATAGAAAGCTTGATGACTTGAACGATTCGGATCAAGGAAAGGTGGAGGTACAAAGGTTGAAGCTGAAGGTGCACTAACAACAGCTTGAGGTTGTGGATATACGAAAGGATTAACATTTGAAACAAAAGCAGTTTGAAGCTTTGCGTGTTGAGCGGGTTGAGTTTCATCACGAATCCCGACACCAAGTCTAAAGTACATTTCAGTATTCTGAGGGGCCGGTATTCGTTTGCTTTTCTAATCTCCTCTTCATTCTTGTTTTCCAACTTCTGGATGAACTCATAAATTGTCAATCTGTCCAACTGCCAGTTCTCTTTAAGATTTTCATAAATCCACTCCATTTCATTGGCAATGCATCCGCAAATCTTGCAACCATCTCTTGAGGAGTAATAACTACTTTAAAGGAAAACATCTCACTCAACAGATGATTAAACTTAGTTGCCAGTTATCCTAGAGTTTCATTTTCCATGCATATAAATCTTTCAAATTCTTCTTCAGAAGATCATGTCTGATCTTTCAAGACTGTGCATTTCCTTCACCTCTAACTTGTAATTCATCCCACAAGGCTTTTGTGGTTGTACAATATATAGACTAATGATAAATATATTTTGTAAGAGCTAGGGTGAGGATGGAAAAGGCTTTCTTCTAGAGATCATAAGCCTTTTTCTTTGTTTTACGTAGATTACCCAATGGCAGAGGATTAGATCTGGATTCCACAAGTGCTTGATTGAATAGAGTAGTAGAACAAGTCCATAGCTCTGTGTTCTATCCAAGAACATGGGTTTGAAATCTCTCTTTTCAACTGGAATAAGTGTTTATATGAAAGAGTTTTGGTGGACGATTTCCGCTTCCTGTCTCATTGTCGCTTACCAATAAACATTGAATGCTTTGATTTTGATTAGCAATGAATGTCCGTTGACTTGCTGAAATCATTGCGGATTGTGACGGTATAAGTGATTAAACCCAAGACACGTCAGGTTTATTTTGTGGAGGAGGGTTATTTCTAGAATGGAATGTAACATTGATTGAGCCTATGATGACGGATCGAATTGTTATGAAGAGTTGCTCGGGCTTGGATTGTTTGGGTTTATGTTATTTACCCAATCCCACGATGGTTGATAATGGCTCAAACCAATCCAAACGATAGCAATCCAAACAATATTGATAATGAATTCAAAAGACAGTGGAATTTTGAGATGTTAAACGATAGTCGGGCCAGGTTTTGAAAACAATAGCGGTTGGGCTTAGGTTTCAAAAATAAACGATGATAATGTACCTCAAACGGATAGTTAACATCAACATTATATCACCATCGTTTGAATTAGAGGTGCACAAAATAACCGGTTAATTAACCGTAACCGGTTATTAACCGAAACCGTAACCGGTTAATAACCGATTTAGGAATAACCGGTCCAGCCGGTTATTTAACCGTAGGTTAGTAACCGGTTACAAGTTTTTAGTATAATAACCGGTTATTAACCGGTTTTTTTAAACCGGTTTTTTAACCGATAGACTGGTTAACCGACAAAATAACCGAAAAAATCAAAAAAAAAGGCAAAAAAAACCGGTTTTTAACCGAAAATAACCGGTTAAATAACCGAACCGGTTAAAGTAATTAACCGGACCAGTTAAAAAAATAACCGGTTAAAGTAATAACCGGTTAAAGCATTAACCGGTTAAAGTCAAAAAGTCAAATTAACCGGTATAACCGGTTAACCGATCCGGTTATTAAAATTAACCGGTTTGTGCACCTCTAGTTTGAATTAGGCTGAGTGTAAAATGACTTTCATTTGGGCCTGGGTTAAACGATAGTTTGAAGTGAAATTGGAAACGCTAGTGAGCCTTGATGACTAACAAACGATAGTGGGCCTGTTGATAATGATAAGTTACATGATAATGGGCTAAAAGATATGAGCTTCTCACACGGTATGGATTTTTCAAACAAATAATAAATCAAACACTATGGATCACTGACGAGACTTGGGCCTGTCTTTTGTTTGGTTAATGGCTTAATCCATTGTCGGGAATATCTTAATAATTACGATATTATTATTATTATTATTATTATTATTATTATTATTATTAATATGAATTCTCGATGAATAGTGATTTCATAATTTCCAATTTTTTTTTAATTTTTGATTAAAATTTTTAAGTATTCTTTTAAATATTTTAAAAATATGTTATGCATCATTTACTTTGACTTTTTAATAACTTGCATATGTTAACATATTATTTCTTTTAACTAACTTCGCAACTAGGTTTATTTTTTTCAACACTGCGATATAAATTATATTGAAAATGGATACCGGGCCGCTTTTGCACAAATCAAATCGAAGCCGACGTTGAATATGAATCTATTTTTTGCTATTCAAATCAACGTATCTTTTTTAGAGTAAACCATACAAGTGTCGGTAACAATATTGAAAATGTTGATTTTTGTATTGTAAACTATACGAGTATCGATACGTGACCAACAAGACTCATTTTGACCAAACAACATCGATACCAATATCGTTAGTAGCTGAACTGGTATTTGTTTTTATGCTTTTCGATTTATGTAAAACATATGTCGATATCCTTTTAAGCATATCACGACTTTATTTTTTAGTTTTCTCTTTCAGTTGTTATAGTGATTGTCGGGCAAAACGAACGGAACCGATACCAACTGAGCTCCCGCCGCATAGCGTGGGAGGAAAGCACTATTACTATTATTTAATATATATATATATATATATATATATATATATATATATATATATATATATATATATATATATATATATATATAAATTGGAAAGTGGCTATGTTTTCTTTTCTTTTTTCTTTCTTTTTTTTTTTTTTGTGTCTTTTTGGTTTTTCACTTTTAGTAGTATTTTTTTTGTTTTTGATTTTTCATTGATATCATCGAAACCGATATTTGTATTCGCTTTTATGATTTTTTATTATTATAATAATATATAATTTTTTATATATTTGTTATTTCAATATATAGTAGATGATTATTATATTTACTTTTAATCTTTAACATATTTTTATTTTATTTTAACTTTTCATGATTTTATATTTTTAATATTACTAATACTATTTGAACATCGGTATAGTTTGTTTATTAACGTTTTATCAAATTCTGAATATAACGTAATTATGTGCTTATTATTATGTATGATTCGATAAAAGTTGTATTCAAACGAGTCATTATACAGTTGATTTTTTTATCATCACAATATGAGTATATACCTACCAAACAACATCGGCATCATACCTTATTTGTTTTTATAAATTTCTCGACATGGCGGTACAAAATTCGTTGAACATAGAGTTATACTTGCCATAAAGTATATTTTTGGTATCGTAAGCTATATCGAGTGTATGTACGATACCGGTACCATAATGAACCGATACCGACTAAACAACACTGGGACCGATATGAGTATTCGTTTTTATGGTTTTCAATCGATGTGAAACACATGTCGATAGCTATGTCGAGTGTGCTTATACTATAATGAACCGGGTCGATAATGACCAAAGGTCCGCAACGAAGCGCGCGGGAATCTAACTATTATACATATCAACTGAAAGTGTTCATGAATAGTGTTTCAATATTTTCTTTTAAAGTATTGATTTATTTTTTAATTCTATTTTTAAGTATTTATTTATTTTCAAATACTGTTTTGTTCAATTATTTAGATTAATTTTCTTTTAATAACTTGCGTTTGTAGAAAAAAATGTGTAACAATATTTTTTAACATTGCAGTATAACTTTTATTGTAAATGGATATTGTGCTGGAGGTGTACCAAACCAAACCAAAAGCGATAATGAATGGTAATTATTATTTTGAAGTATTTATTTTTTTAAATTATTATTTATCATTTATTTTGATTTTTTTCTAATAATCTGTGTTTATTTTTTCCAATATTGTGATAAAGTTTTTTTTTTTGAAATAGATAATGTGCCACTAACGTACCAAAACGTATCGAATAGATTGAACGACATCTGTATCGATACCGCTATTAATTTTTTATTGTTTTTACTTTTGATAAACTGGCACCATATCGTTATTATACCATATCAAACCAAACTAACAACATTGGTACCAGTTTATAAAACTTTGTCTACAACGATATATGAATAATGATATAAATACTGTGATGATCTGAATCAATCAATATCGTTTGAACATTGGTCTCGGTACCCGTGTTCATTTTTGTCGTTTTCAGTCGATTGATTTCTATACGAAGTACATGTATCATACTGGTATTGTAACGAACCAAACCGATACCAATCCAGCTCCCGGTAACATACCGCCGCAACGCGCGGTCAAATCAACTACTTATCTATATTAAAAATAACTCATGATGAACAGTAACCCAACTTTTATTTTTTATTTGTTATTTTGTTATTACAAAATTACAAAATATTATTATTTGAATTCTTTTTGTCTATATGAAAAAATTATAAAATATTATTATTTGAATTCCTTTTATCTATATGAAAAGTAACTCATGATGATTTTTTATTTTTATAAGTTATTTTGTTCTTATAATATATTATTATTTGAATTACTTTTAAACATATTTTATAAAATGCCATGTATGATTTTGGGATGTGGTTGTTTTTACAATGTGTTTAATTTTATCTTCGTTTTGTTTTTGTTCAAAATCGAACAAATCAATTATAGTCGTTTCTTTTGTTCTTTGTCGTGGTCAACTGAAATGATGCCATGCAAACAACTTCGGTTGCGGTATATGGTATTTTTTTATATTTTAAACTATGGTGAGTATCAATACCATATTAGTACCATGATGAATTGAATTGGTATCGTGTGAACTTTGGTAGTGGTATAGAGTATCTTCTTTATAGAGAGTATCTGTACTGCACCTGGACCGTGACGAATCGAACTTATACCGTTCCAACAATATTGGTACCACGTCAATTCAACCCGAACAACAACTACCAGTATCGGTACCATTATAATCAATACTGATATTCATTTCAAAACCGTTACTGATATTCATTTTATGTTTTTCAATCAATCTAAAATATGTGTTGATATCCTTTTGGGCATAGCATGACTTTATATTTTGGATTTTAACTTTCAATTACTATATTGAATGCCAGTATCGTATCCATACCGTAACAAATCAAACCGAAAATTCTGAATTACCACCGCAACGTGTGGGGAATTATACTAGTGTATATGAATTGAAAGTCTTGATGAACAGTACTATTTTTTTTTCATTTTTTCCTTTGATTTCTTTTTCCTTTTATAGTTTTTTACTTTAGTGTTTTTTTTTTCTTTCATTTTTCTTATTTTAATATTATAACAACAACATCACATAGGGATGAGCAAATGGTATAGGGTACCGGTACTGAACCAGTACTAATACCGAATTTACCAAACCGGATACATTTTTTGTATCGAATCGGTAACGTCTTTTGACATTTTCGGTACCGGTACAGTACCGGTTTTTACCTTCAAATACCGGTACCGTACGGGTACTGAACCGTTACCATATCAGGTATATTCGAAACCGGTATCGGTTCCCATTTTCCCCATTTTTGGGTACCGGTTCTGACCAAAGTTTTGATGAATAATATTTGTTTATTTTTTAATATATATTTATTTTTTATTCTATTTTTTTTGAGCATTCAATTTTTTGATAAACTTTCTTAATAAAATTTTATTGATTATTTAATTTGTTTTTTTTCCTAATAAGTTGCGTTCGTTAACTTATCTAAAAAATCTAACTTCACAAATATGTTTATTTTCTTCAACATTTCTATATAAGAGGGTGTTTATGATTACGTTTTGAAGTGATTATTTGATTATTGCGTTTGTAAAACATAAATAATCTAAAAAAGTGTTTGGATGAAAAGTTTGATTATCTGCCTCCAAAACACAGTTTTGGAGAAGCATGTACCTATATGCTTTTTCAAAACGCAGTTTTGAAAACGCAAAATTTATTTTGAAAACGCATAATCTATTTTGAAAACGCAACACCAAACACCTCCTAAGTTATATTGAATATGGATACTGTGTTGCTGTCGTACTAACCAACCGAAGCCGATGATAAATTGAAGTATTTATTCATTTATTTATTATAATCTTATTCATAATTTGATTTTTTCCATAATAACTTGCGTTCTATGTTTATTTTTTTTTTCAAACAACATTTGTATCGATGCCGATATTTAACTTTATTGTGTTTTACTTTCCGTAAACTGACATCATATCACTACCATACCGTACCGAACAAGACCGGTAACGGTAGTTCTATTCATTTTTATGGCTTCATGTTTAATAACGGAACCATAAAAAATATTATTTTCGGTACCGGTAATTATTTTATTAGATTCGCTTTCTTACACCGTATCATACCGAAAAACATTGGTACCGGTACCTATATTCATTTTTATTGTTTTAGGTTTAGATAATTTTGACATCTACAAATTTGTCTGCGACGGTATATGAATATCGATACCAGTACCAGTACCGTGACGATCTGAACCGATTGATGCCATTCGAACATTGGTGCTGGCACCGGTGTTCATTTTTATCGTTTCGATTGATGTAAAACACGTGTTGATTTTTATACTTAGTGCAAGTGTATCGTACCATTACTATAAGGAAACAAACCGATACCGATCTAATCCTCGCGATATTGTACCGCCGCAAGGCACGGTCAAACACCCTAGTTTTGAATAATAGACACTATCATTTGATATGGGGCATGATGATGTCACTTCCACCACACATACCACTTGTAGGTCCAGATTTTTGAACTTGAACACAAGGACTTCTTGATTCGAATGGTGTAACAAGTGCAGATTCCAAGTTACACCACAAATCGAGCGATAGTGTTAATCAATAAACATAAGATATCACCGATTAAAGGCACGTGTATTAATTAGAGCGGAGTTTCGTTACAACGTTTACACAAATAAGCACTAACACTCTGTTCTCACACATTCTCTCTATTTGCTCTTGCAAGCATAAAATTGCAAGGGAGACTCGTTCGATATATATATACCAACAGATACAAGAACCAAGCGATAATGACCATTAACCAACCGATGGTGATCAATATCCAAAGGATACTGTAAGTATCATTTGGAACCATACCAAACGATGGTCTTCATGTCGACTTAAAGTGAAGGTAGAGTCAAGTCCATGCCAAACTATGGTAGGTCTTGAATGAACATGATCCAAACGATGGTTTTTCCATATATGGTTCCAAACAAAGTGGGCCTTGTGTTTGGGCTTTTACATTATGGCACATGTATTCTTGCAACGAATCCATTCCGCATAATATGTAGTATAGCAAATCAATGTCACTTATATCTTGATGTTCTTCTAGACTACGGAGGAACATCATCGACTTCAATCGAGAAATCGAAGACTCACTAGATGTATCTACAAAATGTAGCAACACTGTTTTATTACTTAGGATATAAACTTACATTTATTCAACCCATTAGATTTAATTGGTAGAAGATAAAACTAGATGTTTCCAATGAATGAGACGTGTCATTTGTAAGTTTATATACTAAGTAAACTCATTCCAGCGGAGTTCGTTGAACTCTAAACCCTAAATACTAAATCCAAATCACCAAAGCTAAACCCTAAACGTTAAAGTTAAACACTAAAGCTAACCCTGAAATCTAAAGCCTAAAAGCAAAAAAAAAAAAAAAATCTAAAATCTAAAGCTAAACACTAAAATCTAAACCCTAAAATCTAAACCTTAAATTCTAAACTCTAAACCCTATGTCAAACCTTAAGGCTAAAACCTAAAAACTAAACCTTGAATGCTAAAACCTAAAAGCTAGGATGGTAAAGCTCGGCATGCTGGTTCAAACAATACTCGAATGAATTCAATCGGAGTTCGTTTGAGGCGAATATTGAGTTTTAAAATACTTCTTAGGCAAAACAAACTTTTTATTTAAATCCACCCCTAGTGTTTCTATAAAAAATAAGTACACAACAAATTCATAATAAAGAGCAGAGTTTGGCGTATATTTTTTTTTTTTGAAAGGTAAACTTCATTAAAAACGAACCGCTACCTCAAAACCGAGGCAACCCCAAACAACGGACGTTACATATTTACAAATCTACACCAATCAGACCAAAGGATAGACTCTCTTTTGGATCTCGAGTTATACCACAAGAAGCCTAAATTTTTAACCTCCCTGCTAATGTACTCTAAACTAACGGTTTTGCTATTGAACCTAGCTTCGTTCCTCATTCTCCAAAGGCTCCAACAACCGATTCTGATAAGCCCTTTAACGACTTCTTTTTTTTCTGACCATTCAACCCCACATGATTACGGGCTTCGATTAAATCCTTGAATGAGAAAACCATAAAATTTTGACACTTGCACCAACTAGTAATGAACGACCACAAAATTGATGCATAAAAGCAATTAGTGAAGATATGCTCAATACTTTCATCCACCTCACCGCACAAGGAACAGGCCGCGTCACCACTACCAACATTCCTTTTTCTTAATTCATCCATTGTCGCAATTCTACCCATCTCAGCCTTCCATATGAAAATAGAACATTTTTTCGGAATCCAATTACAATCTTCAGGAACATATATCTCCGAGCATATCCTCTCGGAGTCGAGAAGTTTCTTTACCGCTTTGGTGCTGAAGTCACAATCCGCGGCTCCAATCCAGTTCCAACTGATTCAAGGTCACAGGAAGCAAAAGCGAGCACAGGTTCACGAGTTCATTGACCTCAACTTCGGACATAATAGGTCTTTTCCATCTCCATCTCAGCTGATGATTATCGCTAAAACATGTGTTAACTCTGCAACCTTTTTCCTTTTCAAGCTGAAAAAGACATGGAAACATTTCTTTAAGAGGTCTGTTGCTGATCCACGGGTCCAGCCAAAAAGCCCTAGAGAGGCCATTCCCCACCGACGCCTTGAAAAAACTTCTCAAAGGCGTTCTGTCTACCTTGGTTTTGTTCAACACCTGCACAATATCGTACCACAACCCCGAAAGAGATTTTTTTATAGGCAGAAAATCATCTTTATTCCTTACCGTGTGTAAAGCTTCAATTGTTTGGGTCCATAGCTTGTCTTTGTCAACCAAAAATCTCCACCCCCATTTAGATAACAACGTAATATTAATGTTTTTTAATCTGCTTAGCCCGAGACCTCCATTCTTTTTTGGAAGCGACACCCGATCCCACGCCACCCAATGAAGTTTCTTTACTGAATCATCCCCACCCCAAAGAAAATTCCTTATCTTTGCTTCAAGATCTTTAACCACTTGCACCGGCACTTTGTAAAAGAGAAATAGTAGTTCGGAATACTTTCTAAGACCGCTTTTATCAACGTAATTCTTAGAGTTTGGTGTATATGATTGGAAAAAGTGATCATTGTATGTATAAGAGAAATAAAGTTAGTGTTCAAGACACACTATTGTCACGATCCACCTAAATTGTGAACAATGTTGTTGCATTTTCAAAATATTCTAGGTTTGTCATAATTATGGAAAAAAAATTACTAAACACTCGTATATAACTAAATTTTAGGATATACCTCTAAAACTTGGTCTAGATAATTAAGAAAAACATTTCATTGTGCATGACAGAATTAACTCAAATGACTAGCCTGGAGAAGTTGGATTTAAGTTCTAATTGGCTCGATGGCGCACCAAATATTCGAGGTAAATGAAAATTTAGCCTCTCCTCGCTATGGTAACTGGTAGACAGTCCAAAAGATAATGTTTTTGTACTCTGATCACTTGATCCTCAATTTTGCATAAATACAAGCTTATTAGATTGATTTATTGTTTTTAAATGACCCACATTTATAGGTTGTAAGAGCTTATCAAGGTTGAAGAGTTTAAAGAGTATAGCACTTGCAGATATTGATTTCTATGATGGAAAGAGAATCCTATCATGTTTGAATGTCATCCCATTCCTCAAGATTCTTGATCTTAGTAGTTCTTTTTGGTTGAAAAGTCCTATTCCCATCCAAGGCATGTTTATTGAAGTAATTTTAATTTATAATACCTCTATCACTATTAAACACTATAGTAATAAAACTGATTTTAGTGTTTTTTGTTGCCAACTCGCCCATGTATATATAATATGCTCGTTTTGTCATCCAGCATTGGCATCTTTCCACAATCTGGAAGTCTTAGATTTGAGTTACAACAACTTTGTTGGAAGCATCCCTTCAACAATAAAGTTGTTATCTTCTCTTAAGGTTATCTCATTCGCCAACAATACACTCACTGGATCCTTACTACCGGATCATGGTAAGCTATCAGAAGTGAGAATGATTAAGTAGTGTAGTTGTTTTAAAAAAATGTATTGATAGAAAGTTAACCTGATTTAACAAAATCACACCACACACATGGCCACATTTGCCTGGACCTGTAGTCATTTATTCGTATGCAACAAGTCATTATTGCTTTTGGAGGGTAAGCCATGGTTCCTTTTATTTTGGCAGGGTTGTGTGAGTTGAAGAACCTCCAGGAGTTGGATCTTAGTCGCAACATGTTAACTGGAAACCTTCCTAAATGTTTTAGCACACTATCGTCTCTTAAGTTATTGGATATTTCTTCAAATCAATTCACGGGAATGCCTGATCGACCACTTATTGCTAATCTCACAGCTCTTGAGTATATTGATTTTAGTCATAACAACTTTGAAGGTTCATTCTCATTCAGTGCGTTCTCCAATCTTAAAAACCTCAAGGTTGTTAAGTCTATAAGCGACAATGGCAAATTTGAGATGCAAACAGAAGATCCTATAGGTTGGATTCCATTTTTCCAGCTACAATTTCTGATGTTGCCTAATTGCAATATAAACAGGCCTAAAGGAAGTGTTTTTCCTAGTTTTCTAATTCATCAAAACGAGTTACGCGTGTTAGACCTATCTCACAACTCCTTGAAGGCACATTTTCCAAATTGGTTGATTGACAATAACCCCATGCTAGAAGTTCTTAATCTAAGGAATAATTCACTTAGTGGTACTTTTAGTTTTCCATTATACGAGAATGCGAATGCATGGTGGATAGATATCTCTGCAAATCACATCATTGGTACTATTCCGAGCAGTATACAAAAGTTCTCTCCTTATATAGCTCATTTAAATTTGTCCAGAAATTCTTTAAGTGGTCCTATCCCATCTTCGGTTGGTGATTTGAATGATTTATTCGCGTTGGATTTATCCGATAATGAGTTATTAGGAGAAGTACCAAAGGGATTGTTTACAAATACATCTGCATTGACTTTATTACATCTATCAAACAATAAATTGTATGGGGAGGTACTTTCAGGAAACCTAACTATAGGAAGAATCCAAATGCTTCACCTAAATGATAACTATTTCACAGGGAAAATAGGAAATGTCACCAGCGATCTCACCTTATTGGATATTAGTAATAACCTTTTCACAGGTATTGTCCCTGTTTGGATAAGCAACATGGAGGACAGTTCTCAACTTCTGATGAATAATAATATGTTGGAAGGCCAATTTCCCTGTGGAACGGCTTCTTTCGAATTTCTTGACATCTCACATAATTTTTTCTCGGGGCCCATCCCAACCTGCTTAAATTTGCAATATGTGGAGCATCTTCATATGGGTTCCAATAGATTTACTGGATCAATACCCAACTCCTTTCGTAATTTGACTAATGTTTTAACTCTGGACATCGGCAACAATTACTTATCCGGAAGGATCCCTAAATATTTTGGCGAACTACATAACTTAAGGATTCTTCTTATGAGAGAAAATAACTTTAGTGGTCGTATTCCAAAGCAATTATGCCAACCGCGTGTTATGAGTTTGTTAGATTTATCTGGTAACTCCCTTTCTGGTTCAATTCCAAGCTGCTTAAAAATTGTTACCGGTCCAAGTTACATTGCTTTAGTACCTTCATATTGGTGGTCATATCCTAGGGACTTATTCTACAGACATGCAAGTGTTCTAGGTAAAGAGCTTTCTGTACATAATGACCAAGAAGCATTGGGATCACTTGAGGAAGTTCATTTTACTACAAAAAGCATGTCTTGTTGGAAATTTTAGTGAAAATGAGTTTTTCACTAAATATTTTGGACATTAATAATATTTATATATGTGTTGTATAAATAATTATTTATGGGTTTGTGTTCAAACTATGTCCAAATAGAGCTGAGATGAATGAGATATCGAAGCTTGAAGTTGTATGTTTGGAAAAACAAAGATGAGAAAAATGGATTGAGATTTGTCATCTTGTCCCACATAGGTGGAATGACAAAACTTAAAGTGGTATATAAGGAGGAGCACTCCTTGAAGACAAACACCAGTGGGGACCCTAAAGGGTGCGGAGCACCCTTACTCGTGCACATATGCGCGCGTGCCGTGGGCTATAGGCCCTATGTAGTGCG
This sequence comes from Helianthus tuberosus, assembly GCA_030545235.1. NCBI lineage: Eukaryota > Viridiplantae > Streptophyta > Magnoliopsida > Asterales > Asteraceae > Helianthus > Helianthus tuberosus. Next base: position 205,402,947 of record CM060369.1, read on the forward strand.
CTTTGAACTTCGCACACCGCCTTTGTATTTTTGTCCATGAGCGCGTGGTCAGATACAAGGCGGGTCCACTTATGGTACACCCTTGGGTGGCGTAGGCGGATGCCATGGCGAAGACTGCAAATGACACATGAGTTTGGATGGCGCATGACCAGGTGGCGTCCTAGTATGCGTAGTAGCATCCGTGTGGCGCGCAAGTATAGATGGCGCATGACCAGGTGGCGTCCTGGTATGCGGAATCGCATATGTGTGGCGCGCGGGTCCATATGGCGTGGCGTAAGGTCCATGTAGAGTGTTGCATGGATTTGAGGATCAGTTATGGCGCACACGTAGGACGATAGCCTTGGTGCAGGTCCGGCTACGCGCACGCGCGACCAGGAAAACTGGTCAACCACTAGTGAGTTAACGTCTAATTTAATTCTGTCATGAATGAAAATGGACGTTTCAAGTTGACCACTTTAATCCTTTTGATTGAACTTTAATATTGTCTGTTACAATATTAAATATCTTGTTTAGTACAAGATTAATGAGAAATTAAACCCTATTCATTACAAGTTTTATTATCTTGTTTAATAGGTTTGACCAAGTCTTCTTTTGTATGAATATAAAATGAACATGGAAGTTCATTTTGTAGAGACACGAAAAAGTCAGACACATACATAGAAGTCCTACGGTTCCAAGGAAATTTAGAGAATAGAATTCTCTAAATTATTTCTCATATTCTTCTTTGTTCCATGGAAAATTTAGGGAGGAGCACTCTCTAAATTATTCTTTTCTCAACTTCATATTTTCTTATTTTATGAACACCTTTATACCCGGTGTAATCTCGGGCGCGAGTGCCATCTCCGGCAGTACACATACTGTTCCGGTTGTTGTACCCTGGGAGACAGACCGTCTGAGAGGAGGCGCGGAATCTGTTTTAAGGGAAGCGTGTTGAACACGTGCCTCAACCAAAAACCTTCAACTACAATTTGTTCATTCTTGCAGCGGAGGTTTACTAAAGGATGCGGTAGAAGTTCTTCCAAAGATGTTGGCTTGAATCAAGATTGGTACAATTATTGTGTATTTTATTTTCGTTCATTTGGTTTATGTAACCGGTATTGTACTTGATGAATTTCCCACAAATAACGAGAGTCTCGTTATTATTTATTATATATTTTGTAATATATTTTAATAAAAAGTGAACCTAGTTCCTACAATCTTAAAACAGACTTTCGTGAAGATTGTTGCTACAATCTTAAATCCCTTCTCTACGAGGATTTAGGTTCACGAAAGTTAAAATATTTAATGAGATTTTTGTTAAAATCTTGAAAATATTTTTTTGGGAAATATTTATGTAGTACAATGAGTCGGATTAATTTTTTGATTGGAGTACAATCTTTGATCCGAATACCGGGTTGCAAAACGATTTTTTGATTCAAGTTTTGGGTTCATGGTTTTTGTTCGTGTTTAGATAAAAACCGAACATATACAAAATAATATGTATTTCAGTATGTTTTGAAATACTAAATTTTCTAATGAGCGTATTAAAAAATTTTATTTTGTAACCCCTTTCAAATTAAATGTTTGTAACGTTTAATTTTTTATAAGCTTTTAGTAACCATAATTGAGAGATTAATGTTGGTTTTAAAAGTCTTGATATATATTTATTTTCTAATTAGCATATTAGAAAATAATTATTTTATAAAATAACTAGTTTTAATATTTTCTAACAAGCGTGTTAGAAACGTGGTTGAAAGAATAACGACATTAAAACTTTTTATCTCTAACGAGCGTGTTAGAATTGTATAGAATGATAAGTTTTAATATCATCTTTTATATCTAATGAGCGTGTTAGATACGATGATTGTGTAAAACTAATTTGTTAAAAACGATTAGATTTTCTAACGAGCGTGCTAGAAAATGTACGTTTAGATTTTCTAACGAGCGTGTTAGAAAATAGTATTATTTCAAATAATTACCGACGAGCGTGTTGGAGACAATTATTTTGGATAATAAACCTTGTAACGGTTTCGTTTAAACTATTAAATTTCTAACGAGCGAGTTAGAAACGGATTTTTTCCACATATGTTTAAACGATTTTTATTTGTTTATTTCTAATGAGCGTATTAGAAATAGTTTATAATTTTTTTTATAAACTTCGAAACAAATTTTGTAATCGATTATTTCTAGCGAGCGTGTTAGAAACGATTTAAAGAGTTTGATAGTTGTTTATTTTCTAACGAGCGTGTTAGAAACGATTTAACGACTTTGTCATTTGTTTATTTCTAACAAGCGGGTTAGAAAACGTTTATTTTATATAAACCAAAAACGGCTTATGGCTATAAATAATCGTCTAATTTTCTAATGGGCGTATTAGAATTAGTTTATCTTATAACCAACTATTATAACGATTTCCAATCGTTAATTTCTAACGAGCGGGTTAGAACCGGGTTAACTAAGATAAACTATTTAAGATGATTTGTAATCGGTTTATATATTTTCTAACGAGCGTGTTAGAAAACATTTGTGTTCATTTCTAACGAGCGTGTTAGAAAACATTCATTTAAACCAAAAGTGAATAATTGTATTCGTTTTATTTCTAACGAGCGCGTTAGAAGCGGTTTACTTTATAAAAACCGAATATTTTGAATGTTTATTCAACATTTAAATTCTAATTAGCATATTAGAATTGGTTATCATATAAACCACTCATTTTAACGATTGATAATCGTTATTATCTAACAGTGGTTAGAAATGTTTTGAATATGATAAACCATTTATTAAAACGATGTGTATTCGTTTTATTTTCAAACGAGCGAGTTTGAAATTGTTTTATTTATTAAACTATTATACGGTTTATTGTCTTGATTTGTAATCAAAACATAAATATATAGTTTAATATTAAAACACTTGCAAAAACGAGAAATGTTTTGAACGAATAAAACATGTCTTTGCAAATTACAAGTGATTCGATACTTCCACGAGAAGTATAACGTCTTGAACCATATAATAGTCTTGGAGAGACTATTTTATGAAAAACAACTCGATGTTGTTATAGACATAATAAGTTGCTTAACTACTTGCGAGTAGTTAATTGTAAACAACTTTATACTTTGGACAACTTGTGATTATTCAAGTTTTAGAGTTCCAAGATGAGGGAGTACCTCAAAACATGACACCGAACGAAATAATTGCGTTTATTTCGGTAAAAAGTGTTGAAGATAATAACACTTTGGCTTTTGATGTTTAGATATCATTGGTGTATTCGTTATTTTGGACTACTAATAAGTTGTCAAAAGGATACACATTTTGATACAAAGTGTAAAAAGTAATTTACACAAACACAACGAGCGGGTTGTGATCATGACTTATGTAATAAGTCACAAATCAAACATCAAATTCATAACGGCGTCGTAAGAAACGTGGTGTATGGTTTGAGATGGAATACACGAAAACGAGATATGTCATCTAATGTTGAGAGCATCAACATGGAAATGCACATATAAGTTTTCAAAGAATATAACATATGAAAGAAATATATGTTATTATTGTAAATGGTTTTAATAAATTTAGCAAATTTATTAACGGAAATTTACAATAGTGATGGACTTGTAGATGCTTCTACCACCATCAATGTTGTTTAAACTATGTGGAGGCTTGGTCCTAAATTTGGGAGAGTATCCCGATACATGGTATTAATGAAACTACAACGTGAATGTATATATCACTATAGGCATACGTGAATGCTTTGTTGTTGAGAGTCAATCTAATTGGCTATATCTCAAGACTCAAGTGATTTTATACAAAGATTTTTCATCAAAGTGACTTGGATTAAGACTTATGTTTAAGTCCTTAGGAAGTCAATGGTGAAGCCTTGGAGATAAAAAGGCAAACGAGTTATACTATGGTTTTGAGACCTTCCTAAAACCGTTGGTTTTGGAATGGTGAAATAAAATTTCATTATTGTGTCTAAACTAATAAACGAATGTTCGGAAGAGATAGTGCGTTATCTCTTAAGGCTGTGAAGAATCAGAATGATGCATCTTCTGTTCACATGCTAGAGTATTGTGGTCTAAAGCATGCTAGACTAATACTTGTTAATTTATATGCTCGACGGAGATTAAATTAACGTTAAACATTCAAAATATGTGATGACACAAGAACGAATTTTGTGCTAAACAAAACTATAAATATAACTTCATTAAAATGCAAGCAATGTGGGGGGAGGAACCATTTAAGAAACAAACCCTTTAGGGTATGTGGAAATGGTAGTTGAGAAGTTTTCTCAAACTCGAAATGAAAGGGAGAACCTTTCATCACCCCATTTTGGATGTTATCCAATTACACTTAAATGTGGGGGTGACTTGCATTTGAATGTGGAAATGGTAGTTGAGAAGTTTTCTCAAACTCGAAATGAAAGGGAGAACCTTTCATCGCCCCATTTGGATGCTATCCAATTACACTTAAATGTGGGGGTGACTTACATATATTGCAAACGCTTGACCAAGTGGAGTACACAATGGTTATATGGAGTCAATCGAGTAGATTGGACTCGAATGCCAATTGGTTAGATTCAAAATCTAGTAAGATGTCAGTCATGACACACCAAAGGCATGGTGAAAACGTGTTTGGCCATGAATTGAGTTTCATGTCATTCTAAGACAAGGTACATAACTGGATCCAGGTTGAGATCACGAGTTATAAGTCTTATGAATCGACTAAAAGGCAAAGGTGACTAGCGAGTCAAGAACACGTTAGAACAACTGATCTCAATTTAAATTGTCGTTGGTGACTTAGCGAAGTCAAAGATAATTTTGGATCCAACAACCAGTAGGTTGATAAGAGATCAGGTTGTGGAATGGGACTAAAGCCATGAAAAAGGGACATGAGGGAAACCTAACCTAGTTGACTGGAGATCCCAAGATCTAGGTTCAATAGGCCAACTTAATCATGAACCGAAGGGTAGTCACTGTGGGGGCGTAGCTAATATATATGTTTATATATAAGCTAGTTTATATGTTTCATATATCCCCCTAAAACTATAAAAGGGTGTTTAAATACGTCCTAGTCCATTCCTATAATATTCAGTGACATTGTTGTGAGGTTAAGCATAATATGTGGTTTTATGATTTGTGTAAATCATAGTAAACCATAATGCTTTTAATGATTTAAAGGGAAATCACCTATGTTGGAGAGAAGTGTGGTCGCTTCGAATGGAATTAGGGCATAATTCCTAGAGCTCCCGCAGAACCAGGAAAGTGCTCCATGACCATTATAGGACACGACAGTGAGGGGATGGCCCGGCTAGGGAAAGTATTGTGTGAATGTATATTGTCGTTTACACAAATGGGGGGTTGTTCAAGGACATCACGTCTACAAAACCCTAGTAGACTAAGTATGCTTCACAAAGGAAGGTTCAAAGGCAAAACCTACCTATCCTGCAATACTCGACTGTCGAGTTTTCATCGGGGAATTTTGTGTGTTTTAATCGATCTCCATTCATGTGGGGGATTGTTGGAAATTTTAGTGAAAATGAGTTTTTCACTAAATATTTTGGACATTAATAATATTTATATATGTGTTGTATAAATAATTATTTATGGGTTTGTGTTCAAACTATGTCCAAATAGAGCTGAGATGAATGAGATATCGAAGCTTGAAGTTGTATGTTTGGAAAAACAAAGATGAGAAAAATGGATTGAGATTTGTCATCTTGTCCCACATAGGTGGAATGACAAAACTTAAAGTGGTATATAAGGAGGAGCACTCCTTGAAGACAAACACCAGTGGGGACCCTAAAGGGTGCGGAGCACCCTTACTCGTGCACATATGCGCGCGTGCCGTGGGCTATAGGCCCTATGTAGTGCGCTTTGAACTTCGCACACCGCCTTTGTATTTTTGTCCATGAGCGCGTGGTCAGATACAAGGCGGGTCCACTTATGGTACACCCTTGGGTGGCGTAGGCGGATGCCATGGCGAAGACTGCAAATGACACATGAGTTTGGATGGCGCATGACCAGGTGGCGTCCTAGTATGCGTAGTAGCATCCGTGTGGCGCGCAAGTATAGATGGCGCATGACCAGGTGGCGTCCTGGTATGCGGAATCGCATATGTGTGGCGCGCGGGTCCATATGGCGTGGCGTAAGGTCCATGTAGAGTGTTGCATGGATTTGAGGATCAGTTATGGCGCACACGTAGGACGATAGCCTTGGTGCAGGTCCGGCTACGCGCACGCGCGACCAGGAAAACTGGTCAACCACTAGTGAGTTAACGTCTAATTTAATTCTGTCATGAATGAAAATGGACGTTTCAAGTTGACCACTTTAATCCTTTTGATTGAACTTTAATATTGTCTGTTACAATATTAAATATCTTGTTTAGTACAAGATTAATGAGAAATTAAACCCTATTCATTACAAGTTTTATTATCTTGTTTAATAGGTTTGACCAAGTCTTCTTTTGTATGAATATAAAATGAACATGGAAGTTCATTTTGTAGAGACACGAAAAAGTCAGACACATACATAGAAGTCCTACGGTTCCAAGGAAATTTAGAGAATAGAATTCTCTAAATTATTTCTCATATTCTTCTTTGTTCCATGGAAAATTTAGGGAGGAGCACTCTCTAAATTATTCTTTTCTCAACTTCATATTTTCTTATTTTATGAACACCTTTATACCCGGTGTAATCTCGGGCGCGAGTGCCATCTCCGGCAGTACACATACTGTTCCGGTTGTTGTACCCTGGGAGACAGACCGTCTGAGAGGAGGCGCGGAATCTGTTTTAAGGGAAGCGTGTTGAACACGTGCCTCAACCAAAAACCTTCAACTACAATTTGTTCATTCTTGCAGCGGAGGTTTACTAAAGGATGCGGTAGAAGTTCTTCCAAAGATGTTGGCTTGAATCAAGATTGGTACAATTATTGTGTATTTTATTTTCGTTCATTTGGTTTATGTAACCGGTATTGTACTTGATGAATTTCCCACAAATAACGAGAGTCTCGTTATTATTTATTATATATTTTGTAATATATTTTAATAAAAAGTGAACCTAGTTCCTACATGTCTCGGCCTTACAAAGGTAATGTCCTTGAATATATGACGGGTTTAGATCTATCATGTAACATGTTGACAGGTGAAATCCCAGAGCAAATAGGGTTATTAAACCAGATTCGCACTTTGAACTTGTCGAACAATCACCTGTTTGGTCCGATTCCAGTGAACTTCTCAAATCTTGCGAGCATAGAGAGCTTGGACCTTTCTTCAAATAATCTGAGTGGTGGAGTTCCATCAGAATTGATCAACCTGCCATTTCTAGCAGTTTTTAATGTTTCTTATAACAATCTATCAGGCAAACTGCCAGAGATGAAAGGACAATTTAGCACTTTCACCAATGCAAGCTATGAAGGGAATCCACTTCTATGTGGACCTCCACTCGAGAAGCAATGCACGTCTACAACACCACCAATGGGCGTTCCATCAGCTAAAGAAGACAATGACGAATGGTATGATATCGATACGGTATGGTTTGTTGCAAGTTTAGGTTCAACATGGGTTGTGTTCTTGTTGGGATTTGCTGGAGTTATGTACACCAATCCTCGTTGGCGTAGAATGTGGTTTTGTTTCGTCGAAAAATGTATGTTTACAATTTATTACTTCCTAATTGATTTGGTAAGTAGGCCCTCAGTGCTCTTATTTAGACAATAAAGGCAAAGTTTCTTAAAATGTATGTACCATATGAGTTGAAATACCTGTATTGTATGAGTGAATATGTAATTGTATTTAAGTGATAAAAATTATGTGTAAAATGGTTGAAATTTGAATGCAATGTTTAAAACATAAGATTCAACTTTTGTAACTAGCAGGAGTCCCAAAAAGTACGCTTAATTACTTGTACATTTCCCTATAATTGGAGCCAATATATGGAATCTGACTTTATAGCTCCATTCTAGTTCTAAAGGCCTAAGTAATTGAAAGTAATGAAGCTAGCTCATAAAAAAAATTACACACATGAAGACAATTTATTTTGGCTTACACTCACCCTATAATAATTTTTTTGAAGTTTAACATAATTCCACGCAAAGAAAAAGCATCTTAAAAATGAGTTTTGGGTTTTCAATATTTGAAAGAGCCCATTTATTGATATAACATCATCTGCAATTACATAGGTGATATAAAGAACCTTTTATGGAAGCTTAATTAGTGCCTTGAAATATATTTTGTTTTCCAAGTCGTGTTTATAGCAAAATTAATAACTTTGGCAACACATATCTCTTACATTACATTTTCAACACATACAAATATAAGTTTCTTAGGTCAGCCGGTAATAGTTCTCTGTGTTGGTTGGCCATTTGTGGCGGCCACCTTCCCCTTTTTTTTCTTTTTTTTAAATAGTTATTTATAGGTACTGTTAAATTACGATTGTATCCTCTGTTTAAAATAACGATCTTGCCCCCTGCCAAATTACGATTTTATCCCCTATTTAAAATTACGATCTTGCCCTCGGTTAGAAATTATATTAATGCTTTGTCCCCAGACTAAATTTACGATTTTCCCTTGCTTAAAAAAATTATACCTTTGCCCACCGCTACAATCATGCCAAATTACAATTTGATTCCCAGTTTAAAATTATAATTTCGCCACCAGTTCAAAATAAAATTTTTGTTTTGCCCCCAGCTAAAAATTATGATTTTGACCTCAGTAAAAATATAACGATTTTGCCCCCAATTCAAAATAAAAAAAATATGGTTTTGCCATCAATTCAAAATATTATTTTATTTTAAAATGACGATTTTACCCAAGCTAAAAATTGCAATGTTGCCATAGTTTTTTTGGGCAAAATTATGGTGTTTTATTTTATTTTGTTTACTCAATTTAGATTTTATTCGTGGCAAACAGCTGCCTAGCATTACACGATTTCCATCGTTTTACTTTTTTTTTTTTTTTTTTTTTTATCATAACTATGATAGTGTTTTTCTTTATTTGGTTAACTCGATGCATCTTTTTTTATATCGTGTTATAAGTAGTATGTATAACTAACCCAAATAAATGCTTACATGTTATTAAACTAAGAAATATTTGATTTTGCGCCCCGCAACGCGGGCGGCACATAACTCTAGTTACATTATATTTAAAACTAGAAGAGTAACCCGCCGCGATGCGGCAGGGGGCTAGATTTATATTTACATTAAGCTAGTTGTCATTGAGTTACATCCGTTAGGTTAGATAGATTAGCTACAGCCAAGATAGATTATTACCCGCCGTGCGTTGCGGCGGCGCGGCGACGTAAAAATATAGATAATAATCAACCCATCTTGTTTCTGAACTACAATGCAGCGCAAGTCCATTGAAAATGGTAAAACTTCTTAGAGAAAAAATGCAAATGGTAAAACTTCTTAGAAAAAAACAATGAATATAGCAAATAAAGTTGGGGGAAAAATAACCTTTTACGAACTACAGGTTTATAAATAAGGCTCCTTAACAAACACTTCAAAATCAGTAAAAAAAAACCCTCTGATAATTTTAGATCTTGGCTTTTCCTACTCCTTGAAGAGAGCCAAAAGAGAAACACCAAAAACATTAACCACCTTGACCCTAACTGCAGGAATATCACCAACAGCATGAGCCTTTCACCCAAATCTTGGGCTCAAAACGTCGCCGTGACACAAAAACAATTAAAGATTATAGATTTAAAAAAAATCCCAACATTATATAAATACTCTTTCCAATACAAAAAAAAAATATATATTAGAACTTACAGTATGTAGTTCAAGGAACCATCATTGGCAAAATGGGAAAAAAAGAGACAATCTTCTTGTTGTTCTTGATAAGTTGAACTCTAATAGCAGAGTTAGGCTACAAACATAATACGACCAATTCTTAAAAAAAAAAGTAATAAAAATATGTAACTTAAAATGAGCAACAAAGGCCAGACCTGTTAGATAGAAGAGCATTGGAATGTAGCCTAATTCAAAGCTCAAGTTCCATACACAATGTTCTAAAGTCCAACATACAGTTCAAGGATAACCAAGTCAGCATTTTCAAATGAAACTACCTGTGAAAGGAATAGGCATGTATTAATATCTAAAAATTCATTTCATCACCAGAATTAACGCTTGGCAATTATATAATATCTTATTACATGTTGCTCTTCTTTTCAGAGTTATATTGCTGTTGAACAAAGTTTTAACATTAATAGACCTTAAAGCAGTAAGTTTACCATACATACAACATATCATGACCTTCAGTCCTTCATGCAACCAACTACTTGTTACATAAAGTGTTGGTTCATGGATTCAGTTTTCATTAATGAGCTATGAACAATTGAAAGTAAAACCTCACCTCCAAACATTGTAGACAAGAAACAAAATGACCATAGCCAAGAAATAAAGCATTTCTCAAGTCTCCATAATCGTAACACTTAGGACTGGCAAATGGGTCGGGTCGGGTCAAAACGGGTCATAGGTCAGAACGGGTTAGATTCGGAACGAAACTTGTCCCGTTTCTTTAAGACACTAACCCACATTGATCCATTTCTTTGAAGTTGTCGACACGTTTTGACCCGAAAATATATGAGATGGAATTTTAATTGACCCATTTTGACCAATTGAGTCAAAATATCTTACCCAAACCAACCCATATAATTTAAAAAGCAACCCGAAGTGACCCACTTAGAAGGCTTTGGGTCAAGATTTCCCCCTCTAGTAACACTTGAAATATCACACACTCAAAATATTACACATTGGTGAAGGAGCACCAGCCAGTTTGATTCGATCAAATCATTGTCGTCTATCCTTCAAACATCCTTCAGAAGTGAACCCCATGATGCCCAATAAAATGAGTTTTAGAGGTTTGAGAAATGAATATGATGTTCAATATGCTCTAAAGGTTCATGTTTTTCAAACATATCACCTTTTAAAAGGCCTAACCAGTTTTGATCCAATTTCAATATCAAGTTGTTTAGGAAAAAAAAATCAAATTTCAAAAAACTTTGATTTAAGATCGGTAAATTTCATAAATATTGATTAATAATATATTACACCAAATGATCCCTTTCTAAAGCAGAAAAAGCCTAAGAGATCAAGTAAAATTACCACATAGTCTTCGGGTGACATCCAACTATCTCCCAGAGAAACTTCCTTCTGATCATAAACCATAAAACCAAATCAAAACCGAGCGCTGATTTTTCGAATCAATGTGCTTAGCTTTTGGCTACATACAACCCATCATTTTTGTGAAGAAACTGGACAAAGTAATATTTTTCGGTAACTTTCGAATTAATATGATGTCTATAACTCCAAAAATTAGCTTTAACTTTTTATCTTCAATGGTTTTGAGCGTAGATAGTCCAAGAATGGCTGCATATGTTCTGCTGACGGAATTCTGCCGGAGTTCACCAGAATAATCCGAAAACGCAGGCAAGTTTAGACTTGACGGAATTCTCCGATCTAGCAAAACTCCGAACACGCAGGCAAGTTTAGACGTGACGGAATTTTGCCGGAATTCACCAAAATAATTAAAAAATCCTAAACTGGTTTTGCATACCTTTTAGAGGACCGACCTACTCAAATCTTGAACATACATCCATAAAACTCGATCGCCGGAACCTTGACGGAATACTGAAACATGCAATAGAATCGAACCTTCCCTAAGTTTGGCCGGAACTGTACCAAAAGACATCGCGGAACCCTAATCTTTGTCTCCACCGCCACTTCTCAACAAAAGAAACACCATCGTCTTCTGTCAAACCCTAGCACCACCACTGTTGTTTATTTCTCCAACCCGACACCACCTAGACCACCACTGTTGTAGCTCCATCTAAAGGCATCATGCTCCGTCATCACCGGCGTCCGGAACCCATCGGATCCCTTTTTCTTTGCTGCTCTCTCTCTCTCTACTTTCTCAGACTTTTACTTTCTCTCTCTAAAGTATGCAGCTCTCTGTCTACAATTGTTACAAGTAGGGGTCATGTGTGTGGAAAAGTGAAGGTCAAGTACCAACAAAAGTGTTACATGAGTTTAAGCAGGGTGTACAACCTTGACTGCATGAGACATCAACAAAGCTTGATGTACAACCTCTAATGCAACCAAATGTTGCAAATTAGAGTATATATAAATAGCCGAAAACAGGGAACGAAAATTATTGGTGAGAATTGGCGGCAAAATAATATTATTGGATAAAAAAGACGTCGGCCTCATTTTTAACGATAGCATATATCTAAAACCAAAGTGTAGTATTAAAAGGTTTGTGGTGTAGTGGTTGAGTTGTGCTAAATCTAATGAGCCATCCCAAGTTGAAAACTTGGGAAAGGCAAATTTTGCCTTTTTTTTTTTTTTTTTTTTTTAATCTTAAAAATTTTTGCCTCCTTTTCTTGAAAAAAATTAAATTTAATATTTCTCAATTTTACCCGGTTTTTTTTTCTTAACTCAGTTTATGCTAATAAAGTTACTTTATAGTTCTTAAAGATTATAAATGTTTTTTTTCCTTTAACGATAGTATTTTTATCTACGTCTCCATGTTATTTTGTTGTGATCGCATTATAAATAGTATGTACAAATAACCAAAACAAAAGCGTAAATACCATCAAACTAAGAAATATTTTGTGTAACGCTCCGTAACGTGGACAAGGCATTCCACTAGTAAAATACAAAGGGTATAAGGCATCAACTTGGTATACCTCTTTCTTAAACTTAAATTTGGGGTAGGGGAACCATTGAGTAACACATAAGTGAGGGCAAATTCAAGGCAATCATTTGTCCGTTCTCTTCAAACATGCCCAAACCTTATTCATTACAATAACACCGTGTGTAGTGATAGTGTGAAGTGGCGTGATCTTTGCCACTTTACGTTGGAAAACGCCCAAACACCGACCCCGACGGCGTGATCTTCGAAATTTGGTGTTGGTGTGATTATAAAAACGCCGGTGAAATTGTGCTTTTCAAAAAAGAACCGTTATGCAACGATAATAAAAAAAATATTTTCTATTTTTATTATTTACATTTAACACCTATATAATCCCCATTCAACCCACTTTTTAACACATTTCTACAATCTGTCACTCTAGATTTTTATAAAAACATACCATGTATCCATTCCGCCCCACTTTTGGTGTTCTGTCTCAGTCAACCAACTTAAATTCATCTCGCCCAAACACCACCCAACCACTACCAACCTTCAATTATTGAGATTGCGATCCGAATACTATGGGGTATGCCCCAACAATACTTTCAAGGGCAACCTGGTTATGCATCAAATACGAACATCAACTTGGGGGATACGTATCGTTCTAAGATGAAGACGAGCCCGAGATCGAGACGGTGTCGTAGACACAAGTCGAGCACGAACTTGAGCCTCTCAACGTGGAAGAAGATCGCCTAAAAAAAGGCCATCCCTCCTCGGGTGAAAAAGACCAACCAATCTTGGTTAAAAGACGAGGAGTTCAAGCTCACACGAGCTTGGCTCGACATACGGGCATTCGTATGTTTTATTTTTAGTAATTTTGAATGTTTTATCTTTAGTTTTTTAGTATTTTAATTAATGTTAATCTAATTTTTTTATTTAATGAAATATGTTATGTTTTATTTTTCTAGAAAAAATATAAGAAAAGAAATTAAAAATAAATAATTGGGTAATGATTGAATGAGGGGTTATGTGGCATTATAGCACTACATTTTCACACTATAAATTAGCAACATATGTTTGCTTCATATTGTTGTACCCTAAGCATAGGGTGTTTTCCAAAAAAAAAAAAAATGATTATTCACTTTCAACCTAAAAGTTTTTTGTCTTTTACATTTTAACCCCTTTAAATTTTTTACTTTTAACCCAAAGCTTTTCATATTTTGCAATTTAACACAAACACTTTTTTGTATTCAACTTTAGTCCCTCATACTTTTATCTTTCGCAAATTTTTCGTTTTACGTTTCGTTCTAAATTTGTGAGTCAACACGCCGCAACGTGTGAGTGGGGTTCAATGTTTTTTTCGTTTATTTTTTTCTGTTTGATAGGCCCGTCGCAACTCGTCTGTTTTTCTCCGTTTGACAAGTTCATCGCAACGTGCAGGTCCTAGATCGACTTGGTTATCATTTTCTACGTTTTACGTTACGGTCTAATTTTTCTCATTATTGTTTTGGTAAAAAATTATCTAAGTAATTAAGTGATCAAATTAGTTTTGTGAGGTAGTGTGCTAGCAGAGTTTGTAGAAAATATGCTGATCTAGTTGTTTACAAAAACAGTTTTCAGGATATAGCTCAGGATACCAAGCTATATCAATAATCAAACAATGAGCAGAAATGTAAAGGTTGACACGAGATATACGAGGAAATCCCTTGATCAATCTTAATCTCCGGCATAAAACCTCGGGAGCTGACAATCGCCAGCTGCCTTGTTCTTCTTATTACTTGAATAACCAGGATACAGTGCAGGAAAATGCTCAGATCTATACTAAGTGTTACAATGATTGCAAGTGCTGAGTGTTAGTGTATGGTTGCAAGAGAGAGTGTAAGTGTTCGAGAGTTAGAAGTAGAGTGAGTTCAAGTGAAGTGTCCTATGAGATCTGGCCATCCATATTTATAGTTACAAGAACCAACAAACTATCCTATTATTCCGAGATACTTTGGAATATTCCCTTTTTAACATTGTAGACTATTTCTCATGGCTCCAACGTCTCTTTTCTAACCATTTAGACCGAGTTTTCAGGAAAACAAGTCTTGGTGAATGTTACAACATTAATAGTGTTATGGGTGAAATTCTGAGCCCATATCCTGGAAAATATCTTGATTTATATCTTGGTTATATAGTATCTGTTTACATCCGGGATGCTGGTTCAGGATATTGGTAACATCCTGAATGGTATCCTCAGGATTACTAATGGATTATGTGCAGGTACGTGGGTTAGAAGCTAGCAACGTTCACAAGGACTCATTCCACGGAAGACTCGGTCCAAGTTGTTCAAGGAAAGACGTTAAGCCCGCTTTATTTGGTTCCAAACGGCTATTTATGGAATATTCGGGAACATCCCATATTTATAGGAATTTTAGTTTCTACTTTGTAACTATAAATAGGTGGGTATACCAGATCGAATAGGACATCACATTCACACTCGCTACACTCTAACACTCGCTCTCTAGCAATTTTCACTTTCATACAAAAGCATTGTAACACTTAGCGATCTGGTCTATATCCTGCACTGTATCCTGACGTTTGAAGCAATAAGAAGAACAAGGCAGTTGCGATTGTCAGCTCCCGAGGTTTTATGCCGGCGATCTAGATTGATCAAGGGCTTTCCTCGTACATCTCGTGTCATTTACTTTACTTTTTGCTCATAGTTTGATCATAGATACAGCTCAATATCCTGAGCCGTATCCTGAATACTGATTTTCTAAATAACTTAACCGGCATATTTTCAACACACTTTCTAGCACACTACCTCACTTTACTAATTTGATCACTTAATTGCTTCGGTAATTTTTGACCAAAACAATTTGGCGCCCACCGTGGGGTAAGTGGTGCTCTCTTTACTAAAAATCTTTGTGAAATCGCTAATCGGTTTTCTATTTTCAAAACTTTTTGCCACATTGTCCATAATGGCCTCAAGATCAAACATGAGTTCCTCTACTGTGTCTGCTATGACTTCTGCCACTACCGGTTCGGTGCTTCCACCACCTCCTCCAAGGATGCCAGCCTCTTCACGACCTCAGGATATTATCCCTACCCGCAGTGTTCAGGAATCTGCTCCCGTTTTAGCTTCTAATGATGAAATTCTAACCTTATTTGGAAGTGTGCAGGAACAAATGAGGCAGCAACAGGAAACAAACCAAATGCTATTGAGGGAAATACAACTCCTGAAGTCTGGCTCGAGCAGATCTGCTGAGGATATTGTCACTCCATTACATCCCAGAACTTTGAACTTCAGTTCAGCTGTGTATACTGAGGATAACAGGGGGAATATTGTGCCCAGCCTTCCTCAGAATCATACTCCTGAAATACCCTCCTCGGTCAGGATGTCAACCATGAGGAGCTCAGGATATGCTTCAGGATATGGGCAAAATCCTCCAACGGGTAACGTGTCAAATAATAATAATACTCATGCTACTAACAATAATGGATCTTTGCAGGATATAGGTGTAACATCAGCACTTACTAGGGAACTTCAGAAGTTGAAGGATATGATATCTAGTGTACCTGGAGTGGTCCAGCCAATCCCGGAAGTGTCCCAAGACAGCCACAAGATATCTCGTTTTGCATATCATATCTGTGATGCTGAGATCCCAAAGAGATTTCAAACCCCCAACATGAAGCTTTACGACGGAACTACGGATCCTGAGGAGCATATTGCTCAGTATAAGGAAAGAATGGAGATTAACCCTATCCCTTCGGATCTCAAGGAAGCATGCTTGTGCAAGGGTTTTGGTTCTACCTTAACAGGATCAGCCTTGAAATGGCTCTTGAATGTTCCTCCGCATTCGATTACATCTTTTGCT
Source organism: Helianthus tuberosus (assembly GCA_030545235.1). Lineage (NCBI taxonomy): Eukaryota > Viridiplantae > Streptophyta > Magnoliopsida > Asterales > Asteraceae > Helianthus > Helianthus tuberosus. The sequence goes on from CM060369.1 coordinate 205,419,407, forward strand.
CACTTAGTAAATTTATTTAATAGTCAGTTTTCTTGTAGTAGAAGCTTTGAGAAACAACAAGTGACCTCTACAGGATAACACAGGGGCCTCAGGAATCCCTTAGGGATTATGTGAACAAGTTCAGCCGGGAATCCCTAGACATTCCACATCTTGATGTTGCAACAGCTGTGCAAGCTTTCAAGATGGGGCTGCAAAAAGATTCTCAATTTTATCAAGATCTTGTAATGAACCCATGCAGGAACTTGGATGAAGCTCGAAACAGGGCCCTAAGATATATTCGATTGGAGGATGATAGGAAGATGCAAGAGAGAATGAACTCATCCAACACCTATGAGTCGACTAACAGGAAGTCTGAATCCTCATTCAAGCCATATCGGCCTAAGCCATATGGTAGAAATGAAAATAAGAGAGTGAATGCTGTCGAAGATGAGGATCCTGAAGAGTATCCTGAGTTGTCTGAATATTGCTTTTCTGTTAACATTCCTGAATTGATGTATGCCATGCAGGGTCTAGGAGACAAGGCTAGGTGGCCTCGAAAGAGTCAACAAAAAGCTGATTGGAAAGATAAGTCAAAATGGTGTGCTTTCCACGAAGATTTCGGACATGTGACTGAGGATTGCATTGCTCTAAGGAAAGAAATAAGCTATCTTCTAAGCAACGGATATCTGAAAGATCTCTTAGGAAGAAAGAAGAATAAGGGTCAGGATACTGAGAAGGATCCTGAGCGAGCAGCATCACCTCCCGCGGATGCCAAGATAATCAACTTCATTTCGGGAGGATCCGACATTTGTGGGACTTCGTATTCGGCGGCAAAGAGACATGCAAAAGAAGCTAAGGCCGAAAGGGGAGACAAACCTGTCAGGATGACTACCCTCACAACTGACAAAGTGATCACATTTGATGCTGATGACAGGGATACTGTCCAGGATCCTCACCATGATGCTCTGGTAATAGCGTTATATGTGGCTAACCATTTTGTACGCAGGATATTCGTTGATAATGGCAGCTCCGTTAACATAATCCAACTAGAGACTCTGAAGAGAACGAATGTATCACCAATGGATATCACTTCAAAGTCTACCGTGCTTGTTGGGTTCAGTGGAGAGGCTAGAAACACAGTGGGAGAGATAAAGTTACCAGTATACGTTGAAGGAGTCAACTCGATACAACGTTTCTGTGTGATGGATTCTCTATCCTGCTATAACATCATACTGGGAAGACCATGGATTCACGATATGAAGGTTGTGCCATCAACGTGTCACCAATGCATCAAGATCCCTACCCCTTGGGGAGTTGTCAAAGTTGATAGTGATCAGCAGGAGGCGAAAGAATGCTACTCATCCTCGATGAAATCCTCAACCAAGCCTAGTGCAGCATAGCAATTAAAGATGTGGGCCCAGGATATCGTGGAGGATCCGGAGCAGGATGTGAAGAAAATTATCCTGGACCAGGATAATCCCGATATTTCGGTGCTCGTAGGAACCAATATCCCTCAGGATATTGAAGAACAGTTAATTAACTTTTTGAAATGCTGGATGTCAACGTTTGCATGGAAGCATGAGGATATGACAGGCATATCCAAAAACATTATCACTCACAAGCTTGGAATTGATAAATCATTCAAGCCTGTTCAGCAAAAAAGAAGGAAGTTTGCTCCTGAGCGGAATACGATTATCCAAGAGGAAGTTGAGAGATTATTGAAGTCCAGGATTGTTTTGGTCAAAAATATGATGAGGATATTGCAACCAAACTCTCTGTTACGGGGTATGATGCTAATAATGTAGAACAATAACAAGGATCACTTCAATGTAAATTGCAGAAATGACACAAGGATTTATACGGGGAAAAAGCCCTTGATCAAGAGTTGATCTCCGGCACAAAAAACCCCGGGTGATGGAAACTACCGATCACCAAGCTCAAATAAATGAATAAATGTTTACAACTTCAGATAGTAACAAGCTAGGTACAAGGATCACTATCGTGAAATGTGTAAAAGTGAGTGAAAACGAATGAATGTTCGTCGAGAGCTTCAAGTGTGCGAGTATATGAGTGTGTGTAGCTGCAAAATGACTAAGTGTTTTTCTACTAGCTCGTTACCCCTTTTAAAATAGAAAATAACTACTAAAACTAACTATCCGACTTTTGTGCCAAGCCCCCACGTTCTCCACAACGTCCATTTTTAGCCAAGCACGTGCGGGATAGTTTAGGAATATTCTCCAGGAATGTCGCCAAGACTTGGTCAAGCTTGTTATTCCTGCGAAGTAGTACAAAACATAAATAAACAATCGTCAGTACGAGGATCCTTAAAGTGATCCATGATCCTGATCCTGAAGCTCTTCTGAGGATCACCACCTGTCACAGAAGTAAGGATCACTAATTAGGATAACGAATAAGGATCACTAATTGTTAGAAAATCCTCCCCTAACAATTGCCCCCAAAATATAAGGAGTAATTTGTAAAAATAAGCGAGTTATATTTTCTTGATCTTATCCGCAACTAACTAACGGATATATAGCCGTTGATATCGAACTAGCCGTTGCATCCATGACGTCACAGAAGTGACAACCCTGCACGATCATGATTATATATAGGAGATAGAGATAGGATCAACTGCATTTAAATTCGAAAGAAACTCCCTTTATATTCTCCGTCGAAGATCAATCAGGTATCTCTTTCTTCATCTTCTTCCTTCTCTTACTCTGTTTTTCTTTCTTTCCATAAAAAATGTTGCTCCGAAATTCCCCAGCCAAGGATCACCCAAAGAACAGTCCTCCGAAAAGCCAGGGGATCATTGAAGACTCCATTAAAGAACGCTGCTGTTTCAATGATGCTCAGATAGATAGGATCCGCCACTGTTTCCCGGCGAACACCGAGTTTAGGCCTTATGACCCCAATGCCCTGAGTGATCATATCTCCGACACGTGGGTTGCTTTCCCTGTCACTCCGTTCACCATAGGCTATACATATCCTTTTCCAGCCTTCACCCAATCTTTCTTTTCACTAACCGGCATTTCTTATGTTCAAGCCATGCCGATGATTTGGAGGGTTTTATACACCCTTGAAAGGATCATCGATCAGGAGGGAATAGATCTAGGAATGGCAGAGCTGGGAGAGCTGTATGATCTTACCACCTTTGGTTCTCATCGCTATTTATTTAAACGTAAACCCGGTGAGGAACACCCGATCTTCAAAGCCACCAAGAATGATGCTAATTGGAAGCGGCGTTTCTTTTTTATCAAGAGAGATTCCATTGAGGATGGAAAGGATCTACCCAAGAAATGGGCTACCCATGGTAGGGTGGAGGATCCTGAGAAGGATCACCAGGAACTTTCCTTTGATGTAAGGATAACTTATATTTTTGCTTTCTTGTTATGCAGCTATCACCGTCTCACACCTCAAACTGTCCCCTGCTGCTAAGGAGAGGCTCCTCGCTTTCAAGAAACTTGACCCTGAGACAAGAACTTTCAAGACAACAACCCAAGATTCACAGGAGGTATCCTCAGGCTCTGTCACAATGTCAAGTAAGTATCCTTGTCTAAAATTTAAGTAAATAGTGAAATATGAATTAAGAAAAGATACTTATCTTGTTTTGATTGTGTAGGTGCTGGAAAATCCACCAAGTCTGCTTCTAAGTTCAATGTTGCTGATCTCACCACTGTCAGATCCTCCAAGAGAAAACTCCTACCAGTCCGACAGCTTCGGTCCCCAAGGCACCCCTCAAAGGAAAGGCAATCAAGAAGAGAAAAGCCTCTGAAGCTGAGGATCTGCAGGGTCTGCCTCTGATCCGTCATCAATTCCTCGAGTAGTTTAATGAGGTAAGGATCACTGTCTCTGCTCGTATATCCTGTTAACATATCCTGCTGATATATCCTGCTGATATATCCTGCTGATTTGAGGATCACTTAATCCTGACCTTATCCTTTATCCTTTTTGCAGAAATTCTCCGAGATCAAGGATTATGTTGGCCATGTTGAGGATCAGGATAAAAAGATTGCCGACCTCCAGCAGGTTGCAGTGCTTAAAGACCTTGCAATTGCTGATCTTCAGAAGGAAGTCCGGAATGCCAAGCAGGAGACGGCCAAGGTGCTGATCAATGTTGACTATGAAAAACGTGAGATCACCGAAGACGCCAAAGTCTCTGCCGCCATAACAATGTACAAGACCAAGCTGCAAATGGCCTTGGAAGCTCAGGATCCTGCTTTTGACAAGAGCACCTGGGATATTGAAGGCTGGAAGGCAAGGCTGGCTGAACTGGACGATGAAGAGGCTGAGGAGGTTGAAGAGATCCTGACAATTGAAGCTAGAGGCAAAGGTGAAGGTGGTGAAACGAGTGGAGCTGGAGGTGACAATGCAGCGAAGGTTTAGGCTGCAGGATTGGGCGATGAAGGACATTTCTAGACGCAGCCGGAGCCCAATTTTTTTAAGTTTGATAGTTTGTTTTTTGTGGTTGTGGTGTTGAACAATTTGATGGTTTGTACTTAAACAATAGGTTTTAGGATTAAGGATCATGTATGATCCTTTGGACAATAGGCAGGATTGCATATGGTGGAGGGATCCTCTGTTTTGGGGATGAAGCCATTGTGATCCTGCCGCCTTTATATTCCTGCACTACCTTTGAACTTATTATCATGGACACCCTTTACCTACCCCAGCGGACGGGCCACGTTTTGCTGGTAGATGCTCGGGTAGGTAATTTTGACAACCTTTCAAGGGTTAGTCTTTTGTTAATAAATAAAAACTTAACCTTTTGTCGCTTATCTTGTGTTGTTATCCTTTATAATATCTTACTTTCCAACTGTTGTAATGTTCATTCTGTTTATACTTATCAAGCCTTGAAAAATTAGAAAAGATATCCAGAAAGTTTAGGATATGATCAAGGATCACATATCCCATAACCGATAAGTTCTAAAAAGTGATATGGTTTAAGAATCACAAGTTTAGTTGTCAAGTATAAGGGTTATTCAAATAAATAATGAATAGAATTATTAATAGTTAAGGATCGTACCTGAGGATCCAAGTTAGGATCCTAACCACAATAAGGATAAGTATAAGATAAACCTTAGAATAAAGTAAGGATCAAGGATCCCTAGTTGCCTATCTTCAAGAACCTGAAATAGAGCATAACTTGGGACTAAGCCAACATAAGAAAAGAGTTAGCAACTGGGGACAAGCCCAAGGATAACTGGGGACAAGCCCAAGGATAACTGGGGACAAGCCCAAGGATCGTATGTAAACTAGAGTATGGCCCTAACTGGCGACTATCCAAACTTAGTGACATGAAAATGCCAAAACCTTAGCTAACGTGAAAACGTTAGAAAACCTTAGCTAACGTGAAAACGTTAGAAACCTTAGGAACGGATGTATGGTACGTCTACCATTATACGTAGGATCCTAAGCATAGCCAGTACAATGGAATTATCAGCCCCTAAAACGAGTACTGGTCCCAATGCCTTGAACTATACCAGGATCATCGTGCGCTACAGGCGGAACTGGGGTCAAGCCCAAATAACTGGGGTTAAACCCAAGGAACGGATTGCTTCAGCAGATAACCAATGTTATGCTAAGGATACCTGAACTTTCAAAACTTAAACTCACGTGAGAGATGGATAAAGGATACATGATCCTTATCCTTATATGAGAAAATAAAGAAATAAGATAGTTCAAGTTTAGGATATTACCTAAGTAAGGATCACCGATACTTTGAGGATCCTTTAAGGATATCCCTTTCGTGAGGATCATCTGTGTCATGAGGATCCTGCTTACATGAAATATTTCTTCAAGTGGACAGCATTCCAAGCTCTTGGTAGCAAATCACCTTCCATGGTTAGCAATCTATATGCCCCCTTTCCTGCTTCAGCTTCAATCAAATAAGGGCCTTCCCATTTTGGAGCCAATTTTCCATCAGCAGGATTGGTGGTATTCTGAAATGCTTTCCTTAATACCATATCTCCAACTTGAAACCTCCTGATCCTGACATTTTTGTTGTAAGCACCAGCCATTCTTTGCTGATAACTGGCCATCCTTATCCTAGCCATATCCCTGATTTCTTCAATAGTATCCAGGTCTTGAGCTAAGTTCTCATCATTCTCCTCAGGATCACGGGTACTTGTTCTTGCAGTTGGAACCACCATTTCCGTTGGGATCACTGATTCTGCCCCAAATACCAAAGAGAATGGCGTTTGACCAGTAGCATTCTTAGGGGTTGTCCTATCAGCCCAAAGCACATAGGGTAGTTCTTCTGCCCATTTCCCTTTCTTGGATCCAAGCTTCTTCTTCAAATTGTTGATGATGATCTTGTTGGATGATTCTGCTTGGCCATTAGCTTGTGGGTGGACTGGTGTTGATGTTATCATCTTAATCCCCCAGCTGTCACAAAAGTTAGTGGTTCTGCCCCCAATAAATTGGGAACCATTATCACATATAATCTCAGAAGGAATTCCAAATCTAGTTATAATATTTCTTTTAATGAAGGATATAACTTCCTTTTCTCTGACTTGGGCAAAAGCTTCAGCCTCTATCCACTTGGAGAAGTAATCAGTCATAGCAAGCATGAATACTTTTCCACCAGGTGCCTTAGGGAGCTTACCAACTATATCCATACCCCATCTCATAAATGGCCAAGAGGAGGATATAGGATGCAATAATTCAGCTGGTTGATGAAGGATATTGCTGTGCCTCTGACAAGGATCACATCTTTTAGCATACTCCACAGCATCTCTCTTCATGGTTGGCCAGTAGTATCCTGTCCTCAGGATCCTTGAGAATAATGCCCTGCCCCCAGTGTGGTTTCCACAATCTCCTTCATGGAAGTCTTTTAAAACTTCTTGGATTTCAGGATCCTCAATGCATCTCAAGTATGGTCCTGCAAGAGATCGTCTATACAACATATTATTTAAAATTGTGAATTGAGATACCTTAGATTTGAAAGCCCTAGGGTTTTCTCCTGTAGGAATCTCTCCATGTTGTAAGTATCTCATAATTGGTGAGATCCATGATCCTGATCCTGAATGGGATTGAGTATCCTCACTAGGGATCATTGCAGAATCATTTCCTATCTCCATAACCACATGATCCTCAATGGCCGGGGTCAGGATATGGATAATAGGGATCTTGATATCCTCCGGGATCTTCAAGGATGATCCTAAATTAGCCAATGCATCAGCTTCTGTATTTTCTTCCCTTGGTACCTGCGTCAAACTAAAGGAAACAAAAGAGAGTGCCAAACTTTTGACTATCTCTAAATATTTGGTTAGCTTTTCACCTTTAACAATGTAGGATCCATTAAAGTGGTTTGTAATTAACAATGAATCTACATGTACCTCAAGATACCTGATCCCCATATGCTTTGCAATTTGCAAACCAGCAATTAAGGCTTCATATTCAGCCTCATTGTTAGTGGTTTGGAACTCACAAGCTATAGAGTGGGGTATTATGTCCCCCTGTGGCGATTTTAGTAGTATTCCAAGCCCTGTGCCTTTGACATTCGAGGATCCATCAGTATAGAGTATCCAAGGATCCTTGGTCTCCTCTAGCTGCTGGACTTCTAACTCAGCTTCTTCTTGTAAATCACTACTGAAATCAGCCACAAAGTCAGCTAATGCTTGGGATTTGATGGCTGTCCTAGGCTCATATCTTATGTCATATGCACTCAGCTTCACTGCCCACTTAGCCATCCTTCCTGACATCTCTGGTTTCTTGAGGACATTCTTAATTGGAAAATTAGTTTTAACAATGATAACATGAGTTTCAAAATAATGTCTTAACTTAGTAGATGCCATAATTAATGCAAGAATAAGCTTTTCAAGGTGTGAATACCTGGATTCGGCATCAAGTAAACTTTTACTTACATAATAGACAGGATGTTGTGTACCTTCATGATCCTTAACAAGGACCGCACTTACTACTTTTGAGGATACTGCAAGATACAAGGATAGCACATCGCCTTTTTCTGGTTTCATCAAGGCTGGGGCTGAGGATAGGTAATCTTTGAGGGCTCTTAAAGCATTTTCATGCTTCTCAGTCCACTCAAATTTCTTGTTCTTCCTTAGGATATCGTAGAATTCTTTGCACTTCTCTGAGGATTTAGATATAAATCTGTTCAAAGCTGCTATCCTGCCTGTTAGCCTTTGAACACCCTTAGCATTGGCCGGGGATTTGATGTTCACTATTGCTTTGATCTGTTCCGGGCTAGCTTCAATGCCTCTCTTTGTCACCATATATCCTAGAAATTTACCTGCTTTAACACCAAAGTGACATTTTGAAGGATTAAGTTTCATGTTTTATTTGTCAAGGATATCGAATGCTTCCTCCAAGTCTCTTAGGTGATCCTCAGCTTTTAAGGATTTTACCACCATATCATCTATGTAGACCTCCATTGTTTGTCCAATCTGATCCTTGAACATCGTATTCACCAGTCTTTGATATGTTGCACTTGCATTTCTTAGTGCGAACGGCATAGCAATATAGCAGTATATACTAGTTGGAGTCATGAAGGCTGTATCCTCTTGGTCGGATGGTTCCATTTGGATTTGTTGGAATCCAGATGAAGCATCCATAAAAGTTAACAGTTCATGACCCGCAGTTGCATCCACCATGGAGTCAATGTGGGGTAATGGGAAAGGATCCTTGGGACATGCCTTATTTAAATCGGTAAAATCGACACATACCCTCCACTTTCCGTTTTTCTTTTGAACAACAACCACATTGGCCAACCATCTTGGATACTTGACCTCTCTAATCATACCTGCCCGGAGCAATTTCTCTACCTCTTCCTGGATAATGGCATTCCTTTCCGGTGCAAACTTTCTTCTCCTTTGATGGATTGGTTTGAAGGATCTGTCAATCCCGAGTTTGTGAGTGATTACATCTTTGGATATACCAGTCATGTCTTCGTGTTTCCATGCAAAGGTAGTCTTTCTCCTTTTGAGGAAGGATACGAGGTCTTCTTTCATTTCGCCAAGGATCCCTGATCCGATATAGATTTTGGATTCAGGATCATCGGGGTTCATGAGGATTTCTACCACATCCTGCTCTCTGGCCTCCAAGACATCCCTTGGAGGATACCTTGATTGCTATTGCTCCCTTGACTTCGAGGCTGGTTTCATCGATGAAGTGTAGCAATTCTTAGCCTCCTGCTGATCACTATCAATCTTCACTATTCTCCAAGGACTAGGGAGCTTCACACATTGATGGTAAGTAGATGGGACTGCTTTCATATCGTGTATCCAAGGCCTGCCAAGGATAACATTACAACAAGATAAACAGTCAATAACACAAAATTTTTGATAAGAGTGTAGGCCTTCAATGTATATTGGGAGTTTAATGTCCCCCAGGGTATTCTTAGTTTCGCCACTAAATCCCACAAGCACGGAGGATCTTGGTATGATATCTGATTCAGGAATTCCCATCTTCTTCAGAACATCAAGCTGGATAATGTTCACTAAACTTCCTCTGTCTATAAGGATCCTGCGGACAAAATGGTTAGAAATGAAAAGAGTAATAACTAAACCATCGTGATGAGGATCCTGGATATCAACACGATCATCCTCATCAAAGGTTATGACTTTTCCTTCGGAGACACTTGATGTTCGAACTGGTCTTTCTCCATTATCCATTTTAGTTTCCTTTGCATGCCTTTTAGCTGATGAGAAGGATGTGCCACAAATGTCTGATCCTCCAGAAATAAAGTTTATCACTTGTGCATCTGCTGGAGGGGCTGGAGCCTTCTCAGGGATCCTTTCAGGATCCTGAGTCCTTGACTTTTTTCTTCCCAACAATTCTTTTAGATGCCCCTTGCTCAACAAGTATCCAATTTCCTTTCTTAGTGCAATGCATTCTTTTGTGAGATGCCCAAAATCTTCATGGTATGCACACCACTTTGATTTATCCTTAGTTGCAGCTGGCCTATCATTTTTTCTCGGCCATCTAGCTTTATCACCTAGGTTCTGCATAGCAAGGATTAGTTCATTGTTATCAACACAAAAACAATATTCAGAAATTGGAGGATAATCCTCATCATCCTCTTCTTGATCAACAAAATGCACGTTCTGGTTATCAGATCTATTGTAAGATCTGAACTTGTTGTTCCTGAATGAGGATCCTTGCTTATCCTGCTTTGAGGATCCTGCTAACCTCTCCTGGATCCTCTTGTCATCCTCTAGCCGGATGAACCTAAGTGCTCGTGTTCTTACCTCATCTAAGTTCCTGCATGGTGTCATAACAAGGTCATCATAGAACGACGAATCCCTAAGCAATCCCATTTTGAAGGCCTCAACAGCCGTAGCTATATCTAAGTTGGGAATGTCTAAGGATTCTTACTGAATTTGGTAATGTAATCCCTTAATGATTCATTATGACCCTGGGTTATCCTATATAGATCACTAGTTAATCGTTCAAATTTTCTACTACAGGAAAACTGATTATTAAACAAGTTAACTAGATTAGCAAATGAGGTAATAGAATAGGGAGGAAGACTTAGCAGCCATTTGAGAGCTGATCCAGTAAGGGTGGATCCGAATCCCTTGCACAGGCATGCTTCCTTTAACCTTTCTGGAATTGGATTGATCTCCATCCTCTCCCTGTATTGTGCTATGTGTTCCTCAGGATCTGTCGAGCCATCATACAGCTTCATTGTTGGCACATGGAACCTCTTGGGTATCTCAGCATCACAGATTGGTGGTGCAAAACGAGATATCTTGTGGCTCCCATCTGCAATCTCTGGGATAGGTTTGACCACTCCTGGAACACTTGATATCATATCCTTTAACTTTTGCAATTCTCTGGCCATGGCATGATTGATACCTGGATCCTGCATAAGACCATGGTTAGTAGTATAAGAATTATTAAAAGTGTTACCTCCCATTGGATTCAGATTAGGAAGATTGGATGTTAATCCATATTGTTGAGGCTCTGGAATGATCGAGGGACCAGTAGAAGCATTGGTCTGCATTGGAATGAAATCTCCCTGATGGACATCTGAACTTCCTGTTTGCAAACTCCTCAAGGATCCTGGCATCTGGAAGGATCCCTGAAACTGGGACGATCCTGGAACGAAGGAAGATCCTTGAACTTGGGATGATCCTAGAACAAAGGATGATCCTTGAACCTGGGATGATCCTGGAACAAAGGAGGATCCTTGAACTTGGGATGATCCTGGAACAAAGGAGGATCCTTGAACCTGGGATGATCCTGGAACAAAGGAGGATCCTTGAACCTGGGATGATCCTGGAACGAAGGAGGATCCTTGAACATGGGATGATCCTGGAACGAAGGAGGATCCTTGAATCTGCTGCATTCCTGAATATCCTCCTGAATTCGTGAGGGATCCCATATGCTGAGGATAGGATCCCGCTGGCTGGAAATATGAACCTGATGCCTGGGTCATTGTTGTTGTTCCATAGTGCACTCCTTTTGGTCCACCCACATATTGAACTTCTGGAACCACTGATGGCTGAGAAGTAATCACTGGAGTATCAAAATTCAAGGATTTCGGCACCAGTGGGGAATGATCCTCTGCCGTTGTCTTTTGTTTCTTGAGATCCGATTTCTTTGAGAATCCTCTCATTGGTCTTATCCTGTTGCCGTATCTGATCCTTCATCTGCAAAATCAAAGTAAACATGTCATTAGTAGTGGGAGTGTAAGAAGCAGAAGAAGTTGGAGGTTTTGAGAAAATGGGAGTTGGTTTCTTCGCAGCATTCTCGGCATTCTTCTGGGATCCAGAAGGTGGTGGAGGCAAAGGAGGGACGCCTTGTGAAGAAGTGAATGAGGGCATCAAATTTGAAGCATTCTTCGCTGAGGAAGCCATTTGCTTGGTTGTAGTGAACCGGAATGAGCACAGAAATGCGTATTTTTCTAAGGACGAAGCACCAATTGCCCCACGGTGGGCGCCAAACTGTTTTGGTCAAAAATATGATGAGGATATTGCAACCAAACTCTCTGTTACGGGGTATGATGCTAATAATGTAGAACAATAACAAGGATCACTTCAATGTAAATTGCAAAAATGACACAAGGATTTATACGGGGAAAAAGCCCTTGATCAAGAGTTGATCTCCGGCACAAAAAACCCCGGGTGATGGAAACTACCGATCACCAAGCTCAAATAAATGAATAAATGTTTACAACTTCAGATAGTAACGAGCTAGGTACAAGGATCACTATCGTGAAATGTGTAAAAGTGAGTGAAAACGAATGAATGTTCGTCGAGAGCTTCAAGTGTGCGAGTATATGAGTGTGTGTAGCTGCAAAATGACTAAGTGTTTTTCTACTAGCTCGTTACCCCTTTTAAAATAGAAAATAACTACTAAAACTAACTATCCGACTTTTGTGCCAAGCCCCCACGTTCTCCACAACGTCCATTTTTAGCCAAGCACGTGCGGGATAGTTTAGGAATATTCTCCAGGAATGTCGCCAAGACTTGGTCAAGCTTGTTATTCCTGCGAAGTAGTACAAAACATAAATAAACAATCGTCAGTACGAGGATCCTTAAAGTGATCCATGATCCTGATCCTGAAGCTCTTCTGAGGATCACCACCTGTCACAGAAGTAAGGATCACTAATTAGGATAACGAATAAGGATCACTAATTGTTAGAAAATCCTCCCCTAACATGATCAGAGAGGTTAAGTTCCCAAGGTGGCTAGCAAACGTGGTTATGGTACAGAAGAAAAATGGGAAATGGAGAGTTTGTGTAGACTACACAGACTTGAACAAAGCTTGTCCTAAAGACCCATTTCCTCTTCCCCACATTGATACAATGGTAGATGCCACTGCCGGGCATGAAATGCTGACCTTCATGGACGCATCCTCAGGATTTCAACAGATCCAAATGGAGCCTTCTGACCAGGAGGATACTGCCTTCATGACACCAACAGGTATTTATTGTTATACAACTATGCCTTTTGGTTTGAAAAATGCAGGTGCAACATACCAAAGATTGGTAAACATGATGTTCAAAGACAAACTGGGGGACACCATGGAGGTGTACATTGATGATATGGTGGTAAAATCAAAGAAAGCTCAGGATCACCTCCAGGATATTAAAGGAGCATTTGATATCCTGGATCAGTATAACATGAAGCTAAATCATGCTAAGTGCCATTTTGGAGTGGGGGCAGGAAAATTTCTAGGATATATGGTGACCAAAAGAGGAATAGAGGCGAGCCCGGAGCAGATTAAAGCCATCTTGGATATTAAATCGCCCTCAAATATGAAGGATGTTCAATGATTAACAGGGCGAGTGACAGCATTAAACAGATTTATCTCAAGATCCTCAGAGAAATGCAAAGATTTTTATGATATCCTGAAGAAGAACAAAAAATTCGAATGGGGTGAGAAGCATGAAGCGACCCTACAGGATTTAAAGCAATATCTTTCAACCGCACCTCTACTGATGAAGCCTGAGAATGGTGAACCATTATCCCTATACCTCGCGGTATCAGGGAATGCTGTAAGTGCCGTCCTTGTAAAGGACCATGAAGGTCAGCAATATCCTGTTTATTATGTTAGTAAAAGCTTGTTAAATGCTGAAACTAGATATTCTCATTTAGAAAAATTGATATTAGCATTAGTTATGGCATCAACGAAACTTAGACATTACTTTGAGACACATAGGATTCATGTTAAAACAAATTATTCTGTTAAAAATGTACTTAGGAAACCAGAAATCTCAGGCAGGATGGCTAAGTGGTCAGTAAAGTTGAGTGCTTATGATTTAGTATATGAACCTAGAAATGCCATAACGTCTCAGGCTTTAGCTGACTTTGTGGCTGATTTTAGTAGTGACATTCAGGATGAGGTAGACCGAGAAGTTCAACAGTTAGGAGAATCCTCAGGATCCTGGACATTATATACTGATGGTGCATCTAATGTAAGAGGAGTAGGATTGGGAATACTACTAAAATCGCCACAGGGGGACATATTACCCCAGGCTATTAGATGTGAATTTCCTGCTACTAATAATGAAGCAGAGTATGAGGCTTTAATTGCAGGATTAGAGTTGGCTAAGAGCATGAGTATAAAAAATTTACAAGTATATGTTGACTCTTTGTTAATTACTAACCATTTTAATGGATCCTATGCTGTTAAGGGTGAGAAATTAATCGAGTATCTCGATATTCTCAAAAAATTAGCAGGATATTTCGATGTTTTTACAATTGAACAGGTACCAAGGGAGGATAATGCTGAAGCGGATGCCTTAGCAAATCTGGGATCGTCGATCAGGATACCAGAAGGGACCCAAATACCGATATTACATATCTTGTATCCTGCAACGAATCCTCATGATAAAGAAGTAGCGGGTATTCGGGATCCTGGAGCGGAATATCCTGAACAGGATCCTAAATCCTGGACGGCTCCAATTGTGAGATATCTCAAAGAAGAACACATCCCCGGAAATGAAAAACCTAAGGCATTTAGGATGAAGGTATCACGATTCACTATTATAAATAATGTTTTATACAAGAAATCTCTTGCAGGACCATATTTGAGGTGCTTGGAGGATCCTGAAGCCAAAGAAGTACTTCAGGATATACATGAAGGGGATTGTGGTAATCACACTGGGGGCAGATCATTGTTCTCGAAAGTATTAAGGACAGGATATTATTGGCCAACGATGAGGAAAGATGCTGCAGAATATGCTCGAAGATGTGATGCATGTCAAAGACATAGTAACATACTACATCAACCGGCTGAACCATTATATCTTGTAGTTTCCCCTTGGCCATTCATGAAGTGGGGGATGGATATAGTAGGGAAGTTACCAAAAGCTCCGGGAGGAAAAGTCTTTATGTTAGCAATGACGGATTATTTCTCTAAGTGGGTTGAGGCTGAAGCATTTTTCAAGTTAGAGATCAAGAAGTAGTATCCTTCATAAAGAGGAATATCCTGACTAGGTTTGGGGTACCAGCTGAGATCATTTGCGATAATGGGTCCCAGTTTATAAGCAAAAGGACTACTGACTTTTGCAAGAGTTGGGGAATCAAAATGATCACATCTACTCCGGTACATCCTCAAGCGAATGGACAAGCTGAATCCTCAAACAAGATAATAGTCAATAACTTAAAGAAGAGGCTTGGAGCCAAAAAAGGAAGATGGGCGGAAGAGTTACCCTTTGTTTTGTGGGCTGATAGGACAACGGTAAAGAATGCAACCGGCCAAACCCCGTTTTCCTTGGTATTTGGAGCAGAAGCAGTGATTCCAACAGAAATGACGATACCTACTGCAAGATCTATCTTACAGGATCCTGAACAGAATCCTGAAGTCTTATGTCAAGATTTGGATACTATAGATGAAAAAAGAGACGCGGCAAGACTAAGGGTAGCAGCATATCAACAAAGAATATCCAGAGCATATAATAAGAACATAAGGACTAGAAGATTTCGAGTTGGTGATTGGGTGCTAAGAAAGGCTTTTCAAAATACCACTAATCCTGCCGATGGCAAGCTAGCTCCGAAATGGGAAGGACCATATGAAGTCGAGTCAGAAGCAGGGAAAGGAGCATATCGACTCAAGAATATGGAAGGGGATATGCTACCAAGATCCTGGAATGCAATACATTTAAAGCTCTATTTCAAGTAAGAGTAGAATTTATTTTCTATCTCGGAATGGTATGTATTCTATTTTAAATATATTTGTTTATTATCTTGAACCCAATACTGACTTAAGCATCGGAGGGGTGTTAGCCCACCTTAGTTTACAATTGTTTTGCAGGATATGTTTCAGGATATAGCTCCAGGATATGTACTCAGGATAACTCGAAAGATTAGAGGATTGGCCCCCTCTCTCACATTTAAGGGATCCTGGTCCCTTCAAAGGTTTAAAGGTATTCACCTTTCTTTCGAATTGGGTTTAAACACCTCGCCTGGAGCGCAAGTTATCTAGGCGTAGTTCAAGGTAGCGGGACCAATTCATGTAAAAGTGGCTGACAATTTCGTTACAGTTGGCTATATCCTGGATCCTGAAGGTATATGAGGATTGATCACCCTCTCTCACGAAAGAGTATTTTCATACTCTCTAAGGTTTAAAGGTTTTCACCTTTCTAAGAATTGGAGTTTATACACTCTCGCCTGTAGCGCATGAAATTTAGGGTTTATCCCCAGATATCAGGGTTTATCCCCAAGATATTAAGAGTTTATCCCAAGTATGCTAAGGATTCATTTCCGGATATCAGGGGTTTTGCCCGGGGGTATTCGGAATTTATTTAAGTCAAAGTATGAATACATTTGCGTTTCTGTGTCGAACACAGGGGACATACATTATACTATTCAAAGGGTGGATCCGAGTTTATAAGTATGCACTGGGGACAAACTTATAATGGAGGATTGAAATTGATTCTCTAAGGATCTCTGGTATGATCTCTCCTTTTTATTTGGACAATTTATAGGTTGTATTTAAAATCCTGATCAAGATATCTTTCAGGATATCTTCTAGGATACGTTTATAATGTATTCCTAAGAATGTTCAAACCAAACAGTTTTCACAAGTAAAATTTGTATATCAATGACAACAATAATAAAGTCAAAAGAGAAGTTATATTATTAACATACCAAAAGATGTGCTCTTAGTTTCACCCCAAAACAAGGCTCATCCACTAAGAGCACTAATAGTTCCTTACCATATTTACCCAACAGTTGAAGGTTTCATCTTAGACCGAGACCCATCCACCTCCAACTGTTGTATTGTTCAAAAAGCATGCAGGAAATGTAAATTTTTCAGGTGCAGAAAAGTAAAGTGCAGAAAAGTAAATTGTTTAAGGGGTTACAGACCAACATTCAAATTTAAAAAGGTGGGCTCTGGCCTTGGCATGTATATCCGTCATCGCCCACCTAAATGCCCTCACACAGCGGCATCTTCTCCAACCTTCTCAGACTTCTTAGCACCAACATCCTGAGCAGCATCCTCACCAGTATCCATCCCAGCATCTGCTCCAGCATCCTTCTTGTCTCCAGCCTGGATCACCACCTCTGCTGACTTAGAAGACTCACCAGCTTCAACAGGAAGTGGCACAGCTTTGCCTCCGAGCTCCTTTAGCTTGGCCACCCAGGATTCAACTGGCCAAGATGGACAAACAAGGCTCGTCTCCTTGGCCTCGTAAGCCATCTTGATGCGTGCTTGTAATAGGGAGACGATAGCGGAAGCCTTGATTCCCTCCCGGAAATTGACAAAGGCTTGATCATGATCCATTTGAACGGTGGCAAGTTTGAGCTCAGCGTCTTGGGTGACCTTCTTCAGCAGGCTTTCGTAGTGCCGGGTCTTCGCTTCGGCAATGGCACCTTGGTCAGCAACGGTGCTTTCAAGCTGTTTGATCCTGGCTTCATGGAGTGCAGCAGTACCACAGGCATCATTATACAGGTGGAGCAAGTGCTGGAGGCCCTGCACATCAATTTCAGGTATAAGTTAGAATATATTGACCAGGATATCCTGTCAAGATATCCTATTAGGATATACGTGCAGGATATATGTGCAGGATATGCGTCAAGATGTTACCTTGTTAAGGAAGGATGTCATTGGCTCTAAGGAATCAGAGAAACTGAGTTCATCATAGGAGAACCCTTCTGAACCTGGAGCACTGACTTCAAGACCTTTCCACTTTTTTGCTGTGGAAGCACGAGTTCTTGGATTGGCCTTGGGAGCCGGGAGTGGCTTGGAGCTAGTAGCAGCAGGAGTCTCTTTCTTGACTGTGGCTGGAGTTGGGTAGCTGTCGAGTTCGTCGAGGTCTAGATAGACTGGAACTTTGCTGGAGTTTGCACACAGGGAGTAAAATTCTAAATCTCTCCTAAGGATATCAAATGAAAACATATATGCACAGGATATTTTGCAGGATCCTTACCAGACATGTTTGCACTTGAAAGAGGACTTGGAGTTGGTGGGGATGGATTGAAACTTCTTTCAGCCTCTGGAAGGAGTCTGATGGCGTCTATTCTTTTTTGAGAATCAGCAAGAGGAGGTGCAATCTTCCTGAAATCAGCTGCATGCACAACAGAGAAAATAAAATTGGTCAGTTCAGGATATAAAGTAGGATAAGAGGAAGGATCATCTTTAAACCCTAAATCCTACCCTTCTTCAACCATTTCATCGGATAATCCGTTCCACCAGGGATTGAATCCCTTTTTACAAAGAAAAACTTGGATTGCCAACCATCCTCGTTCCTGGTGGCACGAAGTATCACTGGGTCACCGGAAGTAGAATAAAACAGAAATCTACATGATCCATGGCATCTAAGTTTGTAAGCTAAAGAGAGATCATGGACGGAAAGATCAGGAATGTGGTTTCTTTTGATCTGGTCAAGAACAGACAAAACACGCCAGAGCATTGGCATGGTTCGGCTGAAAGAGATTTTGGTGATATTAAAGAATTCGATGATGAACTCCGGAAAGGGGAATTGTAGCCCTAGGGTAAAAGGGAAAGCACTGAAGCATATCCACTCGCTGGAGACCATATCTGACCGGATTTGCCGGTCAAACGGTCTAAATAAGGTTCCTTCCGGGAAGATACCAGAGGATTTTAAGGCCGACAGGTGGGCACTGTCAAAGGTGCATATCTCCTTCTCCGGTTCTTGGAGAAGGTTCTGTTGGATAAACGTGGGAGCCGAGTCGCCTGAACTAGATCTTGTTTGTCTAGGCATTTGGTCACCTGAGTTTTTACCGGAGAATGAAGATGAATATGGAGATGAGAGAGAGAATGTTACCTTTTCCTTGTCGATTATGATTAAAAAAGAGATGAGGATAAGAAGATATAGGGTATGATGAGTAAATATAGGCCGGGTAGTTGAAAACGGTCACATCATTGGTCTTATCTAATTAATTACCTCGGTCTTCGTGAAAAATGTAACTGTTAGTGCAGGATAACAAACGGTAACATTTTTGGGGATAATTGTTATGGGTGAAATTCTGAACCCATATCCTGGAAAATATCTTGATTTATATCTTGGTTATATAGTATCTGTTTACATCCGGGATGCTGGTTCAGGATATTGGTAACATCCTGAATGGTATCCTCAGGATTACTAATGGATTATGTGCAGGTACGTGGGTTAGAAGCTAGCAACGTTCACAAGGACTCATTCCACGGAAGACTCGGTCCAAGTTGTTCAAGGAAAGACGTTAAGCCCGCTTTATTTGGTTCCAAACGGCTATTTATGGAATATTCGGGAGCATCCCATATTTATAGGAATTTTAGTTTCTACTTTGTAACTATAAATAGGTGGGTATACCAGATCGAATAGGACATCACATTCACACTCGCTACACTCTAACACTCGCTCTCTAGCAATTTTCACTTTCATACAAAAGCATTGTAACACTTAGAGATCTGGTCTATATCCTGCACTGTATCCTGACGTTTGAAGCAATAAGAAGAACTTGGCAGCTGCGATTGTCAGCTCCCGAGGTTTTATGCCGGCGATCTAGATTGATCAAGGGCTTTCCTCGTACATCTCGTGTCATTTACTTTACTTTTTGCTCATAGTTTGATCATAGATACAGCTCAATATCCTGAGCCGTATCCTGAATACTGATTTTCTAAATAACTTAACCGGCATATTTTCAACACACTTTCTAACACACTACCTCACTTTACTAATTTGATCACTTAATTGCTTCGGTAATTTTTGACCAAAACAAATAGCATTTAATTAGCTTCCATAACTCCCGAAGAATACGCCTTTCTTCAATGCTGACCGTTACAAGAGCTATTCTTCCGCCCTCAACATCCTAATCCTAACCAATTTAAGCGGGTCTTCAGGATGACTTGGTCCTCATGAACGTTAGTCCCTTGTAACCAACGTTTACAAGAAAATTGTTAGTAATAGTCAGGATACTGCCTCAGGATCTTACCAATATCCTAGTCTGGTATCCTGGTCATAACCAGCTATCAAAAAATCAAGATATAGTGTCAGGATATGAGCTCTCAATTTCACTCATAACAATTGTCCCCAAAAATATAACTGTTGGATATCCCGATTCCAACGGATATATTTTTCAGTCGTTCAACATTCTTAATGACATAGAGACGTTGATGCAACTTCGTGCAACTTCCAAGGTTATACTTTCTCATAAGTAGGTAATCTTCTGGCATGTCTGGTAAGGGTGTCTGTTTTAAATATTCCTGCATATGTTTGGTTATTTCATAATATTATTTAATGAAATTATAATTACTCCCTTTTACGTAGATTCCACCAAGGACCCTGCTACTTTCGATCTAGAGGAGCTTGACAGCTGAAAAATGAGCCATCTGTTGCCACCAACTCTAAGCCCTCTGCTGCTGCTGCCGACAGTTTCTCTTATGATGACCTTGGCTTCATGGAATCCATTGAGCCCATAACCTCCTTTCTTATTAAGGTAAATATCCAAATCCTGTTCACATATACTGAACATGTATCCTGGTTAGTTTGTCTTTAATGATACCTGTATTTATCTTTGTAGGGTCTGAATCATCTGGTCGTCCTGTACTCAGAACAATTTTAATTTCCTGCATGCTTTAGAACAAGTGTATATGCTTTGTATTCTTGGTGGATGGGTCTCGTTTCGAGATGAAGCCAAGAATACAACCTTTTGAACCGTTAATAAACTTATCCTTTTGACCTTATCTTTGTTGTTGTGTTTCTTGTTTTGATTATACGTTCTAAATATTCTGACCAAATATCCTGGTCAGGATACTGATATTATGCTCAACACTCTCATCACGTTTATTCAAAATGTTAGATAACAACTTAATTAAATATGACTTTATAAAAGCTTAGATCATTTAGATAAGGCCTTTAAACTTTGGAAAAGTAAAAATCCATACCAGAAACACTTAGTCAATAACCTTCATTTTCAACCTTTGAATCATTTGCAATATCCCCAGCATGGATGTCCCCTATCTGTGCAGGATATTGCTTCAGTATATGACACACTTGAGTATCTCTTCACTTAGTGATTAAACTTCATAACTTTTCACCAACAGAAGAATATGTGTAAACACAATCGTAGTTTGTCATATCTTTGGAACTTGTCTGAAAACTTTAGTTTTACTGGGGATAAACCCTTAATGTACTGGGGATAAACCCTTAGTATCCTGGGGATAAACCCTTGTTTTCGTGCGCTACAGGCGGGAGTGTATAAACTCCAAGACTTAGAAAGGTGAAAACCATTAAACCTTAGAGAGTATGAAAATACCCTTTCGTGAGAGAGGGTGATCAATCCTCATATACCTTAAGGATCCAGGATATAGCCAATAATAACGAAATTGTCAGCCACTTTTACATGAACTGGTCCCGCTATCTTGAACTATCCCTGAATAACTTGCGCTCCAGGCGGGGTGTTTAAACCCAACTCGAGAGAAAGGTGAATACCTTTAAACCTTTGAAGGGATAAGGATCCCTTAAACGTGAGAGATGGGGCCAATCCTCTAATCTTTCAGTTCATCTTGAGCATATATCCTGGAGTAATATCCTGAAGCATATCCTACAAACAACCTTCAAACTAAGGTGGGTGTTAGCTTGGCTAACACCCCTCCGATGCTTAAGTTAGTATTGGGTTCAAAAGAATAAATAAATTCAAACATATTTAAAAGGGATAGAATTTATACCATCCTGAGTTAGAAAATAAATTTTAACTCACTTGAAATAGAGCTTGAGGTGTATGGTATTCCAGGATCTTGGTAACATATCCCCTCCCATATTATTGAGTCGGTATGCTCCTTTCCCAGATTCTGATTCAACTTCATAAGGTCCTTCCCATTTTGGGGCAAGCTTCCCATCAGCAGGATTAGTAGTATTCTGAAAAGCCTTCCTTAACACCTAATCTCCAACTTGAAACCTTCTAGTCCTCAGATTCTTGTTATATGCTCTGGATATCCTCTGTTGATATGCTGCCATCCTTAGCTTTGCCACATCTCTTGTCTCATCCACATTATCTAATTCTTGACACAGGGCTTCAGGATTTGCCTCAGGATCCCAGAGGCTCGATCTTGCTGTAGGTATCACCATCTCTGTCGGGATCACTGCTTCTGCCCCAAATACTAAAGAAAATGGGGTCTGACGAGTTGCACTTTTTACTGTTGTTCTATCAACCCGTAAGACAAAGGGTAATTCTTCTGCCCATCTTCATTTCTTAGCACCTAGTCTTTTCTTCAAATTGTTGACAATTATCTTGTTCGAGGATTCTGCCTGTCCATTTGCTTGAGGATGTACTGGAGTTGATATAATCATCTTGATCCCCCAACTTTTGCAAAAATCAGTAGTTCTCTTGCTGATGAACTGAGAGCCATTATCACAAATTATCTCA
The DNA here is from genome assembly GCA_030545235.1 of Helianthus tuberosus. Classification (NCBI taxonomy): domain Eukaryota; kingdom Viridiplantae; phylum Streptophyta; class Magnoliopsida; order Asterales; family Asteraceae; genus Helianthus; species Helianthus tuberosus. The sequence goes on from CM060369.1 coordinate 205,441,672, forward strand.
GCTGGTACCCCGAACCTGGTCAGGATATTCCTTTTTATGAAAGATAATACTTCTTGATCTCTGACTTGAACAAATGCCTCAGCTTCAACCCATTTGGAAAAATAGTCTGTCAACGTTAGCATAAAAACTTTTCCTCCCGAAGCTTTTGGAAACTTCCCCACTATGTCCATACCCCATTTCATGAATGGCCAAGGGGAAGCAATAGGATATAATGGTTCAGCAGGCTGATGCAGTATGTTGCTGTGCCTTTGACATGCATCACAGCTTCGAGCATATTCTGCTGCATCTTTCCTCATAGTCGGCCAATAGTATCCTGTTCTTAATACCTTCGAGAATAGTGATCTGCCCCCAGTATGGTTGCTACAATCCCCTTCATGGATATCCTCAAGTGCCTCCTTGGTCTCAGGATCCTCCAAGCACCTTAAGTATGGTCCTGCAAGAGACTTTTTATACAAAACATCATTTATATTAGTAAAACGTGATACCTTCATCCTGAAAGTGTGACAACTGGCACCAAACCGGTAATTTCCGTACACTTTAATTATTATTTAATGACTGCAATTATGTGCTTAAATGTCAACATTGTTTGATTTCATGATATATAAGTGAATTCATGCACGTTTTATACTACAAGAATTACTTTATGATAGCGTTGCGTCAGAAATACTAATAAACTCACCGGTAAGACACATTGTGTCCACAATTCTGCAGAAAGCAGTCAGACACTAGAATTGGGGCCTAGGTGTAGGTCCAACATCAAGAATACATTAAAGCCCAAGAGTACATACAAGGGTTAACATATAGACTTTCCGGAAGCTAAAATACGCACTAAAAAGCACCCGAAACGCACTTTAAGTGCAGAATTTTATTAAATTCAGCTATAAACCAGCTTTTAACGCATAAATATTATGCAGAATTCACAATTTATCATCCAGAATATTTCTCTAAGTGTCGGGAATTAAATGTGTCACAAAAAGGTTACATAAAGGACGCTTTACGATATAATTTAGCACTTTAACGAACCGGTATTTAACCGAAGAAACGGACATTACCCGGAACACAAAAATATTACTAAAAGCATTGCTTATTTATTTCTGAGCTAGTTATGATCCCCGAACACCCTAGCACCCACTAAAATATCTACCAACTAAATAACCTAACTAAATACTTAGCTTTAGATTATAAACTAACTATATGGTTAATATTTACATTTAGACCCCTCACCATATGCTAGTAATCGATCCCCCACATGTCTAATTAGAGATTTTATGGAGTTGTTTATTAGATCTTGTTGTGTACTTCTATGACATGAAAACCATTGGATAAACTTTTGTTGGAAGATAAAAGAACAAGCCAAGAAATCATAATCTTCACTTCACATTTCACCTCAACTCTTCTTCTTCTCCCCCTTGCTCCCATCTTTGGCCGAACCCCCTTCCACACACCCTCACCATTTTCATTTCAAGCTCATGCAATCCAAGACCATTTCAAGGTGCACAAAGGTGATTAAGAAGGTTTGGTGAGCTCGAATCGTGAAGGACCTCTTCCATGTGCTTTTATCCACTTGATTTTCCTCATTGTTTCTTCCCTAGCTTGAAGCTAGTGGTAAGGCTCTCTTGATCTTGTTTACTTCATATTTTCAGTGGTTAAAAGATATAACATGATGATTAACTTAAGAATACTAATGAACATACACATGAATCTTGAAACATAAAGCTTGTAACATGATGAAATAGTGTTGAAATGATATTGTTGGTGTATGAATGATATTTGGTAGTTGATTACTAGAAATATTGATGTTGAGCATAACATGAAGCTTGCTAGGTTGTGATTAAACACATGATCTAGCAAGATAGAGGATGATTATATGTTAACACAAGAAGATCATCCTCATGAATAGACATGAACTTGATGAACAAAATGATTTTCTTGAAAAAGTAATATACAAAAGAAGCTAGTAAACTTGTAAATCCAAGATTTATGAATGATTTTTCCAAGAAAAACAAGTGTAAAATATGATTTTTAGAAGATCATTATTCTTACATAAACCAATATTATTTTTGGTGAAAAAACAAGTGTATGAACACTTGTGAAACAAGAGAGTTAATGAAATCAACATTTTTGTAAATTATGTTAACAAGTTATAAACACCAAATCTTTTCAAGAATGGAATTTTTGATGAAATAAACACACTTTAAAGAGTAACTAAGTCTACTAGAGACATTGCCAAGTTACTACAAGTTTTGAGAAAGAACAAGTTCATGTTGTCATGTAACTTACTTGATTATAACACTTGTTAGATGAGAAATGAGTTGTTGATTGTTGATGATGTTTTAAAAGAAAATAAACACATGTTTTGGAAACATGGGAAACCTCAATTTTAGGGGAAACTCTGTCAAAATTTCTATAAATTTTGACACTTAGAAAAATATAAGTTTTTGAGAAACTTATTCCCTAAAAATGTATCCAAAATATTTACCAAGGTTTCCCCAATTTTTGTGTTAAGAAATGATGATTTCTTCAAGATTAAAATTGATATTAAGTATCTATATTTTTGAGGAAAAATATATATATTTATTGATCACTAAATTTTGTGCTAAGTGTATGTAGTGTGTATTATACATGAATAGTGTATTAGGACTTGAAAATACACTAAATACTCATAAGAGTAAGAATACAAAAATACACATACAACATGCTTAGACACATACAAGAAGATATATTTATGAAAATATATTACTTGGACAAAATACATAATTCGGGTGCAAAATACAAGATACATATATTTATTTTTGAGAAAATGATATAAGTAAAATACATAGTTAAAAATATAAATTATTTTTAACACAAGAAAACATATACAAAAGATAGTGACTTGTACTTGGGCAATACAAGTCTAGTGACTAACGTTAATAAAACACGTTTAGGTCACGACGCTAGATAAGCGAATCCGGTGAAGTTTACGACGCAGGAACGCAAAGTTGTGAGTTCATGCTCCCCCTTTTCTTTTAACTATTTTCAGTTTTATAACTTCGGGGGTGAAATACATGTTACAAATGTTACAATGTTTATAAATGGTATGATACAAAAACAAGAAGTAGTCTTGGTGATAACTAGTACCAAGTATGATGCGTTGGAGGAATGATACGAGAAATCGTGTCACGAATAGGGTTCCATAAGCACCATTAATCGTGTACATACTTAGACCGCAGAACAAAAGGTTAGATCTAACGGGTAACCGGGCAGCCACACTCTTGGTGAAAACTAGTACCAAGTAGTGCTTTTGTGTCTCCGTCGTGAATCGACAACTAGAAAAATGCCTATGGTTTGGTGACTTCCTATGTCGTGTCACATGTTAATGGCCTTGCAACCCATTAACAACCCTGATATATATATACAAGAATACTTTATTTGTACGAGGTTCGTACACAAGAATACTTTATGGTTCATACCACAAGAATACTTTATTTATACAAGAATGCTTTATTTACACAAGAATACTTTATTTATACAAGAATGCTTTATTCACACAAGAATACTTTATTTTTACAAGACATATATCACGTTTTCATACAAAGTATACTAGCATGAAATACAAAAATTGCATGAATTCACACCAACATTATGTTGACGTTTTTCCAAAACTCACATGTATTTCAGGTAACTAAAAGTGGATGTGAGCGCGGTCTTACTCATGCTCTAGGATGTCGTTTATGTTTGAATAAAGTTGTAAACTTTCAGACAATGTGTTGTCTCGTGATGTAAACACTTAACTATGTTTTCAGTAATGTAGTGTTTTGGGTATTTGAAGTAATTTTTACGAGCATGTAGTATGTTTACCTTTCGTATGCAATGAGAACCTTTCATGATCACACCTCGTGCTTCCGCCTAAGAAAGGGGTGTGACAGATTGGTATCTGAGCTGCGATTGTAGTGAACCAGGATTCCTTCTCGAGTCTAGACTACAATCTCTAAGATCCTTTCACGAAAACAATTTTTCAAAAAGTTTTCATTGCATAAAACGTCTCGCGACATCCACTACCTGAAACTGTTTACAAGAGTCAAGAAAAGACACTACGAGACTTAGGGTGCACTGGAGTAGCACTTGCCTTTGATTAAGAATTTCTTGCGATTACGTGTGATACTTGATATTTACATATGCTAGAAGTAGAATGTCACAAGTATACGTGACTTTACCTGAAAACAATGGCCTATCTGAAGGAAGAGATACAAGGATGAAACGAACTGTGCAGACTGTGCAAGGAGTTACGTAATTATGGATGCATACATAATTATGGAATTCAGTGCACAGAAATCACAGCAAGTCTTGTCACGTATAGATTCACTCAGTACAAAAAAAGGTCAAACGTAAACACCAGCCTCGTAAATACTTTGCTAGAGTAATAATTGTTTGATGTCACTTATGTGGTATATGCCTGTGTATATATATACTACTACTGTCTAGTATGACGATATCAAACAAATGCCTAAACCTATTGTGTGGTGTTCTTTCAGAACATGGCACCTAGGAGAATGGTGAACAATCGAGATTCGGATCAACCTCCTCCTTCCCCACTGCCAAAGACTGCTGAAGAGCTGAACGCTCTACTGGAGGTAAGGATCTCCGCAGCTATCGCCCAGTACGAGGCAAACCGAACCCAAGACAGTGGCGGACCAAGCAACGCTAGACGTAATGGGAATGGAGATTCATCTGGAGGCAACGCAGCTCAGGGCTACACTTTCAAGCAGTTTCTTGACTGCAAACCAATGAACTACGACGGCACAGGAGGTGCAGTAGCGTTTGTAGGCTGGACGGAGAAGACTGAAGCTATCCGCATGAGCAAGTGTACCGCGGATCAGCAAGTCACTTTTGCTACTGAGTTGTTTGTTGATGAAGCTTTGACTTGGTGGAACTTGCAAGTCCAAACCTTGGGTGATGATGCCGCTTATGGCCTGACTTTGGATGAACTAAAGGAAAGAATGAGAGAGAAGTATTGCTCTCGTGCTGAACTCCAAAGGTTGGAGACTGAATTCTGGCACTTAACCATGGAGGGTGCTGATATCACTGGTTACACTCGAAGGTTCCACGATCTGTGAAGGGTGATCCCCTATATGGTGACTCCTGAATTTAAGCGCGTTGAACGCTACATTTGGGGATTGGCCTCGGAATTTCGCGGCATGGTAACTTCGGCCAAACCTCAAACAATCACTGAGGCTGTAACTCTGGTTGTCAGCCTTACTGAAGATTGTGTTCGTATGAAGAAGTTATCGCTGAACCCTACTGAGAAGACCGAGACGCATGCTGAGTCGTCTGGTGACAAGAAAAGAAAGCATTCAAACCTGAATCAAGCAACTCGCAACAACAACAAGGTTTTCAACAACAAGAAACGTGACACCAACCCGCCTCAGGAGGCGAAAACTCTTGCAAACATTAATGATGCTTCTACCAAGAGATACCTGGGCACTCTGCCCACTTGCAACAATTGCAAGCGTCATCACGAAGGAGTTTGTCGCATTCCAAAATGAGACAAGTGTGGAAAATTAGGTCACTATGCTGAGGATTGTTGGGAAAAAGGAAAGAACCGGAATGGAAATGGTGCTGGTAACAGGAATGGTAACGGAAAGGGGCAGAACCAAGGATGCTTCAGTTGTGGAAGGAAAGAGCATTTCATGAAAGACTGCCCAAAGGGGAACAACGCTCAGGCTCGAGCATTTGTGATTGGAGCAAAGAACGCACGCGAGGACCCTAATGTGGTCACCGGTACGTTTCTCGTTAACAATCACTTTGCATCCATATTATTTGACACTGGTGCCGACTATAGCTTCATGTCTGTGGAATTTAAACGCATGCTTGGAATAGAATCTAGTAGATTAGATATTCCTTATTCTATAGAACTAGCCAATGGTAAACTTGTTGAATCGAGCGAAGTCGTTAGAGGCTGCACGCTAGAACTTGGTGAACAAAGATTTAGTATCGACCTCTTACCTATTCAATTGGGTAGCTTCGACGTAGTGGTCGGAATGGACTGGTTGTCCTAGAACAAAGCTGAAGTTATTTGTCATGAGAAAATCATCCGCATCCCTTTGGCGAATGATGAAACTCTCATTGTGCATGGAGAAAAACGAGACGTGCCTCTTCGAATCATCAGTTGTATGAAGGCACATAAGTGCTTAAGGAAATGATGTGTTGCTTTCCTAGCGCACGTTGTAGATAAGAAAGAGCCGAAACTCGAAGACATTCCTGTGGTGAAGGAATTCCCTGATGTTTTTCCCGAAGATCTGCCAGGACTACCTCCACAACGACAAGTCGAATTCCATATAGACTTGGTTCCAGGAGCTGCTCCTGTAGCCAAGGCTCCCTATCGGCTTGCACCATCCAAAATGCAATAATTATCTACACAACTCCAGGAGTTGTTGGATAAGGGATTCATAAGGCCAAGCTTCTCGCCTTGGGGAGCTCCAGTATTGTTCGTGAAGAAGAAGGATGGAACTCTGCGGATGTGTATCGATTACAGAGAACTGAGCAAGCTCACAATCAAGAATCGGTACCCACTACCGAGGATTGACGACTTATTTGATCAATTGCAAGGGTCAAGCTACTATTCCAAGATCGACCTTCGATCTGGATACCATCAGTTAAGAATACAAAAGGAAAGCGTACCAAAGACTGCATTCCGAACACGCTATGGGCACTACGAATTCCTTGTAATGCCGTTCGGACTAACGAATGCGCCAGCGGTATTTATGGATCTGATGAACCGGGTATGCAAGCCATATCTCGATAAATTCATGATTGTATTTATCGATGATATCCTGATTTACTTGCGAACGAAAGAAGAGCACGAGCAACACCTCAGAACCATTCTGGAACTACTAAAGAAAGAGAAACTTTATGCAAAATTCTCGAAATGCGAATTTTGGATTCGCGAAGTACAATTTCTTGGTCATGTTGTGAACGAGAAGGGCATTCATGTAGACCCAGCCAAGATTGAAGCAATAAAGAATTGGGAAGCCCCCAAAACCCCAACTGAAGTTCGACAATTTTTGGGCTTAGCGGGCTATTATCGACGGTTTATTGAGAATTTCTCCAAAATAGCTCAACCGCTAACTGCCCTTACGCAGAAAGACAAGAAATACGACTGGGGTAACAAGCAGGAAGAAGCCTTCCAGCTACTTAAAAATAAGCTATGCGATGCACCGATATTATCATTACCCGAAGGCACTGAAGACTTCGTGGTATACTACGACGCTTCATGAGAAGGTTTGGGTTGCGTGCTTATGCAGCGCCAAAAAGTCATCGCTTACGCTTCAAGAAAATTGAAGGTACATGAAAGGAACTACACCATGCACGACTTGGAGCTATGTGCGGTGGTATTCGCCTTGAAGATCTGGCGACACTATTTATATGGTACGCGATGTACAATCTTCACAGATCACAAAAGCTTACAACACATATTCGATCAGAAAGAATTAAACATGCGTTAGGGACGATGGGTCGAGCTGCTAAACGATTATGACTGTGAGATTAAGTACCATCCTGGAAAAGCAAACGTTGTAGCAGACGCGCTAAGTCGAAAAGAAAGGGTTAAGACCCTAAAGGTTCAGGCGTTAGAAATGACTATTCGAACGAACCTCACTGCACGTATTCGTGATGCACAACAAGAAGCTCTTAAGGGAGAAAACCGTAAAGCTGAATACCTCCGGGGTATGTTGAAATACATGGTGCCAAATGAAGAGGGAACCTTATACTTTAAGAAGCGTATTTGGGTTCCGCTCTATGGTGGCATACGAGAAGTCATCATTGATGAAGCGCACAAATCGAGATATTCGATCCATCCAGGATCAGACAAAATGTATCAAGACTTGAAAGAATATTATTGGTGGCCAAGACTTAAAAGCGATGTTGCTGTTTACATTGGAAAGTGCTTAACCTGTGCTAAGGTTAAGGCCGAATATCAGAAACCGCCTGGCCTACTACAACAACCAGAGATACCCATGTGGAAGTGGGAACAAATCTCGATGGACTTCATAACAAAATTACCCAAGACCCCTAGAGGGCACGATATGATATGGGTGATAGTCGATCGATTAACGAAGTCTGCGCACTTCCTACCGATCCGAGAAAAAGATAGCACTGAAAAGCTCGCTGAGCTATACCTGAAAGCGATTGTGGCACGTCATGGAGTGCCTATCTCAATCATTTCAGACAGGGATGGACGCTTTGTCTCAAGAATCTGGCAATCCTTTCAGGAAGCCTTTGGATCTCAGCTAGATCTAAGCACGGCATTCCATCCACAAACGGACGGCCAAAGCGAACGGACTATACAAACATTAGAAGATATGCTCCGCGCTTGTGTTATGGACCTAGGCGGCAGCTGGGATACTCATCTACCTTTAGTTGAGTTTTCCTACAATAACAGTTATCATACGAGTATAAAAGCCGCACCGTTCGAAGCTCTGTATGGCCGCAAGTGCCGATCGCCCTTATGTTGGGCAGACACTGGAGATAAACGTATGGTTGGTCCTGAACTAGTACAAGAGACAACCGACAAGATTATGCAGATCCGAGAGCGCATTAAGGCGGCTCGAGATCGACAAAAGAGCTACGCTGGTCGAAGACGAAAACCATTACAGTTCGAGGTGGGAGACAAAGTTTTGTTGAAGGTCTCACCCTGGAAGGGCGTAGTAAGATTTGGAAAGCGAGGAAAGCTAAATCCACGATACATCGGACCATTCAAGATCCTAGAAAGAATTGGTACCGTGGCATACAAGTTGGAATTACCATAAGAACTTCATGGAGTACATGATATGTTCCATGTATCCAACCTCAAGAAGAGTCCAACACAAGAAAACGTGATCATCCCTGCGGATGAAGTACATATTGATGAAGCCCTCCGATTTACAGAACAACTCGTTGAGGTTAACGACTGGAAAGTCAACAAGACCAGGAGGAGCAGTGTGAAACTTGTCAAAGTACGTTGGAACTCTAAGCACGGACCCGAGTACACGTGGGAACGTGAAGACCAGTTTAAAGAAAAGTATCCCCACCTCTTCAAGAAGACTCCTGCAATAGTTAGCTCAGCCTGAATTTCAGGACGAAATTCTTTTAACGGGGGGAGACTGTGACAACTGGCACCAAACCGGTAATTTCCGTACACTTTAATTATTATTTAATGACTGCAATTATGTGCTTAAATGTCAACATTGTTTGATTTCATGATATACAAGTGAATTCATGCACGTTTTATACTACAAGAATTACTTTATGATAGCGTTGCGTCAGAAATACTAATAAACTCACCGGTAAGACACATTGTGTCCACAATTCTGCAGAAAGCAGTCAGACACTAGAATTGGGGCCTAGGTGTAGGTCCAACGTCAAGAATACATTAAAACCCAAGAGTACATACAAGGGTTAACATATAGACTTTTCGGAAGCTAAAATACGCACTAAAAAGCACCCGAAACGCACTTTAAGTGCATAATTTTATTAAATTCAGCTATAAATCAGCTTTTAACGCATAAATATTATGCAGTATTCACAATTTATCATCCAGAATATTTCCCTAAGTGTCGGGAATTAAAAGTGTCACAAAAAGGTTACATAAAGGACGCTTTACGATATAATTTAGCACTTTAACGAACCGGTATTTAACCGAACAACCGGACATTACCCGGAACACAAAAATATTACTAAAAGCATTGCTTATTTATTTCTGAGCTAGTTATGATCCCCGAACACCCTAGCACCCACTAAAATATCTACCAACTAAATAACCTAACTAAATACTTAGCTTTAGATTATAAACTAACTATATGGTTAATATTTACATTTAGACCCCTCACCATATGCTAGTAATCGATCCCCCACATGTCTAATTAGAGATTTTATGGAGTTGTTTATTAGATCTTGTTGTGTACTTCTAAGACATGAAAACCATTGGATAAACTTTTGTTGGAGGATAAAAGAACAAGCCAAGAAATCATAATCTTCACTTCACATTTCACCTCAACTCTTCTTCTTCTCCCCCTTGCTCCCATCTTCGGCCGAACCCCCTTCCACACACCCACACCATTTTCGTTTCATGCTCATGCAATCCAAGACCATTTCAAGGTGCAAAAAGGTGATTTAGAAGGTTTGGTGAGCTCGAATCGTGAAGGACCTCTTCCGTGTGCTTTTATCCACTTGATTTTCCTCATTGTTTCTTCCCTAGCTTGAAGCTAGTGGTAAGGCTCTCTTGATCTTGTTTACTTCATATTTTGAGTGGTTAAAAGATATAACATGATTATTAACTCAAGAATACTAATGAACATACACATGAATCTTGAAACATAAAGCTTGTAACATGATGAAATAGTGTTGAAATGATATTGTTGGTGTATGAATGATATTTGGTAGTTGATTACTAGAAATATTGATGTTGAGCATAACATAAAGCTTGCTAGGTTGTGATTAAACACATGATCTAGCAAGATAGAGGATGATTATATGTTAACACAAGAAGATCATCCTCATGAATAAACATGAACTTGATGAACGAAATGATTTTCTTGAAAAAGTAATATACAAAAGAAGCTAGTAAACTTGTAAATCCAAGATTTTTGAATGATTTTTCCAAGAAAAACAAGTGTAAAATATGATTTTTAGAAGATCATGATTCTTACATAAACCAATATTATTTTTGGTGGAAAAACAAGTGTATGAACACTTGTGAAACAAGAGAGTTAATGAAATCAACATTTTTGTAAATTATGTTTACAAGTTGTAAACACCAAATCTTTTCAAGAATGGAATTTTTGATGAAATAAACACACTTTAAAGAGTAACTAAGTCTACTAGAGACATTGCCAAGTTACTACAAGTTTTGAGAAAGAACAAGTTCATGTTGTCATGAAACTTACTTGATTTTAACACTTGTTAGATGAGGAATGAGTTGTTGATTGTTGATGATGTTTTAAAAGAAAATAAACACATGTTTTGGAAACATAGGAAACCTCCATTTTAGGGGAAACTCTGTCAAAATTTCTATAAATTTTGACACTTAGAAAAATATAAGTTTTTGAGAAACTTATTCCCTAAAAATGTATCCAAAATATTTACCAAGGTTTCCCCAATTTTTGTGTTAAGAAATGATGATTTCTTCAAGATTAAAATTGATATTAAGTATGTATATTTTTGAGGAAAAATATATGTATTTATTGATCACTAAATTTTGTGCTAAGTGTATGTAGTATGTATTATACATGAATAGTTTATTAGGACTTGAAAATACACTAAATACTCAAAAGAGTAAGAATACAAAAATACACATACAACATGCTTAGACACATACAAGAAGATATATTTATGAAAATATATTACTTGGACAAAATACATAATTCGGGTGCAAAATACAAGATACTTATATTTATTTTTGAGAAAATGATATAAGTAAAATACATAGTTAAAAATATAAATTATTTTTAACACAAGAAAACATATACAAAAGATAGTGACTTGTACTTGTGCGATACAAGTCTAGTGACTAACGTTAATAAAACACGTTTAGGTCACGACGCTAGCTAAGCGAATCCGGTGAAGTTTACGACGCAGGAACGCAAAGTTGTGAGTTCATGATCCCCCCTTTTCTTTTAACTGTTTTCAATTTTATAACTTCGGGGGTGAAATACATGTTACAAATGTTACAATGTTTATAAATGGTATGATACAAAAACAAGAAGCACTCTTGGTGATAACTAGTACCAAGTATGATGCGTTTGAGGAATGATACGAGAAATCGTGTCACGAATAAGGTACCATAAGTACCATTAATCGTGTACATACTTAGACCGCAGAACAAAAGGTTAGATCTAACGGGTGACCGGGCAGCCACACTCTTGGTGAAAACTAGTACCGAGTAGTGCTTTTGTGTCTCCGTCGTGAATCGACAACTAGAAAAATGCCTATGGTTTGGTGACTTCCTATGGTTTATTTGTACGAGGTTCGTACACAAGAATACTTTATGGTTCGTACCACAAGAATACTTTATTTATACAAGAATGCTTTATTTACACAAGAATACTTTATTTATACAAGAATGCTTTATTCACACAAGAATACTTTATTTTTACAAGACACATATCACGTTTTCATACAAAGTATACTAGCGTGAAATACAAAAATTGCATGAATTCACACCAACATTATGTTGACGTTTTTCCAAAACTCACATGTATTTCAGGTAACTAAAAGTGGATGTGCGCGCGGTCTAACTCATGCTCTTGGATGTCGTTTATGTTTGAATAAAGTTGTAAACTTTCAGACAATGTGTTGTCTCGTGATGTAAACACTTAACTATGTTTTCAGTAATGTAATGTTTAGGGTATTTGAAGTAATTTTTACGAGCATGTAGTATGTTTACCTTTCGTATGCAATGAGAACCTTTCATGATCACACCTCGTGCTTCCGCCTAAGAAAGGGGTGTGACAGAAAGCCTTAGGATTCTCATCCTTTGGGATGTCTCCTTCTTTAAGGTATTCTATGATCGGAGCCATTCATGACTCAGGATTCTTCTCAGGATACTCATCGTCAGTGTTAGGGCATGGATTTTGTGCTAAGGATCATCTATCCTGAGACTAGGCATGGATCACGGATCCTTAATGGATGATGCATGGAGTCTGAGGATCCAGAGTCTGAGGATTATAGGATCCATAACAGAACTTATGATTTCTAACAATTGTTACGTTTTTAATGTTTAAATGCAGATAATGGACGTAGTGGACTACTTCTTTGCTGGAATCTCGTGGAATATGCTTCATAGGCACGTGCTTAATGAAGAAATAACCGTTAGTGGTGATCATGGGTGACTTCCACCTTTTTCGGAAAGTTAGTTAGTTGATTTTATCTTATCTTTTAAGGGGAAAACGAGCTCATTTGAGGCATAGGTCGAACACACCACAGCAAAAACACACAACACTCGAATTCTCTGCAAACACTTAGCAAAAACACACACTTACACTAGCAATTCAATGTATTGAGCTTGTTTTCTTCCGAAGTTGTACAAGGATCATTATTGTTTTTCCAATATATTTGGTGATCGGTAGTTTCCATCACCCGAGGTTTTTTATGCCGGAGATCTTCTAAAGATCAAGGGCTTTTTCCTCGTATAAATCTCGGTGTTCATCATTGATTTCATATACTTGTCGTTCATACAATTAACCAAGCATCATACCTCACAAAATCAGATTTGGTTGCATTATCCTTGTGTGAGTTTTGACCAAAATAGTTTGGCGCCCACCGTGGGGCAATTGGTGCTTCATTTCTGAGAAATTTTATTCATTTCGGTCATTTCGGTTCATCACCTTCAACCATATGGCTTCTCAAGGAAAAACTTCTTCAAGTTCCATGTCAGCGGTTACCTCATGACAGGGCATTCCACCGTTGCATCATCTTATCCCTGCATTCCAGAAGAATGCTGAGAATGCTCCGAAGAAGACAACCCCCGTTTTCATAAAACCAACTGTTGTTTCTTCCTCTACACTTACTAACTGTTTTGGTCAAAAAAATCTGTTGAGGATATTGCAACCAAACTCTTTGTTTCGGGGAATGATGCTTAAAATGTGTAACAGCGATGAGGATCACTTCAATGTAAATTGCACAAACAACACAAGGATTTATACGGGGAAAAAGCCCTTGATCAAGAGTTGATCTCCGGCACAAAAAACCCCGGGTGATGGAAACTACCGATCACCAAGCTCAAATAAATGAATAAATGTTTACAACTTCGGATAGTAACGAGCTAGGTACAAGGATCACTATCGTGAAATGTGTATAAGTGAGTGAAAATGAATGAATGTCCGTCGAGAGCTTCAAGTGTGCGAGTATATGAGTGTGTGTAACTGCAAAATGACTAAGTGTTTTCTACTAGCTCGCTACTCCTTTTAAAATAGAAACAATCTACTCTAACTAACTATCCGACTTTCGTGCCAAGCTTCCACGTTCTCCACAACGTCCATTTTTGGCCAAGCACGTGCGGGATATTTTGGGAATATTCTCCAGGAATGTCGCCAAGACTAAGTCCGACTTGTTACTCCTGCAAAACAATACGAAACACAAGTGAACAATTGTTAGTATGAGGATCCTTAAGGTGATCCATGATCCTGATCCTGAAGCTCTTCTGAGGATCACTATCTGTCACAGAAGTAAGGATCACTAAAGAGGATAATAGCTAAGGATCACGGGTCATTTAGAAATCCACCCCTAACAATTGCCCCCAAAATATAAGGAGTTAAATTGTAAATATGTGAGTTATATTTTCTTGATCTTATCCGTAACTAACTAACGGATATATAGCCGTTAAAATAGAACTAGCCGTTGCGATCATGACATCACAGAAGTGACTACCCTGCAGAATCATAATTATAAATAGAGATATAGATAGGATCATTATGCATTCAAATTCGAAAGAAACTCCCTTTAAATTCTCAGTCGACGATCAACCAGGTATTTCTTTCTCCTCTTTCTCCCTTTCTTACTCTGTTTTTCTTTCTTTCCATCAAAGATGTTGCTCCGAAATTCCCCAGCCAAGGATCACCCAAAGAATAGTCCTCCGAAAAGCCAGGGGATCATTGAAGACTCCATTAAAGAATGCCGCTGTTTCAATGATGCTCAGATAGATAGGATCCGCCACTGTTTCCCGGCGAACACCGAGTTTAGGCCTTATGACCCCAATGCCCTGAGTGATCATGTCTCCGACACGTGGGTTGCTTTCCCCGTCACTCCGTTCACCATAGGCTATTCATATCCTTTTCCAGCCTTCACCCAATCTTTCTTTTCACTAACCGGCATCTCTTATGTTCAAGCCATGCCGATGATTTGGAGGGTTTTATACACCCTTGAAAGGATCATTGATCAGGAGGGAATAGACCTAGGAATGGCAGAGCTAGGAGAGCTGTATGATCTTACCACCTTTGGTTCTCATCGCTATTTGTTTAAACGTAAACCCGGCGAGGAACACCCGATCTTCAAAGCCACCAAGAATGATGCTAATTGGAAGCGGCGTTTCTTTTTTATCAAGAGAGATTCCATTGAGGATGGAAAGGATCTACCTAAAAAATGGGCTACCCATGGTAGGGTGGAGGATCCTAATAAGGATCACCAAGAACTTTCTTTTGATGTAAGGATAACTTATATTTTTGCTTTCTTGTTATGCAGCCATCACCGTCTCACACCTCAAACTGTCCCCTGCTGCTAAGGAAAGGCTCCTCGCTTTCAAGAAACTTGACCCTGAGACAAGAACTTTCAAGACAACAACCCAAGATTCACAGGAGGTATCCTCAGTCTCTGTCACAATGTCAAGTAAGTATCCTTGTCTAAAATTTAAATAAATAGTGAAATATGAATTAAGAAAAGATACTTATCTTATTTTGATTGTGTAGGTGCTGGAAAATCCACCAAGTCTGCTTCCAAGTTCAATGTTGCTGATCTCACCACTGTCAGATCCTCCAAGAGAAAAGCTCCTACCAGTCCGACAGCTTCGGTCCCCAAGGCACACCTCAAAGGAAAGGCAATCAAGAAGAGAAAAGCCTCTGAAGCTGAGGATCTGCAGGGTCTGCCTCTAATCCGCCACCAATTCCTCGAGTACTTTAATGAGGTAAGGATCACTGTCTCTGCTCGTATATCCTGTTGATATATCCTGCTGATATATCCTGCTGATTTGAGGATCACCTAATCCTGACCTTATCCTTTATCCTTTTTGCAGAAATTCTCCGAGATCGAGGATTATGTTGGCCACGTTGAGGATCAAGATAAGAAGATTGCCGATCTCCAGCAGGTTGCGGTGTTAAAGGATCTCACAATTGCTGATCTTCAGAAGGAAGTCCGGGATACCAAACAGCAGATGGCCAAGGTGCTGGTTAATGTTGACTATGAGAAGAGTGAGATCACCGAAGATGCCAAAGTCTCTGCCACCATTACAATGTACAAGACCAAGCTTCAAATGGCCTTGGAAGCTCAGGATCCTGCTTTTGACAAGAGCACCTGGGATATTGAAGGTTGGAAGGCAAGGCTGGCTGAACTGGACGATGAAGAGGCTGAGGAGGTTGAAGAGATCCTGACAATTGAAGCTGGAGGCAAAGGTGAAGGTGGTGAAACAAGTGGAGCTGGAGGTGACAATGCAGCGAAGGTTTAGGCTGCAGGATTGGGCGATGAAGGACATTTCTAGACGCAGCCGGAGCCCAATTTTTTAAGTTTGATAGTTTGTTTTGGTTATGGTGTTTTTTGTTGAACAATGATGGGTTGTACTTGAACAATAGGTTTTAGGATTAAGGATCATGTATGATCCTGTGGACAATAGGCAGGATAATGGGTGGTGGATGGATCCTCTGTTTGGGGGATGAAGCCACTCGTTATCCTTCCGTCTTTTATTTTCTGCACTACAAAGACCCGTAAACAATGGACACCCTTTGCCAACCCATGTGGACGGGCCACATTTTGCTGGTAGAAATGTGGGTTCGCAATTTTGACAACCTTAAGGGGTTAGTCTTTTGTTAATAAATAAAAACTTAACCTTTTGTCGCTTATCTTGTATTGTTATCCTTGTGTTTCCTTTATTTTCCTTTGTTTTGATGCAAACAATTTTGAATAAGTCAAATTGAAAATACTTAGGATATGATCCATGATCAGATATCCTTTAGTTAAAGAATCTCAGAAAGCAATATGTTTTAAGGATCACAAGTCTAGTTGTCAAACTTTAAGGGTTATTCAAATAAATAATGAATAGAATTAAAAATAGTTAAGGATCATACCTGAGGATCCAAGTTAGGATCCTAACCTTAATAAGGATAACTATAAGATAACCTTAGAATAAAGTATGGATCAAGGATCCCTAGTTGCCTATCTTCAAGAACCTGAAATAGAGCATAACTTGGGACTAAGCCAACATAAGAAAAGAGTTAGCAACTGGGGACAAGCCCAAGGATAACTGGGGACAAGCCCAAGGATAACTGGGGACAAGCCCAAGGATCGTATATAGACTGGAGTATGGCCCTAACTGGCGACTATCCAAACTTAGTGACATGAAAATGCCAAAACCTTAGCTAACGTGAAAACGTTAGAAACCTTAGCTAACGTGAAAACGTTAGAAACCTTTGGAACGGATGTATGGTACGTCTACCATTATACGTAGGATCCTAAGCATAGCCAGTACAATGGAATTATCAGCCCCTAAAACGAGTACTGGTCCCAATGCCTTGAACTATACCAGGATCATCGTGCGCTACAGGCGGAACTGGGGTCAAGCCCAAATAACTGGGGTTAAACCCAAGGAACGGATTGCTTCAGCAGATAACCAATGTTATGCTAAGGATACCTGAACTTTCAAAACTTAAACTCACGTGAGAGATGGATAAAGGATACATGATCCTTATCCTTATATGAGAAAATAAAGAAATAAGATAGTTCAAGTTTAGGATATTACCTAAGTAAGGATCACCGATACTTTGAGGATCCTTTAAGGATATCCCTATCGTGAGGATCATCTATGCCATGAGGATCCTGCTCACATGAAATATTTCTTCAAGTGGACAGCATTCCAAGCTCTTGGTAGCAAATCACCTTCCATGGTTAGCAATCTATATGCCCCCTTTCCTGCTTCAGCTTCAATCAAATAAGGGTCTTCCCATTTTGGAGCCAATTTTCCATCAGCAGGATTGGTGGTATTCTGAAATGCTTTCCTTAATACCATATCTCCAATTTGAAACCTCCTGATCCTGACATTTTTGTTGTAAGCACCGGCCATTCTTTGCTGGTAACTGGCCATCCTTATCCTAGCCATATCCCTGATTTCTTCAATAGTATCCAGGTCTTGAGCCAAGTTTTCATTATTTTCCTCAGGATCACGAGTACTTGTTCTAGCAGTTGGAACCACCATTTCTGTTGGGATCACTGATTCTGCCCCAAACACCAAAGAGAATGGTGTTTGACCAGTAGCATTCTTAGGGGTTGTCCTGTCAGCCCAAAGCACATAAGGTAGTTCTTCTGCCCATTTCCCTTTCTTGGATCCAAGCTTCTTCTTCAAATTGTTGATGATGATCTTGTTGGATGACTCTGCCTGACCATTAGCTTGTGGATGGACTGGTGTTGATGTTATCATCTTAATCCCCCAGCTGTCACAAAAGTTAGTGGTTCTGCCCCCAATAAATTGGGAACCATTATCACATATAATCTCAGAAGGAATTCCAAATCTAGTTATAATATTTCTTTTAATGAAGGATATAACTTCCTTTTCTCTGACTTGGGCAAAAGCTTCAGCCTCTATCCACTTGGAGAAGTAATCAGTCATAGCTAACATGAATACTTTCCCACCAGGTGCCTTAGGGAGCTTACCAACTATATCCATCCCCCATCTCATAAATGGCCAAGAGGAGGATATAGGATGCAATAATTCAGCTGGTTGATGAAGGATATTGCTATGCCTCTGACAAGGATCACATCTTTTAGCATACTCCACAGCATCTCTCTTCATGGTTGGCCAGTAGTATCCTGTCCTCAAGATCCTTGAGAATAATGCCCTGCCCCCAGTGTGGTTTCCACAATCTCCTTCATGGAAGTCTTTTAAAACTTCTTGGATTTCAGGATCCTCAATGCATCTCAAGTATGGTCCTGCAAGAGATCGTCTATACAACATATTATTTAAAATTGTGAATTGAGATACCTTAGATTTGAAAGCCCTAGGGTTTTCTCCTGTAGGAATCTCTCCACGTTGTAAGTATCTCATAATTGGTGAGATCCATGATCCTGATCCTGAATGGGATCGAGTATCCTCACTAGGGATTATTGCAGAATCATTTCCTATTTCCATAGCCACATGATCCTCAATAGCCGGGGTCAGGATATGGATAATAGGGATCTTGATATCCTCCGGGATCTTCAAGGATGATCCTAAATTAGCCAATGCGTCAGCTTCTGTATTTTCTTCCCTTGGTACCTGTGACAAACTAAAGGAAACAAAAGAGAGTGCCAAACTTTTGACTATCTCCAAATATTTGGTTAGCTTTTCACCTTTAACAGCATAGGATCCATTAAAGTGGTTTGTAATCAACAAAGAATCTACGTGTACCTCAAGATACCTGATTCCCATACGCTTAGCAATTTGCAAACCAGCAATTAAGGCTTCATATTCAGCCTCATTGTTAGTGGTTTGGAACTCACAAGCTATAGAGTGGGGTATTATGTCCCCCTGTGGCGATTTTAGTAGTATTCCAAGCCCTGTGCCTTTGACATTTGAGGATCCATCGGTATAGAGTATCCAAGGATCCTTGGTCTCTTCTAGCTGCTGGACTTCTAGCTCAGCTTCTTCTTGTAAATCACTACTGAAATCAGCCACAAAGTCAGCTAATGCTTGGGATTTGATGGCTGTCCTAGGCTCATATCTTATATCATATGCACTCAGCTTCACTGCCCACTTAGCCATCCTTCCTGACATCTCTGGTTTCCTGAGAACATTCTTGATTGGAAAATTAGTTTTAACAATGATAACATGAGTTTCAAAATAGTGTCTTAACTTAGTAGATGCCATAATTAATGCAAGAATAAGCTTTTCAAGGTGTGAGTACCTGGATTCGGCATCAAGTAAACTTTTACTTACATAATATACAGGATGTTGTGTACCTTCATGATCCTTAACAAGGACCGCACTTACTGCTTTTGAGGATACTGCAAGATACAAGGATAACACATCACCTTTTTCTGGCTTCATCAAGGCTGGGGCTGAGTATAGGTAATCTTTGAGGGCTCTTAAAGCATTTTCATGCTTCTCAGTCCACTCAAATTTCTTGTTCTTCCTTAGGATATCGTAGAATTCTTTGCACTTCTCTAAGGATTTAGATATAAATCTGTTCAAAGCTGCTATGCTGCCTGTTAGCCTTTGAACATCCTTAGCATTGGCCGGAGATTTGATGTTCACTATTGCTTTGATATGTTCCGGGCTAGCTTCAATGCCTCTCTTCGTCACCACATATCCTAAGAATTTACCTGCTTTAACACCAAAGTGACATTTTGAAGGATTAAGTTTCATGTTATATTTGTCAAGGATATCGAATGCTTCCTCCAAGTCTCTTAGGTGATCCTCAGCTTTTAAGGATTTTACCACCATATCATCTATGTAGACCTCCATAGTTTGTCCAATATGATCCTTGAACATCATATTCACCAGCCTTTGATATGTTGCACCTGCATTTCTTAATCCGAACGGCATAGCAATATAGCAGTATATACCAGTTAGAGTCATGAAGGCTGTATCCTCTTGGTCGGATGGTTCCATTTGGATTTGTTGGAATCCAAATGAAGCATCCATAAAAGTTAACAGTTCATGACCCGCAGTTGCATCCACCATGGAGTCAATGTGGGGTAAAGGGAAAGGATCCTTGGGACATGCCTTATTTAAGTCGGTAAATTCGACACATACCCTCCACTTTCCGTTTTTCTTTTGAACAACAACCACATTGGCCAACCATCTTGGATACTTAACCTCTCTAATCATACCTGCCCGGAGCAATTTCTCTACCTCTTCTTGGATAATGGCATTCCTTTCCGGTGCAAACTTTCTTCTCCTTTGATGGATTGGTTTGAAGGATCTGTCAATGCCGAGTTTATGAGTGATAACATCTTTGGATATACCAGTCATGTCTTCGTGTTTCCATGCAAAGGTAGTCTTTCTCCTTTTGAGGAAGGATACGAGGTCTTCTTTCATTTCGCCAAGGATCCCTGATCCGATATAGATTTTGGATTCAGGATCATCAGGATCCATGAGGATTTCTACCACATCCTGCTCTCTTGCCTCCAAGACATCCCTTGGAGGATACCTTGATTGCTATTGCTCCCTTGACTTCGAGGCTGGTTTCATCGATGAAGTGTAGCAATTCTTAGCCTCCTGCTGATCACTATCAATCTTCACTATTCCCCAAGGACTAGGGAGCTTCACACCTTGATGGTAAGTAGATAGGACTGCTTTCATATCGTGTATCCAAGGCCTGCCAAGGATAACATTACAACAAGATAAACAGTCAATAACACAAAATTTTTTATAAGAGTGTAAGCCTTCAATATATATTGGGAGTTTAATGTCCCCCAGGGTATTCTTAGTTTCGCCACTAAATCCCACGAGCACGGAGGATCTTGGTATGATATCAGATTCAGGGATACCCATCTTCCTTAGAACATCAAGCTGGATAATGTTCACTGAACTTCCTCCGTCTATAAGGATCCTGCGGACAAAATGGTTAGAAATAAAAAGAGTAATAACTAAACCATCGTGATGAGGATCCTGGATATCAACACGATCATCCTCATCAAAGGTTATGACTTTTCCTTTAGAGACACTTGATGTTCGAACAGGTCTTTCTCCATTATCCATTTTAGTTTCCTTTGCATGCCTTTTAGCTGCTGAGAAGGATGTGCCACAAATGTCGGATCCTCCGGAAATAAAGTTTATCACTTGTGCATCTGCTGGAGGGGCTGGAGCCTTCTCAGGGATCCTTTCAGGATCCTGAGTCCTTGACTTTTTTCTTCCCAACAATTCTTTTAGATGCCCCTTGCTCAACAAGTATCCAATTTCCTTTCTTAGTGCAATGCATTCTTCTGTGAGATGCCCAAAATCTTCATGGTATGCACACCACTTTGATTTATCCTTAGTTGCAGCTGGCCTATCATTTTTTCTCGGCCACCTAGCTTTATCACCTAGGTTCTGCATAGCAAGGATTAGTTCATTGTTATCTACACAAAAACAATATTCAGAAATTGGAGGATAATCCTCATCATCCTCTTCTTGATCAACGGAATGCACGTTCTGGTTATCAGATCTGTTGTAGGATCTGAACTTGTTGTTCCTGAATGAGGATCCTTGCTTATCCTGCTTTGAGGATCCTGCTAACCTCTCCTGGATCCTCTTGTCATCCTCTAGACGAATGAACCTAAGTGCTCAGGTTCTTACCTCATCTAAGTTCCTGCATTGTGTCATAACAAGATCATCATAGAAAGACGAATCCCTAAGCAATCCCATTTTAAAGGCCTCAACAGCCGTGGCTATATCTAAGTTGGGAATGTCTAAGGATTCTTTACTGAATTTGGTAATGTAATCCCTTAATGATTCATTATGACCCTGGGTTATCCTATATAGATCACTAGTTAATCGTTCAAATTTCCTACTACAAGAAAACTTATTATTAAATAGATTAACTAGATTAGCAAATGAGGTAATAGAGTGGGGGGAAGACTTAGCAGCCATTTGAGAGCTGATCCAGTAAGAGTGGATCTGAATCCTTTGCACAGGCATGCTTCCTTTAACCTTTCTAGGATTGGATTGATCTCCATCCTCTCCCTGTATTGTGCTATGTGTTCTTCAGGATCCGTCGAACCATCATACAGTTTCATTGTAGGCACATGGAACCTCTTGGGTATCTCAGCATCACAGATTGGTGGTGCAAAACGAGATATCTTGTGGCTCCCATCTGCAATCTCTGGGATAGGTTTGACTACTCCCGGAACACTTGATATCATATCCTTTAGCTTTTGCAATTCTCTAGCCATGGCATGATTGATACCTGGATCCTGCATAAGACCATGGTTAGTAGTATGAGAATTATTAAAAGTGTTACCTCCCATTGGATTCAAGTTAGGAAGAATGGATGTTAATCCATATTGTTGAGGCTCTGAAATGATCGAGGGACCAGTAGAAGCATTGGTTTGCATTGGAATAAAATCTCCCTGATGGACATCTGAACTTCCTGTTTGCAAACTCCTCAAGGATCCTGGCACCTGGAAGGATCCCTGAAATTGGGACGATCCTGGAACGAAGGAGGATCCTTGAACCTGGGATGATCCTGGAACAAAGGAGGATCCTTGAACCTGGGATGATCCTGGAACGAAGGAGGATCCTTGAACCTGGGATGATCCTGGAACGAAGGAGGATCCTTGAACCTGGGATGATCCTGGAACGAAGGAGGATCCTTGAACCTGCGATGATCCTGGAACGAAGGAGAATCCTTGAACCTGGGATGATCCTGGAACGAAGGAAAATCCTTGCACCTGGGATGATCCTGAATATCCTCCTGAGCTCGTGAGGGATCCCATATGCTGAGGATAGGATCCCGCTGGCTGGAAATATGAACCTGATGCCTGGGTCACTGTTGTTGTTCCGTAGTGCACTCCCTTCGGTCCACCCACATATTGAACGTCTGGAGCCAATGATGGCTGAGAAGTAATCACCGGAGTATCAAAATTCAAGGATTTTGGCACCAATGGGGAATGATCCTCTGCCGTTGTCTTTTGTTTCTTGAGATCTCCGATTTCTTTGAGAATCCTCTCATTGGTCTTATCCTGTTTCCGTATCTGATCCTTCATCTGCAAAATTAAAGTAAACATATCACTAGTAGTGGGAGTGTAAGAAGCAGAAGAAGTTGGAGGTTTTGAGAAAATGGGAGTTGGTTTCTTCGCAGCATTCTCAGCATTCTTCTGGGATCCAGAAGGTGGTGGAGGCAAAGGAGGAACGCCTTGAGAAGAAGTGAATGAGGGCATCAAATTTGAAGCATTCTTCGCTGAGGAAGCCATTTGCTTGGTTGTAGTGAACCGAAATGAGCACAGAAATGCGTATTTTTCTAAGGACGAAGCACCAATTGCCCCACGGTGGGCGCCAAACTGTTTTGGTCAAAAAAATCTGTTGAGGATATTGCAACCAAACTCTTTGTTTCAGGGAATGATGCTTAAAATGTGTAACAGCGATGAGGATCACTTCAATGTAAATTGCACAAACAACACAAGGATTTATACGGGGAAAAAGCCCTTGATCAAGAGTTGATCTCCGGCACAAAAAACCCCGGGTGATGGAAACTACCGATCACCAAGCTCAAATAAATGAATAAATGTTTACAACTTCGGATAGTAACGAGCTAGGTACAAGGATCACTATCGTGAAATGTGTATAAGTGAGTGAAAATGAATGAATGTCCGTCGAGAGCTTCAAGTGTGCGAGTATATGAGTGTGTGTAACTGCAAAATGACTAAGTGTTTTCTACTAGCTCGCTACTCCTTTTAAAATAGAAACAATCTACTCTAACTAACTATCCGACTTTCGTGCCAAGCTTCCACGTTCTCCACAACGTCCATTTTTGGCCAAGCACGTGCGGGATATTTTGGGAATATTCTCCAGGAATGTCGCCAAGACTAAGTCCGACTTGTTACTCCTGCAAAACAATACGAAACACAAGTGAACAATTGTTAGTATGAGGATCCTTAAGGTGATCCATGATCCTGATCCTGAAGCTCTTCTGAGGATCACTATCTGTCACAGAAGTAAGGATCACTAAAGAGGATAATAGCTAAGGATCACGGGTCATTTAGAAATCCACCCCTAACACTAACAGTGATCTTTATGCTTTGATTTTGCAGATGAGAGGATACATGCAACAACAGGACCAAAATAATGGCAGGATCCTTCGCGAAATTGATAAAAATCAGCAGAGGATCATCCCCCTTTGCTGCCGAGGTCGCTGAATTTCGACACTCCGGTCATAACTTCCCAGCACTTTGCAGCTCCAGATGTCCAATACCAGGGTGGATCAACAGGAATGCGTTCTGGATCATCGGCAATGTCTCAGGCTCAAGGATCCTCTTTCCAGCCTTCAGGATCCTCATTTCAGCATCAGGGATTCTTCACCAGTTTAGGAGAATGCATGGGGACGCAGCCAATTCAAGGATCCTCTCAGGTTCAAGGATCATCTCAGGTTCAAGGATCCTCTAAGGTTCAAGGATACTCTCAGGTTCAAGGATCCTCTCAGGTTCAAGGATCCTCCTTCCAGGTTCAAGGATCCTCATCTCAGGTTTCTGGATCCATGGATTATCCTCCAAGACCTTCATTCACAGCACATCAAGGATCCAACATCTTCCAGGATCAAGGATACTTAAGGAGTGTGCAACCCGGAAGTTCAGATGTTCATCTAGGAGACTTCATACCGATGCAAACTATTGCTTCTTCTGGTCCCTCAGTTATACTAGAATCCCGTCAATATGGATTCACATCTGTAATTCCAACCTTGAATCCATTAGGAGGAAACACTTTGAATACTTCTTATAATGCTAACTATGGCTTCGTGCAGGATACAGGAATCAACCAAGCTATGGCTAAGGAATTGCAGAAACTCAAAGATATGATATCCAGCGTTCCAGGAGTGGTTAAGCCCATTCCTGAAATTCGAGATGGAAGTCACAAGGGAAAGAATGGAGATCAATCCCATTCCTGATAGGTTAAAAGAAGCATGTCTATGCAAGGGTTTTGGATCCACACTCACAGGATCTACTCTTAAATGGCTGCTAAGTCTTCCCCCTTACTCTATTACTCCATTTGCTAATCTAGTTAATCTGTTTAATAGTCAATTTTCATGTAGTAGAAATTTTGAACGATTAACTAGTGATCTATATAGGGTAACACAAGGTCAAAATGAATCACTTAGAGATTACATCACTAAGTTTAGTAAAGAATCCTTAGATATCCCTAACCTGGATATAGCTACGGCTGTAGAAGCCTTTAAAATGGGTTTACTTAGGGATTCAATGTTCTATGATGATCTTGTCATGACCCCTTGCAGGAACTTAGATGTAGAAAGGAACAGAGCCCTTAGGTTCATCCGTTTAGAGGATGACAAAAGGATCCACGAGAGATTGTTAGGATCCTCAAAGCAAGACAAATAAGGATCCTATCTCAAGGATAACTGATCCAAGCAATACTCCAAGCATGACAACCAGAATGTGCATGCTGTGGAACAAGAGGAAGCTGATGAGGATTATCCTCCTATTTCTGAAAATTGTTTTTCTACTGATAATAATGAACTAATCCTTTCTATGCAGAGTTTAGGTGACAAGGTTAGGTGGCCAAGGAAGAATGACAAACCGCCTGCCACCAAAGACGAATCGAAATGGTGTGTTTACCATGGGGATTCTGGTCATCTCACAGATGAGTGCATAACATTAAGGAAGGAGATAGGTTATCTTTTGAGCAAAGGATACTTGAAGGAATTGCTTGGAAGGAAAAAGTCAAGGATCAAGGATCCTGAGAAAGTTCCTGAAAAAGCTCCTCCTCCACCAGCTGATGCTCAAATCATCCATTTCATCTCCGGAGGTTCTCAGCAGCTAAGAGACATGCAAAGGAAACAAAGATGGAGAATAGGGACATACCTGTTCGAACTTCCATCCTTACCTAGGAAAAAGTCATATACTTTGATAGGGATGACCGTGTCGACATGCATGATCCTCATCATGACGGTTTGGTTATTACATTATTTATATCTAACCATTTTGTTCGCAGGATTCTCATTGATGGGAAAAGCTCAGTGAACATAATCCAGTTGGATGTCCTCAATAGAATGGACATCCTTGAATCCGATATTGTCCAAAGATCATCTGTCCTTGTGGGATTCAGTGGAGAGACAAAGATTACATTGGGGGACATCAAACTTCATATCTATATAGAGGGAGTGAATTATGTTAAAAAAATTCTATGTTATTGATTGCTTATCTTGTTGTAATGTTATCTTTGGCAGGCCATGGATACACGATATTAAGGCAGTCCCCCTCAACATATCATCAATGTGTCAAGCTCCCAACTCTATGAGATATGGTGAAGATAGAAAGTGATCAGCAGGAGGCAAAGAACTGTTACACTTCTTCAATGAAGCTAGCCTCCAAGGAGCAAGACGTCATAGAGGCAAGAGAGCAAGATGTCAAGGATATTCTGTTGAACCCAGAGGATCCTGAATCCAAAATTTTTATAGGATCCGGGATCCTAGACAGTATTGAGCAGGATTTAGTATCCTTCTTGGAAAGAAGAAAATATACCTTTGCTTGGAAACATGAAGATATGACAGGTATATCTAAGAATGTTATTACTCACAAACTTGGTATTGACAGGTCTTTCAAGCCAATACACCAAAAAAGGAGAAAGTTTGCACTTGAAAGGAATGCCATTATCCAAGAAGAGGTAGACAAATTGCTCAAGGCAAGTTTGAGTGGACTGATAAGCATGAAGCTGCACTCAAGGTTCTTAAGGATTATCTATCCTCAGCACCAGCCCTGATGAAACCAGAAAATGGAGAATCGTTATCCTTATACTTAGCTATTTCAGCTAAAGCAGTAAGTGTGATCCTAGTTAAGGATCATGAAGGCTCTCAACATCCGGTATACTATGTAAGTAAAATTCTACTTGATGTTGAGGCCAGGTATTCTCATTTAGAGAAATTAATTCTTGATTTAATTATGGCTTCTGCTAAACATAGACATTATTTAGAAACTCACACCATTATTGTGAAAACTAACCTTCCTATCAAGAATGTTCTCAGAAAACTTCAAATGTCAGGTAGAATGGCAAAGTGGGCAATCAAGCTTATTGCATATGACATTAAGTATGAACCCAGGACTGCCATCAAGTCCCAAGCTTTAGCTGACTTTGTGGCTGATTCCAGTAGTGATCTACAAAGGGAAGCTGAATTAGAAGTTCAACAACTTGAGAAGACCAAGGATCCTTAGACACTCCTCACGGATGGAGCTTCAAGTGTTAAAGGAACTAGACAAAGCACACTACTAAAATCGCCACAGGGGGACATTATACCCCAATCCATTGCAAGTGAATTCCAAACCACTAATCATGAGGCAGAGTATGAGGCCTTAATAGCAGGTTTGCAATTAGCTAACAATATGATGATCAGGTATTTCAAGTATATGTAGATTCTATTAATTACTAATCATTATAATGGTTCTTACACTGTCAAAGGTGAAAAGCTAATCAAGTACTTAGAAATAGTCAGGAAACTGGCAGACTCTTTTGCTTTTTTCAGTCTATCACAGGTATCCAGGGAAGAAAATGCAGAAGCTGATACTCTAGCTAATCTTGGATCATCACTGAAGATTCCAAAGGATGTGAAAATACTCATCATCCATGTTTTAACTCCTGCTATTGAGGATCACACAACTATGAAGATAGTAGAAGATTCTGCAATCATACCTAGTGATGGTGCACAATCAAATTCAGGATCCTGGATCCTTCCGATCCTGAGATATATACAACATGGAGAGATTCCTACTGGAGAAAATCCTAGATCTTTCAAAGTCAAGGTATCTTAATTCACCATACTAAACAACATGTTATATAAACGATCTCTTGCAGGTCCATATCTAAGGTGCATCGAGGATCCTGAAATCCAAGAAGTTCTAAAGAATTTTCATGAAGGAGATTGTGGAAACCACACCGGGGGCAGAGCACTATTCTCAAGGATCCTTAGAACATGATACTATTGGCCTACCATGAAGAAGGATGATGTGGAATATACAAAGAAATGTAATGCTTGTCAAAGACATAGCATTGTCCTTCATCAACCAGCGGAGCTCCTTCATCCTATTATTACCAGATTTGATGGCCAGTTATCAACAAAGAATGGCTGGAGCATACAACAAGAATGTCAGGTTCAGAAGATTTCAAGGTCCCTACTTAATTGAAGCTGAAGCAGGAAAGGGGGCATATCATTTTTTAACAATAGATGGTGACCTCTTACCAAGAGCTTGGAATGTTGTTCATCTAAAGAAATACTTTAAGTAAGAAGGATCAGGGATCCTCAGCGATACCAGTATTCTGATTAAGGATCCAGGATCCTCAAAGGATATATGATTCTACATTTGGTAACACATTACTTTCATTTTCATTCATTTTATAGTTATTACTTATCATAAGGCAAAGATGTTAAACATTTAACATCTATTTTCATAAAGTTTAAGCTTTTGCAGAGTTATTATCATTTTACAGAAGATCAAAGTGGTTGGCCAACTCTCCAAAGTTTATTTGGGCTTGTCCCCAGTTATTTGGGCTTGTCCCCAGTTTTGGGTCTGTCCCCAGTTTTGGGCCTGTCCCTAGTTTCGCCAGTAGCGCACGATGATCCTGGTACAGTTCATGGCAATGGGACCAGTACTCGCTTTAGGGGCTGACAATTTCATTGTACTGGCTGTATCCGGGATCCTACGTATAATGGTAGACGTACCATACATCCGTTCCTAAGGTTTCTAAAGTTTTCACGTTAGCTAAGGTTTCGGCATTTTCATGTCGCTCAAGTTTGGATAGTCGCCAGTGAGGGCCATACTCCAGTTTACACAAGTTTATTTGGGCTTGACCCCAGTTTACATCCGTTTATTTGGGCTTGTCCCCAGTTTATTTGGGCTTGTCCCCAGTTTGTTGGGCTTGTCCCTAGTTTATTCGGGCTTGTCCCCAGTTATTATGGGTTCATTCCCAATTATTTGGCTTGGTCCCAAGTTTGTTTTTCTTGCAGGATCTTGGAGCTCTAAAGTTATACAAGTTCTGACAATAAGGATCCTGGAAACTTTACTTTTCACATATTTTATTCAGTATTAGTTTACAAGGATATAGAATCCTAACTTGGATTCTCTGGTATGTTATATTCCAACTTTTTCTAAGCTTCAAGTTGTCTCTTATCCTTTTTGGTTAAAGATCATTGATCCACATTTATATGAACACTTCAAGTTTTCAGTTAAAAGTTTAACATTATCATCAGATTTCCAATAACTTTCCAATTGTTTGGCGATGATATCTTTGAAAATAGAAAGCATACATGAAAAATAAAGAGGAAAGAAACAACAACAGTTGTAGCTAAAAAAGTTTAATGTTATCACCCATTCATTATGTATCAAATCATCTGGCCTGGATTTCACTAGCAAAACCGTGGACCATCCACCCAGGCCGGACATGGCTATCTAACAGTTAAAGTGTCTATGCAGATATTAAAGTGCAGGAAGGTTAATAGCGAACGGTGTAGAAGGATCCATTCTCCACAAACAGAAGGATCTTCGGATCTTTAAAGGCACTTGAGGAGTTATCTTTAACTCTATATTTTGTAATGATGATTATAGCAGGTTTTATCAGTGACGACAGGCAGTGTAACGACTAGTTACCAGCAGCAACAGCTAGTCCACTTCTAACGAAAATATGACAGCTGTGAATCCTTATCACAACTGCCATATTGGGGGCAATTGTTAGGGCATGGATTTTGTGCTAAGGATCATCTATCCTGAGACTAGGCATGGATCACGGATCCTTAATGGATGATGCAGGGAGGCTGAGGATCCAGAGTCTGAAGATCATAGGGTCCTTAACAGAACTTATGATTTCTAACAATTGTCACGTTTTTAATGTTTAAATGCAGATAATGGACGTAGTGGACTACTTCTTTGCTGGAATCTCGTGGAATATGCTTCATAGGCACGTGCTTAATGAAGAAATAACCGTTAGTGGTGATCATGGGTGACTTCTACCTTTTTCGAAAAGTTAGTTAGTTGATTTTTTCTTATCTTTTAAGGGGAAAACAAGCTCATTTGAGGCATAGGTCGAACACACCACAGCAAAAACACACAACACTCGAATTCTCTGCAAACACTTAGCAAAAACACACATTTTCACTAGCAATTCAATGTATTGAGCTTGTTTTCTTCCGAAGTTGTACAAGGATCATTATTGTTTTTCCAATATATTTAGTGATCGGTAGTTTCCATCACCCGAGGATTTTTATGCCGGAGATCTTCTAAAGATCAAGGGCTTTTTTCTCATATAAATCTCGGTGTTCATCATTGATTTCATATACTTGTCATTCATACAATTAACCAAGCATCATACCTCACAAAATCAGATTTGGTTGCATTATCCTTGTGTGATTTTTGACCAAA
The DNA here is from genome assembly GCA_030545235.1 of Helianthus tuberosus. Taxonomy (NCBI): domain Eukaryota; kingdom Viridiplantae; phylum Streptophyta; class Magnoliopsida; order Asterales; family Asteraceae; genus Helianthus; species Helianthus tuberosus. The sequence goes on from CM060369.1 coordinate 205,472,416, forward strand.
ACAGTCAGGATCCTGGATACTTGATACTTCCTTATCCTGAGGCTTGAAGTGTTCCATCGCAGGATACAGGATATGTAGTATTGGTATTTGAGTTCCTTTCGGTATCCTGACTGTAGATCCCAAATTTGCCAAAGCATATGCTTCAGTATTATCCTCTCTTATTACATGTTCAAGTGTAAAAACTTTGAAATATCCTGCTAATTGTTTTTGACAATTTCAAGATATTCGATTAATCTCTCACCTTTGACAGCATAGGATCCATTGAAATGGTTAGTAATTAACAATGAATCAACATATACTTGCAAATTTTTAACATTCATATTCCTGTCCAACTCTAATCCTGCAATCAAAGCTTCATATTCTGCTTCATTATTAGTGGCAGGAAATTCACATCTAATAGCCTGGGGTAATATGTCCCCTTGTGGTGATTTTAGTAGTATACCCAATCCTACACCTCTCACATTAGATGCACCATCAGTATATAATTTCCAGGATTCTGAGGTTTCTCCTAGTTGTTGTACTTCTAAGTCTACTTCATCTTGAATATCACTACTGAAATCAGCCACAAAGTCTGCTAGAGCCTGAGACTTTATAGCGTTTCTAGGTTCATATACTAGATTATATACACTCAGTTTTATTGACCACTTAGCCATCCTACCAGACATTTCAGGTTTCCTAAGCACATTTTTAACAGGATAATTGGTTTTAACATGAATCCTATGTGTCTCAAAATAATGTCTAAGCTTAGTCGATGCCATAACTAGGGCTAATATCAATTTTTCTAGGTGTGAGTATCTAGTCTCAGCATCTAATAAACTTTTACTGACATAATAAACAGGATACTGCTGACCTTCATGATCCTTTACCAGAACATCACACTTACTTCATTCCCTGATACTGCAAGATATTGTGACAGAGGTTCACCATCCTCGGGCTTCATAAGTAGAGGTGCACTTGAAAGATATTGCTTTAATTCATGTAGGGCAGCTTCATGTCTTTCTCCCCATTCAAACTTTTTGTTCTTTTTCAGGATATCGTAAAATTCCTTACATTTCTCTGAGGATCTTGATATGAACCTGTTCAATGCTGCAACTCTTCCAGTTAGCCTTTGCACATCCTTCATGTTGGATGGTGATTTAAGATTCGGGATAGCTTTAATTTGTTCTAGGCTTGCTTCTATCCCCCTCTTGGTCACCATATATCCTAAAAACTTTCCTGCCCCCACTCCAAAATGGCACTTGGCAGGATTTAGCTTCATGTTATACTGATCCAGGATATCAAATGCTCCTTTAATATCCTGGAGATGATCCTCAGCCTTCTTAGATTTTACTACCATATCATCAATGTATACCTCCATGGTGTCCCCCAGTTTATCTTTAAACATCATGTTCACCAATCTCTGGTATGTTGCACCTGCATTTTTCAAACCAAAAGGCATAGCAGTATAACAATAAATACCTGTTGGTGTCATGAAAGCAGTATCCTCCTGGTCTGAAGGTTCCATTTGGATCTGCTGGAATCCTGAGGATGCATCCATGAAGGTTAACATCTCATGACCGGCAGTTACATCCACCATCGAGTCTATATGAGGCAGAGGAAATGGATCTTTAGGACATGCTTTGTTCAAGTCTGTGTAATCTACACAAACTCTTCATTTCCCATTCTTCTTTTGAACCACGACCACATTTGCTAGCCATTTGGGAAATTTGACTTCCCTGATCATCTTGGACTTCAATAATCTTTCAACCTCTTCTTGAATAATCACGTTTCGTTCTGGAGTGAACTTCCTTCTCTTTTGCTAGATAGGCTTGAAAGACCTGTCAATTCCAAGCTTGTGAGTTATAATATCATTGGAAATACCTGTCATATCCCCATGCTTCCATGCGAATGTTGACATCCTGCATTTCAAAAAGTTAGTTAACTAATTTTCAATATCCTGAGGGATATTGGTTCCTACGAGCAACGAGATATCTGGATTATCCTGGTCCATGATAATTTTCTTAACATCCTGCTCTGAAGCCTCCATGATATCCTGGGCTCGTGTCTTTAATTGTTATCCTGCTTTAGGCTTTGTTGAGGATTTCATCGAGGAAGAATAACATTCCTTTGCCTCTTTTTGATCACTCTCCACCTTAACAACCTCCCAAGGGGTAGGGACCTTAATACACTGATGATAGGTTGATGGCACATCCTTCATATCATGGATCCATGGCCTGCCCAATATGATATGGTAGCAGGATAAGGAGTCCATGACACAAAAACGTTGCATTGAGTTGACTCCTTCAACATATATTGGCAGTTTTATCTCTCCCACAGTATTCTTAGCCTCTCCACTGAACCTTACAAGTACAGTGGATTTTGAAGTGATCTCCATTTGGGAAATATTCATCCTTTTCAGCGTTTTTAGTTGAATTATGTTGACGGAGCTGCCATTATCCACCAGTATCCTGCGCACAAAATGATTTGCAATATATAAAGTTATTACCAAACCATCATGATGAGGATCCTGGACACTATCCCTGTCATTACTATCAAACGCTATCACTTTATCGGTTGTGAGGGTTGTCATCCTGGTCGGCTTGTCTCCTCGTTCTGCCTTAGCCTCCTTTATGTGTCTTTTTGCCGCAGAATAAGAGGTTCCACAAATGTCGGATCCTCCTGAGATAAAGTTAATTATCTTGGCGTCGGCGGGAGGTGATACTGCTCGTTCAGGATCCTTCTCAGTATCCTGACCCTTATTCTTCTTTCTTCCCAGATGATCCTTCAGATATCCTTTGCTTAGCATGTAGCTTATTTCCTTTCTCAAGGCTATGCAATCCTCCGTAACATGTCCAAAATCCTCATGGAAGGCACACCACTTGGATTTATCCTTCCAATCAGCCTTTTGCTGGTTCTTTCGGGGCCACCTTGCTTTATATCCTAAACCCTGCATAGCATACATTAGTTCAGGTATATTAACAGAAAAACAATATTCTGACAATTCAGGATACTCCTTGTTTTGGTCAAAAAATCTGATGAGGATAATGCAACCAAACTCTCTGTTACGGGGTATGATGCTTGAATTACTTTGTAGCAATAAGGATCACTATGAAAAATAAATAACAAGTGACACAAGGTTTATACGGGGAAAAAGCCCTTGATCAAGAGTTGATCTCCGGCACAAAAAACCCCGGGTGATGGAAACTACCGATCACCAAGCTCAAATAAATCAGTAAATGTTTACAACTTCGGATAGTAACGAGCTAGGTACAAGGATCACTATGGTGAAATGTGTAAAAGTGAGCGAAAACTGTTAAGTGTTTGCCGAAAGCTTTAAGAGTGCAATTGTACGAGAGTGTGTGTAGCTGATAATGGCTAAGTGTTCTAATTACTAGCTCGTCACCCCTTTAAAAATAGAAGTTAACTACGCTAACAAACTATCCGAATTTTGTGCCATGCTCCCACGTTCTCCACAACGTCCATTTCCAGTCAAACGTGTGCGAAATACCCGTGGAATATTCCATAGTAACGTTGCCAAGACCAAGTCAAGCTTGTTACTCCTGCAAAATAATACGAAACACAAACAAACAATCGTTAGTATGAGGATCCTTCAGGTGATCCATGATCCTGATCCTGAAGCTCTTCTGAGGATCACTATCTGTCACAGAAGTAAGGATCATTAATTAGGATAACAAGTAAGGATCACTAATTGTTAGAAAATCCTCCCCTAACAATTGCCCCAAAATATAAGGAGTGATATGTAAAATGAACGAATTATATTTTCTTGATCTTATCCGCAACTAACTATCGTAAATATAGCCGTTGATGTAGAACTATCCGTTGCAACTATGACGTCACAGAAGTGACAACCCTGCACAATCATGATTATAAATAGGAGATATAGATAGGATCGTTTGCATTTAAATTTCAGAGATACTCCCTTTATAACTGCATCCGAAGATAAACAGGTATTCTCTCTTCATCTTCTTCCTTCTTTTGCTCTGTTTTCCGTCTCTTTCCATCATTCTGTCAAAAATGTTACTCCGGAACTCCCCAGCTAAGGATCACCCGAAAAACAGCCCACTGAAGAGCCAGGGGATCATCGAAGATTCCATAAAAGAACGCTGCTGTTTCACCGATCCGCAGATTGATAGGATCCGCCACTGTTTCCCGGCGAACACCGTGTTTAAGTCTTTTGATCCCAATGCCCTAAGTGATCATATTTCCGACAACTAGGTTGCTTTTCCTGTCACTCCGTTCACCATAGGCTATACATATCCTTTTCCAGCCTTCACCCAATCTTTCTTTTCCCTAACCGGCATCTCTTATATCCAAGCCATGCCGATGATATGGAGGGTTTTGTATACCCTTGAAAGGATCATCGAGCAGGAAGGGATAGACCTAGGAATGTCAGAGCTGGGAGAGCTGTATGATCTTACTACCTTTGGTTCTCATCGTTATTTGTTCAAACGTAAACCTGGTGAGGAACACACAATCTTCAAAGCTACAAAGAATGATGCTAACTGGAAGCGGCGTTTCTTTTTCGTCAAGAGAGATTCTATCTCTGACGGGAAGGATCTACCCAGGAAATGGGCTACCCATGGTAGGATGGAGGATCCTGAGAAGGATCACCAGAGAACTTTCTTTTGATATAAGGATCACTTATATACTTTTGCTTTCTTGTTATGCAACTATCACCGTTTCACACCTCAGACTGTCTCCTGCTGCCAAAGAGAGACTCGCCACTTTCAAGAGACTTGATCCTGAAACAAGAACTTTCAAGACAACCACCCAGGATTCTCAGGAGGTATCCTCAGGCTCTGTCACGATGTTAAGTAAGTATCTTTGTTTAAAAATTTAAATAAATAGTGAAATATAAGTGAAGTAAAGATACTTATCTTGTTTTGGTTGTGTAGGTGCTGGAAAATCCACCAAGTCTGCTTCAAAGTTCAGTGTCACCGATCTCACCATCGTCAGACCCTCCAAAAGAGTGCTGGAAAAGAAAGGCTCCTACCAGCCCGACAGCTTCAGTCCCCAAGGCAGCCCTCAAAGGAAAGGGAATCAAGAAGAGAAAGGCCTCCGAGGCTGAGGATCTGCAGGGTCTGCCTCTGATCCGCCACCAATTCCTCGAGTACTTCAACGATGTAAGGATCACTATCTCTGCTCGTATATCCTGCTGACATATCCTGCTGATTTGAGGATCACTTGGTCCTGACCTTACCTTTTATCCCCTTTGCAGAAATTCGCTGAGATTGAGGACTATGTTGGCCACGTTGAGGATCAGGATAGGAAGATTGCCGACCTCCAGCAGGTTGCATTGCTAAAGGACCTCAAAATTGCTGATCTTCAGAAGGAACTCCAGGATGCCAAACAGGAGACAGCCAAGGTGCTGGTTAATGTTGACTACGAGAAGCATGAGATCACCGAAGACGCCAAAGTCTCTGCCGCCATAGCAATGTACAAGACCAAGCTGCAAATGGCCTTGGAAGCTCAGGATCCTGCCTTTGACAAGAGCACCTGGGATGTGGAAGGCTGGAAGTCAAGGCTGGCTGAACTGGATGATGAAGAGGAGGCTGAAGAGATCCTGACGATCGAGGCTGGAGGCAAGGGTGAAGGTGGTGAAGCAAGTGGAGCCGGAGGTGGTGATGCAGCGAAGGTTTAGGCTGCATGATTGGGCGATGATGGAAATTTCTAGACATAGCCGGAGCCCAATTTTTTTAGTTTGATGGTTGTTTTGTTGAACAATTTGGTGGTTTGTACTGAACAATAGTTTTTAGGATTAAGGATCATGTATGATCCTTTGGACAATAGGTAGGATTGCAAATGGTGGAGGGATCCTCTGTTTGGGGGATGAAGCCATTGTGATCCTGCCGCCTTTATATTCCTGCACTACTTTGAACCTATTATCATGGACACCCTTTACCTACCCCAGCGGACGGGCCACGTATTGCTGGTAGATGCTCGGGGTAGGAAATTTTGACAACCTTTTAAGGGTTAATCTTTTGTTAATAAATAAAACCTTAATCTTTGTCGCTTATCTTATATTGTTATCCTTTTTGTCTCTTTAATTCTCAATTGTTTTGATGTACACTTATTGAATAAGCAATTTTGAATAAGTCAGATTGAAAATATTTAGGACATGATCCATGATCAAATATCCTATAGTTAAAGAATCCCAAAAAGTAATATATTTTAAGGATCACAAGTTTAGTTGTCAAATTTTAAGGGTTATTCAAATAAACAATGAATAGAATTAAAAATAGTTAAGGATCATACCTGGGGATCCAAGTTAGGATCCTAACCATAATCAGGATAACTATAAGATAAACCTTAGAGAGAAGTAAGGATCAAGGATCCCTAGTTGCTTATCTTCAAGGACCTGAAATAGAGCATAACTTGGGGCTAAGCCAATATAAGATAAGAGTTAGCAACTGGGGACAAGCCCAAGGATAACTGGGGACAAGCCCAAGGATAACTGGGGACAAGCCCATATAAACGGATGTAAACTGGAGTATGGCCCTCACTGGCGACTATCCAAACTTGAGCGACATGAAAATGCCGTAACCTTAGCTAACGTGAAAACGTTAGAAACCTTAGGAACGGATGTATGGTACGTCTACCATTATACGTAGGATCCTAGGTATAGCCAGTACAATGGAATTATCAGCCCCTAAAGCGAGTACTGGTCCCACTGCCTTGAACTATACCAGGATCATCATGCGCTACAGGCGGAACTGGGGTCAAGCCCAAATAACTGGGGTTAAACCCAAGGAACGGATTGCTTCTGCAGATAACCGATATTTTGCTAAGAATACCTGAACTTTCAAAACTTAAAATCACGTGAGAGATGGATAAAGGACACATGATCCTTATCCTTATATGAGAAAATAAAGAAATGAAATAGTTCAAGATTAGGATATTACCAAAGTAAGGATCACCAATACTTTAAGGATCCTTCAAGGATACCCCTAACGTAAGGATCATCTGTGCCATGAGGATCCTGCTTACATGAAATATTTCTTCAAGTGGAGAGCATTCCAAGCTCTTGGTAGCAAATCACCTTCCATGGTTAGCAATCTATATGCCCCCTTTCCTGCTTCAGCTTCAATCAAATAAGGGCCTTCCCATTTTGGAGCCAATTTTCCATCAGCAGGATTGGTGGTATTCTGAAATGCTTTCCTTAATACCATATCTCCAACTTGAAACTTTCTGATCCTGAAATTTTTGTTGTAAGCACCAGCCATTCTTTGTTGATAACTGGCCATTCTTATCCTAGCCAGATCCCTGATTTCTTCAATAGTATCCAGGTCTTGAGCCAAGTTCTCATCATTTTCCTCAGGATCACGGGTACTTGTTCTAGCAGTTGGAACCACCATTTCTGTTGGGATCACTGATTCTGCCCCAAATACCAAAGAGAATGGTGTTTGACCAGTAGCATTCTTAGGGGTTGTCCTATCAGCCCAAAGCACATAAGGTAGTTCTTCTGCCCATTTCCCTTTCTTGGATCCAAGCTTCTTCTTCAAATTGTTGATGATGATCTTGTTGGATGATTCTGCTTGACCATTAGCTTGTGGGTGAACTGGTGTTGATGTTATCATCTTAATCCCCCAGCTGTCACAAAAGTTAGTAGTTCTGCCCCCAATTAATTGGGAACCATTATCACATATAATTTCAGAAGGAATACCAAATCTAGTTATAATATTTCTTTTAATGAAGGATATAACTCCCTTTTCTCTGACTTGGGCAAAAGCTTCAGCTTTATCCACTTGGAGAAGTAATCAGTCATAGCAAGCATGAATACTTTTCCACCAGGTGCCTTAGGGAGCTTACCAACTATATCCATACCCCATCTCATAAATGGCCAAGAGGAGGATATAGGATGTAAAAATTCAGCTGGTTGATGAAGGATATTGTTGCGTCTCTGACAAGGATCACATCTCTTAGCATACTCCACAGCATCTCTCTTCATGGTTGGCCAGTAGTATCCTGTCCTCAGGATCCTTGAGAATAATGCCCTGCCTCCAGTGTGGTTTCCACAATCTCCTTCATGGAAGTCTTTTAAAACTTCTTGGATTTCGGGATCCTCAATGCATCTTAAGTATGGTCCTGCAAGAGATCGTCTATACAACATATTATTTAAAATTGTGAATTGAGATACCTTAATTTTGAAAGCCCTAGGGTTTTCTCCTGTAGGAATCTCTCCATGTTGTAAGTATCTCATGATTGGTGAGATCCATGATCCTGATCCTGAGTGGGATTGAGTATCCTCACTAGGGATAATTGCAAAATTTTTTCCTATCTCCATAGCCACATGATCCTCGATAGCCGGGGTCAGGATATGGATAATAGGGATCTTGATATCCTCCGGGATCTTCAAAGATGATCCTAAGTTAGCCAATGCATCAGCTTCTGTATTTTCTTCCCTTGGTACCTGTGTCAAACTAAAGGAAACAAAAGAGAGTGCCAATTCTTTGACTATCTCTAAATATTTGGTTAGCTTTTCACCTTTAACAGCATAGGATCCATTAAAGTGGTTTGTAATTAACAATGAATCTACATGTACCTCAAGATACCTGATCCCCATATGCTTAGCAATTTGCAAACCAGCAATTAAGGCTTCATATTCAGCCTCATTGTTAGTGGTTTGGAACTCACAAGCTATAGAGTGGGGTATTATGCCTCCCTGTGGCGATTTTAGTAGTATTCCAAGCCCTGTGCCTTTGACATTTGAGGATCCATCAGTATAGAGTATCCAAGGATCCTTGGTCTCCTCTAGCTGCTGGACTTCTAACTCAGCTTCTTTTTGTAAATCACTACTGAAATCAGCCACAAAGTCAGCTAATGCTTGGGATTTGATGGCTGTCCTAGGCTCATATCTTATATCATAGGCACTAAGCTTCACTGCCCACTTAGCCATCCTTCCTGACATCTCTGGTTTCCTGAGGACATTCTTAATTGGAAAATTAGTTTTAACAACAATAACATGAGTTTCAAAATAATGTCTCAACTTAGTAGATGCCATAATTAATGCAAGAATAAGCTTTTCAAGGTGTGAATACCTGGATTCGGCATCAAGTAAACTTTTACTTACATAATAGACAGGATGTTGTGTACCTTCATGATCCTTAACAAGGACTGCACTTACTGCTTTTGAGGATACTGCAAGATACAAGGATAGCACATCGCCTTTTTCTGGTTTCATCAAGGCCGGGGCTGAGGATAGGTAATCTTTGAGAGCTCTTAAGGCATTTTCATGCTTCTCAGTCCACTCAAATTTCTTGTTCTTCCTTAGGATATCATAGAATTCTTTGCACTTCTCTGAGGATTTGGATATAAATCTGTTCAAAGCTGCTATCCTGCCTGTTAGCCTTTGTACATCCTTAGCATTGGCCGGAGATTTGATATTCACTAAGGCTTTGATTTGTTCCGGGCTAGCTTCAATGCCTCTCTTGGTCACCATGTATCCTAAGAATTTGCCTGCTTTAACACCAAAGTGACATTTTGAAGGATTAAGTTTCATATTATATTTATCAAGGATATTGAATGCTTCCTCCAAGTCTCTTAGGTGATCCTCAGCTTTTATGGATTTTACCACCATATCATCTATGTAAACCTCCATAGTTTGTCCAATCTGATCCTTGAACATCATATTCACCAGCCTTTGATATGTTGCACCTGCATTCCTTAATCCAAACGGCATAGCAATATAACAATATATACCGGTTGGAGTCATAAAGGCCGTATCCTCTTGATCAGATGGTTCCATCTGAATTTATTGAAATCCAGATGAAGCATCCATAAAAGTCAACAGTTCATGACCCGCCGTTGCATCCACCATGGAGTCAATGTGGGGTAATGGGAAAGGATCCTTGGGACATGCCTTATTTAAATCGGTAAAATCGACACATACCCTCCACTTTCCATTTTTCTTTTGAACAACAACCACATTGGCCAACCATCTTGGATACTTGACCTCTCTAATCATACCTGCCCGAAGCAATTTCTCTACCTCTTCCTGGATAATGGCATTTCTTTCTGGTGCAAATTTTCTTCTCCTTTGATGGATTGGTTTGAAGGATCTGTCAATGCCAAGTTTGTGAGTGATTACATCTTTAGATATACCTGTCATGTCTTCGTGTTTCCATGCAAAGGTAGTCTTTCTCCTTTTGAGGAAGGATATGAGGTCTTCCTTCATATCGCCAAGGATCCCTGATCCGATATAGATTTTGGACTCAGGATCATGAGGATCCATGAGGATTTCTACCACATCCTGCTCTCTTGCCTCCAAGACATCCCTTGGAGGATACTTTGATTGCTATTGCTCCCTTGACTTCGAGGCTGGTTTCATCGATGAAGTATAGCAATTCTTAGCCTCCTGCTGCTCACTATCAATCTTGACTATTCCCCAAGGACTAGGGAGCTTCACACATTGATGGTAAGTAGATGGGACTGCCTTCATATCGTGTATCCAGGGCCTGCCAAGGATAACATTACAACAAGATAAACAGTCAATAACACAAAATTTTTGATAAGAATGTAGGCCTTCGATGTATATTGGGAGCTTAATATCCCCCAGGGTATTCTTAGTTTCGCCACTAAATCCCACGAGCACGGAGGATCTTGGTATGATATCCGATTCAGGGATACCCATCTTCTTTAGAACATCAAGCTGGATAATGTTTACTGAGCTTCCTCCGTATATAAGGATCCTGCGGACAAAATGGTTAGAAATGAAAAGAGTAATAACTAAGCCATCGTGATGAGGATCCTGGATATCAACACGATCATCCTCATCAAAGGTTATGACTTTTCCTTCGGAGACACTTGATGTTCGAACGGGTCTTTCTCCATTATCCATTTTAGTTTCCTTTGCATGCCTTTTAGCTGCTGAGAAGGATGTGCCACAAATGTCTGATCCTCCAGAAATAAAGTTTATTACTTGTGCATCTGCTGGAGGGGCCGGAGCTTTCTCAGGGATCCTTTCAGCATCCTGAGTCCTTGACTTTTTTCTACCCAACAATTCTTTTAGATGCCCCTTGCTCAACAAGTATCCAATTTCCTTTCTTAGCGCAATGCATTCTTCTGTGAGATGCCCAAAATCTTCATGGTATGCACACCACTTTGATTTATCTTTGGTTGCAGCTGGTCTGTCATTTTTTCTGGGCCATCTGGCTTTATCACCTAGATTCTGCATCGCATGGATTAGTTCATTGTTATTAACAGAAAAACAATATTCAGAGATTGGAGGATAATCCTCATCATCCTCTTCCTGATCAACAGCATGCACGTTCTGGTTATCAAATCTGTTATAGGATCTGAACTTGTTGTTCTTGAACGAGGATCCTTGCTTCTCTTGTTTTGAGGATCCTGCTAATCTTTCCTGGATCCTCTTATCGTCCTCTAGCCGGATGAACCTGAGTGCCCGGGTTCTTACCTCATCTAGGTTCCTGCATGGTGTCATAACAAGATCATCATAGAACAACGAATCCCTAAGCAATCCCATTTTGAAGGCCTCAACAACCGTGGCTATATCCAAGTTGGGAATGTCTAAGGATTCTTTACTGAATTTGGTAATGTAATCCCTTAATGATTCATTATGACCCTGGGTTATCCTATATAGATCACTAGTTAATCGTTCAAATTTTCTACTACAAGAAAACTGATTATTAAATAGGTTAACTAGATTAGCAAATGAGGTAATAGAGTAGGGGGAAGACTTAGCAGCCATTTGAGAGCTGATCCAGTAAGAGTGGATCCGAATCCCTGCACAGGCATGCTTCCTTTAACCTTTCTGGGATTGGATTGATCTCCATCCTCTCCCTGTATTGTGCTATGTGTTCTTCAGGATCCGTCGAACCATCATACAGCTTCATGGTTGGCACATGGAACCTCTTGGGTATCTCAGCATCACAGATTGGTGGTGCAAAACGAGATATCTTGTGGCTCCCATCTGCAATCTCTGGGATAGGTTTGACCACTCCTGGAACACTTGATATCATATCCTTTAACTTTTGCAATTCTCTGGCCATGGCATGAATGATACCTGGATCCTGCATAAGGCCATGGTTAGTAGTATAAGAATTATTAAAAGTGTTACCTCCCATTGGATTCAAATTAGGAAGAATGGATGTTAATCCATATTGTTGGGGCTCTGGAATGATCGAAGGACCAGTAGAAGCAATGGTCTGCATCGGAATAAAATCTCCCTGATGGACATCTGAACTTCCTGTTTGCAAACTCCTCAAGGATCCTGGCATCTGGAAGGATCCCTGAAACTGGGATGATCCTGGAACAAAGGAGGATCCTTGAACCTGGGATGATCCTGGAACAAAGGAGGATCCTTGAACCTGGGATGATCCTGGAACAAAGGAGGATCCTTGAACCTGGGATGATCCTGGAACAAAGGAGGATCCTTGAACCTGGGATGATCCTGGAACAAAGGAGGATCCTTGAACCTGGAATGATCCTGGAACAAAGGAAGATCCTTGAATCTGCTGCGCTCCTGAGTATCCTCCTGAATTCATGAAGGATCCCATATGCTGAGGATAGGATCCTGCTGGCTGGAAATATGAACCTGATGCCTGGGTCACTGTTGTTGCTCCGTAGTGCACTCCTTTTGGTCCACCCACATATTGAACATCTGGAACCACTGATGGCTGAGAAGTAATCACCGTAGTATCAAAATTCAAAGATTTGGGCACCAGTGGGGAATGATCCTCTGCCGTTTTCTTTTGTTTCTTGAGATCTCCGATTTCTTTGAGAATCCTTTCATTGGTCTTATCCTGTTGCTGTATATGATCCTTCATCTGCAAAATCAAAGTAAACATGTCACTAGTAGTGGGAGTGTAAGAAGCAGAAGAAGTTGGAGGTTTGGAGAAAATGGGAGTTGGTTTCTTCTCAGCATTTTTCTGAGATCCAGCAGGTGGTGGAGGCAAAGGTGGAATGCCCTGAGATGAATTGACCGCAGACATTGCAGTAGAGGTATTGTTCAATGATGAAGCCATGTATTTGTATGCAATGAACCGGAATGATCACCAATAGAAAAACTTCTTAGGAATGAAGCACCAATTGCCCCACGGTGGGCGCCAAACTGTTTTGGTCAAAAAATATGATGAGGATAATGCAACCAAACTCTCTGTTACGGGGTATGATGCTTGAATTACTTTGTAGCAATAAGGATCACTATGAAAAATAAATAACAAGTGACACAAGGTTTATACGGGGAAAAATCCCTTGATCAAGAGTTGATCTCCGGCACAAAAAACCCCGGGTGATGGAAACTACCGATCACCAAGCTCAAATAAATCAGTAAATGTTTACAACTTCGGATAGTAACGAGCTAGGTATAAGGATCACTATGGTGAAATGTGTAAAAGTGAGCGAAAACTGTTAAGTGTTTGCCGAAAGCTTTAAGAGTGCAATTGTACGAGAGTGTGTGTAGCTGATAATGGCTAAGTGTTCTAATTACTAGCTCGTCACCCCTTTAAAAATAGAAGTTAACTACGCTAACAAACTATCCGACTTTTGTGCCATGCTCCCACGTTCTCCACAACGTCCATTTCCAGTCAAACGTGTGCGAAATACCCGTGGAATATTCCATAGTAACGTTGCCAAGACCAAGTCAAGCTTGTTACTCCTGCAAAATAATACGAAACACAAATAAACAATCGTTAGTATGAGGATCCTTCAGGTGATCCATGATCCTGATCCTGAAGCTCTTCTGAGGATCACTATCTGTCACAGAAGTAAGGATTATTAATTAGGATAACAAGTAAGGATCACTAATTGTTAGAAAATCCTCCCCTAACACTCCTCATGATCCTCATCCTCAACAGCATTCACTTTCTTGTTATCATTCCTGCCATATGGCTTAGAACGATACGGCTTATACGAGGATTCTGACTTCCTGTTAGTTGATTCATAGGTTGAGGATGAATTCATCCTCTCTTGCATCTTTTTGTCGTCTTCCAATCGAATATATCTTAAAGCCCTGTTTCGAGCTTCATCCAGGCTCCTGCAAGGATTCATTACAAGATCCTGATAAAATTGAGAATCCTTTTGCAACCCCATCTTGAAAGCCTGCACAGCTGTTGCAACGTCAAGATGTGGGATATCTAAGGACTCCCTGCTAAACTTGTTCACATAATCCCTTAAGGATTCTTGTGGACCTTGAGTTATCCTGTAGAGATCACTGGTTAGTTTCTCAAAACTTCTACTCCAAGAAAATTGACTATTAAACAAGTTAACTAAATGAGCAAACGATGTAATTGAATAAGGTGGAACATTTAAGAGCCATTTTAAGGCTGATCCTGTCAAAGTGGAGCCAAAACCCTTGCAAAGGCATGCTTCCTTGAGATCCGGAGGGATAGGGTTAATCTCCATCCTTTCCCTATACTGAGCAATATGCTCCTCAGGATCCGTGGTCCCGTCATAGAGCTTCATGTTGGGAGTTTTAAATCTATTTGGAATTTCAGCATCACAAATAGGATGTGCAAACCGGGATATCCTGTGGCTATCATGGGATACTTCTGGAATCGGCTGGACTACCCCAGGTACACTGGATATCATGTCTTTTAATTTCTGAAGCTCCCTAGAGAGTGTCGAGGTCACACCTGTATCCTGCAAGGATCCAAAACTGTTAGTAGCAAGAGTATTAAGAGTATTAGATACGTTACCAGCCTGAGGATCCTGGCCATATCCTGATCCTCTCACAGTTAAGACCCTGATTGATGAGGGTATCTCAGAAGTATGACTCTGGGAATGACTAGGTTCAATATTGCCCCTGTTATCCTCAGTATATACTGCCGAACTGAAGTTCAACGCTCTGGGCTGCAAGGGAGTGACAGTATCCTCAGCAGGCCTACTCGAGCTAGATTTCAAGAGTTGTATTTCTCTTATCAACATTTGGTTGGTCTCCTGCTGTTGCTTCATGTGATCCCGTATATTACCAAACAATGTAAGAATTTCATCATTAGAAGCCATAATAGGGGTTCTCCCTAAAGCAGCAGATCCTTGAACATTCTGAGTAGGGATAACATCCCGAGTTGTGTGATTTCGGTCCTCCTTGGGGGAGCTTGAGCCTGTGAAGAAGCTTGCGTCCTTGGAGGTGGTGAAAGCACCGAACCAACTGTTGCAGAGGTTGTAGCAGACACGGTAGAAGAGCTCATGTTTGATTTTGAGGCCATTGAAAATAGTTGTGAAGAAAGTTTCGAAAAAAGAAAACCGAGTAAAGATTTTAGCAAGGTTTTTAATATGAATAGCACCACTAGCCCCACGGTGGGCGCCAAATTGTTTTGGTCAAAAATTACCTAAGCAATTAAGTGATCAAATTAGTTTTGTGAGGTAGTGTGCTAGCAGAGTTTGTAGAAAATATGTTGATCTAGTTGTTTACAAAAACAGTTTTCAGGATATAGCTCAGGATACCAAGCTATATCAATAATCAAACAAGGAGCAGAAATGTAAAGGTTGATACGAGATATACAAGGAAAGCCCTTGATCAATCTTGATCTCCGGCATAAAACCTCGGGAGCTGACAATCGTCGGCTGCCTTGTTCTTCTTATTACTTAAATAACCAGGATACAGTGCAGGATAATGCTCAGATCTGTACTAAGTGTTACAATGATTGCAAGTGATGAGTGTTAGTGTGTGGTTGCAAGAGAGAGTGTAAGTGTTCGAGAGTTAGAAGTAGAGTGAGTTCAAGTAAAGTGTCCTATGAGATCTGGCCATCCATATTTATAGTTACAAGAACCAACAAACTATCCTATTATTCCGAGATACTTTGGAATATTCCCTTTTGAACGTTGTAGACTATTTCTCCTGGCTCCAACGTCTCTTTTCTAACCATTTAGACCGAGTCTTCAGGAAAACAAGTCTTGGTGAACGTTACAACATTAATAGCATTTAATTAGCTTCCATAACTCCCGAAGAATATGCCTTTCTTCAATGCTGAACGTTATAAGAGCTATTCTTCCGCCCTCAACGTCCTTATCCTAACCAATTTGAGCGGGTCTTCAGAATGACTTGGTCCTCATGAACGTTAGTCCCTTGTAACCAACGTTTACAAGAAAATTGTTAGTAATAGTCAGGATACAGCCTCAGGATCTTACCAATATCCTGGTCTGGTATCCTGATCATAATCAACTATCATAAAATCAAGATATAGTGTCAGGACATGGGCTCAGAATTTCACTCATAACAATTATAATGACGCAACGGGCGTGTGGTTCAACAATCTTACGTCTGTTTTTCGTTCAGTGTTATTTATTTATTTTATTTTTACGAGCTTTTCTGATGTTGGTGGTCGTTGACAATGGTGTAGCATTGGTGTTACTTGGCACAATTTTACAAACATATTTAACCTATTAAGATTTTTACTAATAATTTGTTTCGAGTTTACCCCTATAGCTCCTTTACTTCAAAAAAACTATTTTTTACGTGCATATTTTTATGTATATGTCGGTATGAATTCGATTTGTTCTACGTTTCGAAGTAAATTTTTTCTGAAAATGAGTCAGGTCAAATATAATACGTTTTCGATAAAAAAATCATTTTTATGTACATATTTTATGGCATTTCGGTATAAATTCAAGTTGGTGTATGTTTCGACGCAAACTTTTTTGGGAAACGAGTCAGGTCAAATATAATATGTTTTCGTGCTTATTTTACGAATGTTTCGTAAAATTTGTTTTGAATCGAGTGGAGTCAAATCGGGGTTTCTTTTTCCCCTTTTTTTCAAAAGCTATAATTAATCTCTTTTAATTTTACGTGTCAACTTTCCTATTACATGTGTTACGTTTTCTATGTTGGAGTCGGGTCACATATAATACGGTACAAATTTGATTTACTTTATGTTTTGATCTAATCGCAATGCTTATATAGGTTACATTGAGTTCAATAGGATATGTTGAAACACGCGTTTTCATATGATTAACGCATCACATAACGTTTGGACTAATCCATTCGATGTTTGCGACGTACACGTGCTGCAAAACTCGCAGGTCTTATTGCTAGTTACTTTTTAAATTCAAAGCCCATAATGTCTTTTGTTGACTGTGATGACACATGTCGCATAACGCCCAAGAGAGAAGCTTGATCTTCAAGCCCCACTCACATGGTCTAAAAAGGAATATTTAAGTTGGACAAACTCTGACGCTAAATTTGCAACGGTCAGGCAACAGAAATTATGTGTTGCAAAGTTTTGACGGCTCCATTTAGCGTTGGGTTTGCGACCAAACGGTAACTCTAACACCAAATGGTGGTACGCTCTATAGTTCATTAGTTTGTAATATATGTAAATTCATCACAAATTTATGCAATCTAGCCTATTTTTTATACTTTGAAACTTAAAAAAAACAACAAAAAAAAAAGTTATATGATAACTCATATATGGAAAGTCATAGTATAACTGTCACTAATATTTATTATGCACTTTCAGTTGTACCTAATATTTATTATGCAATACTCCCTAAAATGTTGTATATGGAAAGTCATAGTATAACATGTTGACTAGAAGATTGTTGCCTACCAATGGGGTCGGTGGCTTATTGGTAAAAACAAAACCTTTAGAAACACCTATGTGTTACAAACAACAGGATTAAAGAAAATTCGCCTTTCAGTTGTACCTATGAAATTCACCTTTTAATCAAAAATACAAATCAGATGCCTTTTAGTAACAAGAGAAAAATACAACTTCAAAGGAAATCAAATATAAGTTGGTATCCATAAGGGTGTTGTAGCGTTAGTAGTATGTTCCAAACCATTGGCGTTGTACACCATTTCCATGGGGGCGTCGGCGTCTTGAACGTCCTCCCCAAGACGACGTTGCCGTCCCTCTCTCTTCTTCTATGTACACACACCCATATACATACATACACACACACAACACACACACACACACACACACATATATATATATATAGGATACGTTAGGAACCACCCTTTATTGTGAGAACCGCGAGAACCAATGTGAACACAAACAGTAATACCTAAAAAAAGTCTAAAAAACACCCAATTTTTTTTTACTATTTTTTTGGAAAATCGTTATTTTTCGTAAATAATAAAAAAAATTCAAAAAAAAAAAATTCGAGTAACAGTTATCCATGCACATGTGCATATGTATCATTTCTTTGACAAATTCCGTAATTCATTAAAAATATTAAACAATTGCACTTTCATTTACATTACCACGTGTAATACACTACTTTTTACGTTAACAATATTAGAAATGCACATGTGCACCTATATGTATCAACATGAAATAAGGTGTTTTGGTACACTACTTTGAATACATTTTCTCTTTCATCTATCATTCCATCCATAATACACAAACATGAGCATGTGCATTTTTGTCATTTCTTTGACAAATTTCGTAATTTATTACAAATATTAGACAATTGCACTTTCATTTACGCTATCATATGTAATACACTACTTTTTAAATTACCAATATTAGAAATGCACATGTGCATCTATATGTATCAACAAGAAATAAGATGTTTTGGTACACTACTTTGAATACACTTTCCCTTTCATCTATCATACCATCCATAATACACTACCATTACCTCCTACCATCCATAATACAATACCACTACCTCCTACCATCCATAATACAATACTATTACCAATATTTTCACTTTATTACATGTATATAAACACCATTTATACCATCCAATCAACATATTACATCATAAATTGACAACTATAACCAAACCATCAACCACTAAATATAACTAATCAAGAAACATGTATATGGGCCTACTTCCCCATTCAAAATCACAAAATTTTTGTACCAAAACACGTTATATCATGGTTATACATAATGATGCACATGTGCATTTTGAATATTAGTAATATAAAAAGTGGTGTATTACGGATGGTATTGTAAATTAAAGTGCAATTGTCTATTACTGATAATGTATTACGGAATTTTTCGAAGTAATGATACATATGCACATGTGCATGGATAACTGTTACTAAAAAAAAAGTTTTTTTTTGTAACAAAATATAGCGGTTTTTTTTAAATATTAAAAAAAATTTGAGTGCTTTTTTTATTTTTTTAGATTTTATTTTGTGTTCACATTAGTTCTTGTGGTTTCATAATAAATGTGGTTCTCAAATGAACCTTACCATATATATATATATGCCCATTCTCCATTTCCCTAGGTCTATCCCTTTTAGGCTCATCCTCACACCCATTCTATGTGACGGAGCATCCTCCCTAACTTATAACCCCTCCATCTTTATCCACACACCTCGTGGAATTACTGCACACTATTCTTGTCCCTACACACATATATATATATACGTGTGTGCGCATATTAGATTATGTGTATAGTAAATTACTTAGATGTACGTAGGTTATGTGTAAGTAAAAATATACAGATTTTTTTATGTATATATATTATTACACATATGAATGTAAGAAACATACAATTTAAAAAAAATATATGAACCTTAAATCCCAAAATTTGGTGATTTGGAGTTCTTTTTATTCTTGCAATAATTATTGTTCTGTAATGATCCTCATCCTGTGTGTGTATATTCTAATACTTGTGTCACATGGTTTTGTATGATTCAATTTGGTTTGTTTGAAGTTTATAATGTGTGTCGTTTTAGATGAATTGTTGAAATTAAAAATTAGGATTTTTGAATAGTTAGGGTTTGCTTGAGACAAACTATTATAACAAGACCCTCTTCAAAGGACATCCATAGGCTCCCGTGGAATAACGTGGATCCGGCCTATTAAAAGGGTTGCGTTGGAGGAGGACGCTCGTGAGCGAGAAATCCTTTTGTAAGGGCAAGTTTGGGTGGGTTCTGTTTAAGGGGAGGAGAGTGAGTGTTGTCTGTGAAGGGGAAACTGGGAGTTGGCCAGCCAACATAATAGATCGTTACCGTCCCCAACAGTTTTCAAATTTATACAAAGCATACATATAGAAACTTTTTTTGAAAAAAAGGAAAAATATATTACTTCACATGAATAATTATTAACCAAATGTAAAGGAAATAGGTATCTTTTATGGAGGAGTTTGCATCAAACAAACAATTAAAGAAAGTAACTAAAACAAAAAGGAAACTAAACTAATAAGAGTCTAAGATATCAAAAGGAAAATTTATCTTAATCTGGAAAGTGCTAGAAATATAGGTTCTTTCTCCATCACCATATCAACTTGGACAAATGTACCCCATTTCTTTTTGGCTTTTTTAATTATTATTTTATTATTCTCGTTAAATAATTTATCTTGATAGATATTTTATGCAATAAAACTTTTAAAAAAAAATTGAAAGAGACCCTTCGTGAGTTAGCATATAGTGGGAGCTAGGATGTCTCTTGTCATTTTTTGGGGAAAGTTAAAACAGTATAAAAGAAATAAATTTGATATATTTTAGTAACTTTTTTGTATAAATACTATTAAATACTACTACACAAAATTTTAAAAACTAAAAAATATAAACTTAATAACATACTACAAAACATTACATTTATATAACAAACATCAAAATTATACCTTTATTGTACATATCTTGTATATTTTACCTATCAAGAATTCCTAAATGTAAAAACAATCATAAATGAATAAAAAAACAAATATAATTTCAATATATATAAACTGTGTTATTGTATTTGTATGTAGTAATTTTACAAGTTAATTAATGCTGATATACAGAAAAGTAAACATATTTTTTTAATTTTAAATGATTGAATATAAAGATATATAAATTTATTTTGATGAACAGTGCTGCATAAAAGTTAACCTAAATATATTAAAAACTACCAAAAGGTGGGTAAACTATCGTTTGGTTTTGACCGTTTTTAGGTCAAACTGCTATGGAACCATTATTAAAGGTTTTTTATTTCTGTAAATTTAACTAAACAATTGATAAATTTTAAGTACCTACAAGTAAAATTAAATGAAACATATTAAATTAAACAAGGAGAGACCTAACCAAAGAAAACTAAACGTACACCTTTTTACTTCAAAACCCTAGTAACTAGTACAGACAATACCACTAAAACACAAATTAACACAATCTAGTAGAGAACAAACTTACACGAAACGGCTTGCAATCTAACGGTATCAACATATAGTAAAGGTGATGTTGTAAATTTATTTGTGGGTTTAGAGTGTGTGAGTTAGCCGTTCTAAGAAAATAACGAACTTACAGAAATAAAGTCGTGTAGCAACCGAGCCTCCTCCTTTTCTGATACAATTGCAGAGATAAGAATGTATCTATAAATCCACCATTACTTAACATAAAATTTGCAGAATTAAGTCCATAAACCTAAGTTGAAGACTTCTTAGTGATACTCCTGTAAGTAAAAAATCGAAATGTATCTATAGATCCACCATTAATTAACATAAAATTTGTAGAATTAAGTCCATAACCTTCATGTCCTCCCACAACTTTCTTGAGCTTTTTTATCACAATTCCAAGAAGAAATCCAAGCCATGTGAAACTAAAAAGTTCAAGAAAGCTGTGGAAAAACATGAAGAGGACTTGTATATATTGACTACATATGCATCTTCTACCTTCATGAATATGTGTGTGACTGAGTGTGTGTTTGTGTGTGTGTGTGTGTGAGAGAGAGAGAGAGAGAGAGAGAGAGAGCGAGAGAGAGAGAGAGAGAGAGAGAGAAGGGTGAAGGAGGAGAGTAGAAAGAGAAGTTACTTATAATGCAAATTTAGGGTATGTTGTATGTGAGAGATGGTGATATCATGTTACTTTGACAGGTGATGTAACAAATACTGGGTTGATCGTATGGGTAAATCGAATATAATAAGACTAAAGGGTATGGAGAGGATGGGCTTGGAGGAGATGAGCCGCCACGTAGGCGCCACGTAGGCGGCTCGTGTGGGATGGGCCTCCTTCACATTTGAGGGGGATGGAGGATGAGGCTACCCCACCTCATTATTTTATAATTTTCTAGGTGTTTAAATTGAAAAAGGATGAGAGAGAGGGTATTTAAATTGAAAAAGGATGAGAGAGGGGGTATTTAAATTGAAAAAGTAAAATAAAATATTCAGGTGGGGCCTCGTCTGAATCGGCTGGTGTGGGACGTTTGGGCCGCAGCCGAGCCTAGGGGGGTGGTGTGGGGGATCGGAGCCGGTCCTAGCCGGGCCTCAGCCGACCCCCATACCCATTAGTCTAAGAACTTACGGACTATTCTTATAATATTTTATAAAAAAAATAAAAATACTAACATACTTTAATTATAGTATATACTAGGTTAGAACCCCGTGTATTACACGGGTTGAATAAATTTAATTTTATATACCAAATAATAAAAAAATATATCTTTAAAAATCTCGTTTATTACACGAGTTGAATAAATGCAATTTTATATACCAAATAATAAAACAATATATATTTAAAAATCCCGTTTATTACATTGGTTGAATAAATTTATTTTATATATTAAATAATAATAAAAAAGTTATATCTTTAAGAACCCCATGTATTATACGGGTTGAATAAATTTAATTTTATATATTAAATAATGAAAAAAGTTACATTTTTAAGAACCTCATGTGTTATACGGGTTGAGTACATTTAATTTTATATACCAAACAATAAAAAGTTATATCTTTATAAACCCTATGTATTATATGGATTGAATAAATCTAATTTTATATACTATATAATAAAAAAAGTTATATTTTTAAAACCTCGTGTATTACACGAGTTGCATAATGTAATTTTGTATAGTAAAAAAATAGAGTAAATTGTCATTTTGGTCCCTGAGATTTGGTCCAAATTGTCATTTTAGTCCAAATACTTTTTTTCCCTCCTCTGAGTCTCTGACTTTTCCATTTTCTTGCAATTTTGATCATATTGCTTAATTCAGTCTGAAAATCTGGTTATAACCAGGGGTATTTTTAGCATAACTGTTGTGTAGTGATAACCAAGGTAGTTTACAACATAATTTATAAACCTCGTAATAATTTAATGCCAAAAATAACCCTGATTATAACTTGGTTTTTAGACTAAGTTAGGCAATGTGATCAAAATGGCAAGAAAAAGAAAAAGTCAGAGACCCAGAGGAGAAAAAAACTTTTTGGACTAAAATGACAACTTGGACAAAAACTCAGGGACTAAAATGACAATTTACTCTAAAAAAATGCTACATATTTAAAAAAACCTAGTTTATTACACGGGTTGAATGAATCTAATAAAAATTTATATCTTTAAAAAAATTAACGGATATACTCGATACACGATCGATGGGGTGATTGCGGTGATGGTTCTTATAAATGTCACGTAAACACAGTGATTATCGTATTTTAGTTAAGAATTGAACACGAAAATAAAAGTATAGAACCAATAAACCCCTTTTAAACACTTTTAAAATAGGTTTTACCCTTAACTACTTTAGTTTAATAAAATAAATAAATCATTTACATTAATTTCAAGATAAATAATTTTGAAATCTAATACATATTTTAAAATATTATATTATCTCCTATATGAATTGATTAAATTTATATTAAATTTAATTGTATAATTATCTTTTAATTGATATTAATTATCTATCAAAACAGATGCCTTCAATGAATAACATGTGTCCTTTTATTGGTTTCTTTTATTATATAGTACTAGCGGTAAGACACGTGTACAAACACTGGTTGTTTCTTAGAAAACCATGCATAACACATATTGACAGAACATATAGATATGTGTATAGATATTGTACCAAAACGTGTTATTTATTATAGCTAAAAGACAACTATAAGTAAATATAAAAGATATTTAACAAAGTTAATAAAAGATGTCTAACAAACTTAAATTTTAGATTGTGAAAACACGGGTCGTTTCTTAGAAAACCATGCATAACAAATATAAATGATGATTATAGTTATATTTATATAGACTTATAAATAAAATAAATAAATAAGTCAGTCAGTAAATACTTAAAGTTTAGAGTATAAAAACTTAAAGTTTAGATTGTGCTGAGTCTTGTTTTTCTTCCGTAAATGTCTGAAAAACCATTTTGATGATGTAATCTTTTTGAGCCTTGTCTTCTTTTGTTAATTCATCCATCTGCTTTTCTTTCCTTCTTTGATAAAGGATGCTAGCATATGGAGCAGTAGGTCTCCTGATTGGCAATTTTTGTTGTTTGACTGGAACCACTGCTTCCGGATAATCAGCCTTTTTAGGAGCAGTGGGATCTCTCTTCATTAACTCTTCCAACTTTTTGTAGGTAGCAAACACCTTTTCTTCTCTCCACCTTGTAACCTGGTTCCTTGACCCATAATCAGCAGTTATAAACCCTTCTTTCATTCTTTTCAGTTTCAAGGTCCTTTCTGGTACATTTTTCTTGTAATTGGCCCAAACCGGAGGAGTTTGCTTTACCTTGTCTTGAATCATCTTTTGAATTCTGGTTGTCTCCTCTTGCAGTTCACTGATGGTCCATTCTTTGTATTGGTACTTTTCTGCCCTGTACTTCTTGTATGCTATTATGTATTCAAGATAGTCATTTCTCATGCTTTCATCATCTTTTTCTGATAATTTCTGACAAAAGACTTTTGAGAACTGCTCGGGTATTGATAATTTCTTTGAATCTCTTTGTTAGACTTTCCCACTGTATCTCTTTTAGATATATCATCTGCTTGTTAGGCCTTTATTTTGAGATATTCTTCTATATTTCTTGCCAAATGATAACCTTGAACAGATGGGAGTTTCCTCTTTTCAGGATCATCTTCAGAGTAGAAGGATTTGATTTCCTCCCTGACTGCTGGAAGATCTAGAGGATATTGTACTCCTGCAGGGTCAATGACAGTGTTTTGATTGAAGAGTTGAACTGAAGATAATGGAACAGGGTTTGGAATGGTGACAAGGGACAGTGGTTGTGTAGATGTTAGAGTTGGGGAAGTGTCATCTTCCAGTACAATGTTTGTTATCTTTCTCCTTTTGTGCTTTGGAGAAGTTGGTGGTGTATTTGTGGGTTCAGTGGCAGTGATTGAAGTAGTTGGTATCTGACTAACAGCTGTTGAAACAACTGGTTTTTCAACCAATGTGGTCACTACAACAGTTGATGTGTCAACTGTTGTTTTCTGCTTTTTAGCAGCTGGTTTTTGTGGTGGTGATATTGTTTTTGGTATGGCAGTGGATTGAGTGTGGGTTGATGTAGTAGTGATGGCAGTTGTTGAGATAACATCTGTTGAAACAACTGAAGTACCAACAACTGTTGATACAACATGAGTTTTAACATCTGTTGGTTTGGAGGTTTGATGAGAGGAACTTTTGGGAATTTGAGGAGTTTGTTTGGTGGTTTTGGAAGGTGTGGTTTTGCGTTGGCTTACTTTTCTGGTAGGCTGTCTTCTTTTAGGTTTAGAAGTACCCTGCTCTTCTTTTTCCATCAAAACTTTCTTCTCCTCCTCAAACCTTTTAGACCCTTTCATGTTTGCCTTTAATGCAGCAAATGCATTTTGAGTCTCATCAACCTTTTTGGAACCATCTGGCCTTGGGATTTCTACCACAAGTTTGGACATTCGATCTGGTAGCATGTATAAACCATCTTCTTTTCCCTTCTTCCCTTTAGTTTTCTCCCCCTTTTTGACATCATCAGGATTTTCAACATAGATGATTGAAGGAGGAGCAGTGCCAGTAGTTTGAAGCAGATGAGCTTTAACGTCTTTGATATTTGCTTGAGTATCTTTGTACCTAGCTTCCATGACATTTCTGACCAATTGAAGTTGAACTTCATGCTGTTGATCTGCATATTGTCTTTGTTTGTGAAACAGAGGTTGAAACAGATACCATAGCTCAGCAGCGGATGGATCAGATGTTGCGGATGGTGCAGCAGTGGGTGTAGCCTTTTGACCTTGTAACAACTGTTGCAGCATAGTTTTGATTTCTGAAACAGATGTGTCAAGTTTATCAACCCTCTCCGTCAATTCTTTGTACTTTAAACCATCACCCAAGTTAATGGGATCATCTGATTTCCCAACAGTGGTGGTTGTATCAGTGGTTGACTTAGGAAAAGTTTCCCAAAAATCATCCACTGATGCCCCTTGTTCTCGGTACTGGGGACTTCTTTCTTCAGCAGAGCTTACCATTTTAAGGTCACCAGCGTATAATGGAAACACACCAGTGGACACTATGGTCCCCAAAGAAGAAATTGCCTTCAAGGGAGTCTCACTAATGAAACTACTGTCCAGGTGTAAACCAGTGGGTTCAACACCAGTAGTAGCTGCTCGACTTGAACTACTGACAGGAATTACTTGTAATTCCTGCAGTGTAGCCTCCTCAACTGGGTTAACAGAGATAGAGACACCAGACTCGGTCACTTGTTGTGGTATATTCTCATTGACAGGTGATTGAGAAGAACTGATTTTTATCTGAGCTATATCAAGTGCATCCAACAGAGGTATCATTGATTGTGGTGTCCCTGTTGATACAACCTGATCCTTTTTTGGCGTGGCAGCGGTTACAAAAGATCTGACGGCTAAGTACTGTCCACGTGAGAACCTCTGATGAATAATGGATGACAGTTGTTAGGAAACCACTGATGAATCAATATCAGTAGTTTACAGTGCTGAAAATGAAAACAGTAACTGACTATAACTATCAGTGGATAGACTATTAGTGAATTAAAATACCAACCTTTAACAATTGTCATTATATAAACAGTGGTTCAAGCATGTTCCTTCTCCAAAAAAAACAATATTTTAACCCATCAGTCGTTTCAATCCCCTTCAACCTCCACAAAACACTATTTTAACCCAACACTGGTTTTAAACCACCATTTTAACCGAACAACGGTTTCAACCACAGTTTTCTCAACAGTAGTTCCAAACATCTATTTTCATCCATCTGTTGACCAAAGTCAACAGATGTACCAATGTCACACCCCGATATTTCCACGTTTGACCGGTGGGCCCGGTGGGGGAGTATCGTGACGTGGTTGGCAACATTATAGTCAAACAACACAATATTTAATATGCACAGCGGAAGCAAAAGAAAGATATATTTCAACCGAATGTAATATTGTAATATCAGTATCACCAATAGTTTAAATTAATCCACAGGTGGATAAAAATAAAATAGGAAACAGTAGTTCAACAGACTTTAGGCATCTTAAGCTTGCGAGACTCTTTTGATGCTAAGGAGAAATCCAGCCTATTACGAGTAGTACATGCACTTAATCTTTTTAGGAAAATACGTCAGTTTACACTGGTAAATACAATTAACCGACTCATTTTTAAAATGATTAAAAATTGATTTGGATGCACATGGCACAAACATTTTATAACTTGGGATAATTATTTAAATATATAAACTTGTAAAAGAATTACATGTTCCTTATGCGTTCAGTAGCCCGGATCGTGCCGGGTTAAAGATCAATAGACACACCACATTATTTATTTTGGCACTGACGGGTGTACGCCTACACCCCGCGCTTAGGTCGTGGCCATTTCGTAAAATGATGCCAAGGATATCCGGGACATGGTCATTAACCTCCCAAAGGCTTTAAGCAAACAAAACAATTTAAACGGGCCGATCAATATCAATTAACCACCATACGATGGAAGATTTAATGCCCGACCAAGCGGTATTTTATATACCGTACCCCAAGCCCGTATAGGGAAAATAAGTTAAACGTATTTACCTTTGCAAGTATAATTCACAATTAGCAAATGCGGGTAGCTTTTACCGGTTCTCCTATTCTGGAACAAAGGTTTATAATAACCTATTAGAATCCTAATGGTCTTTAGTTAAGTTTAAGCTTAGACCGATTAGTTTTAAGGAACGATACGGTTCGAACGCGTGATTAAGCAAAGACCGGAATAGAATGTGATTTAGACCCGACAAGTTTGAAGACTTGTCTTATATGGGTAATCTAAACACATTCTGGATTTTGAGATAAAAACGATAAGGTTTGACCCGTTTCGGCTAGTTTATGCTAACTAGTTACATAAACCGAACCGAACGCGCAAGAGGCGTAACGGGTAACCATAAGAGCCATATACAGGTTTCCTAAGTTAACATGCCTCAAATATGTTGTGACATCAGTAAGATATCTTTTATTATGCCCGAAACGAGTTTAAACTCAAATTATGCCTCGTCGGGGTATTTTGGTCATTTATAAGGTTATAAAAGAGTTCAAGTATTAACCTGAGTTACAGGTCTGATATAATCAGCAAAAATACTTAATTTGATAAGTTATAACAGTAGGGTATTGCATATATGTGAAACTTATCAATTATAACCAAACTATGCACCGTAGGGGCATTTTGGTAATTTCACATAAGCCGAAAAGCTCAAAACTGAAGTCTGAGTTAAACAACTTTTGCTTACTGTTAAAATATTATAATTTACCTAAAATATCAGTAGGTATCAACCCTTGTATGTTTAAAATAGTTTTAGTACATACTATGCGTTAAAAACGCTTAAAAAGGCGATTAGAAGCCGTTTCCGGATTCTATATAGAAAGCTGATATTTTTATTATTCCAGAAGGTTTAAAATAATTTATTTATCATATAAATTCAGTAGCAAAAGGTTTGGGGTCAAAAAGATATGTAAAACTCATTTTATAGCCCGAAAGGGCAAAACCGACAATTACCGACTCAAGCTTATAACTCTAAGTTATGCTCAGCCTAAAATTAATTAAAAATCTTTAAAAATCCCAAAATAATATATTACATCAGTGGGTAAAAAGTTTGATATCAAAAAGTGGGTTTAAATAGGCTATATGCTAATTACGTCGTTAAATCGCTAAAAAGCTTTCTAATTACGCTAATGAGCATAACTCTCAATCTACACCTCAAACTGATGTCAAATTTTGGGTACAAGTTTATATATCAGTAATTAAGGTTTCTACTCTTTTACATTTTCAAAAATCACGTTTTATGGTGAAAAGGGCATAATGGTCAACATATGAGCAATTAACGGAATCATGCATATTAATTGGATAACTATTGAACCAAGGTGTATAATCACAGAGGGTTATACTAGCATGTAACTTGGTCCAATTAAAGCTCTAAGGCATTTCTAAAACATGCTTAAACGGGTCAGAACTGAAAGTCAAAGCAAAAGTCAAATTATGCGACTTTCGGTTCCGAACCGGGTCTCTACTGAAAATTGTCGGGTTGAACATGTTTAGACATGTTCTTACATTATTTACTAAGTTATAATAATGATCAAACAGGTTGTATGGGTTCTACATTGCTAATTATGTAATAATTTGAAATTAAGCATCCTGTTGACTTTTTCTAATTAACTTTGACCCGACAAATGGTCTAGATAGAGTGGGAATCAGAGGGTGCCCTTTTAAGGGTTTATTGCCCACATAATTACCAACTTATAACTACTTTCAATTCGACTAATCACTGGACCATTAGTGATTAATCGTGAAGTCAACCGTTAATTACGACGGTTTGACTTTTAAGCTAAAACTAAGCAAAAACTCAACTAAGAAAGGTTAAGCATACTTACAGAAATCCTATGCACGATTAGGAAGGCTTAGGGTCTGCTCTTAAGCTCCAGGAAGCTCCAGAAATGCAGAATAATTGTGTAATCAAATGGTTGCAACTTTGTGGCTTTATATAGTGATCAAAACTCAATGGATTGTTGACAAATAAGTCTATCCATGTTCCCTGATTATGTACAAGTGTTCCTAGGGTCTAAAAATCTTGTAGGGGTCGTCCAAAGAAGTGGAAAATCGAATATAAGTCGGTTATTGCGTTTAAACAGCAAACAGTCGAATTTGTTGTCGCTGGGAACCCCTTACGGACCGTAAGGGGTGGGCTTACGGTCCGTAAGCCATCTGCAGAAGACAAAAAATGTTGTTCTTTCGGGATTTGAAAGGGCAATTGATGTATAATCGATTTTGGGGCTTCAATTATCAGTATGGGGCCTTATGAACAGGTCCTAAATAGTTAGGATCACCTTAAATGATGCACATTTGTCTTGGATATTATCGAAAAGCCATAAACGAGGGGTTGTCATGCATTTCTTCGTAGGATTTCCATTCTTGCAAATTTTTGTGTCAATTATTACTAGTGATTACCAGATTGAATGTAAATCGGATGTTTGTAATATATGTTAGGGTCTTGGGATTCATAACGAGGTCATTCAGAGGTAAAAATTAACATGACGACACTTTTAAATCCTGCCATACATCTATAACTAGATCCGGGTTTATATCACTTTTGTCTTACATGACACGTGTCGTTATTTTATTGTACACGAATTTTCGAGGTGTTACAACCAACCACTGTTTTATTTTCAAACATATGTTCCCAATAACAGAGCTTTGATCATTTAAACATACCTTTGCCAATATTACAGTGCTGAAAATGAAAACAGTAGCTGACTATAACTATTAGTGGATAGCCTATCAGTGGATTAAAACACTGAGCTTTAACAACAGTCATTATATAAACAGTGATTCAAGAATCTTCCTTCTCCAAAAAAACAATATTTTAACCCATCAGTTATTTCATTCCCCTTCAACCTCCACAAAACACTATTTTAACCCAACGGTGGTTTTAAACCACCATTTTAACCAAACAGCATTTTCAACCACAGTTTTCTCAACAGTAGTTCCAAACATCTGTTTTCATCCATCTGTTGACCAAAGTCAACAGATATATCAACCACTGTTTTATTTTCAAACATTTGTTCCCAATAACAGAGCTTTGATCATTTAAACATACCTTTGCCAATATTACAAGCTTTTACACTCTCAAACCTAAATATTTATTTACATAATTTAAATAACAAACATGGTTAATAATTTTAACACAACTAATTATATAAAAACTACAAGTGTCAAACAACATACAAAGTTCATCCATCTGTTGACCCAAGTCAACAGATGTATCAACCACTGTTTTATTTTGAAACATCTGTTCGCAATAACAGAGCTTTGATCATTTAAACAGACCTTTGCCAATATTACAAACTTTTACACTCTCAAACATCAATATTCATTTACTTAATTTAAATAACAAACATGATTAATAATTTTAACACAACTAATTATATAAAAATACAATTGTCAAAACAGCAAATAGCATTCAATAAAATACAGTATCCTAATTCCTAATCAATTGGTGAACACAGTAGTCTCGATAAGTAAAGCTTCTTTCGGACCATTGTAGTTGTCAACATGTTGGAGGTATTTCAGAAGTTCGCTGCTCAGATCAACTTCAATCATATCCCCCCAGATGCTTGTTATCAGCCACTTGTTGTCTTCAATTATATTAGTCCTTCGGCGCCTATCTACATAATCAACTACACGAGGATTATTGAAAACAAACACCTTCATCCAGCCTTCTTCTTCATATCTGAGCAAATCAGCAGTTAGCTCAGCAGACTTTCCAATAACAATCAAAGGCAGCCTCTTTGCGATGGTCAAAAAATGCCCGTGGCAAGGATTGACTACAATACTCTCGGGAAAATGAAGCATTCTGAAAGTCTCACTTAGAACATCAAAAGCAACGATGTTCCTCTCACCTAGTGGATACCAATAATTTGAAACCATAAAATATATGGTTTTATCAGCATAAACTCCTGTAGACCATGAATAACCACTAGAACCATAATTGTTTACGCTACCAAAATTTATTGTTCTCCATGACTCACGACGTCGTGAGTAAACACGAGCAACAGTTACATTACGGTAACATCTGATGTTCAGCACTTTCAGATCATTGAACTGATCAAAATAAATTCCACCAGTATCAGAGTTTCGATGATGATTGTAATTGAAGTAGTCATCACACAAAACCTTATAGCGCCTGGTAGTTGGATTCCAAAGAATCAACTGACAGCAAATCCCTTCATTGCAAACTAACAACAAACCATTAAATGACGATAGAATACGTAAGTTGCCAGGGTGGACATTGTTAGGAAAACTTAAGGTTTTGCTTCTAACAACATCCAAAGTACCAGCAACTACGTCGTCAACGACAATTGACGTGTCTTTAAAGGATAGTAGTTTCTTTTGTACTGAATCTCCACTTCGGAGAGCATGCATCATCTGAAATGCATGACTTGACAATTCGCTATAAAAATTCTTGGAAAGACATTTGAAACGGCCATTATCTTCTGTAGAGAGCCTTGTGAAAATCTCGTCAACAATCACTTGAAACCCAAAATTTTCCATTCTGCAGAGAGCCTTGTGAAAATCTCGTCAACAAACTTTTGAAGATGATTGAGTAGATGCGTGAAAACGGTAATGATGAAAACCACTGCCCAATGTATTTTATATACCCAATGAAGGCGGTTATGACTAAAGAATATGATGCGACACTCGTTAGGCTTTTAATGCATTAACATGGGAAAAATGTAAAATTAAACACGTTATTATAATTACAATTAACCTATTCATTTACCTATAAGACGCCTTTACCATAAGACAGAAGTGGTTGAGTGACGTGCATTAATTGCAAAGTACATATCCTGAGGCATTTTGAATTTGAAATTACCGGCAATTTCAAAACCACTGCTATGGTATATGTTTGCCAAAGGAAACATCTGCTAAGTTATACTTTCTTGGCTATGGGCAGTAGTTTGCACTCTTGAATGTGGGCCAGACCTTTAACATTTAAATATAGAGCAGTAGTTTGAAATTAAATGTATTTTAACTCAGATAAAAATCTCAGATAAAAAATTGACACATAAGCAATCATCTTTAAGTCATAACTCAGATAAAAAAATCTATTCATTTGGAATATAAAGATATTGCGGACATCTGTTAAAGCCTCTCTTGTTTCCAACAGTAGCAAGTCAAACAGATGTTGGCAACAACAGATGTTGGCAATTGACAACAGTAGCAAGTCAAACAGCCAATAGATCAGCAGATGATGATTTAGAGCAGATGTTCTCTATACACTAACAGAAATTAATACAATATCAACATAATCTAATTAAACTCAGAAATAATTTCACTTCTACATCAAAAGTACCAATCTGCAATAATCAGATGATATTAAAAATTACATAATAATACTTATTCAGCTTAAAATTACAACGAAACTTTAAAATCTAACAACACCACCAAGAAATTTGCGAACCTAACAGCAAAAAATTAGTGCTTTTAGCTTAAAATTTAGTGCTTTTAGCTTTAAACTCAATCAATGTATATCTTCGACAATCGCCATGAACTCCACGGAAGTACTCAATGCATCAACATCAAGTTTCTAGAAACCCGATCTCTCTTGAACAGATCAAGATGCAGTACATGAAAACACTTCTTCAGCTGTTGAAGAGTAGCCCTGTCCTCATATACGTAATCCTTAACTTTGTTCATAAAGAGCAGCTTTAAACCAAACTTTATGCTTCTTTTAATACAAAAAAGGCAGGAAAGACCATTACTCTAGTAAGATAAAATCT
The DNA here is from genome assembly GCA_030545235.1 of Helianthus tuberosus. Taxonomy (NCBI): domain Eukaryota; kingdom Viridiplantae; phylum Streptophyta; class Magnoliopsida; order Asterales; family Asteraceae; genus Helianthus; species Helianthus tuberosus. The sequence continues at coordinate 205,505,739 of CM060369.1, forward strand.
TATCTTACAGTAGTAGCAGATCCTTTCTTGCGTTTAGTAGGAACTACTACGGGTTCTACATCATCATCATCTGCCCAAAATCATATATATAATCATCATTTAAATGTACATTATTAATAATCTTTCTTTGTGTTTAATTTAACTTTATGCTTCTTTTAATACAAACCTATAATAACCCACAGCAAATTGTATGAATTTCAAACAACTGTTATTAGACTGAAATATAAAGCGAGAATTAGAGTATATCACTTCAAAATTAAGAATTCAAAATTTCAAAACTGGAGTAGCAAAAAACACATACTTTAAACGATGTTGAAACAATAACACTGGAAACAACCATAGAACAATCATCATCATCATCTACAGCAGATCATTCACAATCATCATTTAGTCATAACTCAGATAACAAAACTTCAGTAAAAATCAAAAAGAAAAACAAACATAATCATATATATCACATTACCATGATCAAGGCAAACCACATATCCCCAAAATTTTTTCTGAAAGTGGGACAGAGAGAGCTTCAGTTTCTGTTATCCTTTATGAACAAATGCCGAGTATTGAGAAGAAGGGATTTGAGGGAAAGATACATTAGAAATGTGGTTTGAAAATACAAAAGTAGAGAACACGTTTATATAAGAAGATAATTGACAGAAGTGAGTGAGTGATATGCATTAATTGAAAATTACATATCCCCATGCATTTTGAATTTCAAATTACCCGAAATTTCAAAACATCTGCTGCTAGGTATACATTTGCCAAAGGAGGTATCTGCTACTTTCTTATAGAAGGGCAGTGGTTTGCCCTTTGGAATGTGGGCCAGACCATTTGAATACACAAGACAGTGGTCTGAAATCAAATTAAAGTGATTTATATATTAGGCATTATGATGTAATAATGACATAAGAAAAGCCTTGTTGGACATGCTTTCCTGCTGACACATCAGCTTTTCTTATGTCATTTGGATTTCTCCTTTTATAGAAAGTATTGATAGATTATATTTCATATAGTATTTCTTTCACGAAAAGTTATGGAACAAAATAAATTTAGAAAGGATGTCTAAATATTAGATAGTTGTTTAAAGGATAATGTTGGGCTAGCTTACTTTGTTTTTTGAACGAAAACGATGATATATATTAAAGAGGCTAGCCCACTTGATAGAGGTATATGTCTCTTAAAGGAGAGGTCATAGGTTAAATCTTGGGCAAAGATGAATAATTGAGAATTATTGGTATTCAAGAGTAGAAGTAAGCGTTGTCATGCATTCAATAAAAGATAGTTGCTTAAAGTGTAGAAAACAAGCGTAACTAATTATCATTGTGTTAACAACAAGATTGGAATAGCTACTTTATGTTGTATGTTCGTTACGAGCTAACGGATCGGTAATATACAGCAAATGAATAGAAGACTAATTATCAATGTTTATTTTGGGTTTGGGTAGGGGGGTTGCGAAAACTGGGTCGGGTCATGTGACAGATTTTTCTACCATTCGTATTGGATTCATAATCCCTATCCCTATAATTTAACAAAAATCCACATATATATTTCTAAATTTCATTAGGGGTGTTTGGTATTGCGTTTTCAAAATAGATTATGCGTTTTCAAAATAGATTTTGCGTTTTTAAAACTGCGTTTTGAAAAAGCATGTAGGTACATGCTTCTCCAAAATTGCGTTTTGGAGGCAGATAATCACTTTTTATCCAAACATTTTTTTAGATTATTTATGTTTTACAAACGCAATAATCAAATAATCACTTCAAAACGTAATCCCAAACACCCTCTTTAATTTTTTAAAAACTTTCTATGCCTCATTCCCTATATCTGTTTCTATTCAATTAAATAATACTTATTTACTATAACTTATTTCATTTTCTCTTTCTATCACCCACATAATATGGGTTTAGTAGATAGTGAAGTAATAATAATCTCTAAATATGGAGAACAGGAAGTGAGTCCCTAAATTTTGTCTTGATCTATACTAGGGGACAAAATGGAATAAAAGAATAAAGGGTAAATTACACTTTTCGTCCTTTATGTTTGTATCTGATTGCAATGGATGACCTTTAACTTTAATAATTACAGTCATAATCCTTTATTTGTAAAACTCATTACACCTTAGGTCCTTTAGTACTAACCCAGTTAAAGTTTTCAGTTAAGTATGACATGTGCAAAGGCACATGAGGGTGTTTCAGTCATTTTACTATTTTATTTAACAATAAATTTATAAATAAAACAAAACAACCCTATCCTTTTATTTAAAACCAGTTTGTTCTTGTGTTCTTCTTCTCCACCTTCCACCATCACATCACCACCATATCCACCTCTGCCACCACCACATCACCACCACATACACCTCCCACCTATAGTATTTAGCGAGATATTGCTCATCATAATCTATACAACAAAAAATATATAAAACTCATTCTTATCAACACTCCTTACAAATAATCAAAATAAACTAAAAACCACACTCCCTTTTCAACAACATATAGTTTCATTGAGTCCACAATTACCCTTTCATCCACGGTTACCCAAATTACAGTTTAAAAACAAGAATACAACAATTTTACCCTACATTTAAGATCTGTACACATGAATACAATTTAAAAACAACAATTTGACCCAAATTACAAAGCATTCAGATTCTCCTTGTTTGTACAACCCCCAACCCAGACACAACCTAAAATCTTTCTTCTAAATCTTTATAGTTGCTAACAAAGCTCCACCGCCGTCATTCAAATACGACCTGGTCACCGCCATCATCTTGTTGTATCGCCACCGTTCAGATATGACCGGAGAAGAATACAGATCTGAAAGCTTTGAAGTCCACTCAACAACACATCTGAAAGCTTCGAAAAAACAATATAGATCTGAAAGTCGATGGGTATTATGGTGGTTATTTGAGATGAGGGCTCGGATCTAAAGTTTATTGGTTGGAACACCACAACGCAACCACCTCCATTTTTTACAAATTTGTTGGCCAGAGAGAGAGAGAGACAGAGGAGATGTAGATGTTGCCGGATTTGTTGGTTATTCCGACGCCCGGTGGTTACAGGCGACAGTGGTACCCAAAGATATGGTTTGTGCTCTCTGTTAGAGAGTGTGTGTTCAAAAAGATAGGGTAAAAAGATGGTTAATAAGGGAGATGAATCAAGTGGGTAAAAGGACATAAATGCCCTCACATGAGGTGCACGTGATATAATTTAACTTTTAAAATTAACCAGGTTACTGCTAAAGGACCTAGAGTGTAATGGGTTTTACAGATAAAGGACTGTGACTGTAATTACTGAAGTTAAAGGTCACCCATTGCAATTCGGTACAAACATAAAGGACGAAAGTGTAATTTACCCAAGAATAAATTAAAACGATAAAAAAAATTCCCAAATTTTACATATGGGGTTAATATAAAGATTCCAAAGGAAGTGCTCTAATAGAAGAATGATTAGTATAAACTGGTAAAACTTGGGGAGGGGTTGCAAAAACTAGGTCGCGTCATGCGATAGGTTTTGATCGGTAAAGAATAGAACTATTCTTGAAACTTTTCTACCATTTATATTGGATTCATTATCCTCATCCCTGTAATTTAACAAAAATGCACATATATTTCTAAATTTTATTAATCTTTTAAAAGCATTCTATGTTTCATTCCCTATATCTATTTCTATCCAATTAAATAATATACATTTATTATAATATATTTTATTTCATTTTCTCTTTCTATCACCGACAAAATATGGGTTTATTAGATAGTGAACTAATAATTAATAATCTCTAAATATGGAGAACAGGAAGTGGTCCCTAAATTTTGTCTTGATCTATACTAGGCCACTAGGGAATAGGATGGAATGATAGAATAAATAAATACTACAAAATTTTCCTCAAATTTTAGAGATGGGGTTAATATAAAGATTCCAAAGGAAGTGCTCTAATAGAAGAATAATTAACACAAACTAGTAAAAATTAAATCTAGAAACAAAAGAAAAGGCATTCAAACAAAATGATTAATATAAACTAGTAAAATTAACATTGGGTTGCAAAAATGAAAACTAAGTTCCAATATTTAGTGTCCCTCATGCCTCTAATTTCCAAGCTTCCAACGCAAAAAGGAAAACACTTGCACAAAAAAAAATCTAGACATTTTAATCGTCGTAAAAGGGACTAGCCCCCGTCCTGTAACGCTCCATCCGGTCATGGTTTGTGCAATAGAAGTAATGCAGACGATTTTACCCGTGAGCATAGGTAGGACATGGGGGAGGACCACACTAAAGAGGGTACATGAAGGTAAGTAACATGGGAAGCCTTATGTTGCACAGAAAGATATATAGATTAGAATATTAGATCAAACGTACAACCCACCATAGTACGTGGTGGTTACCAAAATTACTCATACTTTTAATACTTTGGTAATAGTATAATAATTCAATATAATATATGAAAATCTGTAGTCTGTGATATATTTTTATGAACATACCTTTTGGTTATAAGTGGGTTTATACCTTGATATGTTTAGGCTAAAAGATTGTTGGTAAGTTTATTATACGATAAACTGAACCATGAAACTCAGCTACTACTAAATCATGAGTGCTTTTATAAAGAGTAAATGACATGTGTAGAATTTGAACAAGACAATCAAACCATGTCCTCATATTATCTAAGAGGGTTAAACATGTGTTAAATCGTAATCACTTGCTCTACTAAGGGGCTGTTTGGAAACTTCTGAAATAGTTAAGTGTTGAACTAGTAAGAGGTCTTAACCATTAAGTGTTGAACCAGTAAGTAACTGGTCTGAACCATTAAGAGTCAATATAATGTTTAGCCGTTCAGAAATGTCTGACCAATGAGGTCTTAACCATTCAGGACTCGGTATAATGCTTAACTATTCAGAGGCAAATGTCTGAACCATTCAGAAATCTACTCGTGAAACAAACAGTCTGTACAATTAAGTGTTGAACCAGTATGAAGTCTCAACCGTTAAGAGCCACATTAAGAGCTAAATAAACGGCCTCTAAGTGAGTTATCTTTGTTTGTAAGGTTGTACACTTGTAGTTGTACCCATGCTTGTGAAAATTATCATGTAAATTTTATTTATCAATTATGCATCTTGTGGCTAAGTAAACTCTTTACCAGTTTCCATCATAATTCGATTCAGATGCCTATCAATTTGGGAATATTTATTTGTCGGGGAAAGCCAGCGAAATTAATCAAGCTTCAAAAATATATATATTAAAAATATAAAAACACACACACACACACTTTTAGGGGTTTTCATCAAATTGGTGTTTTAGTTATTTGAATTTTAATATTTGAAAGTGAATTCAAGTTTGAACAGTATAAAATTCAAATAATCAATCTGAATTCGGATCGGTTGGAATAAAAAAATTTACGAAAAAAAAATTACATTAACACGCCTTCGCCCCAAACAAACAAAAGACCAACGATACAACAAACCGCCAATCAAACGGGTAAAAGACACACAATTACAACATATGCAAGGGATATTTACACCATTCCTCCCAACGAATTGCACTAAAGGAGGACCATGCTTAGTATTGTTAAAAACTATCTCATTTCCCCCTTTCCAAATACACCAACAAGTGATTATAAAAAGGCCATGGATAATCTTCTTAGCCTTCTTTCCCATGTGTAAAAAAAAAGTCGTGAGCTTCCATGAGGTCGTTGAAGTCGAAAACGTATAACGGAGGGATGTTGCACCAAGCACTAAACTCATCCATATTCTGTTTGACAACATACATGTCGTAAAAATTTGTTCCACCAAGACATGATGTTGCATTTAAGGGAGACCTATTTGCACCACTTAAATTTTGGTAAAGGAACCTCCCCATGTCTTCATCAATCAATTTTTTTTACCGATTTAACCGTAAAACTGTCTGAATTATCTCCCATCCATTTCCAAGTATCTCTTTCATTTGACAGACCACCAATGAGATTGTATCCTAGCACTCTTACCATTCCTTTAATTCCAAAACCGACTCCGGCGCTCTGGACCGATTCCAATTGACATCCGTGATAATATGCTCCAAAGCTAACCTGACAGCCACTTTACATGATTTGTCCAACTCTGGGTCTAACAGACGAGGACATCTAACCTTAAACGATTAATTTCCCATCCATGTGTCTACCCATAATAGAATACTGCCCCCATTCCCCACATTGCCCAAAATATAATTATGTAAAACCTTCCCATTTATTTTTCCAACATCCTGAGGTGTTATCGTTTAGAAGGAGGAAGCCTTGGTTATTGTTTATAGATGACAAGCTTCAACAACCCTCCTCCATACTCTGATTTTCCCCCTAAACCTCCAAACCCTTTTTTGATATAAGAGTTTCATTAACTTCTTTAAGACCCTTTATCCCTACCCCCCCCCCCTATTTTTTTACTACGGGTTACCTAATCCCACGCCACCCAATTAACTTTATTCTCTGTACTAGAACCAGCCCATGGAAACTTTCTCATTTTTGCTTCTATATATGCGAAAAAGTAAATCGAAAGGCTTTCCAAAACTGCTTTAATCAAAGTGAGTCTTCCCCCGATCAAGAGCGTCTTAACTTTCCAAACTGATAACCATTTATCAAAAACCTCAACAACTGGTTTCCAGTTGTTAAGCATCTTTATGCTTGCCCCCACTGTTATCCCCAGATATGTTATGGGATTTTCATCTCTATTACAAACCAAGATATCCGCCAAAGAAGATACCTCCAAAGGATCCACCCCAATACCATAAATAGTTGATTTGTGTAAATTTATTTTGAGACCCGAACATAGATAAAAGACCCTCATAACTCTTGAAACAACTACCACGTTGACTCTAGACCATTCTCCAAGAATTAGAGCATCATCTGCATACAACAAATGTGAAATAATTAAGCTCAAATAAATTCAGATACCTTTTGATAAATCTGAAGTTGAAACCGTCCGTGCCTAGAGCCTTATCCACTCCACAATCAAAAATCATTGCCTTGGTTTCTTCCACACCAAATGGAATCTTAAGGGAAGCCGCGTCCCCATCCGATAGTCTCCTAATGTTTTGGAAATTAAGTTTTAGTCTCGAAACAACTTTTTCCTTGAATGCTTATCTAAAGTAAATCATAACCTCTATTTGAACCAAAGACGGTTTCATTATCTACTCCCCTTCCACCATTAAACCTTAAACCTGGAATATTGTTGCAAGCCTGTCTACTATTGATATATGCATGAAATAAAAAACGTGTTTTCATCTCCATACAAAGCCCATCTCACTCTTTCCTTTGCTTAAGACCTTTAGCTTTGTGAGTCTCCAACTCCTTTAAACCTTTCAAGCATTCCATTTTCGACCACACATCCTCTTCCTCTAATTCTCTTTCTTCTACCAACTCCTCCTATTTTTCAAAGCCTTCTCTTAAAATTGATTCAACTCCCCCTTTTCGATACTAAATAAAATATACATTGTAAATAGAGGTTAAAGTAAAGTACACGGATGGTCCTTGTGGTTTAACAAAATTTTGGATTTGGTTCCTACTTCAAAAGTGTAACAACCGTCAAATTTCTACTCGAATTTTATTGAAAATAAGCGTGATTTTATAAAATGGGCACTTTAATTCAACACAAGTACAAAATTTGAAGTTTTAAAGTGACAACATACTAGTTAACTACTAGACTAGTTTAAACCTTCAAAACTACATAGACGTTGTCTAAACAAAGTTAATCTAACGCGAAAGCTTCAAAAGTGTGTGTTCGGTTCTTCAAAATATGCTTGATCGCCATACGGATTAAGTCCATCATCACCTATGGTCAAAACCACATAAATTGTTAGTTTTGACATCTTAAAATCAAGTATAAACAAGTTCTATGGCTTAAACAATGAAAAAAAAACAAAATGCTGCGTATTAAGGCTGTCGCGCCTCGCGACGGCTACCGGCTCAGCCTTCGCGGCCCGCCACTGCCGTCGCGCGAATGTTGTTAATTCGGTGTCGCGTAGCGCGACACCCTATTTTTCACAGCCTGTTTCATGTTTTGAGCTGCAAATTCCCAGCTCTAAGTTTTAGCACAAATCCAACTTCCATTGTTCATAACTTTCAATCCGATAGTCCGTTTTAAGTGATTCTTTTTCCTATACGTCTGTAATAAAATTACCGACGCGTCTATCATAATCATTCAGTCAAAAATGGAATGTACGGCTGGGAACCAATAAATGCACAATGTATTTATTTGACCCGTTCAGTTTTTGTACTAATTTAACTAGTAACAAACTTATGGCTACAAGGCGTATTTACCCCAACTTCCGGGGCTTACGACCACCGGCGTTTCACTACCAACTAATGGCTTCACGCTCTTGTGATCCGTCTTCGCCTAATGATATTCAAAACACACTTTTACTACTACTAGCCAATTATTCGACCCGTTTGGCTCAATTACGGAATCCTCCGTTTCTAATGACTACCAAACGCTTCCTAATCTAATTTCAACTCATTTAATCAAATAGTGAACAATGTCACTTAAACTATTACCAACCTTTATTCTAAATACGGCTATGAACAATTAAATATCTAATTTACATATTGTAACATAACAAGTTACATACCTTCAAAGCACGCCCTTCAAACGCAAGTCGCCACCGGCTTGTCCACTTGACGCTCCGGTATCATTTCCTATAGAGTTCAACCACAACCCGTTTAGAACTATTTTCTTAACATATAACGCATAGTTTGCCGAAATTTATAAATACGCGTTTTAACCCAATTTCCAGTTTTAAGCCTTCTTTGAGGTATTCTCACAAACACCTTAAAGGCACAAATTTCTCACAATTCATTATCAATTTCGTAGCTTGATATCTAACCAAGATTAACATTAAACGGGCAATTTTACATCAAATTTAACATTAATCAATCAGAATTCACTTCATAGAATTTAGATTACACTAGAACAACAATCAAAATCCTAGTGTTTATCAAGTTCCACAAAACCCACTAATCACCTTCATGGTGTTCATGAAATTTTCAGAAATTCAAACATGATTTCACATATTGTCGTCTAGGGTTTACTCCTAGACACTATATCGTTCCTATTCTATCCATGTAACAATCATGCATCAACAGATTTCGAATTCCCTAAGTTCATGAGAATTTTAAGTAGAGATTTTCTATCAAATTTCAAATACCTTATGACCTCCTTACAATGGAGATCACTAATACAGGCTCGAATTTCATTTTGGAATTGATCTTGACCTTCAATTTGTGAGATTTGTGAAGATTTAGGGTTTGAAAGGGAGCTCTATGACGCCCCCTGTGTTTCAATCGACCAGACACACACTCTTGTGTGTGTTTGGTGTATTTTATTTTATTAAATTGAATCAAGTTTCAATTTTAACACATTTAGTCCCTCCAATTTCGTTTTTATTTTATTTTAAGTGTTTATCCCACTCATGAGTCACTATCTAACTAGGTTAGTGTCATTCCTGGTTAGTTTATTTTGCTTATTTACCGACAACATATTTGTAATAAAAGTGTTTATATTTTCAGGGTGTTACAAGTCGACCCCCCTTAAAAAGGGTTTCGTCCTCGAAACCGGAAATACATACCAAATAATGCCGGGTAGAGACGCCGCATCTCCTCCTCGGACTCCCATGTAGTGTCCGAACCCTTTCTATGCTCCCATTTGATATTAACTTGATCAATTCTCTTATTTCGCATTTTCTTAACCTTTCGATCTAGAATCTCTAATGGCCTTACTGCATAACTGAGGCTATTATCCACCTCGATATCATCGTAATTGATATAAGCCGTTTCCTCCGCTAGACATTTTCGCAGTTGTGACACATGAAACGTGCCATGTATTCCAATCAATTCGTCCGGTAACTCAAGGCGATAAGCTTCCTTGCCGACCCGTTCAATGATTTTAAATGGCCCGATAAACCTCGGGCTTAGTTTCCCTCTCTTTCGGAATCGGATGACGCCCTTCCATGGGGAAACCTTTAGCATAACCATGTCGCCCACCTGAAATTCAATCGGTTTTCGCCTTTTGTCGGCATAAGACTTTTGCCTGTCTTGGGCCGCTTTCAAGTGATCTCGAACCATGTCGATTTTCTCGTTAGTGGCTTGGACAACATCCTTATGGGCCAATTCACGCGGGCCCATTTCACCCCAACACACCAGGGTTCTACATTTCCTACCATATAGCATCTCGTACGGAGCCATACCGATGGTTGCATGGTAACTTTATTATACGAAAATTCGGCCAATGGTAGATAAACATCCCAACTTCCCTCGAAGTCGATGATACACGCCCGTAACATATCCTCCATGGTCTGTATTGTTCTTTCACTCTGCCTATCCGTCTGTGGATGGTATGCGGTGCTGATAAAAAGTTTCATTCCCATTTGTTCTTGGAAATCTCGCTAGAAGTTTGAAGTAAACCGGGTATCTCTGTCCGACACAATGGATACCGGTACTCCATGACGTGCCACTACTTCGTTTGTATATACCTCAGACATCTTTTCCGAAGTATATGTCTCACGTATAGGAATGAAATGAGCACTCTTCGTCAATCTATCCACAACCACCCATATAGCATCGAACCCCCGGCTCGTCCTAGGCAGTTTGGTCAACAGGTCCATGGTAATATGTTCCCATTTCCAAACCGGGATTTCCAATGGTTGCAGTTTTCCATATGGTTTCTGGTGTTCCGCCTTGACTTGTAAACAAGTCAAGCACTTCTCCACATATTTTACTACATCCCTCTTCATTCTGGGTAGGGCTGGCATATCGGGTCAACCCGATCTGTTAAGACACGAACCCAATAAGACACGAACACGAAACCTGTACACACGAACACGTCACGAAATCTTATCGTGTCTGATTTTCCAAACACGAACACGAACCTGTTAATAAAAAGGTTACACGAAATGACCTGTTAAGACATGAAAATGTTACCAACATATCATATGACCTGTTTAAGACACGAACATGACCTGTTAAGACACGAACATGACCTATTAAGACACGAACACGACCTGTTAAGACACGAACATGACATCTTAACCCCACATATTTGATATATTTTTTTAATTTAAAATTATAAACAGGTCACTAACGGGTCTTAACAGGTTAACGGGTTTTAACCTGTTTAGACAAGAAATTTAAACAGGTCTTATCGTGTCGACCTGTTTAGACACGAAACCTGTTAAGGTCAAACACGAAACCTGTTAACTTCGTGTAGGTTCGTGTCGTGTTATCGTGTTCGTGTCAGAATTGCCAGCCCTAATTCCGGGCCACCAATAGTTTTGCTTCAGATCGTTGTACATCTTGGTTGCACCCGGATGAATAAAATAACGGGATTTATGAGCTTCATCAAGTAGAAGCGTCTTAACTCCACAGGAATTTGGGACCCATATTCTTCCGAATCTAGTCTTCAACCCATTGTTACCATCCGCCAAATCCTTCAGCTGACCGACTATCCTTTCCTTTTTCAAGTTTTCCTCTTTCACTGCCTCTGCTTGTGCTTCTCGGATACGTTCAAGTATAACCAAGGTTACAACAAGCTGCATCGACCTCACTCGTATTGGGACATAATCCGATTTTCTGCTTAAGGCGTCCGTCACAACATTTGCCCTTCCGGGGTGGTAATGTATTTCGTAGTCGTAATCTTTCACCGTTTCTAACCATGGCCTGTGTCGCATATTTAACTCATTCTGATCGAAGAAGTATTTTAAAATCTTGTGCTCGGTGAATATGGTGCACTTTACCCCGTATAAATAGTGCCTCCATATTTTTAATGCAAACACCGCCGCCGCTAGTTCGAGATCGTGCGTGGGATATTTCTTTTCATGCATCTTTAATTGCCTCGAGGCATAAGCTATCACTTTGCCTCGTTGCATTAAAACACATCCAAGCCCCGAAAGTGAGGCATCCGAATAGACTACCAAGTCTTCGACTCCGTACGGCAATGTTAATACCGGAGCTTGTGTTAACTTTTCTTTTAGCGTTTGGAACGCTCTTTCTTGTTCAACGCCCAAATGAATCTTTCCTCTTTCCGAGTTAGTTTAGTTAATGGCGAAGAAATCTTGGAGAAATCTTGAATGAATCTCCTGTAGTATCCCGCAAGTCCTAAGAAACTTCTTATTTCCAAAGGGTTCTTCGAAGGGCTCCATTTCGACACGGCCTCTATCTTCGACGGATCTACCAATATTCCATCGGCGCTTATGATGTGGCCAAGGAATTACACCTCTCGTAACCAAAAGGCGCACTTTGAGAATTTTGCATATAACTTTTCTCGTCTGAGTGTCTCTAACACCTCTTGTAAATGATGTGCATGATCTGCTTCACTTTTCGAGTTTACCAGAATGTCGTCGATAAACACGATTACCGACTTGTCTAACATTGGCTTTGCAAACCCGGTTCATGAGGTCCATGAAAGCCGCGGGTGCATTCGTCAGCCCGAATGACATCACGAGGAACTCATAATGTCTGTATCGCGTGCGGAAAGCTGTTTTCGGTACATCCTCTTCCTTGACTTTTAATTGGTGATACCCCGATCTAAGGTCGATTTTCGAAAACCAATTCGCACCTTGTAATTGGTCAAATAGATCGTCTATTCTCGGAATCGGGTATCGATTCTTTACCGTGAGTTTGTTTAACTCCTGGTAATCGATACACATTCGCATGCCCCCGTCTTTCTTTTTCACGAATAGTACCGTGCGCCCCAAGGAGACACACTCGGCCTTATAAATCCTTTATCGAGCAAGTCGTGAATCTGCGACATTAGTTCTTGTAATTCAGATGGCGCGAGTCGGTACGGCGCTTTAGCTACGGGTTTCGCGCCCGGAACCAATTCGATTCCAAACTCTACCTCCCGTTCAGGCGGTATCCCCGGTAGATCTTCCGGAAACACATCTTCGAAGTCACGTACCACCGGTATATATCCAATCTTCGGTGATCCTTTCTCGGGCTCATTGGCGTATATCATAAAATGCTCTACATCCGTGCTTCATGAACTTGTGAGCTTTCAACATCGAACATATTATTGGATTGCCTCCTTTCTCGCCATAGATTGTAACGTGCCTTCCGCTCGGAGATGTTAGTTTTATCTCCTTACGGAAACACACGACCTTTGCGTGGTGTCGAGATAGCCAATCCATCCCAACAACTACTTGAAACACTCCCATTGACATCGGGATTAGATCTATCAAGTATTCCTCGTCATCGATACTTAATTTACAGCCTTGAAAAATATCACAAACTATGAACTTTTGTTGTCCCCTATTTCAACTTCTAAGGGCACAGATAATTTCGTCAATACAAATGAAGGATGTCGAATAAATCCATGTGAAATAAAGGATTTATTCGCACCCGTATCAAATAATACACGTGCAGGAATCGAGTTTATTGCGAATATACCTGAGACCACATTGGGTTCTGTTTTAGCTTCAGCCGCTGTAGTTGGAAGGACCTGGCCTTCGCCTTTGGAGCTTCTGTTGGAGATTCTTTAGTGTCTTTCTTTCCAACTAAGTCTGGGCATTCAGACTTTTTGTGGCCGGGCTGATAGCATTTGTAACAAACTGAGACTTTACCCGGGCATAGAGATGCCGTGTGCCCTGTTTTCCCGCATATGGGACACGGTTTATCTTTGAAACGGTACTCGCCCTTGTGCCCTTTTCCACAAACTTTACAACTTGGCGACCCGCCTTTCGCATCCGTCTTTCGTGTCATTTCTGATGTTTTCGCCTTCTTTGTAGGGCTTGGATTCACACCCTGCGCCCTTCGTTCGCCCCTCTCGATCTGTTTCTTCAACTCGATTTCCCGCTCCCGGGCGGTGTTAATGATTTCCGTGAGGGTTTCATACTTTGAGGGAGTCATAAACTCCCGGTATTCAGTGCTCAACATGTTGTAATAGTTATATATCTTATGTTCTTCAGTGGTGACTAACTCGTCGCAGAATCTCAGTTTATCCATAAAAATGCCCGTGATTTTATAAATTGTTTCACCCCTCTGTCTTAACTGGATGAACTCTTCCTTGATCCTGTTGATGACTGCCTTGGGACTATGATGTTTAAGGAATGGCACCTTAAACTCGTCCCATGTCATGACCCTTGCCGCTTCGGCTCCTATCTCCTCCTTTTTGTTGTCCCACCAATCCTTGGCTTGACCCCTCAACTGACCCGTTTCGTAAGCAACAAAATCGCTTACGTCACAGTGGGTCCTTTCAAACACCCCTTCGACATCACTTAGCCATCTCTGGCATATTATCGGGTCGACCTCCCCGTTGTAGATTGGCGGTTTACACGCCATAAACTCCTTATACGAACATCCCTTACGTTTTCCAGATTTCTCTCTCATAAGGTTGACATTATCTTCCAACCTTTTAACTTGTTCTTCGACTAATGATAACACCGTGTTTTGAATTTTGTCTATGAACCCGGATAGACTACCCTCAATTGCCTTCCCCACTTCTTCGGCAATTATCTCTTTCATTTGTTCGGTGCTTGTCGGCACCGGATCGTTGTCATTCCTTTCCGTCATCTTGAAACTGAAATGTTTACATCAACTATTAAACATTTCATTTATAGCATATCTTTATTTGTTTCGGTTTAGCCAAGTTCGCAACTTGCTTTGACCTTTCTCATTTAGTGCATTTTCCGGGTTTGAGTGTGTTAACACGCTCTTCCCGTGCACCTTAATTCACATCTCTTTTTTTCACATATGATAAGATCTACTAAAATAAATAATTAATCCTTACCGAACGATCGATCAAGCTTGAACCAAACACTTTGTTGACAACCTTGAGCTCTGATTACCAACTTGTAACAACCGTCAAATTTCTACTCGAATTTTATTGAAAATAAGTGTGATTTTATAAAATGGGCACTTTAATTCAACACAAGTACAAAATTTGAAGTTTTAAAGTGACAACATACTAGTTAACTACTAGACTAGTTTAAACCTTCAAAACATGATTAGTAATTGTTTACAACATAGACATTGTCTAAACAAAGTTAATCTAACACAGAAGCTTCGAAAGTGCGTGTTCGGTTCTTCAAAATATGTTTGATCGCCATACGGATTAAGTCCATCATCACCTATGGTCAAAACCACATAAATTGTTAGTTTTGACATCTTAAAATCAAGTATAAACAAGTTCTATGGCTTAAACAATGAAAAACAAACAAAATGCTGCGTATTAAGGCTGTCACGCCCCGCGACGGCTACCGGCTCAGCCTTCGCAGCCCGCCACTGCCGTCGCGTCGTGCAACGATGTTGTTAATCCTGTTTCGCATAGCGCGACACCCTATTTTTCATAGCCTGTTTCATGTTTTGAGCTGCAAATTCCCAGCTCTAAGTTTTAGCAGAAATCCAACTTCCATTGTTCATAACTTTCAATCCGATAGACCATTTTAAGTGATTCTTTTTCCTATACGTCTGTAATAAAATTACCGACGCGTCTATCATAATCATTCAGTCAAAAATGGAATGTACGGTTGGGACCAACAAATGCACAGTGTATTTATTTGACCCGTTTAGTTTTTGTACTAATTTAACTAGTAACAAACTTTTGGCTACAAGGCGTATTTACCCCAACTTCCGGGGCTTACGGCCACCGGCGTTTCACTACCAACTTATGGCTTCACGCTCTTGTGATCCGTCTTCGCCTAATGATATTCAAAACACACTTTTACTACTACTAGCCACTTATTCGACCCGTTTGGCTCAATTACGGAATCCTCCGTTTCTAATGACTACCAAACGCTTCCTAATCTAATTTCAACTCATTCAATCAAATAGTGAACAATGTCACTTCAACTATTACCAACCTTTATTCTAAATACGGCTATGAACAATTAAATATCTAATTTACATATTGTAACATAACAAGTTACATACCTTCAAAGCACGCCCTTCAAACGCAAGTCGCCACCGGCTTGTCCACTTGACGCTCCGGTATCCTTTCCTCTAGAGTTCAACCACAACCCATTTAGAACTCTTTTCTTAACATATAACGCATAGTTTGTCGAAATTTATAAATACGCGTTTTAACCCAATTTCCAGTTTTAAGCCTTCTTTGAGGCATTCTCACAAACACCTTAAAGGCACAAATATCTCACCATTCATTATCAATTTCGTAGCTTGATATCTAACCAAGATTAACATTAAACGGGCAATTTCACATCAAATTTAACATTAATCAATCAGAATTCACTTCATAGAATTTAGATTACACTAGAACAACAATCAAAATCCTAGTGTTTATCAAGTTCCACAAAACCCACTAATCACCTTCTTGGTGTTCATGAAATTTTCAGAAATTTGTACATAATTTCACATATTGTCGTCTAGGGTTTACTCCTAGACACTATATCATTCCTATTCTATCCATATAACAATCATGCATCAACAGATTTCGAATTCCCTAAGTTCATGAGAATTTCAAGTAGAGATTTTCTATCAAATTTCACATACCTTATGACCCCCTTACAATGGAGATCACTAATCCAGGCTCGAATTTCGTTTTGGAATTGATCTTGACCTTCAATTTGTGAGATTTGTGAGGATTTAGGGTTTGAAGGGGAGTTCTGTGTCACCCCCTATGTTTCAATCGACCAGACACACACTCTTGTGTGTGTTTGGTGTATTTTATTTTATTAAATTGAATCAAGTTTCAATTTTAACACATTTAGACCCTCCAATTTCGTTTTTCTTTTATTTTAAGTGTTTAACCCACTCATGAGTCACTATCTAACTAGGTTAGTTTCATTTCTAGTTAGTTTATCTTGCTTATTTACCGACAACATATTTGTAATAAAATAGTTTATATTTTCGGGGTGTTACAAAAAAGTAAACAGATGGTCCTTATTGTATGTACTTTGTAACGCATTTAGTCTCCAGTTTTTTCTAAAAGTATATGGATAGTCCCCATAGTTTGCATTTTGTAACACATTTAGTCCCTAACTTGGACATGCTATAACCTTTCGATTTGTTGGTTTGGGACTAAATGTATTACAAAGTGCAAACCACGAGGACCATCTGTGTACTTTTGAAAAATTAGGGACCAAACCCAAAATTTTGGTAAACCATAGGGACCATACGTATAGTTTACTTTAAAAGTTATAATAAAATATTATATACAATTCAAATTCGAATATTTTGATCGAACCAGTTTAAAAATCACAATTCTCAAATCCGTATTCAAATCCAAACGAATTCAAAAGTCGGTTAAAGGCTAATCTTATTCGAAAAGCGAAAACAAAATTCAAATTCGTAACTCGAATTCATTTCAGTTTGAAATACAGTTGTTTTAGTTTGAGTTAATAATAAATAATAATAATAATAATAATAATAATAATAATAGCAATTATAATAATAAGGGTTAAGTGCAATTTGCGTCACTGTGGTTTAGGGGCGTAGTCACGATGAGTCCTCACATAAAGTTTTGGAAGCCTGAGTCCCCACATTATGAAAAGCGCTACACAATACGTCCCTGGTGCTAACGGGGTTGGTATTTGTCGTTAAATACCAAATAGCTAGGGGTAAAATGGTCATTTCTGTAACAACCCTCGGTAAAACCAACGCTCTTATAATATTTCCGACACCCTATTTATTTTAGAATACCCTTATATGTCTTATAATCACCCCGTATGTGAAAACCGAGCCCGAAATATATTATAGCAATTAAAATAAAATAAAATCTGAAATATAAGTTGAGGCGGGCCGCGTAGGACCCCACCCCAACTTCACGCGGGCGGTATAAGGGTTGAGAACGGACTCCGTTTGATTTAGTTAGTTAAGGCGGGCCGCGTAAGACCCATGCTAAGTTCACGCGGGCCGCGAGTGACCTAAAGTGTGGCGCAGCCCGGTGCTGACACGTGTCGGCATCGTGGCGGGTCTATAGGATGAGCCGGATAAGCTATACGTTGACCGGACATTGACGCGGGCCGCGTAGGCCCTTGCCTACTCTTACGCGGGCCGCATAAGGACCAGAATCAGGCCCTATATAAGAAGGCTTCGGGATTTCGTTTTCCGTCGCTCATTCTCAATTCTCAAATCACAATTTCTGTAGAAGAGGCATTATAGTCGGGTATTATACCCCTAATTAGCGAGGTTCTGCTCTGTTGTAAGTATTATAACCCCAGTTTCGGAATAGTTACGCTGCCCGATTGATTTAGGGTTCCGTAACAACTGTCGTGGTTCTGCCCGACGTAGTTGTTGGAATGCCGTCTCGGGGAGGGTATCATTAATATTTTCAAAGGGTTATGATACTAACCAATGTACATTTGTATAAATTGTAGATTATATCCAGGAAACCCTTACGAGAAGCCTAAGATAGCAATGTGAGTAATCTCCTTTTTGTTAACAGTTTTTACAAAACCTTAACTATTTTACAATGCAATTTAGCAGTTATTGAGTCTTTGTAGTTCTTCAATTACTGCCGGTATGTTGGGGTTTTGTATACAAAATTTACTACACTGTGAGTAGTAAGTCAAGGTTGACAGTACGTTACCATTGGACAATGAGTTAGCCAATGTGTAATATGACCCACAAGTCAGTGGATTGATAGTACCAAATGGAGTAATTGTGTAGACATAAACAATGTGATCGCTCTCAATACTGTTTTAATTGATAAAATGTTTCTTGATTAAACTGAGATTCACTCACCAGTATTTCCGACTGACAAATGTTTTTAAAACGCGTTTCAGGTAACCCAATGTGACAGCCAATTAGTAAAAAGCCAGCTGGAGAGCACTGAAGGCTTGGGAAAAATGTGGCTATAAAAGTTACCTAATAAACGATGTTTTAAATTCAATAAAATAGGGTTTATCTCTATAAATGTATTGTAATAAGAAACTTGGGTTTTGCCCATGTCATTATTAATATTAAATATGGTTGTTTTACTCTGATAAACATTTCCTAACTACGGTTCTAATGAAAAATTCTGCTGCCAAATTAGACACTACGCGATACCACCGAAACTGGCTCGCGGCCACCCGTTCCCGGGACTCAGGGATCGGGGTGGCGACAGAAGGTGGTATCAGAGCCTAGCCACTGGTCTGAGCCAAAGAAGTGTTCTGCTGACACTTAAATTTTAAATTTTGTGTTAGGAAATAGTGAAAATACGTGCATAACTGTATTTAATTGTTATGTGTTATTTGACTATCTGTTAGTTTACAGTATGAGTGATCAAGGACCCTCAGACATAAATCGTCAGTTGTCTGATTCACCTAGGAGTGAAGGTACCTCTTCACAGCCTGCCCTCTCTGGGTATACTGCTGATCAGGAAGAAGGAGTGTTTGCTTTTAGAGCTCAGTCAGAAGAGCCATTCCCTCATAAGAAACGAGGATGGTTCAGTAAGGAAGCCTTTGCTCGTAGGAAAAGAATGCGAAAGTTGCAACAGCAAAGAGTTTTAGCAGCGGCTAAGCGAGAAACAGATGCCCATACACAGGATATGCTTAATAGAAGCCTAGCTAATTTCCATATCCTAGCTACAACTGCTGCTGACCCGAGTCTGGAACAACTAGTAGCCCCACAACCACAAAACCCAGAACAACCCATGGAGAAAGAAAATTTTGACAACCAAGTGGAGATGCATGACTTTAACCCAGAAGAAATCCCTAGGGTACCTGCACCAAACCCCCTTGACCCAAATTACGACCCCTGGTGGGACGATAATAGGGACTTTGTGCAACGTTACCCTATCCAGGAATACCCACCCATACAGAACATAGAAGCCTACCCAGGTATGGACCCTTTAGATCCCTATTACCATAATAACTACATTAGGGAGATCTTAGAGGATCCTTACCAATTTCAGGAACTTTCACCCCCATATCAGGAACCCGCACCTCAGATTCCAAACCCAGTCCGAGAACCTGCACCCCCAATGAGTGCAGAAAACGTGCAAGAACTTAGGACTTTCGGGGAGGAAATTTTAGAAAGCAGTGAGAGAATGTGTCAGGTGGGAGAGCTTCTCGTATGGAAATTCGATGAACGCAATATGGATTTTTGGATAAATCCATATCCTTGAATATGAGAATGGAGGAAATAGTAGTAATAATAATAATATAATAAAATAAAAATAAAATAAAATATGTGTGTACGGATGCATAGTACTATTAGTGTAATTTTCTTTTTGTTGGTATTGTAATCTTTATTTCAGTACTAGTGTGTAATAGACGCATAATATATGAAAAAGAGTACAAGTCGCAATGATCGATGTTTTTGGCTAGATTGCGTGTCATGTGAATTATGATATTACTTATTATCTTGTGATATTAATATGGGGTAAATGTTTAAAAAATTCAGATGGCCGACGAAGAAAATCAAGGAAATCTGAATAACGATAACCAGAGTAACATTAACGTGGTTAATGAAAATCCAAGCATCAATAACAATGGAAACCAGATGGATAATAGTGCTATCCAACATATAGTGGCACAAGAAATTATAGATGCAATGCCATTTATTCTTCAAACGGTTCAAGAAGCGAATAACAAAAGTAAACATAGCAGTAAGCGACCAAGTGAACCAGAACACAGCGTGAACAATGGACCAATACTTCAATTACCCATTCCCAAAAGAAGAAGAACCGTGCCTTACGGTTGTTCATACAAAGAATTCTGGTCCTGTAAACCAATAGAATTCTCGCGCAATGAAGAACCTATTGCAGCTCTACGCTGGATAGAAAAGACTGAGGCTGTTCTAAAAATAAGTAAATGTGCGGAAAAGGACAAGATAATGTTTACTTCCAATCTATTTAAGAATGTAGCCTTAGAATGGTGGAACACTATCCTTCAGTCTAGAGGAAGTGATAGGGTTTATAGTATGGATTGGGAAGAATTTAGGACTATGGTAGAAAGGAAATTATGCCTTCTAATGAAAAGGAACAGATAGCAAACAAATTCCTAAATCTTAGGATGAATGGAGTGGATAGTAAGGGGTACACGAAGTTATTCTTTGAATATGCTAGAATAGTGCCAACCCTTGCTTCACCAGAACCGGTGTTAATCTCCCGTTATATCTGGGGATTAATTGGAGAGATTAGACATGTAGTCAAGGCAGCTAGACCTCAAACTATAGAAGAAGCTGTAGAACTAGCAAATACCTTGACAGATGAGTTAATCCGTACTAGAGAAGAAGACCAGAGGAGAAACCTAACCCAAAGGCTTACTCAAGAATTTCGTTCAGGAAATTTTAATCGTAGGAATATGGGTTCTACCTCTGCACCATACTGCAAGGTCTGCAAGAAAAAGCATTCGGGAAAATGCTCCACTCTCTGCAATTATTGCAAGATGCCAGGACACAAGGAAGAAAATTGCAAGAGGAAATCCAGTAATGGATTATGCTACAACTGTGGAGAAAAAGGTCATATCAGGCCAAACTGTCCGAAATTAGCTCCAGCTACAAACAACAAGAGTACTAAAAATGCTAGAGCATTTGTTCTGACTGCAGATGAAGCCAAGATGATTCCAGATGTCATAGCTGGTACGTTTTTAGTTAATGATATCTTTGCTAAAGTATTATTTGACTCTGGTGCAAACCAAAGTTTTATTAATACATCATTTTGCAAAATTCTAAATCAGTCATTAACTAAACTACCACTAGAATGCCTAGTAGAGACAGCCAATGGAGAAACCGTTGGGATTTCTGAAATCTTGCAGGGAGCAAGAATAGAAATTTTCAATCAGAAATTTATTGCAAATCTTTATCCCATGAATCTGGCAGGATTTGATGTTGTTTTAGGAATGGATTGGTTAATAGCCAATAAAGCCAGTATTTTATGTGATCAAAAGTTAATACAAGTAAATTCACCAAAAGGTAAAACGATCACAATTAAAGGAGATAAGCCCTCTAGATCCACAAAATTCATCTCTGTGATGAAAACTGCAAGCTATATAAGAAAAGGTTCTATAGTGTATTTGATTTCTATAATCACTAACACTAAAGGAAAAGAACTGAAAGACATTCCAGTAGTGTCACGGTTTTCAGATATCTTTCTAGAAGAATTACCAGGACTACCTCCAGACAGAGAAGTTGAATTCAGAATTCACCTGCTACCAGGAACATCACCAATTGCCAAAGCACCTTACCGTTTGGCACCTGCAGAAATGCAAGAATTGAAGAAACAATTAGATGAATTATTAGAGAAAGGATTTATACAGCCAAGTTCGTCGCCATGGGGAGCGCCGATACTGTTCGTTAAAAAGAAAGACGGATCAATGCGTATGTGCATTGACTACCGTGAATTGAACAAGGTCACGATTAAGAATCGGTACCCATTACCGAGAATCGATGATCTGTTTGATCAACTACAAGGAGCTCGAGTTTTCTCTAAAATCGATTTAAGGTCAGGATATCATCAGTTAAAGGTACAAGAAGAGGATATTCCTAAAACCGCTTTCAGAACAAGGTATAGCCATTATGAATTTACTGTCATGCCATTTGGTTTAACCAATGCCCCAGCTGCATTTATGGACATGATGAACCGAATATGTAAGCCATATTTGGATAAATTCATAATTGTCTTCATAGATGATATTCTAATTTACTCTAAGAATAAAGAGGATAATGCAAAACATTTGCACGCACTTTTAAGTCTATTAAGAAAGGAAAAGCTTTATGCTAAATTTTCTAAGTGCGAATTTTGGTTAGAACAGGTACAATTCCTTGGACACCTAGTCAATCATGAAGGAATTCATGTAGATCCAACAAAGATTGAGGCAATTACTAAATGGAAAACCCCTGAGTCACCAACCGAGGTTAGAAGTTTCTTAGGATTGGCCGGTTATTATAGAAGATTTATTCGAGATTTCTCTAGAATAGCCATTCCCTTAACTAAGTTAACCTGTAAATCTGTTAAGTTTGAATGGGGATTAAAACAAGAAGAAGCATTTAGAATTCTTAAGCAAAGATTAACTCATACACCCATATTAGTATTACCAGAAGGAGCTGAAGACTTTGTAGTCTATTACGATGCTTCTAAATTAGGTTATGGATATGTGTTGATGCAACGCCAAAAGGTTATAGCTTACGCATCTAGACAACTTAAGAATCATGAAGAGAATTATTCAACTCATGATTTAGAATTAGGAGCTATAATTTTTGCTCTTAAGATTTGGAGACATTACCTTTATGGTAGTAAGTTTACCATATTTACTGATCATAAGAGTTTAAGGTATATCTTCAAGCAAAAGGAGTTGAATATGAGACAAAGATGCTGGATGGAGATGCTTAGTGACTATGATTGTGATATCCAATATCATGAAGGAAAAGCAAATGTAGTGGCAGATGCTTTAAGCCGAAAGTATCATGAAAAGCCAAGAAGGGTACGTTCTCTTAAATTAAATCTACAAGTAGATTTAAATGAATGAAGAGGTATGGTCCCAATTCCTTGCCCACATGGCAAGGACCACACCACTTTTCCACCCTATGTGGCGCTGACATCAACAAGATCATCCAGAAGCTTCTAGAAGCTTCTGGAAAACATCAAGGTGACACCAAAGATGCTCCATCCGACAAAAAGGACAACACGTGTCACCAGTCACCAAGCGCCAGGTAGGCCTGCGACGAATCAAGGAGCAGTCCGACAGTACCAGTACGACGTCTCCAAAATAGGCAAATGTAAGCGCGCCACGTGTACCACTACACTGACCACAGCAGAGGAGACCAAAAGGATATTCCCCTTGGTCGGACAGCTGGCGCGCAACCACAGCTGGCACTGCTGCTCCTCCCTCCTTCACCCTCCGGCTATAAATAGGACCCTTCATCATCCAGGTTGAA
Organism: Helianthus tuberosus; assembly: GCA_030545235.1. Classification (NCBI taxonomy): domain Eukaryota; kingdom Viridiplantae; phylum Streptophyta; class Magnoliopsida; order Asterales; family Asteraceae; genus Helianthus; species Helianthus tuberosus. Next base: position 205,529,496 of record CM060369.1, read on the forward strand.
TCATCTTGCTCTCTATACTCACACACTCAACACACACTCAACACATACTGTTTATCCCCCCTCAGAACAGTACTTATTCTCACGCCGGAGCCTGGTTAAGAGGGAAACCCCCATATTCCCCTCTTAACGAGACTGACGGTGTTGCTGTTTTGCAGGACTCAGGTCATTTCTACGAGTAAGAAAGGAGATTGAACCCACAGAAGAAATAACCCCACAGATTAACCTTGGTGTTAACCTGTGTTTCATCAATGAGCAAATAAGAGAAGCACAAGAATCAGTAATCAAGGATGATTCTGAAAAATTAAAAGGTATGTTAAAGGAATTAAAACAAGGAACAGATGGAATTTGGAGATTCCATGAAAAGAAAATGTGGATACCTAAATTAGGAAACCTACGTCATCATATACTAGAAGAAGCCCATAAATCTAAATATACGATACATCCAGGGAGTGATAAAATGTACCAGGATTTAAGGAAAAATTTCTGGGGGATAGGAATGAAGAAAGACATAGCAGCCTATGTTTCTAAATGTCTAACCTGTTCACAAGTCAAAGCTGAACACCAGAAACCCTCAGGTTTGTTACAGCAATTAGAAATGCCGGTGTGGAAATGGGAATTGATAACAATGGATTTTGTTACTAAATTACCCAAAACAAAGAAAGGAAATGATACAATCTGGGTGATTGTAGATAGGCTAACTAAGTCAGCTCATTTCCTACCAATGAAAGAAACTTTTAGTATGGAACAATTAGCTAAATTGTATGTAAATGAAATTGTTTCTTTACATGGCATTCCTTTATCAATTATTTCTGATAGGGATAGCCGATTTACCCCTCATTTTTGGTCAAGTTTCCAAAAGGCAATGGGAACCAAGCTAAAACTAAGCACGGCTTATCATCCTCAAACGGACGAAAAAAGTGAAAGGACAATTCAGACAATGGAAGATATGCTTAGATCTTGTGTAATTGATTTTGGAGGTAATTGGGACGATCACTTACCTTTAATAGAATTTTCTTATAATAATAGTTATCACACAAGTATCAATGCTGCACCATTCGAAGCACTTTATGGAAGAAAGTGTCGAACCCCAGTCTGTTGGGCAGAAATTGGGGAAAAGCAATTATCTGGACCTGAGATAGTGCAAGAAACAACTGACAAGATTATTCAAGTCAAGGAACGACTGAAAGCAGCACGTGATCGACAAAAGAGTTATGCCGATAACCGACGCAAGCCATTGGAGTTTCAAGTAGGAGATAAAGTATTGTTGAAGGTCTCTCCTTGGAAAGGAGTGGTAAGATTCATCAAAAGAGGAAAGCTAAGTCCCAGGTATATTGGACCTTTTGAGATTATTAGAAGAATAGGACCTGTAGCCTATCAGCTACAACTGCCAGAGGAAATGGCAGGAATACATGATGTGTTTCATGTATCTAATCTCAAAAAGTGTTTAGCTGATAAATCATTAATAGTACCTCTTAAGGATATAGAGGTAAATGAACAACTCAAGTTAATAGAAAGACCTCTACAAATTGAAGACAGGAAAGTCAAGAATCTTAAACGCAAGAGACTAGTTCTAGTCAAAGTGAAGTGGGACTCCAAAAGAGGACCAAAGTACACATGGGAGCTTGAATCAGAAATGCAACAGAAATACCCGCATTTGTTTCAATAGATCTCGAGGATAAGCTCTAAAACAAGGTGGGGAGAATGTAACAACCCTCGGTAAAACCAACGCTCTTATAATATTTCCGACACCCTATTTATTTTAGAATACCCTTATATGTCTTATAATACACCCCGTATGTGAAAACCGAGCCCGAAATATATTATAGCAATTAAAATAAAATAAAATCTGAAATATAAGTTGAGGCGGACCGCGTAGGACCCCACCCCAACTTCACGCGGGCGGTATAAGGGTTGAGAACGGACTCCGTTTGATTTAGTTAGTTAAGGCGGGTCGCGTAAGACCCATGCTAAGTTCACGCGGGCCGCGAGTGACCTAAAGTGTGGCGCAGCCCGGTGCTGACACGTGTCGGCATCGTGGCGGGTCTATAGGATGAGCCGGATAAGCTATACGTTGACCGGACATTGACGCGGGCCACGTAGGCCCTTGCCTACTCTTACGCGGGCCGCGTAAGGACCAGAATCAGGCCCTATATAAGAAGGCTTCGGGATTTCGTTTTCCGTCGCTCATTCTCAATTCTCAAATCACAATTTCTGTAGAAGAGGCATTATAGTCGGGTATTATACCCCTAATTAGCGAGGTTCTGCTCCGTTGTAAGTCTTATAACCCCAGTTTCGGAATAGTTACGCTGCCCGATTGATTTAAGGTTCCGTAACAACTGTCGTGGTTCTGCCCGACGTAGTTGTTGGAATGCCGTCTCGGGGAGGGTATCATTAATATTTTCAAAGGGTTATGATACTAACCAATGTACATTTGTATAAATTGTAGATTATATCCAGGAAACCCTTACGAGAAGCCTAAGATAGAAATGTGAGTAATCTCCTTTTTGTTAACAGTTTTTACAAAACCTTAACTATTTTACAATGCAATTTAGCAGTTATTGAGTCTTTGTAGTTCTTCAATTACTTCCGGTATGTTGGGGTTTTGTATACAAAATTTACTACACTGTGAGTAGTAAGTCAAGGTTGACAGTACGTTACCATTGGACAATGAGTTAGCCAATGTGTAATATGACCCACAAGTCAGTGGATTGATAGTACCAAATGGAGTAATTGTGTAGACATAAACAATGTGATCGCTCTCAATACTGTTTTAATTGATAAAATGTTTCTTGATTAAACTGAGATTCACTCACCAGTATTTCCGACTGACAAATGTTTTTAAAACGCGTTTCAGGTAACCCAATGTGACAGCCAATTAGTAAAAAGCCAGCTGGAGAGCACTGAAGGCTTGGGAAAAATGTGGCTATAAAAGTTACCTAATAAACGATGTTTTAAATTCAATAAAATAGGGTTTATCTCTATAAATATATTGTAATAAGAAACTTGGGTTTTGCCCATGTCATTATTAATATTAAATATGGTGGTTTTACTCTGATAAACTTTTCCTAACTACGGTTCTGATGAAAAATTCCGCTGCCAAATTAGACACTACGCGATACCACCGAAACTGGCTCGCGGCCGCCCGTTCCCGGGACTCAGGGATCGGGGGTGGCGACAATTTCACGAAACTTTACCCCCTTCCTTCATAAACATCCCTCAACCATCCCTCTCTATCTTAATTTGTGTCCCCTACCTAACCCGTTTCACCTCTTCCTCCTTCTTCGATCACCACCACCAAGTCTCTAATCACCAGCACCACACCTACCTCCGACGACCACCACCATAAAAACCAAACCCCCACACAAACCCAACCCAACCCAACCCAACCCATCTCTCGTCCCCTCCGTCGACCATCACCACCACAACTCCCAACCACCATAGATCATCGTCAATACCCAAACCCCCAAACCCGATCGCACCACCCAAACCCAATTTTTATAGAAGTGTGTGTACATAATAAAAACAATAATAATAATAATAACAATAATAATAATAATAATAATAATACCTCTACACACTTTCATAGACTAGTAAAGGTGGGGGGTATGATGTGCGGGGAGTGGGTGTCACCGATCGGTGACCAAACCGTCATGATTGAGTTAGGGTGTTTGAGTAAGAGAGAGGGTGAGAAATCGGGGTATGGTCACCGATGTGGAGAAGAGTGATGGAGGAGAGAGAGAGAGGAGAGAAGAACCAATAAAAAAATATATAACTCAAACACCCTAGAGTGATTAACCATACCTTCTGATTGAGTGCAAAATGGGGAGTGGAATGGGGAGTTGACATTGCATAATATTATTGGGTAGAAAATCACTTAATAACCCTAGAGTGATTAACCATACCCCACCCTAAGTATAATTTTCACAAGGACAATTAACTGAGGGATAATGTACTTCGTAAGTGATTGAATATGAAGTTATATACATATGCAAGATTGGTATTTGGTAATAATAATAATAATAATAATAATAGAGTACAAGTGGAGATATGGTATGGGTGAATAGAATTACCATACCTTCCTTCCAGATCAATGGTCAGAATTTACAAAAAAAAGGACAGCAGACGGAAAGCAAAAGGACCAAAGAGACAGTTGGATGCGTGTGTAATGGAGCCAATCAAGCGTGCGCTTGCAGAGGATTAACTGTAATTCCCCTACTTTCACATCTTCCTCCCTTTTTATTCTCCTATACAAAAACAAAAAAAAAATTTACCTCAAACTAATATACTCCTAATCCACTCCTATTAACCGTCAATATTGTCAATAAGCTATAGTGATAAGGGAGAGATCTGGTGTTTCAAGTGACCTAGATTCGATTCTTGCCCCCACCATTTAGTTTCGGCGGAACCTAGTGATGATGGGAGACTAGGCGAGTAGGCGGAGATCGCTAGTTCGATCTTTGAACTGAGGGGGTTTTGCCTCAGTGCACTGTCGTGCCTTCACGGCTCAGGCGAGTATTCATGGGCGAGTTTATCCTGATGTGGTGAATTTCGTCAGTAGCCCATTTGAAGGATTCTTTGACCGTTCAAAAAAAAATAACTGTTAATAACCTACATGTTACAGGATTTGAATACTCCACATCTAGGATGGACGAAAGACAGCGTACTACCGCACCATATCTCTTGTGGAGTAATTCTAATTTTAGAAATATAATTTGTTGTGATATTAAATTTGATTTTCATTATTCTAGTTATAATTTTACAAATGTTTTCTTACTTGTACAATCGAAAACGTTTGTGTGATGATTGATTATGATAAATACATTGTGTTATAAGAGGTAAATAACGGGTACGAGTGTTTGTAAACCGTATAAATAGATATAGATTAAACTAAATCTAAGAAGAAAACTAATTCTTGAAGGAAAATTGGTTTTTAATAAACCAATTTTTGTCCCGTTGGTAAATAATAATCTTACTTACGTAATTGGTATACAATAATACTACCTATCAACATGTTTGTACTCAATGAACTTCCGTTAATTTTTTTTTAACTGAAGTTAATTTTTAAGTTTTATTTATTACACAAAAAGTCCATGTAGTTGTAATTTACTAGTTTTAACTATTTTATAAAACAAAAAAACCTAATAAATAAAACTTAAAAACTAACTTCAGTTAAAAAAAAATTAACGGAAGTTCATTGAGTACCAACATGTTGATAGATATGATTATTGTATACCAATTACGTAGGTAAGATTATTATTTACCAACGGGACAAAGGTTGGTTTATTAAAAACCAATTTTCCATTCTTGAAATGTGTATTCTTTTCCTGAACTTGCATGTACTAGAAACGGCTATGATATTCATAATTTATTGAAAAAACAAACTAGATCTTTTTCGTAATTGCCCTTTTTCGTAATTAATATAAACTTATTTTATAAAAAAAAAGATCTAGATTAAGACGTGTTATTTTTACCCCTTTTGCTTCGGCATCTTCTGCACCTCAGCTCATCTTTGCTTCTCTTTATAAGTTTGGTTTGTGATGAAACACAGGTTAACACCGAGGTTAGTCTGTGGGGTTATTTCTTCTGTGAGTTCAATCTCCTTTCTTACTCGTAGAAATGACCTGGGTCTTGCAAAACAGCAACACCGTTAGTCTCGTTAAGAGGGGAATATGAGGGTTTCCCTCTTAACCAGGCTCCGGCGTGAGAATAAGTACTGTTCTGAGGGAGAATAAACAGTGTGTGTTGAGTGTGAGAGTATAGAGAGCAAGATGATTCAACCTGGATGATGAAGGGTCCTATTTATAGCCGGAGGGTGAAGGAGGGAAACCCCCATATTCCTCTCTTAACGAGACTAACGGTGTTGCTGTTTTGCAGGACCCAGGTCATTTCTACGAGTAAGAAAGGAGATTGAACCCACAGAAGAAATAACCCCACAGACTAACCTCGGTGTTAACCTGTGTTTCATCATTAGTTTGAGAATGCAAGTTGTAACTCAAAATTCGTTAAGAAATGAATCTAAAGTCACTGTGAAACTACTATGTAAAAATGAATCATCTAAGTCGAAACAAATTTATAGACTCATCACACATGAGATTTGTATGATTTGTTGGGTGAAGGGAGTGGTTACCTATTTGAAACAGGTAAACTCCTCATTCACCCAATCAGACAGTGTCACGTCAATTCACCTAAATTGTTTATCTAATGCTCAAAAACGTTGGCGATGATTTACCTAATGGAGTTTAGGTAAACTATTTAAAAAAAAGAAAAATTTGTGATTGGTTGAGAATGAATGAACCCCACCACACACCCATCTCTCTCCCCCTTCCCTCCCTCTCACCGACTCGGTAAACCTTCACCGAATTTCCTCCCATTTCGGTAACATTGATCGGTAAACTATGTTGGCGGTGGATGTGAGTGCGGTACCGAGTTAGTTTACCGCCCCACTCCGCTCACCCTTAACAAATTACAAGTGTGATTGTGAATATGAAAATCAAAAACTTACTTTTTAATCTTTCTAAAGCAATCATATGGTTTGGATATGTTATTTATTTAAAAAGAAGTATGAAGGGTTTAGGAATGAATAAAGTTTGTGATAATGGAGTGGGGCCTGAAATTTAGACAAGACATAAAAATCCCAGGCTGTTGTCCCAACAAAATGACAATTTTTTATTCATTTAATTCTATTTTATTTTATTATATATTCTTTTAATATTTTTGTGATTATATATATATTCACACGATGATGATTTTATATGATGCATCACACCCACACGTTTTCTATTCATTCTCTAGGCCCATTGTACTACTTCATGTCTTGCAATACATTCACAAAACAACAAATACAAGAGCTACAAATAAATACTGCATCATTTGAATAGGATGGTATCTTTTCTCAAGTTTTAAAAAATGTATATAATTATTATGAAACTTGTCTATTTTTTAAAGGTTTTCTTGTCAAAATTTCATTTCAAAAAGTGATTTAGATGTTATATTTTCATTAATAAGCAGTTAATCATGTATTGTACTTTCAAAATTACTTCTGACAAACGATGAAAGGAAAAAAAAGTAATTCGTGAAATGTGTTTACGATTTTGATGGTTATATGGATATATTTGTGTCATATTAATGATTTTAAAGGTGTAACATGTTTTTAAAGTGACTAGTTTATACTTTTCTCTTTTCTTATGGGGTAGTTGATTTTAATCACGAGAACCCGTTATCAGAATTCTCGCAGGACCCCGGCAATATCATGTTAACTAATAAGATCAAGTTAAAGTGATTTAGATGTTATATTTTCACGATTAAGTGGTCGATCATGTATTGTACTTTCAGAATTATTTCTGACGAATTATGAAAGGAAAAAAGGTAACTCGTGAAATGTGTCCACGACTATATGGATATATTTGTGTCCACGACTTTGATGGTTATATATGGATATATTTGTGTCCACGATTTTGATGATTATTGTGACAACTGGCAAAAAACCGGTAATTTCCGTACTATTTTAATATTATTTATTATCTGCAATTATGTGCTTAAACGTCAACATTTTCTGATTACATGCTATACGTATGAATTCATGCATGTTTTATATTTCAAATATTGCTTTGTGCATCACTTTAAGCGTTGCGCCAGAAAGACTAGTAAACTCGCCGGTAAGACACAATGTGTCAGCAATTCTGCAGAAAGCAGTCAGACAATAGAATTAGGGCCTACGAGTAGGTCCAAAATCTAAAATACATTAAAACCCAAGTATGGATACAAGGGTTAACATATAAACTTTCCGGAAGCAAAACTATGCACTAAAAGACTCCCGAAACTCACTTTAAATGCAGAATTCTGCATAAATCAGCAATAATTCAGCTATAAACAACATTTTAACACTATAATATCATGCAGAATTTATGATTTCGTGTCAAGAATAACTTACAAAGTGTTGGGAATTGAAACTGCCAAAAAAGGGGCTTCATACTTAGTGAAACTGCGCAATTTAGCACTTTAACGAACCATAACGAAACGAACAACCGGACACTATCCGGGACATCAAAATTTGACTAGATGTAATGTTTTTATGATATTAAACTAGTATTGGTGCTAGAACACCTTAAAAATCATAAAAACACCTAAACACACTTAAACTAACTTAAACCTTCTCGTTTGCACTTTAAACCCTCAACTTCCAAAAATTTACATTTTACCCCCCCCCCCCCCCCCTTCACCATAACCGGCCCCAAAGGGACCCCACATACCTTTTGATTATTTTATTTACCTTGTCCCCTTGATTAAGTGCATAAGATCCTAGAGAATATTATGTGTTGGAAACTTTTTTATAAAGGACCTTTAGTAGTAACCATTGCCCAACATCTCACAAAATCACCATCTTCTTCCTTGTTCTCCTTCTTGGTCTCGGCTCAAACACACCCACTTACAATCACCATTTTCACTTCATTACAAAGCAATCCAAGGTCACTAGGAGGTGTATGGAAGCTATCTAAGGAGGCTTGAAGTGCTAGAACTTGAAGGACCTCTTTGTGGAGCTTTTAACCTCTCATTTTCTTCCATATTCATCTTCAACATTCTAGCGCCACTTCCCTAGCCATTAGAGCTAGTAGTAAGCCCCTTGATCACTATATTAGTTCATGTTTATGTTATGTACAAGTCTCACCATCTAAACAACTAAACTTTTAAAGTTAAAAATGAGAAGATCTAACATATTCATGAAGAAGACAAGTGATTATATTAATTTTTAGTGTATGTAATGAAGTTGTTGATGTTATATCTTGTGTTTATGTTTAGATCAAGTATGTTAAGCTTATTAGAAGCTTAGATCTAACAAGTTTAAGGATGGATCTTGAAGGATCCATGGTTAAACTTGAAGATGAATATATGAAGCATTATGTGAACTTGAAAAATGAATTTTCATGCATAAACTTGAAATCTTGAAGAAATAAAGTGTATAAAAACTAACTTTGAAACTAAAACCCATGAAAAGTTTGTTAAAAGTTTAACATAAAGCTTGGTTATGAAAGATCTAAAGATGTTAAGCATGGATCTTGAAAGATCCATGGTGAAACATGTTGCTGAACGTAGTGATCTTTCTAATAAACATAAAAATGGTTTTAGAAGATTATTTTCAAGACTTTGAGACCATAAAACTCATGAGTGAGTTGGTTAGTAAAATAAAGTTTCATAAAAAGTTGGTTAAAAAATTATAAGAACACTTGATTTCAAAAGATCCTTGTATGTGAAGTGTAGATCTAAAAGACTACACATTTTTAACAAAAATCAAGTTCACCATGATGTTTTATATAAAGAAATTAGTATATGTTGTTGGTGAATATTGTTGAAAATTGTTTTTGGTGTTGAAAAGAAAATAAACACATGTTTTGAAAACATGGGAAACCTCCATTTTTATGGTAAACTATGTCAAAATTTTATAAAATTTTGACACTTAGAAAAATATAAGTTATGGTGAAACTTATCCCCCAAAAATTCACCTAAAAATATGTCGCAACCCTCGTCCCCTATCTGTCCGGGAACAGGCGGCCGCGGCCAGTTTAAGTGGTATCGGTGTTTATCAGTTTGGCAAAGGAATTTTTCATCAGGACCGTAGTTAGGAAATATTTTATCAGAGTAAAACACCACACTTTTATATTAATAAACACATGGGTAAAAACCCAAGTTTCAAGTACACACATTTTTATAGGGATAAACCCTATTTTATTTAACAAAACATCTTCTTTATTTTAGGTAACTTTATAGCCACATTTTTCCAAGCCTTCAGTGCTCTCCAGCTGGCTTCTATTTTGGCTTTCACATTTTGTTACCTGAAACGTGTTTAAAAACATTTTGTTAGTGGGAAATACTGGTGAGTGAATCCTAGTTTAATCAAACAGGTTTTATCCTTGTACAGTATTGAGGGCAATCAGCAATTAGATTTGTTTATTTATTCTACCTTAATTACCACCCACGGTATTGTCGACCCGACTTGTGGTCATGCTACTACTCACAGTGCAGGAACAAATTTTGTATACAAAACCCCAACATACCGACGATCATTGTAGAATTACAAATACTCAATCACTGTTTAATTATAATGTAAAGCATTGAGGTTTTGTAAAATAGTTTGCAAAAAGTTTTACAAAAAGGAGATTACTCACATTGCTAGTTTAGACTTTTCCTGATGGTTTCCTGGTTATAATCTAACAATTTAAACAATGCACATGCGTTAGTATCATAACCCAATATTTATATTAGTAATACCCTCCCCGTGACAGAACTCCAACGACTACGTCGGGCAGAACCTCGACAGCCGTTACGGAGCACTAGATTAATCGGGCAGCGTATCTAATACGTAACCGGGGTTATAATAATTACAACGGGGCAGAACTTCGTTAATTAGGGGGTATAACACCTGATTATAACTTCTACACTACAGAAATTCGAGAGAGAAAGTGAATTGTGAGCGACTTCAACTGACAGCCGATGCCATCTATTTATAGGGCCTGATTTCAGGTTTCTCGAGCCCCACGTAGGTTTCAGCCAAGGGCTTCGTGGCCCGCGAGGCTAGCTAGGGTAGGCCCTAGCTTGGCTGATTCGGCCACTAGTCTCGACATAATGCTGCCACGTAGCAGCTCAGGGTGTGCCCTGATATTGACTTGTCGCGTCCCGCGTAAGACTAGGAGAGAGTCTTCGCGGCCCGCCAGAAACTAATAAAACTTGTTTTTATTTTTATTTTAATTTTATAAAGGTATTATGGGCTGTTTATCGTATACGGGGTATATTTTAAGGAGTATAGGGATATTATAAATATATTAGAGGTGTCGGAAAAATTTAGGAGGGTTGTTATATCCTTCCCAAGTGTACTCTGGTCCTCTCTTGGAATCCCACTTCACTTTGACTAGAACTAGTCTTTTGTGCTTGAGATTCTTGACTTTCCTGTCTTCAATTTGTAGAGGCTTCTCTACAAACTTAAGCTTTTCATTTACCTCTATATCCTTAAGAGATACCATTAGTGATTCATCAGCTAGGCACTTTTTGAGATTACATACATGAAATACATCATGTATTCCTACCATTTCCTCTGGCAATTGTAGCTGACAAGCTACTGGTCCTATTCTTCTAATAATCTCAAAAGGTCCAACATACCTGGGGCTTAGCTTTCCCCTTTTGATGAATCTGACAACTCCTTTCCAATGAGAGACTTTTAACAACACTTTATCTCCTACTTGAAATTCCAACGGCTTTCGTCTGTTATCAGCATAACTTTTCTGTCTATCGCGTGCTGCTTTCAGTCGTTCCTTGACTTGAATGATTTTTTCCGTGGTTTCTTGCACTATTTCAGGTCCAGACAATTGCTTTTCTCCAATCTCTGCCCAACAGACTGGAGTTCGGCATTTTCGGCCATAAAGTGCTTCGAATGGTGCAGCATTGATGCTGGTATGATAGCTGTTATTGTAAGAAAATTCTATTAATGGTAAATGATCATCCCAACTTCCTTCGAAATCAATTACACAAGCTCTAAGCATGTCTTCCATTGTTTGAATTGTCCTTTCACTTTGTCTATCTGTTTGTGGATGATAAGCGGTGCTTATATTTAGCTTGGTTCCCATTGCTTTTTGGAAACTTGTCCAAAAATGAGAAGTAAAATGGCTATCTCTATCAGAAACAATAGATAAAGGAATACCGTGTAATGAAACTATTTTATTTACATACAACTTAGCTAATTGTTCCATACCGAATGTTTCCTTCATTGGTAGGAAATGAGCAGACTTGGTTAACCTATCTACAATCACCCAGATTGCATCATTACCTTTGTGACAACCCGCACTAAACCAGGTATCCGTACGACTTAATTAATGATTAATTACTGCTTAATTACTGTGCTTGTTTGAACTAGCTGATGAACTGCTACTTGAATACTGATACATGAACTTACTTGCATCATACTTGCTTGCTGTCACTACATTATTTACATGCTGAACCTTAGTGACAAACATGATGCACAAAAAGCACAGTAGCACTATAACGGATAACCTAATGAACATGCTGATAAAGCCAGCATCAGGCAAACACTGCCTCCAAGGCCATTAAGAGCCTGAGATATTTGGTTACACTAGTAGTGAGTGTAGGAATATAAGGGTTGTGGAACTGCGTCTCTAGGGATAAGTTACAATGACCGGATGTGCCTAAAACGTACTTTAAGTACAAAACACAGCACTTTACAAAAATAATTCAGCTTCTAGCTGACTAATAAAGTGCCAAAACATGGGAAAATACTACCGGACACTTTCTAAAGTGTTGGAAACAAGATGTGTCACTAAAAATGCTAATAACGACACTTTAAAGCTTTAGTAACGCTTTAACGGATTACTATCCAACCAAACAACCGGACTTTACCCGGAACATGAAAATATTATTATTTTCACTATTTATATTTTTCTGAGCCAGTTAGGGTCCCTGATTACCCTAACACCCGCCATAACGCATAACATACAAGTAACTAAGTCTAATACTTAACACTTAACTAACTTAACTTAGTTACCCTAACTAACCTAGTTGAGATCGAACTAACCCCCCCCCCATCCTAACCGGCCTAACTATGGGGGAACATGCTTAGTACTTGGTTTATTATTTAAATCACCATTGTCCCATATCTAAACAACACTAAATCCAATGGTTAATCACTCAACCTTTGCCTATAAGTTCATGTAATTGCACTAAGATCATTCACTTCACCACAACCCAAACTCAAACTCTCTCCCTCTCTTATTCACTTTCGGCCGAGACCCCCACCCACCCTCATCATACTTTCGGTTTTGGTTCTTGCTTTTCCAACACCATACAAGCATAGGAGGTCACGTATTAGGAGTCTTGGTGCACTCGGAGTTCGAAGGACCTCTTTCTTTGGCTTTTATCCACCCGTTTTTCGTCAAGAATCTTCCCTAGCCTCGAGCTAGAGGTATAACACTTAAAACTCATTTTTAAACTATACTAAGGTGGTTAAAAGGATTTGTGTCGGTTAAATATCGTTAACATACAATTTGATGCACAAAAGTCTATTAAAACATGAAAAATGGTGGTTAATAGCATTTAAGTGGTGTAAAAGTTGTAGTATTTGAAATATGTGGTTATTTAGACCCGATCTATGTTGTGGTAGCTCGGATCACCGTTTAACCCGGTTTGGTAAGATCATGGATCTTAACATAAGCTTGTTTTGAATGATACAAGGGTTAAAAGGTGAAACTCTACCACACATGAAACATGAACTTGTGTAAAAATGTTTTAACATGTACAATAGTGTTTAAAACTAGCAGATCTACGTATCTGCAAGTGGTATTTTCAAAGGACCACGCGTCAAAGAAATCATGTTTTCTAAAAGACGGATCTTACACTAACAAACATGATTTTTATAAACCACAAGTGTGTAAACACTTGTGAAATGAAAAGATCCGACAAAGAACTAGTTTTGTCAAATGTTACTAAAAGTTGTAAAGACGGATTCCTCTAAACACGAGGTTTTTACGAGATCAAAGTTACTTTATATAAAGATCTACAAAATATAATGGGATTTACACTATAGTTGCGGAAAAACTACAAGTTCATGCGATTATGCGATTCACATACTTGTCAACTAGTTTGATGTGTCGGAAATTGTTTGATTGAATAAAGAAGTTGTTGAATTGATTTTGTAAAAGAAAATGATACGCTTGAAAGCGTGGCCACCTCCAGTTACAGAGGAAACTCTGGCGAAATTTTCCTAAAAACCTAACACTTAGAACTATTTACGCTACAAGTGTTAGAATTATTTTTGACATATTTTCGAAACATAAATTTCGCCATGACTTTATTTACTAAATATTCGGAGGTGGGATTTTCACAAGATTTAACGTGATAAATATATATATTTTTTTCACACACTGTTTATGATTATTTTGTGGAAATACATAAATATTATTTTTAGGAGTAAAAATAATATTTACAAACGTTAACGATTCCAAAATAATACGAACGCTTTCACCATGAATATATATAAGTTACACCGGTAATTATATTACCACTCGATTGTAAAACGTAACTTACGCACATGTATGGTATCCCCCATCCTTGGGAAGGAGTTTAACTACCAAGTATATACAGAATGTAAACACGAAATAGTTGCCTAACTATTTCCCAATAACTTAAACTATAAAGCTAAGGCACGGCCGTCCGTCTAATAAAATTAGCACTTGTAGGTCGTCGCACAGCTTTCTGATTTGGAGTACTTGGTAGAGACGCACAGACTGTGAGTTCATGTCCCCCTTTTCTCTAACTGTTTTCAGTTTTCTTAACTGCGGGGGTGAAATACATGTTACTTTGTTTACAAGTACTATTATACACGGTATGTTAACGTAAGGAGGTTTACTACTTAGATCATGTGAATGGGTAGGCAGAACACCGAGGGACTTAAGCGGTAGATCTATCTGGGTGTAGCGAGCCCAACTCTAGGCCCAACAGAACGGACCTCTGAGAGGACCAACAGAACGGACCTTGAGTGACTTGGTTGCCCGACGCATAAATCAGCTAGGGTTGAGTCTTCCTACTTGCATTTCACACATGCTAATGGCCTTGCAAACCATTGGTGATCTCTTTTCCTTACACTGCTACATACCAGGGAACTTTTATACTTACAAGTGTTTTACATACTCACTTACACATGAACTCGCTCAACATTATTGTTGATTTTTCAACTTACATGTATTTCAGGAAATTAACAGGATCTGGCACGGTATGTTATGTTTTCCCGCTGCATAAGGGTTCCAAGGTCATCCCAGTTTAGGAAATGTGACTCTTTCCTGGACAAGTCACAACTCTTAAACTGCGTTTATCTCATGTTGATGTTTATGTTGTTCAAGAAAATGTTTTATGTTACGATGTTGTAAGTCTTTAAGACAATGGTGTGTTACTCTGGTTTTAAAACTTAATTCAAACAAGATGATCTTGCATGATTTTATTTCATATAGCTTTGTTATGGTTAAGCTATGGTATTAAGAAGTCACACCAAAATTAACCACGCTTCCGCAAAGCCAGGGTGTGACAGCTTGGTATCAGAGCTCTGATCATAGCGAACTAGGATTCCTTCTCGAGTCTAGACTATGATCACTAGGGCTCTCACGAAAACATTTTTCTGCATACCACTTAAGTCCAGATCCAAAACTTTTTACAAACAAATGTTGAGCACATTTTATTATTTATAGGCTCAGCCTGGAGGGCTGAGGCTCGGTCTGGAGGATCGAGGCTCGGTCTAGGTGACCGAGGTAGTTGAGTACGATGATTTATTATAGGCTCAGCTTGGAGGGCTGAGGCTCGGTCTGGAGGATCGAGGCTCGGTCTAGGTGACCGAGGTAGTTGAACACGTTGATTTATTATAGGCTCAGCCTGGAGGGCTGAGGCTCGGTCTGGAGGATCGAGGCTTGGTCTAGGTGACCAAGGTAGTTGGCTAGGAAGAGTAGGCTCAGCCATGAAGGCTGAGGCTCGGTCAAGGGGACCGAGGCTCGATCTAAGAGGTCGAGGTGGAGGATAGAGCAGTCTTAAAGACTGGGAGAAATTGGCTAGTGAGACTAGGAGAATTATTTCATTGGCTAACATGTTTATATGATTATATGATTGATTATCATACGTATATGTGTTTGTGTTACAAACGTCATGCTTTTATCATGTACTAGAAAGATGGACACTACGAATCCCATGGCCATAGTATCAGACGACATAGTTTCATCGAAGCACGAGGTGTACATTTCCGATACTACCGGCTCAGACAATGACGACTTTCAGCCCTTTTGCACTGCCTGAAGTCGTAGCAGAGCCTACTGATGGCCATCTTGTTGGGAATTTGCCCCCTGGCCGCTTATTCTGTTGATGATATGCCCTCCCGACGTGGCCTCTGACGACGATAACGATCTACTGGAGGAGGACCCATTCGAGGGCAGGGCCCTATTGCTGCTGGTATTAGACTACTGCATGCGGACGCTTCTGCAGGGGAAACTCATGCCCATTCCCCTATCCCAGACTCATTTGAGTTTCTGACATCCGCATCTTTGCATACACAGGGAGTGCAGCACCACTCACACGACGCCGACCCTGATATGGCATCATCAGCTACACCGGATCCCGCCCACAGCTTTGAGTTGATCACGATATTGAGGTTGATCCTGCTTTTCCACCTGGTTTTGATCCAGACCATGACCTTGAGTTCATACGCTTAGACCGGCCCTTGGAGGATCCTGTAACCCCCTGTGTTTGTGATCCAGCTGATCTTGAGATGGAGTTTTTGATCCGGAGCCGGCCGTGGCCCCTGAGCCAGGCGCTGCTCCTGACCCCGCATTGGAGCGTGACCCTGTTCATGCCAATGCACCTACTGTTGCTCCTTGATTGATCATCTGCTTGGACGAGAGAAAATTTGGGGTAACTGTGCAAGACAATTTATTATTACGGGGGCCCACGTAATAACGATTTGTAGTGCACAGGAATCCTGGTGAACTCTGCGGGTCAAGCTAATGATAACCAATGCAGCAGGAAATAACTTAAACACGAATGACCAAGGCGATGTAGCCTCGAGTTCATTCTATTACGAGCAACAAGCCAAATTGGCAAGCCTATGTGAAGGCTCAGAAATTTACTCCCCCACTCATACAGTGAGTATATTTGTGTGTGAAATTGGGTGATTACATGATGGCTTATGTTGCTATATACACCTCATAGGCAATTGAAACGTTGTCTAACCCGCTTCACACCACCTCGACAAAAGGGAATGTCACCCAGATGCGACACAAACACCAGTACGTTGCCAAGGATAGAAGCCGAGCTGCAAGAACGCATCTCACAGATAAATGCACGACATGAAGCCCTCCGCTCTAAGTACAATGATGGTATTACTGGAAATAACCCTCCAACTGGCTGCACCTATAAACAGTTCCTGAACTGCAAGCCTTTGAACTTTGACGGAACAGGAGGCACCGTTGCATTTGTTCGTTGGTCCGAAAAGACCGACTCCATTCTAAGAACGAGTAACTGTTCGCCCCAACAGAGTGTTACCTATATCTCGGGGATATTTCTAGATGGCACACTCTCTTAATGGAACCTCCAGGTTCAGACCCTTGGCACAGACGCTGCTTATGCACTGAGCTGGGACGAGCTCAAGGAAACGATTGAGAAGAAATGTTGCTTTAAGACTGGAATTTAGAAGCTTGAGGTGGAGTTCAGGAATTTGAAAATGGACGAACCAGAAATTCCTGAACTTGTCCAGCGATCGCACGACTTATCTAGGGTCGCCCCCCCTACTTAGTCAAACCGGAGTTCAAAAGGATTGAACGATTCATTTGGACACTTGCACCCCAGATCAGGGGTATGGTTACTACCTTAAAGCCCTCAACCATTGCAGAAGCTATCAATATGGGTGATCTATTTATAACATGAGATGTTATGTGTTGATATTGTCATATACTTACACTCTACTTATTATGGCCTGACCAACTTAAACCATCTTTTAGAAGATGCCGCCAAGACGTGAGACACGCATGCCTACTAATGAGGCAGAGCTACAACAAGTCATTGCCGCTGCCATAGCACAGTATGCAGCATCTCAGCCCGGAACGAGCGAAAGTATTAACCAAGGCAATAACAATCCACCTCACGGTAATACTAAGTCATTAAGACACACCGTGACCTAACTGGATATCTCTAGCAATAATGCTAATGCCAAACGTATGTTATAACGTATGTGCAGGATGCACCTACAAGCAGTTTCTAGACTGCAAACCGGTCAACTTCGATGGCACTGGAGGTGCTGTCGCCTTTGTTTGTTGGGCTGAGAAAACCGAATCTATTCTTCGCATGAGCAAGTGCGCGCTGGATCAGCAAGTCACCTATATCTCAGGGCTGTTTCTAGATGGAGCCCTATCCTGGTGGAATCTACAAGTACAGACACTAGGCGAAGCTGCTGCCTACGCGTTAACCTGGACCGAACTGAAAGAACTTATGCGCAAAAAGTACTGTTCCCGCGCAGAAATCCAGAGATTGGAGACCGAGTTTTGGCACTTGAAAATGGACGGTCCAAAGATAGCAGAATACGTTCAAAGGTTCCATGACTTATCGCATGTGGTACCCTACATGGTCACTCCCGAGTTCAAGAGAATTGAACGCTTCATCTGGGGATTAGCTCCTCAAATCATAAGCATGGTAACCTCATCCAAGCCTGCAACCATTACTGAGGCGATTGATTTGAGCGTGGCTCTCACAGAAGAGGCCATCCGCCTGAACAAGTTTGATGAGATCAAGACGAAGAAGGCAGAGACTCACGTCGAGTCATCAGGGGGTAACAAACGGAAGTTCTCAAACTTCAAGCAGGGCGCTAGTGTAGTGGTTAAGAAAGGAGGGTCAGACACGCCAGCTCAGGTTACAGCTGGTAGAGGAGAGAAAGGAAGAGGATACATGGGCGCCCAGCCCAAATGCAATACCTGCCAACGCCACCATTCTGGTCAATGTGGGCTAAAAGTATGCGAAGTATGTGGGAAACGTGGTCACTTGAAGGACACTTGTTGGGCCCCTGCCGGTCGGGGAGGCCAGGGAGGATATGGAAACAGAAACAATAATCGTGGTAGTATTGGGGATCGCCCGCAAGGAAACAATTGAGGAGACGGAAATCGAGGCAACAATGCTAACCAAGCGGGCGCTGTGAATCGTAATCAGAGGAATGATCAAGCTGGTGGGAACGGGCAAAGACTTGGATGCTATAACTGCGGTGATATCGGGCATTTTAAGAAGAACTGTCCAGACCTAAACCAAGCCCATGGAAGAGTGTTCCAACTCGAAGCAAGGGAAGCGCGCCAGGACCCCAATGTTGTTACTGGTACGTTCCCTGTGAACCAACGCTATGCATCCGTTTTATTTGATACTGGTGCCGATTATAGCTTCGTAT
Organism: Helianthus tuberosus; assembly: GCA_030545235.1. Classification (NCBI taxonomy): domain Eukaryota; kingdom Viridiplantae; phylum Streptophyta; class Magnoliopsida; order Asterales; family Asteraceae; genus Helianthus; species Helianthus tuberosus. The sequence continues at coordinate 205,548,451 of CM060369.1, forward strand.
CGTTAGAGTTTAAGAGTATGCTTGGTCTAGCCGCTAATAAGTTAGATATTCCCTACTCGGTCGAATTAGCCAATGGAAAGTTAGTTGAAGCCAATGAAGTTATCAGGGGTTGTGTGATCGAATTAGGAGAACGTGAGTTTGCTCTAGATCTACTACCAGTCCAGTTGGGAAGCTTCGACGTAGTGGTAGGAATGGATTGGTTATCAGGCAACAAGGCTGAGATAGTATGTCACGAGAAAGTTGTTCGTATCCCAACCGATGATGGTGAGACAATTGTGGTACACGGAGAGAAGCGTGACACGCCGCTAAGGATTATCAGTTGCTTGAAAGCAAGAAAGTGTTTGCAGAAAGGATGTGTTGCTTTTCTGGCACACATTGTGGATAAAAGGCTGCTGAGCCAAGAATCGAAGACATCCCTGTCGTAAGGGAGTATCCGGAAGTCTTCCCAGAAGACTTGCCTGGACTGCCACCTCAGAGGCAAGTAGAGTTTCACATTGACTTAGTTCCAGGCGCCGCGCCTGTGGCTAAGGCACCGTATAGACTTGCTCCGTCTGAGATGCAGGAACTGTCAACACAACTTCAAGAGTTGTTAGACAAGGGTTTTATCCGACCAAGCTTCTCGCCTTGGGGAGCTCCGGTCCTGTTTGTCAAGAAGAAGGACGGTAGTTTTCGAATGTGCATTGACTACCAGGAGTTAAACAAGCTAACGATCAAGAATAGATATCCCCTGCCAAGAATCAACGATCTGTTTGACCAGCTGCAAGGCTCAAGCTTTTATTCTAAGATCGACCTTCGATCTGGATATCACCAGTTAAGGATACAAGAGGAAAGTATCCCAAAGACAGCCTTCAGGACTCGTTATGGGCACTACGAGTTCCTAGTTATGCCGTTTGGTTTGACAAACGCACCTGCAGTCTTTATGGATTTGATGAATAGAGTTTGCAAGCCGTATTTGGATAAGTTCGTGATTGTGTTCATCGACGACATTTTAATTTATTCAAAGACGAAGGCTGAACATGAGCAACATCTTAGAGCCATTCTAGAGCTACTGAAGAAGGAACAGCTGTATGCCAAATTCTCCAAGTGCGAATTTTGGCTACGTGAAGTCCAGTTTCTTGGACATGTGGTTAATGGAAATGGAATCCATGTTGATCCCACAAAGATCGAGGCGATCAAGGATTGGGAAACGCCAAAGACGCCAACCGAGATTCGACAATTCTTGGGTTTGGCTGGCTATTATCGAAGGTTCATTAAGAATTTTTCAAAGATCGCTCAACCATTGACGCTCCTCACCCAGAAAGATAAGAAGTTTGATTGGGGAATCAAACAGGAAGAAGCATTCCAGATACTGAAGGATAAGCTCTGCAATGCGCCAATCTTAGCACTACCGGAAGGTACTGATGATTTTGTGGTATACTGCGACGCATCGCGCCAAGGATTGGGTTGCGTGTTGATGCAATGCCAAAAGGTTATTGCTTACGCATCGCGTCAGTTGAAAGTGCACGAAAAGAACTATACCACACACGATTTGGAGCTCGGCGCAGTGGTTTTTGCTTTAAAGATCTGGAGACACTACCTTTATGGTACGAAGTGTACAATCTTTACAGATCACAAGAGCCTACAGCATATATTCAACCAGAAGGAGTTGAATATGAGGCAAAGACGATGGGTTGAGTTGCTGAACGATTACGACTGCGAGATAAAGTATCATCCAGGGAAGGCGAACGTGGTCGCCGATGCCCTAAGTCGTAAAGAGAGAATCAAGCCCATAAGGGTTAGAGCTTTGGAAATGATTATACAAACCGACCTTTCCTTGCGCATTCGTACTGCACAGAAAGAAGCCCTTAAGGAAGGAAACAGGGAAGAAGAATATCTCCGCGGGATGGAGAAGCTTTTGGTACCAAACGAGGAAGGGACATTATGTTTTGAGAAAAGAATTTGGGTTCCTCTGTTTGGTGATTTAAGGAAGGTTATTTTCGATGAAGCTCACAAATCACGGTACTCTATCCATCCTGGAGCGGATAAGATGTACCAGGACCTCAAAGATTATTATTGGTGGCCTAGGATGAAAGGCGACGTTGCTGTTTACGTGAGCAAATGTTTAACGTGCGCTAAGGTCAAGGCAGAATACCAGAAGCCTTCAGGACTTCTGCAACAACCTGAGATTCCCAAGTGGAAATGGGAACAAATCTCAATGGATTTTGTTACAAAATTGCCAAGAACGCCAAGAGGCCATGATATGATTTGGGTAATAGTTGACCGTCTAACAAAGTCCGCACACTTTCTGCCAATCAAAGAGAAAGACAGCACTAGTAAACTTGCGGAAATTTACATGAGAGAGATCGTCGCACGTCATGGAGTGCCTCTCTCAATCATCTCTGATAGAGACGGAAGGTTTGTGTCAAGGATATGGCAATCCTTCCAAGAAGCCTTTGGCTCACAGTTGAATCTGAGCACTGCGTTTCATCCGCAAACTGACGGCCAGAGCGAGCGAACGATACAAACTTTAGAAGACATGCTGAGGGCATGTGTTATGGATTTGGGTGGTAGCTGGGACAGGCATTTGCCTTTGGTCGAATTTTCATACAACAACAGCTACCACACCAGTATTGGTGTCGCGCCATTTGAAGCCCTTTACGGACGCAAGTGCCGATCACCCCTATGTTGGTCTGACGCAGGTGATAGGCAGCTTGCTGGTCCCGAAATCGTCCAAGAGACGACAGACAAGATTGCGCAAATTCTTAAACGCATCGAAGCAGCTCGCTACAGACAAAAGGCCTATGCGGATCCAAACCGGAAACATGTGGATTTTCAAGTTGGAGAAATGGTGCTATTGAAAGTATCACCCTGGAAGGGGGTGGCACGCTTTGGGAAGCGTGGGAAGTTAAATCCGCGCTACATTGGTCCTTTCAGAATTCTGGAAAGAATAGGACTAGTAGCATACAAGTTGGACCTACCTGCTGAACTGAATGGTGTTCACGATACATTTCATGTATCCAACCTGAAGAAAAGTCCAACTCAAGTTGACGTTGCCATTCCCATCGACGAGATTCATATTGACGACACGCTCCACTTCGTTGAAGAACCTGTTGAGGTCACGGATTGGAAAGTGAACAAGACCCGCCGGAGCAGTGTCAAGCTCGTCAAAGTTCGTTGGAATGCCAGACATGGTCCTGAATTCACCTGGGAACGTGAGGACCGGATGAAAGAGAAATACCCCCACCTTTTTCCTAAGAACCCTGCATCTACAAGCAGAACTTAAATTTCGGGACGAAATTTATTTAACGGGGGGAGAATGTGACAACCCGCACTAAACCAGCTATCCGTACGACTTAATTAATGATTAATTACTGCTTAATTACTGTGCTTGTTTGAACTAGCTGATGAACTGCTACTTGAATACTGATACATGAACTTACTTGCATCATACTTGCTTGCTGTCACTACATTATTTACATGCTGAACCTTAGTGACAAACATGATGCACAAAAAGCACAGTAGCACTATAACGGATAACCTAATGAACATGCTGATAAAGCCAGCATCAGGCAAACACTGCCTCCAAGGCCTGTAAGAGCCTGAGATATTTGGCTACACTAGTAGTGAGTGTAGGAATATAAGGGTTGTGGAACTGCGTCTCTAGGGATAAGTTACAATGACCGGATGTGCCTAAAACGTACTTTAAGTACAAAACACAGCACTTTGAAAAATAATTCAGCTTCTAGCTGACTAATAAAGTGCCAAAACATGGGAAAATACTACCGGACACTTTCTAAAGTGTTGGAAACAAGATGTGTCACTAAAAATGCTAATAACGACACTTTAAAGCTTTAGTAACGCTTTAACGGATTACTATCCAACCAAACAACCGGACTTTACCCGGAACATGAAAATATTATTATTTTCACTATTTATATTTTTCTGAGCCAGTTAGGGTCCCTGATTACCCTAACACCCGCCATAACGCATAACATACAAGTAACTAAGTCTAATACTTAACACTTAACTAACTTAACTTAGTTACCCTAACTAACCTAGTTGAGATCGAACTAACCCCCCCCCCCATCCTAACCGGCCTAACTATGGGGGAACATGCTTAGTACTTGGTTTATTATTTAAATCACCATTGTCCCATATCTAAACAACACTAAATCCAATGGTTAATCACTCAACCTTTGCCTATAAGTTCATGTAATTGCACTAAGATCATTCACTTCACCACAACCCAAACTCAAACTCTCTCCCTCTCTTATTCACTTTCGGCCGAGACCCCCACCCACCCTCATCATACTTTCGGTTTTGGTTCTTGCTTTTCCAACACCATACAAGCATAGGAGGTCACGTATTAGGAGTCTTGGTGCACTCGGAGTTCGAAGGACCTCTTTCTTTGGCTTTTATCCACCCGTTTTTCGTCAAGAATCTTCCCTAGCCTCGAGCTAGAGGTATAACACTTAAAACTCATTTTTAAACTATACTAAGGTGGTTAAAAGGATTTGTGTCGGTTAAATATCGTTAACATACAATTTGATGCACAAAAGTCTATTAAAACATGAAAAATGGTGGTTAATAGCATTTAAGTGGTGTAAAAGTTGTAGTATTTGAAATATGTGGTTATTTAGACCCGATCTATGTTGTGGTAGCTCGGATCACCGTTTAACCCGGTTTGGTAAGATCATGGATCTTAACATAAGCTTGTTTTGAATGATACAAGGGTTAAAAGGTGAAACTCTACCACACATGAAACATGAACTTGTGTAAAAATGTTTTAACATGTACAATAGTGTTTAAAACTAGCAGATCTACGTATCTGCAAGTGGTATTTTCAAAGGACCACGCGTCAAAGAAATCATGTTTTCTAAAAGACGGATCTTACACTAACAAACATGATTTTTATAAACCACAAGTGTGTAAACACTTGTGAAATGAAAAGATCCGACAAAGAACTAGTTTTGTCAAATGTTACTAAAAGTTGTAAAGACGGATTCCTCTAAACACGAGGTTTTTACGAGATCAAAGTTACTTTATATAAAGATCTACAAAATATAATGGGATTTACACTATAGTTGCGGAAAAACTACAAGTTCATGCGATTATGCGATTCACATACTTGTCAACTAGTTTGATGTGTCGGAAATTGTTTGATTGAATAAAGAAGTTGTTGAATTGATTTTGTAAAAGAAAATGATACGCTTGAAAGCGTGGCCACCTCCAGTTACAGAGGAAACTCTGGCGAAATTTTCCTAAAAACCTAACACTTAGAACTATTTACGCTACAAGTGTTAGAATTATTTTTGACATATTTTCGAAACATAAATTTCGCCATGACTTTATTTACTAAATATTCGGAGGTGGGATTTTCACAAGATTTAACGTGATAAATATATATATTTTTTTCACACACTGTTTATGATTATTTTGTGGAAATACATAAATATTATTTTTAGGAGTAAAAATAATATTTACAAACGTTAACGATTCCAAAATAATACGAACGCTTTCACCATGAATATATATAAGTTACACCGGTAATTATATTACCACTCGATTGTAAAACGTAACTTACGCACATGTATGGTATCCCCCATCCTTGGGAAGGAGTTTAACTACCAAGTATATACAGAATGTAAACACGAAATAGTTGCCTAACTATTTCCCAATAACTTAAACTATAAAGCTAAGGCACGGCCGTCCGTCTAATAAAATTAGCACTTGTAGGTCGTCGCACAGCTTTCTGATTTGGAGTACTTGGTAGAGACGCACAGACTGTGAGTTCATGTCCCCCTTTTCTCTAACTGTTTTCAGTTTTCTTAACTGCGGGGGTGAAATACATGTTACTTTGTTTACAAGTACTATTATACACGGTATGTTAACGTAAGGAGGTTTACTACTTAGATCATGTTAATGGGTAGGCAGAACACCGAGGGACTTAAGCGGTAGATCTATCTGGGTGTAGCGAGCCCAACTCTAGGCCCAACAGAACGGACCTCTGAGAGGACCAACAGAACGGACCTTGAGTGACTTGGTTGCCCGACGCATAAATCAGCTAGGGTTGAGTCTTCCTACTTGCATTTCACACATGCTAATGGCCTTGCAAACCATTGGTGATCTCTTTTCCTTACACTGCTACATACCAGGGAACTTTTATACTTACAAGTGTTTTACATACTCACTTACACATGAACTCGCTCAACATTATTGTTGATTTTTCAACTTACATGTATTTCAGGAAATTAACAGGATCTGGCACGGTATGTTATGTTTTCCCGCTGCATAAGGGTTCCAAGGTCATCCCAGTTTAGGAAATGTGACTCTTTCCTGGACAAGTCACAACTCTTAAACTGCGTTTATCTCATGTTGATGTTTATGTTGTTCAAGAAAATGTTTTATGTTACGATGTTGTAAGTCTTTAAGACAATGGTATGTTACTCTGGTTTTAAAACTTAATTCAAACAAGATGATCTTGCATGATTTTATTTCATATAGCTTTGTTATGGTTAAGCTATGGTATTAAGAAGTCACACCAAAATTAACCACGCTTCCGCAAAGCCAGGGTGTGACAACCTTTTCGTGTCTTGGGTAATTTGGTAACAAAATCCATTGTTATCAATTCCCATTTCCATACAGCCATTTCCAATTGTTGCAGCAAACCTGAGGGTTTCTGATGTTCAGCTTTGATCTGTGAACATGTTAAACACTTAGCAACATAAGCTGCTATATCCTTTTTCATTCCTATCCATCAGAAATTGTTTCGTAAATCTTGATACATCTTATCACTTCTAGGAAGTATCGTATATTTAGACTTATGGGCTTCGTCTAATATTTTGTGGCGTAGGTTTCCTAATTTAGGTATCCACATCCTTTTCTTATGGAATCTCCAAATTCCATCTGTTCCTTGTTCTAATTCTTTAATCATACCTTTCAATTTCTCAGTATCGTCCTTGATAACTGATTCATGTGCTTCTCTAATTTCTTCATTTAAATCTACTTGCAGATTTAGTTTAAGAGAACGTACTCTTTTTGGCTTTTCATGATACTTTCGACTTAAAGCATCAGCAACTATGTTAGCCTTTCCTTCATGATACTGGATATTACAATCATAATCACTAAGAAGTTCCATCCAGTGTCTTTGTCTCATATTCAGCTCTTTTTGCCCAAAAATGTACCTTAAACTCTTATGATCAGTGAAGACAACGAATTTATTTCCATATAAATAGTGTCTCCAAATCTTAAGGGCAAAAATTATAGCTCCTAACTCTAAACCTTTTGGCGTTGCATCAACACACATCCATAACCTAACTTAGAAGCGTCACAGTAGACTTCAAGGTCTTCAGTTCCTTTTAGTAACGCTAGTATGGGTGCGTTGGTTAATCTTTGCTTAAGAATTCTAAAGTATTCTTCTTGTTTTGATCCCCATTCACACTTAACAGATTTACAGTTTAGCTTAGTCAAGGGAATGGCTATTCTAGAAAAATCTTGAATAAACCTTCTATAATAACCGGCCAGTCCTAGAAAACTTCTAACCTCTGTTGGCGACTTAGGGACTTTCCATTTAGTAATTGCCTCAATCTTTGTGGAATCTACATGGTTAACTAAATGTCCAAGAAACTGCACTTCTTTTAACCAAAACTCACATTTCGAAAATTTAGCGTAAAGCTTTTCTTTCCTCAGCAAGTTTAAAAGTATATACAGATGCGCTGCATGTTCCTTTTCACTTTTAGATTAAATCAGAATATTATCTATAAAGACAATTATGAATTTATCCAAATATGGCTAGCATATTCGGTTCATCATGTCCATAAATGCTGCTGGGGCATTGGTTAAACCAAATGGCATGACAGTAAATTCATAATGGCCATACCTTGTTCTGAAAGCGGTCTTAGGAATGTCCTCTTCCTGTACCTTTAATTGATGATATCCTGAGCGTAGATCGATCTTTGAGAAAAATCGAGCTCCTTGCAGTTGATCAAATAGATCATCGATTCTCGGTAATGGGTACCGATTTTTAATCGTGACCTTATTTAATTCACGGTAATCAATGCACATATGCATTGATCCGTCTTTCTTCTTGACGAACAAGATCGGTGCTCCCCATGGTGAGGAGCTTGGCTGTATGAATCCTTTTTCTAACAGTTCGTCTAACTGTTTCTTTAATTCTTGCATTTCTGCAGGTGCCAAACGGTAAGGTGCTTTGGCAATTGGCGCTGTTCCTGGTAGCAGATGAATTCTGAATTCGACTTCCCTGTCTGGCGGTAGTCCTGGTAATTCTTCTGGAAATACATCTGAAAATTCTGACACTACAGGAATATCTTTTAATTCTTTTCCCTTAGGGTTAATGATTATGGAAATCATATACACTATTGATCCCTTTCTTGCACAACTTGCAGTTTTCATCACGGAGATGAATTTTGTGTGTCTGGTTGGCTTATCTCCTTTAATTGTGATCTCTTCACCCTTTGGTGAATTTACTTGTATTGATTTTTGATCACATGGAATACTAGCTTTATTGGCTATTAACCAATCCATTCCTAATACAATATCAAATCCTGCCAGATTCATTGGGTAAAGATTTGCAATAAACTTTTGATTTAAAATTTCTATTCTTGCTCCCTGCAAGATTTTGGAAATCTTAATGGTTTCTCCATTTGCTGTTTCTACTAGACATTCTTGTTGGAGTTTAGTTAATGGTTGATTGAGAATTTTGCAAAATGAAGTATTAATAAAATTTTGGTTTGCACCAGAGTCAAATAATACTTTAGCAAAAACATCATTAACTAAAAACGTACCGGCAATCACGTCTGGGATCATCTTTGCTTCTTCTGCAGTCAAAACAAATGCTCTAGCATTTTTAGTAGTCTTGTTGTTCATGGCCAGAGCTAGTTTTGGACAATTCGTCCTGATATGTCCTTTTTCTCCACAGTTGAAGCATACACCGTTACTGGGTTTCTTCCTGCAATCTTCCTCCTTGTGTCCTGGTATTTTGCAGTAGTTGCAGTAGGTAGAGCATCTTCCAGACTACTTCTTCTTACAGGTTTTGCAGTAGGGTGCAGAGGTAGAACCTATATTTTTCCCACGGTTTGAATTACCGTAGCGAAATTCCGGGGTAAGCCTTTGGGCTAAGTTCCTCCTCTGGTTCTCTTCTTGCGTACGTACCAGTTCATCAGTCAAGGTGTTTGCTAGTTCTACAGCTTCTTCTATAGTTGGAGGTCTAGCTGCCTTGACTACATGTCTAATTTCACCAATTAATCCCCAGATGTAACGGGAGATTAACACTGGTTCTGGTGATGCTAGGGTTGGCACTATTCTTGCATATTCAAAGAATGTAGTAGTGTAACCCTTGCTGTCTACTTCAGTCATTCTAAGGTTTAAGAATTTGTTAGCTATCTACTCCTTTTCATTAGGAGGACAGATTTTCCTTTCCACCATATTCTTAAACTCAATCCATTCCATATTATAAACCCTGTCATTTCCCCGAGACTGGAGGATAGTGTTCCACCATTCTAGAGCTGCATTCTTAAACAGATTGGAAGCAAACATTATCTTACCTTCTTCTGCACACTTGCTTATTTTTAAGACTGCCTCAATCTTTTCTAACCAGCGTAGAGCTGCAATGGCTCGTTCATTGCCAGAGAATTCGATTGGTTTACAAGACCAGAATTCTTTATAAGAACAACCATAAGACATGGTTCTTCTTCTTTTTGGAATTGGCAATCGAATTAACGGTCCATTGTTCACGCTGTGATCAGGTTCAGTATGTGTTCGCTTACTCCCACTATTATTGTTATTATTTTATGCTTCCTTAACATTTTGAATGATAGCTGGCATAGCATCTCTAATTCCTTGGGATACTATATGTCGAATAGCACTGTTATTTATCTGGTTTTCATTAATCTGGTTTTCCTGATTCGTGTTGTCGGCCATCTGGATTTTAAACATTTACTAAGTATTAATATCATAAAATAATATTGAATGCGAATAATCAAACAACAACATATTGATCCAAAATCGTCGTCATTGCGACCTTTACTCTATTTTATATTATGCATCTATATCTATTACAAACCATAAATAAAAATACAATACTAGTATGCATTAATAATTATAGGGTTATATGTCTTAGTTTGGAAAATATTAAAAAAAATTCAAACATACTCACATATATATTTATATATTATTATTACTACTACTACTACTACTACTACTACTACTACTACTACTGATAGGGGTTCATCCAGAATTGCATATTATGCTCGTCATATTTCCCGACGAGTCGTTCCCCTATCTGTCTCATCCTCTCACTTCCTTCTAGGATTTCCTCACCAAAGGTTCGGAGTTCCTGTAGGTTCTCAGTATTCATGGGTGGGGCTGGGGCTGGGGCTGGTATTGGGTCAGGAAACTGGGGCATAGGTTCTTCCTGAGGGTACAGGTTCTCTAGAATCTCCCTGATATATTGGTCATTATCATAATAGGGATCTAGAGGGTCAAGGTCTGAGTAGGGTCCTACTAGATCTTGCATGGGCTCCTCTATTGGGATTGGGTATCTTTGCTGGTAATCCCTGTGGTCGTCAAACCACGGGTCGTAGTCTGGAGGATGGGGTGCTGGTATTCTAGGGATTTCAGCTGGGTCTAGGTCAGGTAGTAGGTTCTGATCAGCTGGGTCATTCTCTACTTCCATGGATTGTGTCGGGAACAACTGCATTGGTTGGGGTGATATAAGTTGTTCTAGATTAGGGTCGGCAGCGGTGGTAGCTAATATATGAAAATTAGCTAGTCTTCTATTAAGTATATCCTGGGTTTGCACATTCATTTCTCTATTGGTCGCTGCTAAGGCCCTTTGCTGTTGTAGTTTTCTCATCATCTTTCTACGCTCATGAGCTCCTCTGCTAAACCATCCTCTCTTCTTGGGAGGGAATGGCTCTTCAGATTGTGCTTTGAACACGAAAATCCCTTCTTCGGTATCAGCCGAATACCCCAAGGGGGTAGACTGTGAAGAGGTTCCTTCGTCCCTAGGAGAGTGGGACAACTGACGGTAAGCGTCCGAAGTTCCTTGATCACTCATACTGTAAACTAACAAATTGTCAAATAACACAAAATAATAATATACATGTATACACATTATTGATTATTTCCTAACAAAATTTTTAATTTCAATGTCAGCAGAACACCTCTTTGGCTAAAATCAGTGGCTAGGCTCTGATACCACCTTCTGTCGCAACCCCCGTCCCCTATCTGTCCGGTAACGGGCGGTCGCGGCCAGTTTCAGTGGTATCGGTGTTTATCAGTTTGGCAGCGGAATTTTTCATCAGGACCGTAGTTAGGAAATATTTTATCAGAGTAAAACACCACACTTTTATATTAATAAACACATGGGTAAAAACCCAAGTTTCAAGTACACACATTTTTATAGGGATAAACCCTATTTTATTTAACAAAACATCTTCTTTATTTTAGGTAACTTTATAGCTACATTTTTCCAAGCCTTCAGTGCTCTCCAGCTGGCTTCTATTTTGGCTTTCACATTTTGTTACCTGAAACGCGTTTAAAAACATTTTGTTAGTGGGAAATGCTGGTGAGTGAATCCCAGTTTAATCAAACAGGTTTTATCCTTGTACAGTATTGAGGGCAATCAGCAATTACATTTGTTTATTTATTCTACCTTAATTACCACCCAGGGTACTGTCGACCCGACTTGTGGTCATGCTACTACTCACAGTGTAGTAACAAATTTTGTATACAAAACCCCAACATACCGACGATAATTGTAGAATTACAAATACTCAATCACTGTTTAATTATAATGTAAAGCATTGAGGTTTTGTAAAATAGTTTGCAAAAAGGTTTACACAAAGAAGATTACTCACATTGCTAGTTTAGACTTTTCCTGATGGTTTCCTGGTTATAATCTAATAATTTAAACAATGCACACGTATAACAACCCTCCTGAAATTTTTTTTCTGACACCCTAATATATTTTAAAATACCCCTTTATGTCTTAAAATACACCCCGTATGTGAAAACCGAGCCCAAAATATGAAATATCATTAAAAATAAAATAAAAACAAAGTTTTTATTTCGCTCGCGGGCCGCGTAAGACCACACTTGGGTTTACGCGGGGCGCGACAGCCCTGCAACGAGGCGCAGCCCTGAGCCGACACGTGTCAGCTCCGAGTCAACCCTAGTTCGACGAATCAGCAACCCTAGCAGCTACCTACCTACTACGCGGGCCGCGTAAGCCTTTGCTTACTCTTACGCGGGCCGCGAGAAACTCAAAATATGGCCCTATAAAGGGGGAGCTCGGGCTTCAGTCAAAGTTCGTTCATTTCTTTTTCTCTCTCACGAATTTCTGAATAGTAGGAACTATTTTCGAGCATAATATCCCCCTAATTAACAAATTTCTGCCCCGTTGTAAGTATTATAACCCCGGTTACATATTAGATACGCTGCCCGATTGATCCAGGGTTCCGTAACGACTGTCGTGGTTCTGCCCGACGTAGTCGTTGGAATGTCGTCCTGGGGAGGGTATCGTTAATATAAATAAAGGGTTATTATACTAACATATGTACATTTGTGTAATTAATAGATTAACACCAGGAAACCCTTAAACGAAGTCTAAGACAGCAATGTGATTAAGCAGTGATTGAGTCTTTGTAGTTCTTCAATTACTGCCGGTATGTTGGGGTTTTGTATACAAAATGTGGAACACATTACCATTGGACAACGAGTTAGCCAATGGGTAATATGACCCACCAGTCAGGATTGACAATACTGAATGAGTAATTGTGTAGAAATAAACAATGTGATAGCTCTCAATACTGTTAAAGGATAAATTCTTCTTGATTAAACTGGGATTCACTCACCAGTATTTCCCACTGACAAATGTTTTTAAAACGCGTTTCAGGTAACAAAATGAAAAAGCCAATTAGAAGAAAGCCAGCTGGAGAGCACTGACGGCTTGGAAAAATGTGGCTATAAAAGTTACCTAAAAGACGATGTTTTAAATTCAATAAAACAGGGTTTATCCCTATAAACGTGTTTTAATAAGAAACTTGGGTTTTACCCATGTGGTTATTAATATAAAATATGGTGGTTTTACTCTGATAAACATTTCCTAACTACGGTCCTGATGAAATTTCCGCTGCCAAATTAATAAACAAATGATACCACTGACACTGGTGTTGCGGCCGCCCGGTTCCGGGACAGATAAGGGGGCGGGGGTTGCGACAACATGCGTTAGTATCATAACCCAATATTTACAATAGTAATACCCTCCCCGGGACAGAACTCCAACGACTACGTCGGGCAGAACCTCGACAGCCGTTACGGAGCACTAGATCAATCGGGCAGCGTATCTAATACGTAACCGGGGTTATAATACTTACAACGGGGCAGAACTTCGTTAATTAGGGTGTATAACACCCGATTATAACTTCTACACTATAGAAATTCGAGAGAGAAAGTGAATTGTGAGCGACTTCAACTGACAGCCGATGCCATCTATTTATAGGGCCTGATTTCAGGTTTCTCGCTCCCCGCGTATGTTTCAGCCAAGGGCTTCGCGACCCGCGAGGCTAGCTAGGGTGGGCCCTAGCTTGGCTGATTCGGCCACTAGTCTCGACACGATGATGCCACGTGGCAGCTTAGGGGTGCGCCCTGATATTGACTTGTCGCGGCCCGCGTAAGACTAGGAGAGAGTCTTCGCGGCCTGCCAGAAACTAATAAAACTTGTTTTTATTTTTATTTTAATTTTATAAAGGTATTAAGGGTTGTTTATCGTATACGGGGCATATTTTAAGGAGTATAGGGATATTATAAATATATTAGAGATGTCGGAAAAATTTAGGAGGGTTGTTATAAAATATTTACCAAGGTTTCCCTAATTTTTGTGTGAAATTACAAGTTAGAAGATAATGATTTCTTCAAGTAAAAGTTATATTAAGTATATATGTTTTAGGAAAAAATATATATATTTAGTGATCACCAAATTTTATGTTAAGTGTATATTATGTGTATTATATGTAGTAGTGTATTAGGAACTTGAAAATACACTAAATACTCCCATGAGGTATAAATACCAAAATACACATACAAATACATGAGAATACTAAAGTATACAAGTATACAAAACTCCTCATAAGGAAGTAAATGGACAAATACAAGAAAATATATTGACAAAAATATATTCCTTAACACATTATTGAACTCAGACAATTTATGGACACTTATAGACTTATATATATATTTTTGGACAAATATATAACCATTGCTAAGTAATGGAATTTATACAAAATCAGGTGAATAACGAGAATGATTATATATATTTTATGGCATGACAAAATATATATTTCATACAAGTCTTAAAAATAAATTATTTTTAAGAAATATAATTCCGGAAAGTGATATAAGGCAAAGTATTGATTTTTGGTGGATAATATAAAATACACAAGTATTTACATAAAATACAAGTATACTTTCCTAAGAATACTTGTACAAAAATAATATTGAGAATAGTATTTCACAAAATACTTATATTTACTTTTGGGGAAAATAATATAAGTAACATATATGAAAAGTTGAAAATATAACACTTCTTACCTTGATAAAGACTACATAAACGAATATATATTTGAGAGGTAAAATATATATTTACAAATAAACATTGCATATTCAAAGTACAAGACACAACGTACGGGCAAGACCCGACAAACAAGGGCACGACCCTCACAAAAAATGAACATACAAAGAACAAATACATAAACAAAAGATGATGTCTAGGCACTATCGAGAGAAATTGTCAAGATTTTAGAGGGGGAAATTCTGAATGACCCTGGCACAGTCTAGTTACTACTCAACCTGCAGTTCGAGTATATTTGTGATCGTATTGTTATCCATCGATCAAACTACAACTAGAAGATGCTGGGACATTTTAGTATGGACAAAGCTTAACATTAAAGTATGTTAAAGATTGTTCAGTCACTTGTTATAAGAATGACTATTATCATCTCGTACCAAAGTCGAGATTTTCAGTCTAGAAGTACCATAGTTATGCATATGTGCATTAATATGTTTTGCTAGATATGTATGTTTATAATATCTTTCACTTGAGCTTATTGTCATGATATAACCTTTGTCAAGCGAAGAGACATTGGAATGAGTTCAAAGAAATATTTCAGGTATAAACGATATTTGATTATATTTTACTAACCCATCAAAACAAGTTTGGTTAGTCTTGTAGATGCAGGAATGTAATAAAACACAATCGTGGACATATTAAATTTTTTGAAAGGAGGCACCTAAAGTTTCGTTAGAAGATTATACAACAATGCTCAACATAAAGAATTGCACATTAAGGGATCGAGCGACAAATCATTAGCTACAAAAGCTTTCAAGGAAGATGGACACACGTCACTTAAATGATACATGTTAAAATGAGGGGGAGACTTATTCAAGTTGCATTCTTTTTCCCTTAACTAAGTTTTGTCCCATTGGGTTGTCTTAGTAAGGTTTTTAATGAAGCAACATACATGATCCAGAAGTATCAGGGGGAGATAATGCGCATTACACGCTGCATTCATTTTCCCCTAGCTATGGTTTTGTCCCACCGGGTTTTCCTAGGAAGGTTTTTAATGAGGCAGCATCAAGTGTATTATGTTGATAACCAAGGGGGAGTGTTATAAATATAGTTATTATTAATGTGGTTATCAACACCTAAAATAGATTAGGTTTGTTCCACAAGTTTTCCTATATTATATATAGTCTCATGTATCTCTTGTAATATATACCTCAATCAATAAGAGCAGTCTCTTTCTCCATATTGTTCTTTATATTTCTTTTGCTATTAGGCTAGTTTCACAACAGATTTCTCTTTTTGTGCTTATTAAAAAATAGAATCGTAACAAAGTTAAGCCTAAAATAACATTGACTAAGGGGCTGTTTGACAACTTCTGAATGGTTAAGTGTTGTCTGAACCACTAAGTGCTGAACCAGTAAGAGGTCTGAACCATTAAGAGCCAGCCAGTATAATGCTTAACCATTCAGAGACAAATGTCTGAACCATTCAGACATCTGCTTACGAAACAAACAGTCTAAACCATTAAGTGATGAACTAGTAAGAGGTCCGAACCATTAAGAGGTAAACAAACAGCCCCTAAAACAATGTTTTTATTAATAATGGGATTGAGCATCTCTTACAAATAAAATAGTTATATTGGATATAAATACCCTCAACTTTCACCAATAGGTCAATAGCATTCTCAACTTTCAATTTATACCACAACACTTCCAACTTTCAACTTATTTTACTATAACACTTCCAAGTTAACTGAACCCTAACCAAGTTAGCTGATGACAGATGCCACATCACTAATCAAGTGCCACGTCAGCAAAAGCACGTCATATGACACATTAGATGCCACGTCAACAGAAGTGCCATCAGCAAAAAATGCCACGCAGATGTCATATCAACAAAAAAACTAACTTAGTTAGGATTTAGTTAACAAAAAATGACAAGTTGAAGATTGGAAGTGTTGTAGTATAAATCGAAAGTTAACAGTGTTATCGGCCAAATGATGAAAGTTTGTAATATATGTTAAATGCTTAAAATAATTAACTATAGCATGCTAATAATTAATTGTATAGTCATATATTCACACCTACCTTTTTAAACATCACATATATTTTATTCATTTTATTTCAGTAGAAATATTACAAACCACGACCACTAGTCCACAACCTGCAAGCAGGGGGGACCTAGAAGCCAGAAAGGAGTAAAATCCATTGACGGTCTAACCCGATCCACCAATATTAATAAGCCCTATAAATTTAATTTTATAAAATGTGATTCCTACATAACAAGAGCTCTATACCATTATATCAATAAATAACAAAAGTATACCTTTATATCTATGTAGACCATGATATGTATGTAGGAATATTTCTAGAAATCTCTATACCATTATATCAATAAGTAACAAAACTATACCTTTATATCTATGTAAATCATGTAAATACTTTATATATTCACTTACTTTGTATTTTTTCGCGCTTATAATCGAGATCTCTAAAAAATAACAAGTGCGCTAAGGGTGAGAGGAGCACTCCTCTTTTAGGGGAGTCCCCTCTCTTACGCACGGCCAATCAGCACGCGCCACGTCAACTCCCCTCTTAACTCCCCTCGCACCCTCAATTTGATGGCGGCACTCATCTCTTAGGGGACTTGCTTTTTTTTTATTTGTTGTAATTATGCATGTTTATAAATTAAACAAATATTAATAAAAATTAAATAAAATTTAATAAAAGACATTTCATTAAATTAAAAATAAAAATTACATTCAAACTAGAAAAATAAAAAAACAAACTACTCGTCGTCGGAACTCACTTCAAGGTGAGGTAGATCTAAACGTCCGAGATGCTCAACGAGATCGTGTTTTAGTCTCCAATGCGTTTCTTCGTCAATGAGCTCGCTATAAGCTGTATCATCGAAGACGGGTTCGACTGGAGGATCTTGAATGTGTACCGGTGCTATCGCCCTTCCGTCTGTCACACCCTGGCTTTGCGGAAGCGTGGTTAATTTTGGTGTGACTTCTTAATACCATAGCTTAATCATACCAAAGCTATATGAGTTAAAAACATGCAAGATCATCCATTAAGTTTTGAAAACAAAATACTGTACCATTGTTTTAACCAACAACCATAACCTTGTCCAAAAGACATTACAAACTGAAACATAACCTAAACATGGTTTAAGGACTGTGTCTTGTCCAGGAAAGAGACACATCCCCTAAACCCTGGATGACCTCGGAAACTAGTGCAGCGGAAAACATGCCATACCGTGCCAGATCTCGTTAATTTCCTGAAATACATGTAAGTTGAAAAATCAACAATAATGTTGAGCGAGTTCATGTGCAAGTGAGTAAGTAAAACACTTGTAAGTATAAAAGTTTCCTGGTATGTAGCAGTGTAAGAGGACTTGTGATCACCAATGGTTTGCAAGGCCATTAGCATGTCGTGAAATGCAAATAGTAAGACACAACCCTAGCTGATTTTTGCGTTGGGCGACCAAGTCACTCCAGGTCCGTTTTGGTTAGCCTCAGAGAGGTCCGTTTGGCCTAGAGCTGGGCTCGCTACACCCAGATAGATCTACCGCTTAAGTCCCTCGGTGTTCTAACTACCCATTCACATGATCTAAACCTCCTTACGTAATTCATACCGTGTATAAAGTACTTGTAAACAAAGTAACATGTATTTCACCCCCGCAGTTAAGTAAACTGAAAACAGTTAGAGAAAAGGGGGACATGAACTCACAGTGAATGCGCGTCTCTACCAAGTGTCTCCAATACAATAAGCTGTGCAACGACCTACAAGTGCTAATTCTATTAGACGGACGGCCGTGCTTTAGCTTAATAGTTTATGTCTTTGGGAAATAGTTAGACAACTATTTCGTGTTTATGTTCCGTATACACTTGGTAGTTATTCTTCTTCCCAAGGATGGGGGATACAATACATGTGCGTAAGTTACGTTTTATCAATCTTGTGGTAATGTAATTACCGGTGTAACTTATATGTTTGTGGAAGCGTTCGTAAAGTTTTGGAATCGTTAACGCTTGTAAATATTATTTTTGCTCTAAAATAATATTTATGTATTTTCACAAAATAATCATAAACAGTGTTGTGACAAATATACTTATCACGTTATTCTTTGTGAAAATCCCACCTCCGAATATTTAGTAAAATATAGTGCTGGCGAAATTTATGTTTCGAAAGTATGTTCAAAAATAGTTCTAACACTTGTTGTGTAAAAAGTCTAAGTGTTAGGTTTTTAGGAAAATTTCGCCAGAGTTTCCTCTGTAACTGGAGGTGGCCACGCTTTCAAGCGTATCATTTTCTTTTAACAAATCAATTCAACAATCTTCTTTATTCAATCAAACAATTTCCGACACATCAAACTAGTCGACAAGTATGTAAATCGCATAATCGCATGAACTTGCAGTTTTTCCGAATCTATATTGTAAACACCCTTTATATATGTAGATCTTTATATAAAGTAACTTTAATCCCATAAAAACCTTGTGTTTAGAGAAATCCGTCTTTACAACTTCTAGTAACAAGTGACAAATTTACTTCTTTGTCGGATCTCTTTGTTTCACAAGTGTTTACACACTTGTGGTTTATAAAACCATATTTATTAGTGTAAGATTCATCTTTTGAAAAATATGATTTCTTTAAAGTGTGGTCTTTCAAAAATACCACTTGCGGATACGTAGATCCGCTAGTTTTAAACACCATTTTACCGGTTAAACCACTTTTACACATGTAAAATATTTTCACACAAGTTCATGTCTCTAAAATGTGGTAGTGTTTCACCTTTAACCCTTGTATCTTTCAAAAACAAGCTTATGTGATGATACATGATTTTACAAAGTAGGGTTAAACGAAGATTCGAGCTACCACATTGTAGATCGGGTCTAGATAAATACAAATTTCAAGTCCTACGACTTTTACACAAGACATGTGCTATTAACCTCCATTTTTGTAGTTTTAGTAGACTTTAAAGTTTCAAAACGCATGCTTACGATATTTAACCGACGAAACTTCTTTTAACCACTTTAGATAAGCTTAAAAACGAGTTTTAAACAATATACCTCTAGCTCGGGGCTAGGGAAGAATCGTGACGAAAACGGGGTGGATAAAAGCCAACGGTTGAGGTCCTTTGTGTTCCGCTTGTACCAAAGCTCCTAATACGTGAACCTTAACGCGTGAATGGTGTTGGAATGATGAGATCAAAACCGAAAATATGATGTGTGTGTTTGGTGGGTTCGGCCGTGAGCCACAAAGAAAGAGAGGGAGAGTAATTTGATGAGTGGTGTTTGGTGAAATGATCTCATGTATTAGTGTGTTATTTATAGACAAAACTAAGGTGCATTATCCATTGGTCTTTGTGTTAGTTAGATACCCAACAAGAAGATTTAAAATAATAATCAAGTACCAAGCCTTGTACCCTAGTGGGGAACGGTTTCAAATGGGGGGGGGGGGGTTCCCTAACCGATTCCAACTAAATAGTTGGTGTTTAGTTGTGATAAACCAAGTTAGGTTAAGGGTTAAACTCCGTTAGTTATGTACAACGTGTTATGACGGGTGTTAGGGTAATCAGGGACCCTAACTGGCTCAGAAAAAAAAATATAAATAGTGAAAATAGTAATATTTTCATGCTCCGGGTAAAGTCCGGGTGTCCGGTTGGATAGTAATCCGTTAAAGCGTTATAAAAGTTTTAAAGTGTCGTTATTGTTATTTTTAGTGACACATCTTGTTTCCAACACTTTAAAAAGTGTCTAGTGTTATTTTCTCATTTTCTGGCACTTTACTAGTCAGCTAGAAGCTGGTTAAATTATTAAAGTGCTGTGTTTGGTACTTAAAGTACGTTTTTGGCACATCCGAATCAGTGTATCTTATCCCTAGAGACGCGGTACCACAATCCTTATATCCTTACACTCACTACCAGTGTAGTCAAAATATATGAGGCTCTTAACAGGCCTTAGAGGCAGTATCTGCCTGATGCTGGTTGTATCAGCATGTTCACTGTGTATCCGTTTAGTGCTACTGTGCTTTTTGTGCATCATGTTTGTCACTAGGGTTCCGCATGTAAATAATGTAGTGACAGCAAATAAAGTATGATGCAAGTAAGTGCATGTATCAGTGTGCAGGTAGCAGTTTATCAGCTAGTTCAATCAAGCACAGTAATTAATCAGTAATTAAGTTGTACGGATACCTGGTTTAGTGCGGGTTGTCACATTCTCCCCCCGTTAAATAAATTTCGTCCCGAAATTTAAGTTCTGCTTGTAGAAGCAGGGTTCCTAGGAAATAAGTGGGGGTATTTCTCTTTCATCCGGTCCTCACGTTCCCATGTGAATTCAGGACCATGTCTGGCATTCCAACGAACTTTGACGAGTTTGACACTGCTCCGGCGGGTCTTGTTAACTTTCCAATCTGTGCCCTCGACAGGTTCTTCTACGAAGTGGAGCGTGTCGTCCATATGAATCTCGTCGGTAGGAATGGCAACGTCAACTTGAGTTGGACTTTTCTTAAATTTGGATACATGAAATGTATCGTGAACACCATTCAGTTCAGTAGGTAGGTCCAACTTGTATGCTACTGTCCCAATTCTTTCCAGAATTCTGAAGGGACCAATGTAGCGCGGATTTAACTTTCCATGCTTACCAAAGCGTGCTACCCCCTTCCAGGGTGAAACCTTCAATAACACCATTTCTCCGACTTGGAAGTCCACATGCTTCCGGTTTGGATCCGCGTAGGCCTTTTGTCTGTGGCGAGCGGCTTCGATGCGTTTAAGTATTTGCGCAATCTTGTCTGTCGTCTCTTGGACGATCTCGGGGCCAGCAAGCTGCCTATCACCGGCGTCAGACCAGCATAGTGGTGATCGGCTCTTGCGTCCGTATAGGGCCTCAAATGGCGCGACACCAATACTGGTGTGGTAGCTGTCGTTGTATGAAAATTCAACCAAAGGTAAGTGTTTATCCCAGCTACCGCCCAAATCCATAACACATGCCCTCAGCATGTCTTCCAAAGTTTGTATCGTTCGCTCGCTCTGGCCGTCTGTTTGCGGATGGAACGCAGTGCTCAGATTCAGTTGTGAGCCAAAAGATTCTTGGAAGGATTGCCATATCCTTGATACAAACCTTCCGTCTCTATCAGAGATGATTGGGAGAGGTACTCCTTGGCGTGCTATGATCTCTCTCATGTAAATTTCCGCAAGTTTACTAGTACTGTCTTTCTCCTTGATTGGCAGAAAGTGTGCGGATTTTGTTAGGCGGTCAACTATCACCCAAATCATATCATGGCCTCTTGGCGTCCTTGGCAGTTTCGTAACAAAATCCATTGAGATTTGTTCCCATTTCCACTTGGGAATCTCAGGTTGTTGCAGAAGTCCCGAAGGCTTCTGGTATTCCGCCTTGACTTTAGCGCACGTTAAACATTTGCTCACGTAAACAGCAACGTCGCCTTTCATCCTAGGCCACCAATAGTAATTTTTGAGATCCTGGTACATCTTATCCGATCCAGGGTGGATAGAGTACCGTGACTTGTGCGCTTCATCGAAAATAACTTCCCTTAATCCACCAAACAGAGGAACCCAAATCCTTTTCTCAAAACATAATGTTCCTTCCTCGTTTGGTACCAAAAGCTTCTCCATTCCACGGAGATATTCTTCCTCAAGGTTTCCCTCCTTGAGAGCTTCCTTTTGTGCAGCGCGAGTGCGCGAGGAAAGATCGGTTCGTATGATCATTTCCAAAGCTCTAACCCTTATGGGCTTGATTCTTTCTTTACGACTTAGGGCATCGGCGACTACATTCGCCTTCCCTGGATGATATTTTATCTCGCAGTCGTAGTCGTTTAGCAACTCAACCCATCGTTTTTGCCTCATATTCAACTCCTTCTGGTTGAATATATGCTGTAGGCTTTTGTGATCTGTGAAGATTGTGCACTTCGTACCATACAGGTAGTGTCTCCAGATCTTTAGTGCAAAAACCACTGCGCCAAGCTCCAAATCGTGGGTGGTATAGTTCTTTCCGTGTACCTTCAGTTGGCGCGATGCGTAGGCAATAACCTTTTGGCGTTGCATCAATACGCAACCCAATCCTTGACGCGATGCGTCGCAGTATACCACGAAGTCATTAGTACCTTCTGGTAGAGCTAAGATTGGCGCGTTACAAAGCTTATCCTTTAATATCTGAAATGCTTCATCCTGTTTGATTCCCCAATCAAACGTCTTGTCCTTCTGCGTGAGGAGCGTCAAAGGTTGAGCGATTTTCGAGAAATCCTCGATGAACCTTCGATAGTAGCCAGCCAAACCCAAGAATTGTCGAATCTCGGTTGGCGTTGTAGGCGTTTCCCAATTCTTGATTGCCTTGATCTTTGTGGGATCAACATGGATCCCATTTCCATTAACCACATGTCCAAGGAACTGGACTTCGCGTAGCCAAAACTCGCACTTAGAGAACTTGGCATGCAACTGTTCCTTCTTTAGCGGCTCCAGAATAGTTCTTAGATGCTGTTCGTGTTCAGCCTTTGTCCTTGAATAAATCAAGATGTCGTCGATAAACACAATCACGAACTTGTCCAAGTATGGCTTGCAAACTCTATTCATCAAGTCCATAAAGACCGCCGGTGCGTTTGTCAAACCAAACGGCATAACTAAGAACTCGTAGTGTCCATAACGAGTTCGGAAGGCTGTTTTCGGGATACTTTCCCCCTGTATTCTTAATTGATGGTATCCAGATCGAAGATCGATCTTTGAAAAATAGTTCGAGCCTTGCAGTTGATCAAACAGATCATCGATTCTTGGCAGAGGATACCTGTTCTTGATCGTCAGCTTGTTCAATTCTCTGTAGTTGATGTTTATTTGAAAATCATCATTCTCCTTTTTGATGGGTAACAATGGGATTACCCCAAAAAGGAATTTTTTGGTCTGTTATCTTCCTTCTCCATCCGTTGCCAACACTTCTCTGTCAATCCTTGCATCCCCGAAAATGTAAGTCGCTATGATGCATCGACTAAGGTGCCGTGCCTGGAATTGACTCGTCGTGAAACTCTACTTGCCTTAGAGGCGGTAATCCAGGCAAGTCTTCTGGGAAGACTTCTGGATACTCCCTTATGACAGGGATGTCTTCGATTCTTGGCTTAGCAGCCTTTTTATCCACGATGTGTGCTAGAAAAGCAACACATCTTTTCTGTAAATACTTCCTTGCTTTCAAGCAGCTGATAAATCTTAGCGGCGTGTCACGCTTCTCTCCGTGAACCACAATTGTCTCACCATCATCAGTTGGAATACGAACAGCTTTCTCGTGACATACTATCTCAGCCTTGTTTCCGGATAACCAATCCATTCCTACCACCACGTCGAAGCTTCCCAATTCGACTGGTAGTAGATCCAAAGTAAACTCACGTTCTCCCAGTTCTATCACACAGCCTCTGATTACTTCGTTGGCTTCAACTAACTTTCCATTAGCTAATTCGATCGAGTAGGGGATATCTAACTTACTAGCGGTTAAACCAAGTATATTCTTAAATTCTAATGACACGAAGCCATAACCGGCACCAGCATCAAACAAAATAGGTGCAAAAGTTTTGGTTGTTAGAGAACGTACCAGAAATCACACCTGGATCCTGGCATGCCTCACAAGCTCTGATGTTGGATTTTCTCTCACGGTCTTGTTTCAACTTCAGGCATTCCCTCTTAAAATGTCCAACTTCCTTACAATGGTAGCATCCTATCATTCGGCCATCTCCTTTCCCATTTCCACCTAGAGCGTTGTTACTGTTTTCTCCTTGTATGGAACTCTTCATCCCACAACCTTCCTTGTTGTGTCCTTTCCTCCCGTACCAAGGCTTCTGACATCCACCATCACGGTGACACTTGCACTCAGCACATCTTGGTTTGGTTTCTAAGTAAATCTTATCACTGGCCTGTTTGTTAGGGCAATCTTTCTTGAAATGCCCTTTGTCCCCGCAGTCAAAGCAACCTCGAATAGATCTTGGTTCATCGTTGTTCATTTGGGTATCTTCGGTAAGCTTCCTTTTGTTCTTTCCAGACGACTCTACCTGAGTTTTCCCGTCAGGGTTTGCAAGTTTTTCTAGTCTATTTGCTTCCGTAACGGGTGCCAAACCCATCTTACCTGCAACAATGGCTGTTGGTGGCGTAGATGCTGTCATCAAGCTCAAGACTTGAGGCGCCAGTTCCCAAATGAATTGTTCCAATTTCTTCAGTTCTGGTCTTACCAGGTATGGAACAATTTGTGACAGATCATGGAGTCGTTGCACGTACTCCAACACCTTCGGACCTTCCATCATTAGGCTCCGAAATTCATCTTCCCACTTCTGGGTTTCCGTGTGGGGGCAATACTTCTCATGCATCATTCCTTTCAACTCATCCCAAGTTAACGCGTATGCTGTAGTTAGGCCCATTATTCGAACCTGAAGATTCCACCATAATCGAGCTCCATCTTGAAACAACTCAGAAACGTATGGGACCTGTTGTTCTGGCGTACAGCCACTCATTCGAAAGATGGATTCCATACTTTCAATCCATTTTACAAAAGTTATGGCACCCCCAGTGCCGTCGAACTTCGGAGGCTTGTAGTTGAGGAAGTGCCAGTAGGAACAACCGTTATTTTCTGAGGTACCTCTGATAGGTTTGGAGCGTAGGGCCTCGTGCTGTGCTATAGCTGCAGCAATTATTTCTTTCAGTTCCGCCTCAGAGGTGGGCATGCGCATTTCGCGTCTTGGCGGCATCTTCTAAAAGATGTTTCGCATAGGTTAGGTCATAGCAAGTGAAGCGTACGTATACATTCAACAATACCAACACATAACATCTCGTGTTATCAACAAGTCAATCACATAACCTCTTATGTTATAGGACATAAACAATTGATTGAACATCGTATGTGATGAGAATACTGCGATCGTATTGCCACAATTCGAGACCACAATGTAAAGCTTACAAGTACACCACTATACCGTACTACATCAATGACTTAGTAGGGGACGACCCTAGACAAGTTGCGCGATCGCTGGTCATGTTCAGGAGTCTCTGGTTCGTCCTTTCTCAAATTTCAGGACTCCACGTCAAGTTTCTGAATTTCTGTCCTAAAACAACATTTCTTCTCAATCGTTTCCTTGAGCTCGTCCCAGCTCGGTGTATAAGCAGCGTCTGTGCCAAGGGTCTGAACCTGGAGGTTCCATTAAGAGAGTGTGCCATCTAGAGATATCCCTGAGATGTAGGTAACACTCTGTTGGGGCGAACAGTTACTCATTCTTAGAGTGGAGTCGGTCTTTTCGGACCAACGAACAAATGCAACGGTGCCTCCGGTTTCGACAAAGTTCAAAGGCTTGCAGTTCAGGAACTGTTTATAGGTGCAGCCAGTTGGAGGGTTATCTCCAGTAATGCCATCGTTGTACTCAGAGTGGAGGGCTTCATGTCGTGCATTTATCTGTGAGATGCGTTCTTGCAGCTCGGCTTCTGTCCTTGGCAATGTACTGGTGTTTGTGTCACGCCTGGGTGACATTCCCTTTTTGTTGAAATAGCGTGAAGCGGGTTGGACAATGTTTCAATTGTCTATGGGGTATATATATAGCAACGTAGGCCATCATGTAATCACCCCATTTCACACGCAAATATACTCACTGTATAAGTGGGGAAATAAATTCCTGAGCCTTCACATAGGCTTGTCAATTTGGCTTGTTGCTTGTAATAGAATGAACTCGAGGCTACATCGCCTAGGTCATTTGTGTTTAGGTTATTTCCTGCTGCATTGGTTATCATTAGCTTGGCCTGCAGAGTCCACCAGGATTCCTGTGCACTACAAATCGTTATTACGTGGGCCCCCGTAATAATAAATTGTCTTGCACAGTTACCCCAAATTTTCTCTCATTCAAGCAGATGATCAATCAAGGAGCAACAGCCGGTGCATTTGGCATGAACAGGGTCATACTCCAATGCGGGGTCAGGAGCAACGCCTGGCTCAGGGGCCACGGCTAGCTCTGAATCAAAACTTTATCTCAAAATCAGCTGTATCAACACACAGGGGTCGACAGGGCTACAGGATCCCCCAAGGGCTGGTCTAAGTGTATGAACTCAAAGTCATGGTCTGGATCAACACCAGGCGGAAAAAACAGAATTGTCCTCATAATCGCGATCAAACTCAAAGCTGTGTGTGGGATCCGGTGCAGCTGATGACGCCACATCAGGGTCGGCGTCGTGTAAGTGGTGCTGCATTCCCTGTATGTGCGAAGATGCGGGTGTCAGAAACTCAAATGAGTCTGGGATAGGGGAATGGTCATAAGTTTCCCCTATAGGAGCGTCCGCATGCAGTAGTCTAATACCAGCAGTATTAAGGCCCTGCCCTCGAATGGGTCCTCCTCCAGTAGATCGTTATCGTCTTCAGAGGCCTCGTTGGGAGGGCGTATCATCAACTGGATAAGCGGCAAGGGGCACAGGAGCAGGGATCACCGCCAGTGGTAAAATCCCAACAAGATGGCCATCAGTAGGCTCTGCTACGACTTCAGGCAGTGCACAAAAGGGCTGAAAGTCGTCATTGTCTGTGCCGGTAGTATCAGAAATGTACACCTCGTGCTTCGTTGAACTATGTCGTCTGATACGATGGTCATGGGGTTCGTAGTGCCCATCTTTCTAGTACTTGATGAAAGCATAACGTTTGTAACACAAACACATATACGTATAATAATCAATCATATAATCAGTTACTCACATAAGTCACCAAGTAAGGTATCACATACTTCTCCTAGTCTTACTAGCCAATTTCATCCAGTCTACAAGACTGCTCTATCCTTCACTTAAACCAAACCTCGATCCTCCAGATCGATCCTATAACAAACACAATTTCATCCAGTCTACAAGACTGCTCTATCCTTCACTTAAACCAAACCTCGATCCTCCAGATCGATCCTATAACAAACCAACGTGCTCAACTACCTCGATCACTTCGATCCTCCAGATCGATCCTCAGCCCTCCAAGCTGAACTTATAATAAATAAAATGTGCTCAACATTTGTTTGTAAAAAGTGTGGATCTGGACTTAAGTGGTATGCAGAAAAATGTTTTCGTGAGAGCCCTAGTGATCATAGTCTAGACTCGAGACAGAATCCTAGTTCGCTATGATCAGAGCTCTGATACCAAGCTGTCACACCCTGGCTTTGCGGAAGCGTGGTTAATTTTGGTGTGACTTCTTAATACCATAGCTTAATCATACCAAAGCTATATGAGTTAAAAACATGCAAGATCATCCATTAAGTTTTGAAAACAAAATACTGTACCATTGTTTTAACCAACAACCATAACCTTGTCCAAAAGACATTACAAACTGAAACATAACCTAAACATGGTTTAAGGACTGTGTCTTGTCCAGGAAAGAGACACATCCCCTAAACCCTGGATGACCTCGGAAACTAGTGCAGCGGAAAACATGCCATACCGTGCCAGATCTCGTTAATTTCCTGAAATACATGTAAGTTGAAAAATCAACAATAATGTTGAGCGAGTTCATGTGCAAGTGAGTAAGTAAAACACTTGTAAGTATAAAAGTTTCCTGGTATGTAGCAGTGTAAGAGGACTTGTGATCACCAATGGTTTGCAAGGCCATTAGCATGTCGTGAAATGCAAATAGTAAGACACAACCCTAGCTGATTTTTGCGTTGGGCGACCAAGTCACTCCAGGTCCGTTTTGGTTAGCCTCAGAGAGGTCCGTTTGGCCTAGAGCTGGGCTCGCTACACCCAGATAGATCTACCGCTTAAGTCCCTCGGTGTTCTAACTACCCATTCACATGATCTAAACCTCCTTACGTAATTCATACCGTGTATAAAGTACTTGTAAACAAAGTAACATGTATTTCACCCCCGCAGTTAAGTAAACTGAAAACAGTTAGAGAAAAGGGGGACATGAACTCACAGTGAATGCGCGTCTCTACCAAGTGTCTCCAATACAATAAGCTGTGCAACGACCTACAAGTGCTAATTCTATTAGACGGACGGCCGTGCTTTAGCTTAATAGTTTATGTCTTTGGGAAATAGTTAGACAACTATTTCGTGTTTATGTTCCGTATACACTTGGTAGTTATTCTTCTTCCCAAGGATGGGGGATACAATACATGTGCGTAAGTTACGTTTTATCAATCTTGTGGTAATGTAATTACCGGTGTAACTTATATGTTTGTGGAAGCGTTCGTAAAGTTTTGGAATCGTTAACGCTTGTAAATATTATTTTTGCTCTAAAATAATATTTATGTATTTTCACAAAATAATCATAAACAGTGTTGTGACAAATATACTTATCACGTTATTCTTTGTGAAAATCCCACCTCCGAATATTTAGTAAAATATAGTGCTGGCGAAATTTATGTTTCGAAAGTATGTTCAAAAATAGTTCTAACACTTGTTGTGTAAAAAGTCTAAGTGTTAGGTTTTTAGGAAAATTTCGCCAGAGTTTCCTCTGTAACTGGAGGTGGCCACGCTTTCAAGCGTATCATTTTCTTTTAACAAATCAATTCAACAATCTTCTTTATTCAATCAAACAATTTCCGACACATCAAACTAGTCGACAAGTATGTAAATCGCATAATCGCATGAACTTGCAGTTTTTCCGAATCTATATTGTAAACACCCTTTATATATGTAGATCTTTATATAAAGTAACTTTAATCCCATAAAAACCTTGTGTTTAGAGAAATCCGTCTTTACAACTTCTAGTAACAAGTGACAAATTTACTTCTTTGTCGGATCTCTTTGTTTCACAAGTGTTTACACACTTGTGGTTTATAAAACCATATTTATTAGTGTAAGATTCATCTTTTGAAAAATATGATTTCTTTAAAGTGTGGTCTTTCAAAAATACCACTTGCGGATACGTAGATCCGCTAGTTTTAAACACCATTTTACCGGTTAAACCACTTTTACACATGTAAAATATTTTCACACAAGTTCATGTCTCTAAAATGTGGTAGTGTTTCACCTTTAACCCTTGTATCTTTCAAAAACAAGCTTATGTGATGATACATGATTTTACAAAGTAGGGTTAAACGAAGATTCGAGCTACCACATTGTAGATCGGGTCTAGATAAATACAAATTTCAAGTCCTACGACTTTTACACAAGACATGTGCTATTAACCTCCATTTTTGTAGTTTTAGTAGACTTTAAAGTTTCAAAACGCATGCTTACGATATTTAACCGACGAAACTTCTTTTAACCACTTTAGATAAGCTTAAAAACGAGTTTTAAACAATATACCTCTAGCTCGGGGCTAGGGAAGAATCGTGACGAAAACGGGGTGGATAAAAGCCAACGGTTGAGGTCCTTCGTGTTCCGCTTGTACCAAAGCTCCTAATACGTGAACCTTAACGCGTGAATGGTGTTGGAATGATGAGATCAAAACCGAAAATATGATGTGTGTGTTTGGTGGGTTCGGCCGTGAGCCACAAAGAAAGAGAGGGAGAGTAATTTGATGAGTGGTGTTTGGTGAAATGATCTCATGTATTAGTGTGTTATTTATAGACAAAACTAAGGTGCATTATCCATTGGTCTTTGTGTTAGTTAGATACCCAACAAGAAGATTTAAAATAATAATCAAGTACCAAGCCTTGTACCCTAGTGGGGAACGGTTTCAAATGGGGGGGGGGGGGGTTCCCTAACCGATTCCAACTAAATAGTTGGTGTTTAGTTGTGATAAACCAAGTTAGGTTAAGGGTTAAACTCCGTTAGTTATGTACAACGTGTTATGACGGGTGTTAGGGTAATCAGGGACCCTAACTGGCTCAGAAAAAAAAATATAAATAGTGAAAATAGTAATATTTTCATGCTCCGGGTAAAGTCCGGGTGTCCGGTTGGATAGTAATCCGTTAAAGCGTTATAAAAGTTTTAAAGTGTCGTTATTGTTATTTTTAGTGACACATCTTGTTTCCAACACTTTAAAAAGTGTCTAGTGTTATTTTCTCATTTTCTGGCACTTTACTAGTCAGCTAGAAGCTGGTTAAATTATTAAAGTGCTGTGTTTGGTACTTAAAGTACGTTTTTGGCACATCCGAATCAGTGTATCTTATCCCTAGAGACGCGGTACCACAATCCTTATATCCTTACACTCACTACCAGTGTAGTCAAAATATATGAGGCTCTTAACAGGCCTTAGAGGCAGTATCTGCCTGATGCTGGTTGTATCAGCATGTTCACTGTGTATCCGTTTAGTGCTACTGTGCTTTTTGTGCATCATGTTTGTCACTAGGGTTCCGCATGTAAATAATGTAGTGACAGCAAATAAAGTATGATGCAAGTAAGTGCATGTATCAGTGTGCAGGTAGCAGTTTATCAGCTAGTTCAATCAAGCACAGTAATTAAGCAGTAATTAATCAGTAATTAAGTTGTACGGATACCTGGTTTAGTGCGGGTTGTCACACCGTCGTCTTTTATAATGATGTTATGTAAAATAATGCACGTATACACGATGGACCTTATCTTTTTCACCGTTTTGGAACGCATTGGACGATTTAGTATTCCCCACTTCGCCTTTAACACACCAAACGCCCGTTCCAGATCTTTTCTTGCGGCCTCGTGTTGCCTCTTGAACTTTTTTTCATTCGGGATGTGAGGATATGGAAAAGACTTCACAAACATGGACCAGCTAGGGTAGATCCCATCAGTAAGATAATACCCGCGTTTGTATAAGTGGTCGTTCACTTGAAATGGACAATTTGGCGCCGTTCCGTTTCGTTGAGTAAGAAATAACGGAGATTGTTGGAGCACGTTGATTTCGTTTTGTGAACCCGCCGGGCCACAAAAAGCATGCCAAACCCACAAATCTTGAGACGCCACCGCCTCTAACATAACTGTCGGGTATTGATGATCGCCTCTCATATATTGTCCACGCAATTCTGTGGGGCACATTCTCCAGACGAAGTGTGTACAATCCAGACTACCCAACATACCAGGTAGGTGATGTCTCTCCTCATGAGCCTGATACAATAACGCAACGTCGTGGCTCGTTGGTCTACGTAAGAATTCACCGGCATACATTGTACAGACCGTCTCGCAGAAATATTCAAGGCACTCACGAGATGTCCTTTCAGCCATATTTAAATACTCGTCGTTTTCGTCTGGTGGGTTATCGGTTGCAAGTTGTTTAATCGCAGAAGTAACATTTTGCAACGGCGTGAAACTTTTCTTCATTCTCTCGTCCAAGCCCTCTTGAAACCACTCGTTATTCACTTCCACGTCACTAACAATTTTTAGGAACAAAGACTTGGACATACGAAACCTCTGACGAAAAATATCGGCATTAAATTTTGGATTTTCGACAAAATAATCGGCCATGAGTGTTTCGTGGCCTCCCACACGATCTCGACGGACAATTTTTTTTTTACTAGACGATGCCGTGTCTAGTAGCTCCGCTTGTTGGATGAGATTTTGGAAGAAAATTAAACTACCATCGCTTGACGATGAATCTTCATCGTCGGGAAAGTCGGGCAGGGGAGAAAAAAACGAGAACTTGGAATCCATTTTTTTTTAAAGATTGGTTAAAAAATCAGATGAGTTGAATGGGTGAGAATTGTTTTGGGTTTGAAAAATAAAAGATTAAAAGGTAGTATTTATAGGGGTTAGGAATTTTTTTTTTAATGTATAACGGCTATATAGCCGTTTAAAGTTTGAATCCCTCATCGGTGAATACACACCGATTCCATTCACCGAATTGCATCACCGCGGTGATGGCGGAGGTGTTCCCGCTCGGGGAATAGGGTCACCGCATGCCTCCCCGAGAAGTGTCCCGTATACCCTAAGTATTTATAGTTTCGAAGAAAACTCAACAAATTATAACTTAATCATGATTTTTAGTAAGTTTTAATTACTATAGAATTATATATATGTGCCTCTCATAAACAAATTATAACTTAATCATGATTTTTTTAGTAAGTTTTAGTTACTATAGAATTATATATCATAAATATAAATGTCAAATGACTACATTAATGATGAACATTTAGGCCATCTGTAATGATTTAACACCCTTGCCATCGTGGCAACGGTTTGGACGTGAGCGAGCATGAAACATTGTCACAAGAGGGCGTTATGAGCTCTTCGTGAATGAAGTAACAAGCGTAAAGGGATTTATCTTGTGTAATTCTTTTTGGAGCCAATAAAATCTCTTCATTTAAAGAGGGTGTGATTTTGGGTTAATGCATTACACATAATCTTATACAAACATATTTTGATGATATATGAATAAACTCTATAACATTAATTTTACCCCCTATAATTATAGCGGCAGTGTTTTTGCAATAATGATGTCGTGGTTGGATGGTCATGGTTGTATTTTTGAATACATTTTGTAAAGGAGGCAGGCAGTCACTTCTTCTGCTTCTCAATGGCCCCATCACCATTTGTTTCATTATTAGCAAAATTTATTTCTTTTTCATATGCTACAGTTATAGAAACAATATTTTAATAGTTTCAGAAATAGAAAATTAAATAAACAATATCTTAATAGTTTCAGAAATAGAAAATTAAATGTGGCACCCACAAAAGATCCGAGATTAATTTTTTTTTTGAAAGATAGGCGATACCATTAGAAAAGAGGCTAAAGCAAGGTGCTCAAGCCAAAGACAATACAGACAGGAACAAGGAAAAAACATACAGAAAAGGTAGCAAAACTACAACAAGTTACAAGGGAACTTAATTAAAAAACATACTATATAGATAGTGACAGATTCAGGATTTTTTTTCATTAGTGTCCATTTTTTTCGGTGTTAAAAATTTTCATAACAAAACGTTAAAATTTTCGGGTTATAGCGAGGTTTGAACTAGATTAAAAAAAAGAAAAAAAGAAAAAGAAAAACAAGCTATACAATGATTGAACCCATGACCTCTTGTTAGTAAGAGAGAAATTTGCCAATACATCAAATTTCATTTTCTTTCTATGGTGTACACCTAATTGTATTTATAGGGTACTTATACAACTTAATATAATGAATCTACTAATTTTTTTAAAAATATTGGGGTCCGGGGACCCCAACCCACTCTATGTGGGTCCGCCCCTGTATAGAGTAATGGAACTTAATGTAGAATATATCATATTATTTAGGAAAAATTACAAGTTTTGTCCTTTATCTTTATACCACTTTTCAGACGGTGTCCTTTTTAACGAATGTTGACAAGCGGTGTCCTTTACTAGGTATTTTGTTGCAAGTTTAGTCCTTTACACCAAACCAAGTTAAAAAACCCTGTTAATTGTTGACGGGCGGTGTCCTTTACTAGGTATTTTGTTACAAGTTTAGTCCTTTACCTAGGTATTTTGTTGCAAGTTTTGTCCTTTACACCCAACAATTAACAGGGTTTTTTAACTGGGTTGGGCGTAAAGGACTAAACTTGTAACAAAATACCTAGTAAAGGACACCGCCTGTCAACATTCGTTAAAAATGACACCGCCTGAAAAGTGATATAAAGATAAAGGACAAAATTCGTAATTTTTTCTATTATTTATGCTGGTAACTAGTTTATTTGATATTGACAATTGCTTCATGTGAAATCTTCATATGAGTGAAGTGGTAGTAAGCACTCGAGACCCTTTAAGAGAGATCTCATATTCAAATTCAACCTTCACTAACATCCTTTGAATGTCATCTACACAAAGTATATCAGATTTTATTTGATCTCATAGTTAAAGTGGCATTGGTGGTTTTCTGTGATTTTTCCGATAACATGTTCTCTTGATAAAAAAACTACCTCATTTGAAAAAGGAAAAAAGATATATAAACTAGTCACTTTAAAAACATGTTACACCTTTATACTCATGATGACACAAATATATCCATATAATTGCCACACCCCTTTCTAAGGCGGAAGCACGAGGTGTGATCCTGAAAGGTTCTCATTGTATACGAACGGCAAACATACTACATGATCATAAAATAACTCCAAGATGCCATTGACATTACATATTTAAAACATAACTTAAGTAAAGAGTTTACATCACACGATAAATAATTGTTTGAAAAATTTACAACTTAATTCAAAGACAAACATAAAAGTTTTGATCCTTATATCACCATACAGGATGGGACATAACAACCAAATCCCACAAACTTGGCATAGGAGTCTTGACACTACACAACTAAAAACATAAGCGACATCCAGGAGCAAGAGTAAGACCGCACGTACATCCACTTTAGTTACCTGAAATACATGTAAGTTTTGGAAAATCGTCAACATAATGTTGGTGTGAATTCATGCAGTTTTGTGTAAAACATTTAAGCATTCGTTGTAGAAAACATGGTATGTAATCGTACTGAAACAAGTATTTCTGTAAATGTAAGGAAATCGAGATCGCTAATGGTTTGCAAGGCCATTAACATATACAACGACATAGGAAACATCCAAACCATAGCCATTTTTACTTATCGATTCACGACTAGAGACACAAAAGCACTCTTGGTAAAAGTGTGGCCAAGAGTGTAGCTGCCTGAAACCCATTAGATCTAACCTTTTGTTCCGCGGTCTAGGTATGTAATTGATTAATGGTGCTTATGGCAACCTATACGTCATACGATCTATGTGTCATTCCTTAGTTTTTGTATTCTACATACCATAGTACATGTATTTTCCCCAAGTTTAGAAAACAAGTAAAAGTTTAAAAGTTGGGACATGAACTCACAATTTTGCGACTTTTGATAAAGATGGATAATATTATCAAACTCATATTGCTCTTTATCAGAATATCTCATGAATTGTACAACACCCAACCCAACTATTTTATCCACACTATCTTTTTAAGTTTATAAAGATACATTCATGAGGTTTTGAAACCAATGCTTTATGTATTTACCATCATTCACATACTTCTTTTCACTTTGAACAATGTATGTGCATATACTTTTTTAGGAGTTCTGTTACATAAACCTCCTTATTGATTTCTATATTATATGCAAGGGTGTCTTGAACACTTGCTTCATTTGTAAAATTCATATTGTACCATGCTTGTACACTGTACATTGAAATGCTATAATCACAAGGTTTTTCTATGTATGTTTATTGGTGCACAAGAATTACATTCATAAGATGTTTCAGTTAACTTTCTAAGCACTCAATAGCTTTAGAATACTCATGCGGAGTTCAAGTCATATTCAATTCGATAGTATATACATGAATTTGACAATTTAAATCCATTAAGGACTTTCATGTAAATTTTCAGTATCAAAATTATACATAACATTTCTAATACGCATGTCAATTCTCTCTTTATATTACCAGACTAATAAGATATTGGAAAGTCAATGCATCCACCACTGGAGAATGTGTCTCCTCATCATCAATCATGGGTCTTTGCAAATATTTTGTGCCACCAATTTTGTCTTATATTGCTTAATTTGATTTCAATTCATGATTCACATAAAAGACCCATTTGTATCCAATATGTTTTACAACTTCAGTTGTACGGACTGTTGGTCCGAAAACTTTTCATTTTTAATAGAGAATTAAACTCTGCCTCATTTGCGTCTTTCCATTTTGGCCAATCATTTCTCATAGGCAGATCTTAAATTTTGATCTTTATCATTTCAAGCGCTATATTATATACAAAAGTATGACGACGTCGATTTTGTTTCGATTCCATATATTTCATAGACATGATACAATATAACAAGATCTCTTTATTTTCAGGTACCTGGGGTTCTTCTTGAACCATCATGTCTAATGTCTCTTCAGGAGACCCTATTAATATAACCACGACTTGACCATCTTAATTACTTGCTCCAACTTTTGAGAAATTTTATTATTGGAATCGATTAGTCTACCACGCATTAGACGTGCAATAGACCCATCACAAATATATGGTTGTCCTTCTGGGACACTCATCTTAATTGGAGCATTAGCAGTTGGCATATGTGATATAAATCACCTCTTTAAGGTCAGTGAATGTGTCTGGTAATAGATTCGCTAATCTTTGTAAATGAGTTATTATCTGAACTTTTGGTTCACAATTTTAGTTTTTTAGGATCAATGATAATTCATAGCAACTCATTTCTTTTCCAACTGCTTTTTATCTCCCCATGATGTTGGGAATGTTAATCCATTGATATGGATATCAAATAACTGAGTCGTAACTAAATATCTCGTCAATGACTCTATTCATTATCATATATTCCCAACCATTTTTTAAGGTACCATTTTTGTGCATCGTGGTGGATCAATTTCAACATATGTCGCACAACCAAAATCTTTGATGGGACATCTTTGGTTCCTGACCAAAAACCAACGATACGGGGAGAAAGTATTATGACTTGTTGGCTTGATGTGAATTAATGTTGTACATGTAACATCGCATGTACCCAAATGAGTTGTTGCTCTTATGATCATTTGTTTTGCAATCAATTTTGAATATTTAGTGATCGTCTCAACAAAGAAATTCTTATGTAAACATAAGCTATATGATGTTCAACAGTTATTCCAATAATCATTAATAACAGTCTGGAATAATATGCTTGCTATCACATTAGCTAAGCAACAATCACACAAACTTCAGGTTGTGGATTTGATAATCATTTAGACAATGTATCGATTTAAAAAAAACACTAAATGGTATCATGTTTGGATATACATCCTTTATTCATTCCAGTTTATTTAGGGATTCACACCCTACTTTTGTTGGTAAATAATTAACTTCTCTTGAGAGCAAACATGACATGTTTAATTTTTAGGAATAAGCTAACGTTCCTCATTAAGTTTCACATCATCAATGACTCGGTGTGGTCTAACCGATCATGCTAACTAATTGAATAAATATGATCCATAGACTTCTGGTTTAAGATCATATACGTATTATTTGCACGTATGTAATACAAAACGTAAGATACAAGAGAATGTATTATAACTTCAAGGTTCACACCATTATGTTATATAATCAATCCTTAGTTGCCATTTTTGGTGGTCTATCTCATTATTAACATGACCATCATTACAATTATAAATGATCGATCTCATCATTATAAGTTTCCCAATTGTCTCCATGATCACTCCCTTTACAATGATCAATATGTAATCACATTTACTTAAGGGAAGAAGATAAATCTGAAAACTATCATGGATTTTCATTTTCTTTCGTTACTCAATCACACGGGTATAACACGGGTATGAAACCATTTCAAACTATTCATACTCTCTTAATGATATTGCTACATTAGGAACATATCTTAGGTGTGACAAATGGAAATATTTTATCAATTTTTCCTTATAAATACTCTTCTTTCCACATAATATAACTAGAGAGATAGTTACATAACCGAGTCATGTAAGAATTGTCGTCTAAAATATATATCAACCTCTCACAAATTATAATGAGATTTAGAGAGTGTTACACTTTAGGTGTCATATCTAAACACATTAATACTCTTTCATGACAATTGTCACGGCCCCTGACCCACCCTGGACGGAATCGGAAGCCGCGAACAGCCCGTGGTACCGGTGATTATTTTGAAACCGTTGCAGCGGAAATTTCATCAGGACCGTGAGTTAGGAAAAATATCAGAGTTTAGAAAACACCGGATTTTATTTATTAAATAGATGGGATAAACCCATGTTTTACAATGGTAGCTTTAAATAAAGATAAATTTGATTTACATAAAACAATATTTCTTTAATTTGATTTAATTAATAAAATAAGCCACTTCTTGAAGCTATTCAGTGCCGTATCCATCTCTTACTCCAATCTACTGTAATTACCTGAAACGCGTTTTAAAAAGGTTTTGTCAGCGGGAAATACTGAGTGAATCATTCTATTTACTAAAATGACACATTTGTTATAATTTACAGTATTAAGGAAGATTACAATGTTTCTGATATCAAACCAATTACCCACAGTACTTTGTCACTCGACCCATTGGCCCTTCCGTCCAATGGTGTCTGTGACTATGGTCATATCACCCCTTGGCTGCCCCAATGGTGAAGATTATCAAGTAATGTATACAAAACCCCACATACCGGCTGTAATATGGTGATTACATAAACTTAATCCCTGTAATTATAACTTTGAAATAAATAGGGTTTTGTAAAGCAATTTGATAAAAAGAGAATGACTCACTTATAATCATGCAGATTCATATGGGCAGAATTTAATCTACAGATAATCCTTGATATATTGCAGATTGAGACAGGCAGAGCTTAGCCTATTGATTTAGCCTTGTAACCTAATGCATACGAACTAGGTAGATAACTTAATACAGCATTTACGATAACTTACGAGATCAAATTCTCACAATGAACGACAAAGTGCAATACTTTATCCATCGAATTAACGATGATCCGTCAAATTAATGACGAACGACAAAGTATAATACTTTATCCATCGAATTAACGATGATCCGTCAAATTAATGACGAACGATAAAGTATAACCCTAATGTGGGCGGCACTTAAACATTCATCGGATATATTGATCGGTCGGAAAATGAATCGTAATAGCGATTGAGTTAATACCCTGTTCTGCAGCACCCCGCTATACTAATTAGTGATTTGTGGGGGTTAATTGTGATAAACAGACAAGATCTCAGCGTATTTTGTGAGAATTTTCGTCGTTTCAGTTCCCAGAATCAAGTCCCACTGCCTTGTATTTATAGCCAGAAAACCGTCCCCCTCGCGCCACGCGAGGGGTCCTCTCATTCCTGTCGCGTGGCGCGACAGGTCACTTTTAACATCTGGTTGCCACGCGTCTTTGAAGCCTAGGTGAGTCGACGGATCGAATAAATTCGATTTTATAATAAACTGTGATGATAATCATCAACGGAAAATGCCCCCCTGAGTTTTAGGGGCCCTGATCCTGATTCTGATTGTTCTGAAATTTGTAGGGTTTGCGTAGAATTACTTGGGTGTCTCAATTAGGGTTTCCTATTGAATAAAATAATAATATAAATAGGACTTTTAATGAGGGTTGTTACATTCTCCCAACCTTAATAAAAATCTCGTCCTCGAGATTTACTAAATAAGTAGGAATACTTTTTCTTCATCTCAGGTTCCAGCTTCCAAGTGTATTTGGGTTATGAT
The DNA here is from genome assembly GCA_030545235.1 of Helianthus tuberosus. Taxonomy (NCBI): domain Eukaryota; kingdom Viridiplantae; phylum Streptophyta; class Magnoliopsida; order Asterales; family Asteraceae; genus Helianthus; species Helianthus tuberosus. The sequence goes on from CM060369.1 coordinate 205,588,039, forward strand.
ATTTCTTTTAGACTTATGTCATCTTTTTAGTTAATAAAAATAATATTAGGGTAGATGACACAGAATTAAAATATCGAATTTTGTGAATACAAGTTGTACAATAAATAGGATTCAATGGTTCAACTGAATTAATTCAAGAAATCGATTGTCAAACGAATGAGATGAAATGATATAAATTTCCAAAGTGACTAGGTTCAAGCCAAAAGATAGATATTTAAAATGAATATGAAGGATTTTTAAAAGGAAGCTTACTTTAATTGGCAACTGAGGAAAATTTAGAATTGACAGGTTCCAAATGAAATAAAAGTATGAAAAATGATTTGTCAAATATTTATGATATTAGAAAATCAAAGTGTTGAGATGAGTGGATTGCAAAGATACACCAGAAGATAATAGAGTTAGTGTATCATTAATTAAAGTTCCAAGTTGTTTTAATTGTGAAACAATGTGATAGTATACTATTAGTGACCATAGTTTTCATACTATGTCCTAGAGATCGAAATGAAATAAGTATAAATTGTTTTGGTAAGACCAACCATTATATTATATTTGTAAAGCAAATGTAATATATATATTATTTGTGTACTTGTCTGAACCGTATCTTACATATCAAATATAAATATTATTTGTGACACTATATGTAAATGGTCACTACTTTTAAATATTTTAGTATTTTACTATATTATGTAAAATAACTTATATATTACAAAATACCGCAATGAAGTTATTAGGTTACAAAATATTATTTTGTAAAAGAAATCATTATTATTTATAATGTTTTATTTGTCCCTTTTATTTTATGAAAATATGTCTTCTCCAAAGTATATATTTATATATAATTAAAATTTACCAAATAAGTATGATGATTTAATTTATATATATATTAACTAGTCATTATCATGGTGGATATTGGTTAGTGCTCCCCTTGTTTAAGCATAGGTGATCAGTCCATGCCTAATTAAGGCTAGGCTATCCAATACCTACCCTTGATAATAACCTTAGTAAAAATAATACTAATATAATAATAAAACTAATATTAGTAATACATAACTAAACATATACTTAAATGGAAAAATTTCTAATAAAATGGTGAAACCGGCCGTCCCCTGGATCGAACCCGGGTCTAGGCCATACCCTTTCGCGCGTCTAGCCAACCGAGCTAGATGCCTAGTTTGTGAAATTTCCATTTTTGTTAAATATAAACACATGTACAATAAATTCTATACTTCTTTTTATAAGTCACCTACTTATTCTCCTTATGTTGACTAATAAGAATATAGTAAAACTATTTTTGTAAATTAGGTAATCACTTATGTAAGTTTCTATATATAAAATAAATTTTATATAATGTTTTTCGATTGAAGATGTTAAAGTAATAATTTATCACGAAAGGCTAGATTGATGTTGTAAAAATCATTTAAGAGCTACTTTAAAATATGATAAGAATTTGTGTATCATTATCTTAACATATGATTTGTGTTAAGATAGCTTTTATAAATATCCGTATATGATATATATAAATGAGATTAGTGCAAGTTTTAATTTTTATGAAAACGTTAGTACAAGGTGACCGTGATCAAAGAAATGATTTAGTGAAGTCGAAGACCAAATAAGCATTTTATAGTTCTAGAGAATTGAAGTGTTTGTTGGAGAATATGATAGCTTTAAATCCATCATATGGGAATTTGAAATAAATATGAGCAAGTTTAAGCAATTGAATTTGGTTTAATCACAACGAGTTCATGTATTAATAAGAAAGTTCGGACATGGTTATAGCAAAATCATGTATGCCAAAGAAAATTGAGTTTCTCAAAAAAAAAAAAAAAATTTTATTGACTCGATATAAAAGGGTCATCGTTTTGCCTTACTGCGGTATATAGTGCCAAAATCGAGTATAGCGAAATGATATTTGAGTTTGGATAAAACAACAAATTAGAATGAAGTCCTTCAGTTGGTTTCATAAATCAAATGAACCATATGCGCAACAAACAGTGCATGTGTAACGTGTGGATTTATCAAGAAATGAAATAGATTAATATTTGCTACTATGAAAGAAATCCTCATTGTATGACGACCTTTAGGGAAAGTAAAAACACGAAAATCAATTCTTTATATGCGGAAGTCAGAAAAAGAATTTATCTGAAAATTTTGTATGATAATCGTTATTAAGTGATATTATCAAGGAATATCAAATAAAATGAAATAGGGAATTTGCAAAGTATGTAACTGCTTTTGCAGTGATAATAAATATGACTCTGATTAGACTGTGTACTGATAGTTGTGAAATTTTGTTACAACGTACCCCAACGAGATTCAGGTTATTTGTAGGATTACGTGGCTCAGTGCTATTAGTTCTTCTACTGACGGGATCCACATAGGTGTTATTATACCTAATTATATTTTTCAAAGGTCTTGCCTTGGAAATTGTGTGGAATATACTTCATCTTCTGTGGACCTATAATTAAATTTTCATGTGTTTTCTTGTACATTATCACAACTTTACATGCTTCTTACTTGCGTTAATAATTTATGGTAACGCGTTAGAAATTCTTTTGATGGCGTTTTATCTTAAAGGGTTTCCATTGTTTATTTTATCATACGAGCTACGAGACAGATGATTAAACGAAATAATGTTTGGTATCGGAAAAGAAATTCCTGATAAAGAAATCTAGACACAGATACTTGTGTTTTATTCCTATTTGACTTTTGGAATTCTTTATAGATATAACTATCTATATAATCATCTATTTCACATACCCTTCATAAAGTCAATGCATTTAACAGATTCATATTTTCAAAAACCAGTCAAATATCTGATCATGATACTATTTAGGGAAATCTTGTCACTTATTTGACATATTATCTATCCCGTCTTATCCGATTCGTGCCGGAGCGGTAACCTCAGTATATCTGGACAAACTGGAGAGTCTATTACACCATACCCAGTCTTGCCAGAGAAAATTTTTTTATTTCTCATAAATAGTATCTTTTCAAAAGTGCCTCTTTTATTAAGCTTTTATCTAGAGTTAGGGAAATTTGTATTCCCGTAACATATCTTATTCTAGATCAAGTAATATCAGATAAGCAATAATTACTATTAATTCTTGCTTGTTTATCATATCTTGCAATATTCTAATTACCATTCTTATGGTATACCAGAACCCATCATAATTTATTTACACAAATACTTAGCTTTATCTTGAAGCTTATACTAAGGCATCTTTTCTTAAGTTTAAGTCTAAATGCTATCATGTGTGCTACCAGTTAACAGCAATCTCCTAACTCTTTTATATTAACTTAGGTATTTTTATAACACCTAATTGGCTTAAATCAGTGGCTCTGATACCACCTTCTGTCACGGCCCCTGACCCACCCTGGACGGAATCGGAAGCCGCGAACAGCCCGTGGTACCGGTGATTATTTTGAAACCGTTGCAGCGGAAATTTCATCAGGACCGTGAGTTAGGAAAAATATCAGAGTTTAGAAAACACCGGATTTTATTTATTAAATAGATGGGATAAACCCATGTTTTACAATGGTAGCTTTAAATAAAGATAAATTTGATTTACATAAAACAATATTTCTTTAATTTGATTTAATTAATAAAATAAGCCACTTCTTGAAGCTATTCAGTGCCGTATCCATCTCTTACTCCAATCTACTGTAATTACCTGAAACGCGTTTTAAAAAGGTTTTGTCAGCGGGAAATACTGAGTGAATCATTCTATTTACTAAAATGACACATTTGTTATAATTTACAGTATTAAGGAAGATTACAATGTTTCTGATATCAAACCAATTACCCACAGTACTTTGTCACTCGACCCATTGGCCCTTCCGTCCAATGGTGTCTGTGACTATGGTCATATCACCCCTTGGCTGCCCCAATGGTGAAGATTATCAAGTAATGTATACAAAACCCCACATACCGGCTGTAATATGGTGATTACATAAACTTAATCCCTGTAATTATAACTTTGAAATAAATAGGGTTTTGTAAAGCAATTTGATAAAAAGAGAATGACTCACTTATAATCATGCAGATTCATATGGGCAGAATTTAATCTACAGATAATCCTTGATATATTGCAGATTGAGACAGGCAGAGCTTAGCCTATTGATTTAGCCTTGTAACCTAATGCATACGAACTAGGTAGATAACTTAATACAGCATTTACGATAACTTACGAGATCAAATTCTCACAATGAACGACAAAGTGCAATACTTTATCCATCGAATTAACGATGATCCGTCAAATTAATGACGAACGACAAAGTATAATACTTTATCCATCGAATTAACGATGATCCGTCAAATTAATGACGAACGATAAAGTATAACCCTAATGTGGGCGGCACTTAAACATTCATCGGATATATTGATCGGTCGGAAAATGAATCGTAATAGCGATTGAGTTAATACCCTGTTCTGCAGCACCCCGCTATACTAATTAGTGATTTGTGGGGGTTAATTGTGATAAACAGACAAGATCTCAGCGTATTTTGTGAGAATTTTCGTCGTTTCAGTTCCCAGAATCAAGTCCCACTGCCTTGTATTTATAGCCAGAAAACCGTCCCCCTCGCGCCACGCGAGGGGTCCTCTCATTCCTGTCGCGTGGCGCGACAGGTCACTTTTAACATCTGGTTGCCACGCGTCTTTGAAGCCTAGGTGAGTCGACGGATCGAATAAATTCGATTTTTATAATAAACTGTGATGATAATCATCAACGGAAAATGCCCCCCCTGAGTTTTAGGGGCCCTGATCCTGATTCTGATTGTTCTGAAATTTGTAGGGTTTGCGTAGAATTACTTGGGTGTCTCAATTAGGGTTTCCTATTGAATAAAATAATAATATAAATAGGACTTTTAATGAGGGTTGTTACAACAATGATAATAAACCATAACTCTGGTTTAGTTGTTTTGCTCCATACTATCTAACAAATAAATAATAGCAGATAAAATGCATACGTAAAAAATTATATAACACCTGATGTTCTAAAATGTCACCGTATAAAATGAGTTATAATAAATTGTTATGGCTTTTTTAATCTCTTATAAGCAAAGAGACATCATGATTAATGTATTATCCTATCATACGTATATTATATATACAAATATTTATTATAATAAATTCCACTATCAAAGTTCTCATTCTCTTTATAACTTGTCAATTAAAAAAACATCTTTACCTCACATATATTTAACATGTTCACGTATTATACAACTTAAAAATTATTAACCCAATAAAGTTATCATGATAAAATAAATAAAATTAGGGATTATACGTATAAATTCAAACTTAATGATTATCTATAAATATAGATATAGATTGTTAAATCTTTCTAAGTGTATCAAATATCTTTTATTGTATATGTACTATATTATTAGTAGCTCACACTAAAATTTTGTATATATTCAAATCTTATACAAGGCACATATGAAAATAGATCCATATCTTTCGTGGGATTTAAGAAACAAAATTAATGTTTAATTAGGTTAGAGATAAATACATATAGTAGCAAGATATTTTTCTTCCAAGGCTTTAAAACATAACATAGCAAAACAAATATGATTGATAATTGTTCCAGCTAATAAAAAAAATCCCAACAATCCTAATTAATTTAGGAACATATCTTTTGCTAGAGAAATATTTATATATTCAATCCATGCATATAAACAAACGATAATTATCATAGAATAAACAAAACCCCAATTAATACAAAGATGTCAAGAAAACAGATAATAATAAGAATTTATAAATTATATAAATATAACAACTCTCCTAAAACCCTTAAACATGTCCTATACGTCCTAAAATGCACCCCGTACACAAGAAATAAGCCCAAAATACCTTTATATTTATAAAAATCAAATAAAAACAAATAAATAAGGTCCTTGCGGGGCGTGACTCCCGTAGGACAAGTCTTCACGGGCCGCGACCCGGTGCCACCAGGCGGCACCCCAGTCCTCCACGTGGCCAACGCGTGTTGAACCTATACCAATGATCCACCAAGCCTATAACCCTAGTCTAGAGCATCGCGGGCCGTGAAGCCCCCTCTTGTATCTCTCGCGGGGCGCAAGAACCCCCTGATCAGACCCTATAAATAGGAGCTCGACGTTCAGTTTCAAATCGCTCAAATTTGAAATTTCTCTCTCAATTTCTGAATAGTAAAAGTAATACCCGGGCATTATACCCACTAAAAAGCGAAGCTCTGCCTCGTTGTAAGTATTATAACCCCCAGTTACATATCAGTTACTCTGCCCGATTGATCTAGAGCTCCGTAACGCATGTCAAGGCTCTGCCTGACTCGGTCATTGGAGTTCTGTCTCGGGGGGTATAGCTAATGTAAATTGGGTTATCTTACTAACACGTGTGCATTGTTTATTTTAATAGATTATAACCAGGAAGTCACCAGCAAGCAGTAGTATTATCTAAAATAGCAATGTGAGTGCATTCACTTTTTGTAAACTGTTTTTACAAAACCTCAATTGTTTTAAAGTATATTTAGCAGTGATTGAGTCTATGTATTCTACGATTGCTGTCGGTATGTTGGGGTTTTGTATACATTACTTGTTACTATACTGTGAGTAGCATGACCACAAGTCAGGATTGACAGTACCGTGGGTGGTAATTGGGTAGATAAAAATATTGTAATCGCTCTCAATACTATAAAGATATAAAATCCTATTTTAATTAAACTGGGATGCACTCACCAGTATTTCTTACTGATAAAACTTTTTAAAACACGTTTAAGGTAACAAAATGTGAAAGCCAAATAGAAGCCAGCAGGAGAGCACTGAAGGCTTGGAAATGTGGCTATAAAAGTTATCTAAACAAGAAAAAGTTTTATTTCAATAAATTGGGATTTATCCCTATAAATATATTTGTAATGGAAACTTGGGTTTTTTCCCCATTTATTTATTATTTATAAAAGTGTGGTGTTTTACTCTTATAAACTATTTCCTAACTACGGTCCTGATGTATTTTCCGCTGCCAAATTAATAAACACCGACACCACTGATACTGTCCTTGCGGCCGCCCGCTCCCGGGATAGGGGTCAGAGGTTGCGACAGAGAGTGGTATCAGAGCAACAGCCACTGATTTAAGCCACGAAAGTGTTCTGCTGACATCAAAATTTTATCATTTATGTTATGAAATAATCTACGTGATTATGTGTATATCTGTATATTATTGTTTTGTGTTATTTGACAATTTGTTAGTTTACAGTATGAGTGATCAAGGTACGTCTGACGCCTATCGTCACCTAGCTAGTTCTCCCAAAAGTGAAGGAACTTCATCACAGCCTACTCCTTTGGGGTATTCTGCTGACACTGAAGAAGGAATCTTCATTTTTAAGGCGCAATCTGAGGAACCATTCCCTTCAAAAAAGAGAGGATGGTTCAGTCGGGGAGCACATGAGCGAAGGAAGCGAATGAGAAAATTGCAACAACAAAGGGCATTAGCAGCAGTCAATAGAGAAATGAACGCCCAGACCCAAGACATAGTCAATAGACGGTTGGCAAACTTTCATATACTAGCCACCACTGCAGCAGATCCAAACCTAGATCAGATAATTGCACCACAACCATTGCCACTATTCCCCACCCAACCAATGGAGATAGAACCTAACCAAGGAGATCAGATTCCCATACCAGCATTTGACCCAAACGAGATACCATGAATCCCAGCACCCCATCCTTTAGCATATGATCCATGGGAAGATGACCATAGGGATTATCAGGAACTCTATCCACAGGGGGAACCAATGTCAGATCCCATAGCACAGTATACCAACCTTAATCCCGCAGATCCATTTTGGAATAACGACCTGTATTTTCAAAGTGTATTAGGCGACTCATACCCATACGGAGAACCTATACCTCAGTACCCTGACTCAGTACCCGCACCACTACCATCCATGAGTGAGGAGAATGTGCAGGAACTCCGTACCTTTGGTGAGGAGTTAATAGAGGAGGGAGAGAGGATAAAACAAATAGGAGAGAAGCTCGTGTGGAAATACGACGAGCGAGAGATGCAATACTGGAACCAACCCTAGCAATAATATATATATATATATATATAAATGTGTGTAGTAGTAGAAAAAAATCAAATCCACTAAAATAAATAACCTGATACCTATTGATGCATAACTAGTAGTATGTTTCAATTCCAGTTGTAGATTGTAATATATATATATATATATATGAAAAAGAGTAAATGTCGCAATGCTCGACGATTTTGATCAATTTGTTTGTGTGATTGTTTGCAGTTAAATCTTATTCTGTGATATTAATACCTGATAAATGTTTGTAATCCAGATGGACAACGAAGTAAATCAGGAAAACCAGAATAACGATAATAATGGGAACCAAATAGATAACAGTGCCATCCAACACATAGTAGTACAAGGAATTATAGACGCTATGCCATATATTATCAAGACTGTTAAGGAAGCAGAAAATAATAAAACTAATAGTGGAAGTAAACGACCACCTACTGAACCCAGTCATAGCGTGAATAGTGGACCGCTACTCCAATTGCCTATTCCAAAAAGAAGAAGAACCATGTCATATGGTTTTTGTTACAAAGAATTCTAGTCTTGCAAACCATTAGAATTCTCTGGCAATGAAGGAGCTATTGCAGCTCTACGTTGGATAAAAAAGACAGAAGCAGTCTTAAAAATAAGAAAATGTGCAGAGGAAGATAAGATTATGTTTGCTTCTAATATAAATAATAATGCAGCCTTAGAATGGTGGAATACTATTCTCCAGTCTATGGGAAGTGACATAGTTTATAATATAGAATGGACTGACTTTAAGAACATGGTTGAAAGAAAATTATGTCCTCCCAATGAAAAGGAACAAATTGCCAATAAATTATTAAACCTTAGAATGACTGGAGTGTACTGCAAGGGTTACACTACTGTATTCTTCGAATATGCTAGAATAGTGCCAACCCTAGCTTCACCAGAACCAGTGTTAATCTCCCGTTACATCTGGGGATTAATTAGTGAGATTAGACATGTAGTCAAGGCAGCTAGACCACAAACTATAGAAGAAGCGGTAGAATTAGCAAATACCTTGACTGATGAATTAGTACGTACGCAAGAAGAAAACCAGAGAAAGAACCTAGCCCAAAAACTTACCCAGGAATTTTGCTACGGTAATTCCAACCGTGGGAAAGGTACAGGTTCTACTTCTGCACCTTACTGTAAGTACTGCAAGAAAAAGCATTCAGGAAGATGCTTCATATACTGCAACTTCTGCAAAATATTTGAACACAATGAAGAAGACTGCAGGAAGAAACCCATCAATAAGCTATGCTTCAACTATGGAGAGATAGGGCATATCAAACCGAACTGTCCGAAACTAGCTCTAGCTACAAACAGCAAAACTACCAAAAAAGCAAGAGCATTTGTTCTGACTGCTGAAGAAGCCAAGATGATTCTGGACATGATTGCTGGTACGTTTTTAGTTAATGATGTATTTGCTAAAGTATTATTTGACTCTGGTGCAAACCAAAGTTTTATTAATACTTCGTTCTGCAACTTCTCAATCAACCATTAACTAAACTTCAACAAGAATTTCTAGTAGAAACAACAAACAGAGAATCCATTAAGATTACTGAAATCTTGCAGGGAGCAAGAATAGAAATTTTAAACCATAAATTTATTGCTAACCTTTATCCAATAAATCTGGTCGGATTTGATATCGTGTTAGGAATGGATTGGTTAGTAGCCAATCATGCCAGTATTCTATGTGATCAAAAGTCAATACAAGTAAGTTCACCAAAGGGTGAAAATATCACAATTAAAGGAGACAAGCCAACCAAGTCCACAAAATTCACCTCTGTGATGAAAACAGCAAGCTATGCAAGGAAAGGATCACTAGTGTATATGATTTCCATAATCATTAACACTAAAGAAAAAGAATTGAAAGATATTCCCGTAGTATCTCAATTCTCAGATGTTTTCCCAGAAAAGCTACCTAGATTACCACCAGATAGAGAGGTTGAATTCAGAATTCATCTACTACGAGGGACAGCACCGATTGCCAAGGCACCTTACCATTTAGCACCAGCGAAGATGCAGGAATTGAAAAAACAATTGGACGAACTTTTGGAAAAAGGTTTCATACAGCCTAGTTCATCGCCATGGGGAGAACCAATCTTGTTTGTCAAGAAAAAGGACGGATCAATGCGTATGTGCATTGATTACCGAGAACTGAACAAGGTCACGATTAAAAATCGGTACCCACTACCGAGAATCGATGATCTGTTTGATCAACTTCAAGGAGCTCGATTCTTTTCTAAGATCGATTTACGCTCAGGATATCATCAATTGAAGTACAGGAATAGGACATTCCTAAAACTGCTTTCAGAACAAGGTACGGTCATTATGAATTTACAGCCATCCCATTTGGTTTAACCAATGCCCCAGCCGCATTTATGGACATGATGAACAGAATATGTAAACCATATCTGGATAAATTCATAATTGTCTTTATAGATGATATTCTTATTTACTCTAAGAGTAAAGAAGATCATGCAGAGCATTTGTTTATACTTTTAAATTTGCTGAGAAAAGAAAAGCTTTATGCCAAATTCTCAAAATGTGAATTTTGGTTAAAAGAAGTACAATTTCTTGGACATTTAGTTAATCATGAAGGAATTCATGTGGATCCCACAAAAATCAAGGCGATTACTAAATGGAAAGTCCCCGAATCACCAACGGAGGTAAGAAGTTTTCTTGGACTGACAGGTTATTATAGACGGTTTATCCGAGATTTTTCTAGAATAGCTATTCCTTTAACGAAACTGACCTGCAAATCAGTTAAGTTTGAGTGGGGACCAAAACAAGAAGAAGCATTTAGAATTCTTAAGCAAAGATTTACCAACGCACCCATACTCGCGTTACCAGAAGGAACTGAAGACTTTATAGTCTATTGTGACGCTTCTATGTTAGGTTATGGATGTGTGTTGATGCAACGTCAAAAAGTTATAGCCTATGCCTCTAGACAAATTAAGAATCATGAAGAGAATTATACAACTCATGATCTAGAGTTAGGAGCCATAATTTTTGCCCTTAAAATTTGGAGACATTACCTTTATGGTAGCAAGTTTACCATTTTCACCGATCATAAGAGTCTAAGATATGTTTTCGGGCAAAAAGAGTTAAATATGAGACAGAGACGCTGGATGGAAATTCTTAGTGATTATGATTGTAATATCCAGTATCATGCAGGAAAGGCTAATGTAGTAGCTGATGCTTTAAGTCGAAAGTATCATGAAAAGCCAAGACGAGTGCGTTCTCTCAAATTAAATCTGCAGATAGATTTAAATGAGCAAATTAAAGAAGTACAAGAATCAGTAATCAAGGACGATACTGAAAAATTAAAAGGAATAATTAAGGAATTAGAACAGGGAACAGATGGAATTTGGAGATTCCATAAGAAAAGGATCTGGATACCCAAAAAAGGAAACCTACGCCACCGAATTTTAGAAGAAGCCCATAAGTCTAAGTATACGATACATCCTGGTAATGATAAAATGTATCAAGACTTAAGAAAGAATTTCTGGTGGATAGGAATGAAAAAGAATATAGCAACTTATGTTGCCAAGTGTCTAACCTGTTCACAAGTTAAAGCTGAACATCAGAAACCCTCAGGTTTATTACAGCAACTAGAAATGTCGATATGGAAATGGGAATTGATAAAAATGGACTTTGTTACTAAATTACCCAAGACACGAAAAGGTAATGATACAATCTGGGTGATTGTAGACAGATTAACCAAGTCTGCTCATTTCTTACCAATGAAGGAAACTTTCAGTATGGAACAATTAGCCAAGTTATATGTAAATGAAATAGTTTCATTACACAGAATTCCTTTATCTATTGTTTCTGATAGAGATTGCCGTTTTACTTCTCATTTTTTGACTAGTTTTCAAAAAGCAATGGGAATCAAGTTAAATCTAAGCACTGCTTATCACCCTCAAACGGACGGATAAAGCGAAAGGACAATTCAGACAATGGAAGATATGCTTAGAGCTTGTGTAATTGATTTCGGAAGAAATTGGGACGATCATTTACCATTAATAGAATTTTCCTACAATAACAGCTATCATACTAGTATCAATGATGCACCATTTGAATCACTTTATGGACGAAAGTGCCGAACTCCAGTCTGTTACGTAGAAATTGGAAAAAAGCAACTATCTAGACCAGAGATAGTACAAGAAACAACGGACAAGATTATTCAAGTCAAGGAAAGACTAAAAGCAGCACGCGGTCGTCAAAAGAGTTATGCTGATAACAGACAAAAACCGTTGGAAATTCAAGTAGGAGATAAGGTATTATTAAAAGTTTCTCCATGGAAAGGAGTGGTCAGATTTATTAAAAGGGGAAAGCTAAGCCCCAGGTATGTCGGACCTTTTGAGATTATTAGAAAAATAGGACCAGTAGCTTACCAGCTACAACTGCCAGAGGAAATGGCAGGAATACATGATGTATTTCATGTATGTAATCTCAAGAAGTGCGTAACATATGAATCATTAGTGGTACCTCTTAAGGACATAGAGGTAAATGAGAAACTTAAGTTTGTAGAGAGACCCCTACAGATTGAAGATTGAAAGATCAAGAATCTCAAACACAAGAGATTAGTTCTAGTCAAAGTAAAATGGGATTCGAAGAGAGGACCAGAGTACACTTGGGAGCTCGAGTCAGAGATGCAGAGGAAATATCCACACCTGTTCCAGTAGACCTCGAGGATGAGATCTAAAACAAGGTGTGGAGGATATAGCAACTCTCCTAAAACCCTTAAACATGTCCTATATGTCCTAAAAACACCCCGTACACAAGAAATAAGCCCAAAATACCTTTATATTTATAAAAATCAAATAAAAACAAATAAATAAGGTCCTCGCGGGGCGCGAACCCCCTGATCAGACCCTATAAATAGGAGCTCGACGTTCAGTTTCAAATCGCTCAAATCTGAAATTTCTCTCTCAATTTCTGAATAGTAAAAGTAATACCCGGACATTATACCCACTAAAAAGCGAAGCTCTGCCTCATTGTAAGTATTATAACCCCCGGTTACGTATTAATTACTCTGCCTGATTGATCTAGAGCTCCGTAACGTATGTCAAGGCTCTGCCTGACTCGGTCGTTGGAGTTCTGTCTCGGGGGGTATAGCTAATGTAAATTGGGTTATCTTACTAACACGTGTGCATTGTTTATTTTAATAGATTATAACCAGGAAGTCACCAGCAAGCAGTAGTATTATCTAAAATAGCAATGTGAGTACATTCACTTTTTGTAAACTGTTTCTACAAAACCTCAATTGTTTTAAAGTATATTTAGCAGTGATTGAGTCTATGTATTCTACAATTAATGTCGGTATGTTGGGGTTTTGTATACATTACTTGTTACTACATTGTGAATAGTAGCATGACCACAAGTCAGGATTGACAGTACCGTGGGTGGTAATTGGGTAGATAAAAACATTGTAATCACTCTCAATACTGTAAAGATATAAAATCCTGTTTTAATTAAACTGGGATGCACTCGCCTGTATTTCTTGCTAATAAAACTTTTTAAAACGTGTTTCAGGTAACTAAATGTGAAAGCCAAATAGAAGCCAACTGGAGAGCACTGGAGGCTTGAAAAGTGGCTATAAAAGTTACCTAAACAAGAAAGAAGTTTTACTTCAATAAATTGGGATTTATCCCTATAAACATATTTTTAATGGAAACTTCGGTTTTTTCCCATGTATTTATTATTTATAAAAGTGTGGTGTTTTACTCTGATAAATTATTTCCTAACTACGGTCCTGATGTATTTTCCGCTGCCAAATTAATAAACACCGATACCACCGATACTGTCCCCGCGGCCGCCCGCTCCCGGGATAGGGGTCGGGGGTTACGACAATAATTCCCTAGATATATCACATAAAACAGATTAAAAGGAAGCTATCTTTGATTGTTCATTGTAAATATATATTGACTTTCAAATTCAAAATTTTGTTACTGATAGCATAACAAAATATTATGCATATTCTTAATCAATTAATGATAGAACTTTTATCACATATTACTTGTAATTAATTAAATAATCATGAATACCAATTTAAATCTTCTATTAAGCTCGTTTAAAAATATTATAAAGGAATGTATTCAAATTAAATTAATACTTAGACCTAAAGTTGTAATTGATTGAAAATACCATATTTGAAAATGTGCATATTATTAATTCTTTAAAATAAAACGAACTCCGAGGAAAACTCATAAGCATATTAGTAGTTTATCTTCACCGATTTAAGATAATAACCGAAAAGATCAATAATGAATTTGATGCATTCTCATATTTATAAGAAACCATACATACCATCTTCCTTAATTAATTATAAAAAACCAATATGTTATATTATTTCGCTTATTGGGGGTGCATTGACGAAAAGCTTACTGCATTAAGCCTAATACAACTCGACTATTGAACTTGAAAATAATTAAACCATCACCGTCCCACTTAGCGATCCATTACCAATCAAAATCTTTATGTTTTTTTTTGGCAGATAAATAGAAAACATATTTTGAAAACTATATCGTCAGCGGTTGCGATTTACGTACCTAAAATGGTGTTCAAAAGTATCCGTATCCGAAAATCCGATCCGAAATATCCGATATCCGAATCCGAAATATCCGAAAATCGGATATCCGAAATTTCGGATATCTGAAATTCGGATATCCGAATTTTTCAGATTCGGATTCGGATAGTGATTTTCAAAATTTTCGGATATTTCAGATATCCGAAATATCTGAAAATTTAATTTCCATTTTTTCGGATAGCCGAATATCCGAAAGTATCCGAAGTATCCGAAAAATATCCGAAAAAGATCCGAAATATCCGAAAAATATCCGAAAACTTATATTCGGATATTCGAAACTATCCAAAATATCCGTTTTCGAATATGAAAAAAATAATAAAAAATAAAATTAAATAAAAAGTTAGATTTTCGGATATCCGATTCACTATCCGAATCTGTATCCGAAATTTCGAATATCCGAATTTCGGATACGGATTCGGATAGTGAAATCTGGTATCCGAAAATTTCAGATATCTGAATTTTCGAATATCCGGTTTTGAACACCCCTACATGTGGTAACCAAAAGAGCCGGAGGAGCAACGAACCACTATTGTTTTCTTTCATCAGCAGATCTCTCCGTGTTTTTTCATACCAAAGACCTCAAGGGCTTTGGTTATATTGAGCATTTTGAAGTGAGCACTGTCGTGCTGATAACGTGTTGTGAAACTAACCTAATAGCAAAAGGAATATAAAGAACAATATGGAGAAAGAGATTGATCTTATTGATTGAGGTGTATATTACAAGAGATACATGAGACTATATATAATACTAGGTTATAACCCCGTGTATTACACGGGTTAAGTAAATAAAATATCAAATAGTTAATAACGAAGATTTAACAATTATAAAATGATATTTTAAGACGCTTTTCTGATATCCGAACAAATAACCCTGTGTATTACACGGTTTAAGTAAATAAAATATCAAATAGTGAATAACGAAGATTTAACAATTAGAAAACGATATTTTAAGACGCTTTTCTGATATCCGAACAAAATTGTGTGTCATGCATGATAAAAACTTGTGATGTTTGTCAAGTTTATAAATATGAAAGCATTTGAACCGTCTATTAAAAGACAAACTATATCATCGACTTTCTCACGTCGTGAACATACATTTAATAACCCAAGTTTTATTTAAATAACAATGGTCTTAATTTATTAGTTTTAAAAATATTGTTGAAATGTTTCGATTAGGCATATAGCAATTAGCCAATTAGATAAACTTTAGCTACAAAATAATATTTAAATTAATTAGATAAGTATAAATTATCGGTAATTAGTAAATTATATAACTTTAAAATTTAAATATCTGGACTTGAGTTGCATCTTAAAAGGATGATTGTTTTTGGGTAAATTTATTAGTATGATAAATGTAATTATTCTTCTTCTTGTATTTTAAATATATTAAATACATAAATTATTTGTTAAGCAAGAAAATCGTTCCCTCCACCCTCGTTATGAAAATGCTCGATATTTGTTTCAATTATTAAGATATAATTTCTAACCTAATAATTAATATAAATAAGAAAACCGTTCCCTCCACCCTCGTTATAAAAATGCTCGATATTTGTTTCAATTATTAAGATATAATTTCTAACATAGTAATTAATATAAATAAATGGGTGGGGTTCGGCTACAAAGTTTATTTTTCCTACAAAGTGTACAAAGTCATAAAACACCACAATTTCAGCCATAAAACACACTCAAAACCCATGAATAACAAAGTGAAGATCACTAAAACACAATATCCAAACCCTATCAGTCCATAAAAACTTCATACACACCATCGTAGAACTATGAATATAAAACGCAACATGATAATCAATATAAAACACACTAATGTTACTCATTCGATAATCAAAGCCTTATCATTCAAAACACAACACATAACCCACATATATGGCGTTTTAGTAATCTCCACTTTGTTATTCGTGGGTTTTGAGTGTGTCTTATAGCTGAAATTGTGGTGTTTTATGACTTTGTACACTTTGTAGGAAAAATGGACTTTGTAGCCAACTCTCACCCTATATAAATAAATAATAAGATAATTTATGGAACTTTATCCGTAATTTCTTAAATATTTGAAACATATATTAAATTTAATAATTTAAATTAAATAATAATTATAGAGTAGATGGTCTAGAATAATGACAAGTGTCCTTTTATTGGTTTCTTTTATTATATAGTACTAGCGGTAAGACCTGTGTGCAAACACGGGTCGTTTCTTAGAAAACCATACATTGTACCAAAAGTTGTTATCTATTATAGATAATAGATAACTATAAACATATATCATCAGTTAATATATAAGATACATATGAATATTTCCATTGTCCTATAAAAAAAGGAGTACCTACCCATTGACAATGAAACTTGTTTATAGACATAACTACACATAGAACATGTCTAAGAAGCAAAATTAGTACTACCGACAAACCAAATGTACAACCACAAACAATCATCACATAAAACATTGTCTATGAATCCTCAATCAACGCAACA
The DNA here is from genome assembly GCA_030545235.1 of Helianthus tuberosus. Lineage (NCBI taxonomy): Eukaryota > Viridiplantae > Streptophyta > Magnoliopsida > Asterales > Asteraceae > Helianthus > Helianthus tuberosus. The sequence continues at coordinate 205,605,184 of CM060369.1, forward strand.
CAAACTAAGAAGACTTTATCTTTGTCACGAAATGCACTACTTTTGTTAACTTCAGCAATTGAGTAGAGTTGTGAAATTCAAACGAAAGTTCATCACGAAAAGCAATATTGCAAGATCTCAAATAACCAGACCATCTAACAATAGCGTAGCTGAATCCAGTTTTGGTTTTTTGAGATCTTGTGAGCAGTTCCTGGACTTCACTTTGAGATTTTGGATCTTGACAGGCTTAGGATTATCAGTATGCAGATTCAACGCAGAAGATACATCTGATGGCAGATGCTAAAAAACAGTAAATTGAATAATGAATTTTATAAAATATTGATATATATCCGAAATTATTGAAATAACGAAACAAAGTAAGGACTGCAAAAACTTACAAGCCTGTCTTCAGCATGTGTGGTGAAGTGTAAGACTGGCTCTGAAGTGGATGATACTAAACGAACCTTTTGAACTTTACACGGTGTATCAATAGCTTGGTTATCCTCTACAATTGTCTTGCCATGAAAATTGTACATCTTTTCAACCTAAGTAAATTAATTTAGACTATAACAACTCTAAATTCTTGAAATTTTGTAACTTTCTTTATCAACACAAACTATCTTCTCAACTCAGCTTTGAAGTTTAAGACTCAATCATACAGAAGAATATCAATATATTGACAAAATAATAAAATGGACCGTATAAAACTAATAAACGCTTACATTAGATACAACACTTGAAGAGGCAGGAATGTCACGAACAGAAAAATCTTTATACTGAAGTTGAGGATCGTTAACATCATCAGCTATTTTTACAGAATGATCTTCAGGCTACAACAAAATTTTAAAAAACCTTGTTATACTTATTATACAATAAAATATATCTGTAGGAAATTATAAACCTACAGTATTTTTAACATCTGACTCATCAACCAGACGCGCAACCTATGAATCAAATAGCCCGTCATCAGCAGACTATATTTATAAGAATGATCATATATAAGAAACCATATTTTAAATCATAATAATAAGTAAATATCACATGTGTATATATACATTAAAAATATCCTCAAAACTCGTAAACTGCTTAGAATTACCAACCGAAGATCCAGTCTCATCATCATCTAAAGCAACTTCCCCGGAATTCAGAACTTGTTTGTGTTTAGCCTACAATCTGGGATTTTAAAAGTTATTAGCATAATATAATAAAAGTTACTTATCACCATCATGTTATCAAACAATATATTTTATCAAGAAAATTTTATACCGCAGCTAATAAGTCAAACCCATCATCTCCATAAATTGAATCATCCAAAACAACAACATCAGCTTTCTTGAAGGAAACCCCAGTTCCAGTTTCGGATGGAAAACGGAAAGCTCAAACATTTTAGACCCAATCATGGTGAAAACCAACCAAGATTCAACTACTATCGGAACTTCTTCAATCAATTTTAACCATCCATCTGTAAATCCGCATCCATCAGTCCATCCTTTCATCATCACATTCCAAAACCTTTCACCAACATAGATAGTTGCCATCCCATACTCGTAGTTTTTACCATAGAATTCTTTCCAAAATTTGTCAGCAATTAGCTATAGAAGAAGCAAAGAAATAATTAATGCAGACTTACAAATTTGATATGAACTAATGATCAACAGAAGTTACAACGGATTAGTCAACAAAAGTTAAAATGAGAATTAGTCAACAGGATTAGTCAACAGGAGTTACAGTATTTACACAGTCCCTAACCACTGTTGGGTATCAACTGTTACATACCTCTGTTGCTATGCAACAGAGGTTTCGTAACAACTGTCATCCATTATGTCCAGCAGAGGTTACAACGTGGACAGATCTTAAATATCAGTTGTTAGTCAACCGAGGTTAAAAGACTTAGTCAACAGAAGTTAAAAAGGTTAGTCAACAGACGTTAATATTAAAAGGAAACAGACGTTAAAAGGGCAAACAGATCTTAGCAAGTTGTTGAGCTAGAAATAAATATTTACAGTAATTGACAAAATAATATATCGTTACTTACAGTCATGCCAAGTTCAGATCTTATATTTGCTGAAATGTAAGAGTTATCGTAGACATTTTCTTTAAAACATGAGACAACGAATGACAAACTTCCAATAGCTTTTACCAATACAGCATATTTGGGTTTCAAACAACAATCTCTAACAAACTTTGTCCATCCATCCGTAAATATACAATGATCATCTCTCTTCCTTACTCGTACTAACCATGATTTGTCACCGTCAAGTAGTTCTACAATTCGACCGTATGGGACCTCCTTACCCCACAACAGACTCTCAAAATCAAGTGGTATGTTCTGCGACAGTAGTTAACAAACATCTTACATCAAAAATTAATGTAGAATCCTAATAGTAGCAAGAAAGTTAAAAAACATACCAAAAATATAAAATCATCTTCATTAAGGAATTTTAAAAAGGATGGTGTTTGATTGGATGGATTCATATCTGCAATAAACAATTTAAACAATTGTGACAGAGAATGCTATCAGTAACTTCATTTAAGTTAATGCAGTACTTAATCGATAAAAATACACCGGATTACAGCGACTATTATTTCCTTCAACAAAGAATATGAAACGCCGTCGGTGACAAATACATACTCATAACTTCAAATAATGATTAATCTAAAATTTATAATACAAACAATAAATTCAAAGAAACAATACTTAGTTTTATAGCGTGTAATCTATATTATGCAATAGAACCTTTCCGATTTTGATAAGAAATTTATGTGAGAAAACTTCCGAATATGTTTTCTAGAGCTTATATTCAATAATGGAGATGAAAAGAATATTAAATGGAGTTAATACAGATGTTACATTTACACTGGTTGGTTGAAATTAAGTTTTGTAAAATTTATACTTTACCCATTTTTTCTTTAAAATAATGTAATTTTTTGCACGGCAGTAACCACTGCTTCAATATAAATTTAATGTTAAATAAGAAAAACTTATCTATTAAAAATAGTTTTTAAATCCCGATATTAAAGATTATTATAAGTTAAATAAATAAACAATTACAAGTTAAATAGATAAATATCTTACTTTCAACAATCCCAATACAATCTTACCTCTTCTTCTCTGACGAAAAAAACTCTACAATTTCTTCTTCTTCGGGCTTGACGATCAGAAGTTTAAAGTTTTAAATCAGGTATTTTTTTTGTTCTCTTGTGTATTTTACAGGTATGCTTTGAAATGTTCCTTTCAGTTTCCTCATTTCAAATTATATAAACATCAAAATCATAATCTACTGATGTTAAAATAGATAAACTTATATGAACTTGTTTTCTTTATTTTATAATAAGATTTATATCAACTTATTTAGTTACATTTTGATTCATTCCATCTAAATAAGAATTTGAAATATTATTGTTTCATAAATATTTGGTTGTATATTTTACGAATGTTTTTAGAATTATTGTATGAACTGCCATGTAGTATTGATAAATTTGTTCTATCAATATTAATTTTGATAAAATATTCTGCAATCAGTTTATAGTACTCATATGTCTGAGTTGTAAGTGAATATAGCCTTGGCTACTGAAAAAAACTGAAGTTTAAAGTTGACACAAACATGGATATTTGAAAACTTTAATGTCATATAATACTTTTTATTATACATGTAACACCCTTAAAATTTTACTTGAATTTAATACTAATTTTATACATTTTTATACCAAAATATATTAAAATAACATAAGTTTCATAAGTCAAGTTCACAAGTAGTATAAACCTTAGTCAACTAATGACTAAGTTAGAACATTCAAAAATTGTTTAAGAAATTGTTTACAACCCATGCACAAAAGTCTAAGTAAGATTAAAACATTGCGGAAGCTTCAAAAATCGTGTTCGGTTCTTCGACATTTGCTTGACCGCCATTCGTAAGATCCACCTCGTTACCTAGAGTCAAAACCATTAAAATATTAGTTTTGACATTGTTATATAGTACATATACATGAGATCCAACATCAAATTGAATAAAAATAAAACACAATTTTATTTCTGGTTCTACCGTAACTTACGGTGTCACCGTAAGTTATGGTAAGTCCTGGAAGCTTCTGCTTCACCGTAAAACAGGGGTGAATCACCGTAAACTCCTGCCCTCCACCGTAAGTTACGGTACTACCGTAACTTACGGTAGTCCCTGGAAATCCATGTTTTGTTTGATTTGTTTATTACACTCAAACCCAAATCTCGGATTTCACTTTTCTAGCATACCAATACATTAAATTCTCGTATTTCTAATATATTATATATATACCAATATCAAAGATCAATACATCATATTTCCGGAGCATTAACCATGCCTTACTTGATTATTCGACCCGTTTGGCTCGTCTAAGGAATCCTCCTTTGTGACGACTACCAACGAGTTCCAACCAAATTTAACTTGTTATACAATATAGCGACATCACCGCTTTAATTCAAAACAATCCTTATTCTAAAATTCAATTACGCATTATATAATCATCAAAATCTACTTAATGTAACGGGTCAAGTTACATACCTTTAAAGCAAGCCTTTCAAACGTGCGTCCACATCGGTTTGCCCGCTAGATGCCCCGGCTTCCTTTCCTATAGAGTTCAATCACTTTATGTTTAGAACTCTTTGTTTCACATACATAACGCATATTTTAACATACATCATAATTATGTGTTTTTAACTTAACAATTCAGTTTCAAACCTTCTTTGAGGCATTTTATCAAACACTATAAGGGCAGAATTTTTATATCTTTCATATTCAAGTTCATAGCTTGCTAATTATCTAACTTAACATCAATATAGCCTTCATATATCATTTAAACATCATCCTTTTCTGAAATCACTTTCTATCATCAAATTACACTAGAATAATCATTCTAAACCCTAGTGTTCATCATCATATTGTAAAACCCACAACCCACCTTCAATGTGTTCATGGAATTTCCTGAATTTGGACATGATTTCAGATGTAGTTGTCTAGGTTTCACTTCTAGACACTATATTATCCCTAATCTAACCAAATCACATACATGCATCATCAAATTTTGAATCTCCCAAATTCATAAGAATTTCAAACAGAGAATTTTCATAGAATTTTACATACCTTACAACCCCCTTGTGATGGGGATTACTAATCTTAACTCAGATTTCGATTTGGGAGCCAATTGGATCTTCAATTTGTAGGATTTAGCATGAACCAGGGTTTTGAATGAGTTCAGGTCGCCCCTCCCCTTGTTCTGGTCGATCCCCACTTCCAGATTTTAGTTTGTGTTTTAATAAAATAGTTTTTATTAAAACTATTTTCAATTTTAACACTTTTGGCCCCTCTTGTTTGTTTTATTTTATTTCTATGTCTCAAGTTACTATTAAGTGATAAACTAACTAGGTTAGTGTCTTTACTAACTAGATTATCTCACAAATTTATTCGCAACTAAATTACGAATTTAAGAATTTGTATTTTAGGGATTTTACAATACAAGAATATAAATTTCATCTTACACGGTGTTAGATTCATATTGTTGGTTGTAGGGACCATATTGAAGTACACAACATATAAGTTTGGTCCTACAGAGGGTTGGATATTTTTTTATACCTTAAATAGAATGCTTTTCAGATACAATTGATTTTATGTTTTAGTATTTGATTGTTATTGTATTTTTTACTTTCAGATGGACCTAAATGAGGGATTGGTAAGCTATATTCTTAGAACAAATTAACTCAAATCACAATTGTATGCTAAAAACTGTATTTATAAAATTAAAGATATATTAAATGTTGTGTATTTTATATACATAGGTACTTCCAAGGATAATGAGTAACCAATTACCAACAAAGTGTGAAGTAATAAAGTTGGTTGATTATACGGGATTTAAGTATAAGATTGCAGTGTAGAGCATCGGTCATAAAAGTAAGAGGATAAACAGGCCAGAATGGACTCGGTTTGTTGAAACTTATAAAAATAACAACATAAACAAGTTGTATTTAAAAAAATTGAAGGAAGTAAAATTTGAGATAAATGTTTTGAACAATGAGGGATTGGAGATTAGAAACGATGGCTCGAACAGAGATTATGTTCATGGTTGCTTGATACAAGCTGAAGAAGAAACATACTGCAAGTAGGTTAAATATTTGCTACCTTATTTTTATATATTGTCAGTGTATCTTTTGGGCTGTTGAAAAACTTCTAATTTATATTTTGTATCCTATATAAAATCTAATATGACATTTCTGAAATGTATGAAAATTATAAAATTTACCACACGATTTGCTGAAACTGTTGTCGGAGAGAAGATTAAAAATTGATAACTTGGTTGCAAAAGTACATGGACCAAAGCAGAGTAGTAAAGTTGATGTGTATTATGTTTTCTCTCCTAAAAACAAAAAGGGATTGGCTGCTGGTTTTATGGGACCAGGATGGACAACTTTTTGCTTTGAAAATGACATTGAGGAAAGCTTATAACAACCCTCCTAAAAAATTTTTGACACCACTAATATATTTTAAAATGTCCCAATATGTCCTAAAATACACCCCGTATGCGAAAGCGGACCCTGAATACCTCTATTTTATTAAAAATTAATTAAAACTAAAATTTTATATATCGCTCGCGGGCCGCGTAAGACCACTCCCTGGTCTACGCGGGGCGCGACAGCCCAACCACCAGACCGCACCCGGTGCTGACACGTGGCACAACCGTGTCAAGCCTAGTGTAATGACCAGGATCAGCTAGACCCTACCTCCCCTATGTCGCGGGCCGCGAGAGACCTGTCGATCAGAACTATAAATAGGGGCCTCGAGCTTCAGTTTATATTCGCTCATTTCTTCGATCTCTCTTTCAAATATTCTGAATAGCAATTATAATAGCGGGCATAATACCCCCCTAAAATAATGAAGTTCTGCTCCGTTGTAAGTATTATAACCCCGATTACGTATTAGATACGCTGCCCGATTGATCCAGGGTTCCGTAATGGCTGTTGTGGTTCTGCCCGACGTAGTCATTGGAATGCCGTCTCGGGGAGGGTATTACTAATGTTAATATAAAGGGTTATTATACTAACGCGTGTGCATTTGTGTAAATTATAGATAATCACCAAGAAACCCTTAAAGGAAACCTAAGACAGCAATGTGAGTAATCTCCTTTTTATAAACAGTTTTTATAAAACCTTAAATATTTTACAATGTGATTAAGCAGTGATTGAGTCTTTGTAATTCTTCAATTACTGCTGGTATGTTGGGGTTTTGTATACAAAATGTGGAACACATTACCATTGGACAAAGAGTTAGCCAATGGGTAATATGACTCACCAGTCAGGATTGACAGTACTGAATGAGTAATTGTGTAGATGTAAACATTGTAATCGCTCTCAATACTGTGAAAATTGATAAAACTCTTCTTGATTAAACTGGGATTCACTCACCAGTATTTCCCACTGACAAAATGTTTTTAAAACGCGTTTCAGGTAACAAAATGTGAGAGCCAACTAGAAGCCAGCTGGACAGCACTGAAGGCATGGAAAAGTGGCTATAAAAGTTACCTAAATAAAATAAGATGTTTTATTCAATAAAATAGAGATTATCTCTATAAATCAGTTTGTAATAAAACTTGGGTTTTATCCCAATATGTTTAATATTATAAAAGGGTGGTAATTACTCTGATAAAATATTTCCTAACTACGGTCCTGATGAAATTTCCGTTGCCAAAATGATAAACATTGATACCACCAAAACTGGTCTCGCGGCCGCCCGTTCCCGGGACAGATAGGGGGCGGGGGTTACGACAGAAGGTGGTATCAGAGCTAAGCCATTGATTCAGCCACAGAAGTGTTCTGCTGACACCAAGATATTATTCAAATTGTTAGGAAATTTATTATGGAAATACGTGCATATCTGTATTTTATTGTTATGTGTTATTTGACTATTTGTTAGTTTACAGTATGAGTGATCAAGGACCATCCGACGCATATCGTCAATTGTCTGGCTCACCTAGGAGCGAAGGCACCTCTTCACAGCCTGCCCTCTCAGGGTATTCTGCTGACAATGAAAACGGGATATCCGTGTTTAAGGCTCAGCCTGAAGAGCCATTCCCTCTGAAAAAGAGAGGATGGTTCAGTAAGGGAGCATATGAGCGTAGGAAAAGAATGAAAAAGTTCCAAGAGCAACGAGTGCTAGCAGCCGCTAAAAGAGAAACAGATGCCCACACCCAAGATATGCTTAATAGGAGTTTAGCAAACTTCCATATCTTAGCATCCACAACTGCCGACCCAAACCAAGAGCAACTAGTAGCCCCTCAACCATTACCCTTGTTTCCCACCCAGCCAATGGAGATTGAAAACAACCCAGAAAACCAAGTCGAAATGCATGATTTCAATCCAGAGGAGATACCTAGGGTACCAGCACCCAATCCCTTAGACCCAGACTACGATCCGTGGTTTGATGATCATAGGGATTATGTGCAACGCTACCATTTAACAGACCTACCCATGCCAAACCTAGCAGCTTACCCAGGTCTGGACCCTCTAGATCCCTACTATGATAATGATGAATACATTAGGGAAATCCTAGAGAATCCGTATCCTCAGGAAGAACCCATGCCACAGTACCCAGATCCAGTACCAGCACCTTCTGTCACACCCCAACCGATGGCGGAAACATCGGGGTGCGAGCACTAAGCGTTCAGATTGCTCATGAGATTTCCATAACCCTAAATGTTGAGATATTCATTAAATAGATTTCATACTAATTTTCTAATCAACAAAATTAAGCATCATCAAGATTACATCACCAAATGAAATTGTTCAAAAGTCTAAATTATTAAGGCGACGTTTCTAGGCATCCCCTATCTTGATTTCCATAGTTCCATAGCATCCTGTCAGCCTGCAACATGTATTAAAATATCAATACAAAAGTATTGGCGAGTATACAAGTTTGGTAATAGCATAATTGGTTAAAACAACTCATATCCATAGTGTAAACAATAAAATAGTTTCAGCCGTGCTAGTGTCACAGTCCACGCAGTGATAGCCCAAGTATCCCGGTGCTTTAGTGTCTACCCAAGACTCAAGGTAAACTAGAATCCTCCTAACAATACCCCCGAAGAATAATGGGAGACGTGCACCCCCTATAGCGCTACTATTGTTAAGGCGGAACTACACACTCTGGATTAAACGTCACATAGCACAAAGAGTCAAGAATCAAGAATCATAAGTTTCACATAGGATAGAGCATAAGTTTGCAAAGATTCAAGTTAGGTTTCATAGAATACATGTTGCACCCCAAAAGTTTTACGGAAAAGGGGGATAGAGTATACTCACAGTGATTGCTTAACAGTCGCAACTATTATTGGATCAAAGGGAGCTCTTTTGAGATTAGCCTGATTAGATTACCATAGGATAAGAGTTGGGCAGAGTAACAGGGCTAAATAAAGTGTTAAAACAGTCACCAGGTTGAAGGGTTGTCCGATCGGACGGCTGTCCGATCGGCTGGCCGGTCGATTGGCTGAAATATGATCTAAGGAGGCAACGGCTTGCCAGATCTGACGGCTGTCCGATCGGATTGCCACTTGGTGCAAGAGTAGTGGGGCTGTCCGATCGGCTTGTCATCCGTTTGGCTGGCCTAAGGTGGATAATGGCCGCCTGATCGGACTGCTGTCCGATCGGCTGGATTTGTGTGTAGGATGGCTGACCGATCGGACGGCTGTCCGAACGGCTGGCCTAATGTGAAGGGTGGCTGACTGATCGATCGGTTGTCCGATCGGCTGGCCTGTTGCTTCTTGTTTACTAACTTTCGTTAAAACTTCTAAGTTTGAAAAGTATTGGTGACGTCACGGCACGCACTGAGGCAATAGTAACTTATTGTTTAACAGCCGTTCTGATCGGTCGGGAACCACCCCCAAATCAAACAGTTGCCTGTTAGCGATGGGTTTATGCCAGAATCCATTCCGTGATCGTCTTAATCAGTGAACAACCCGTTTCCTAAACTAACTCTAGACCACCGATCAAGTCTACAGTCCGTTTAGTCACGTTTATCACCGAAGTAAATCAGAAATTTGAAGAAAAGGCGAAGAACCTCAGTTTTTATTATGAAAATACTTATATTTAGCTTAGATTAGGTGATAATTACATGGAATCCCTTGGATCTCAGCTAGATCTTACCAAGAATGACCTCATATAGCAGTTTGTACAAACCATAGTGTTGATGTCATCCTTAAGATCTCATATCTAAGAGATTTCACGGTGAAAAGTGTGATTTCAAAGGTGAATCACGTAGAGATTGATGTGCAGATCAAGGGAGTACAAAGATTGAGCTTGAAACATACCGAAATCGATGAGAAAATGAAGGAATAGCGTGCGCGTGCGTCAGGTTCGGTCAGAGCTGTCACATCACTTGGAATGGTGATGTGACAGCCTATTTATAGGTGAAGGAGAGAAGGAAGGAAGGTGGTTCGGCTGGGGTGCCATCCGATCGGCTGGTCATCCGATCGGTCGGCCACTCTGGCCAACCCATCCTTTCGCGTTCCGTTTCTGATTCGTTTTTCGCGTAATGATAGGCGTTGCGTTGAGTATAGATTATGTAAAGTATTTTATTAATTAGATTACATCATAAGCACCGAAGTACCACGGTTTCATAGATTCCGCCAGTGCCAAGGCTCCAGTCTCTCGTTTAACCAAGAATCAAGCTTCACGAGTCTAAGGGGTCGAGCACCAGTTTAAGTTTCAAGGGTCAAGAGTCAGCGTTGCTCAAGAATCAAGTGTCTAAGTATCAAGAGTCCAAGTATCAAGTATCAACAATAAGAATCTAGCTTCCATAGTATAAAGAATCAGGTATCTAGTTTAATCATAGAGACTCAAGTGTCTAGATTAAGCGTCAAGGTTCTAGTATCTGTATCAAGTCTCGTAGTTTAAGTTTCAAGAATCAAGCATCTAGAATAAAGAATCAAGTATCATAGTGTTCAGCATCAATTATCAATAGGTGTCACACCAAAACTTTCAAAGTATCAACATTACATAACCACAAGGTCTAAAATTAACAATTTGCAGGAGTTCAGGGACTAGTCTTGCCAACTGCCTAAAGTTTAGGGACGCTGGGCGTTACAGTCTCCCCTCCTTTATGAGATTTCGTCCCTGAAATCTTAGAAGAAGGCTGTTCAAAGAGATGCGGGTACTTGGCCTTCATATCACTTTTCAACTCCCAAGTAAATTCAGCGCCACGCTTTCCTTCCTATCGAACCTTAACAATGGGGATTTTGCTGCGCCTCAAAAGCTTGACAGTCTGATCCATGATTTCGATCGGTTTCTCCACAAACTGTACAGCTTCGTTTATTTGCAAGTCTTCCAGAGGAACTTGCAGTCCCTCATCGGCTAGACATTTTCGCAGATTGGACACGTGGAACACTGGATGCACGTTGTTTAGCTCTTGTGGCAAGTCGAGTCGGTATGCTACCTTGCCGATCCTTTCAAGTATCACGAAAGGACCCACATAGCGAGGCGCAAGTTTTCCCTTCTTCCCAAAATGAACTAGTCCCTTCCAGGGAGATACCTTGAGTAGAACTCAGTCACCAATAGCAAATTCCAGAGGCTTCCACCTATTATCAGCATAGCTATTTTGTCTGTTCCTAGCCTTGATCAAGTTATCACGGATCTGAAGAATTTTATCCGTTGCCTCTTGAACAATCTCTGGGCCGGTGAACTGCTTTTCCCCAACCTCATGCCAGCTGAGAGGAGATCGGCATTTTCGCCCATATAAAGCTTCGAAAGGAGCCACCTGAATACTGGAATGATAGCTATTATTGTAAGAGAATTCTATCAATGGTAAATGTACATCCCAGTTACCACCAAAGTCATTGACACAAGAACAAAGCATATCCTCGAGGGTCTGAATAGTACGCTCGGTCTGACCATCCGTCTGAGGATGAAAGGTCGTGCTAAGATTTAAGTGTGTACCCATAGCGGATTGAAACATTTGCCACAGACGTGAAGTAAAACGACCATCACGGTCCGAGATTATGTCAAGAGGTACACCATGACGGCTTATAATCTCATCAGTATAGATTCGAGCAAGTGTCTTCACTCTAAAATCTTCACGAATAGGCAGAAAATGAGCAGATTTGGTCAGACGATCAATAATCACCCAGATACTATCATTACCTTTAGAGGTACGGGGTAGTTTGGTAATAAAGTCCATAGCAATGCTATCCCATTTCCAAACAGGGATTTTTGGTTGCTCCAAGAGTCCCGAAGGACGCTGATGTTCAGCCTTTACCTTCGAGCAGGTAAGGCACTTAGATACATAGACAGCAATATCCCTCTTCATGCCAGGCAACCAATAAGTTGTACGCAGATCCTGGTACATCTTGTCGGCACCTAGATGGATAGAGTAACGGGATTTGTGAGCCTCAGTTAAAATGAGCCCGCGGAGATTATCGCGATCTGGCACCTAGATGCGATTGAGGTAGTATTGGAGTCCATCGGGTTTTGTTACCAATTGGTCAATACGGGCACCATGGACTTCCTCGATTATACTACCTTCGTTGGCTAATGAATATTGAGCTTCTTGAATACAAGCATGGAGGTCATTGGAGATTCGGATAGACTTAACATAAGTCTTACGACTAAGAGCGTCGGCCACTACGTTCGCCTTGCCGGGATGATAGCGAATTTCGCAGTCGTAGTCGTTAAGTAATTCCACCCAACGTCTCTGTCGCATGTTCAGCTCTTTTTGGTCAAAGATATGCTGAAGGCTCCTATGGTCGGTGAAGACCACACACTTCGTACCATACAAGTAGTGTCGCCAGATCTTTAACGCAAAGATGACTGCGCCAAGCTCCAGGTCGTGGGTAGTGTAGTTTTTCTCATGTACCTTAAGCTGACGAGAAGCATAAGCAATAACCTTGTCCCGTTGCATGAGCACACAGCCCAACCCACGGTTCGAGGCATCACAATATACCACAAAATAGTCGTTGCCATCAGGTAGAGTCAACACAGGGGCATTACACAAAAGATTCTTAAGGGTTTGGAAGGAGTTTTCTTGCTCGGGACCCCAAACAAAAGGCCTCTCCTTTTGGGTTAGCGTAGTAAGAGGAACAGCGATTTTCGAAAAATCTGCGATGAATCGGCGATAATAGCCCGCCATTCCTAGGAAAGAACGAATCTCAGACATGGATTTAGGCGTACACCAATTCTTCACTGCCTCAATCTTCGAAGGATCAACATGAATACCCTGTCTACTAACAATATGACCAAGAAATTGCACTTCGTCGATCCAAAACTCACACTTAGAAAATTTAGCATACAAACGTTCACCACGTAAAGTTCAAGCATAAGACGTAGATGGCGAGCATGATCGGCTTTAGACTTCGAATAAATGAGAATATCATCGATAAAGACTATCACAAAACGATCCAAATAGGGTTTACACACACAGTTCATAAGATCCATGAACACTGCAGGTGCGTTGGTCAGGCCAAAAGGCATGACTACGAACTCGTAGTGCCCATATCGAGTACGGAATGCCATTTTAGGAATATCATCTTTGAGGACACGTAATTGATGATATCCAGAACGTAGGTCAATCTTCGAGAAACAGGAAGCGCCTTGTAGTTGATCAAACAGGTCATCAATACGCGGTAACGGATAACGATTCTTCACGGTAAGCTTATTAAGTTCCCGGTAATCGATACACATACGAAATGAACCATCCTTCTTCTTGACAAATAGAACAGGAGCACCCCACGGGGAGGTACTTGGACGAATAAAACCTTTGTCGAGCAATTCTTGTAGCTGGCTGGATAACTCTTGCATCTCGGAAGGCGCAAGACGGTAAGGAGCCCTGGCGACAGGATTCGCACCAGGTATGAGATCAATACGAAAGTCAACAGGTCTGGGAGGAGGAAGACCAGGAAGATCTTCAGGAAAGACATCAGTGAAGTCACACACCACTGGAACATCGCTTATGTTCTTCCCCCTTACCTTTTTGTTCCACCACGTGGGCCAAGAATGCAGGGTTCTGTTTACGTAAGCTTCTGCTCGCTTGTGTGCATGACATCAATCTCAGTCCTTTCGAAGGTCGGTCTCCATAGACGTGTAGAAGATCACCAGACGGAAGGGGAAGATGGACAAGTTTTTCGTGACACACAATTTCGGCATGGTTCTTACGCAACCAATCCATGCCGACAATGACATTAAAACTACCCAACCGCATGGGTATAAGATCAATAGCGAATACGTGATCGTTAAGAATCAAGGAACAATCACGCACGATAGAATTCACAAGAATCGACTTACCATTGGCGACCTCAACCAAGAATGACTCTGGTAACTTAGAGCGTGTACAGTTTATCAAAGACTCAAATTCCACGGACACAAAGCTTTTATCGGCGCCAGTATCAAATAGAATCAAAGCATAAAGGTTATTAACAAGGAACATACCATTGACAACGTCATTGTCATTACGAGCCTGATTTGAATTAAGGTTGAACGCCCGCCCACGAGCGGCTGGTTGCTGGTCCTGGTTCAGCTGAGGACAGTGGTTACGGAGGTGGGTAGTATCTCCACACTTGTAGCATGCACGAACAGCATTGACTGGCCTTGGGTTCTGCAGAGGTGCTGGAGGGGCAGGTAGCGCTGCCTGAGCTGGGGCTTGCTGAGCTTGCGGTGCAGGGTTAGCTTGACGACAGTAGGGAGTCGTGTGACCATAGCGATTACAGTTGGTGCGCAGGCGACAGGCAGAAGTAGCAGGATGATGGTAGTTGCAAGTTGCACACTTGGGATGCGGCCCAGTGTATTGCTTCTTAGCTTCGGAAGCAGCAGGGTTAGCAGCAGCAGTAGTAGGAGCAGGTTTAGCCACAGGGTTTGCAGCAGGAGTAATGGCATTACAACCCGAACCCTGAGCTTTTCGTTTCCTGTTCTTGCTGCCACTAGGCTGCTGAGTGACTTGATTAGCAGACTTTGAAGGGGCAGGGGTAGCAAACTGTTTATCATGTACGCGGTTGTTGTTCAAACTTGCTGCCAGACGATAGACTTCTTCGATAGTTTCTAACTGAGCTGCTTCGATAGAATCACGCATTGCAGATGGTAGGCCGTTGATGTACTTGGTTATCATCCGCTTAGGAGTCGAAACCAAGTGAGGGATGATAAGACTTAGCTGCTTAAAACGAGTAGTATATGCCAGGTTGTCATCACCAATTTGCTTCAGATGCCAGAATTCTTCTTCAAGCTTCAACTGCTCATGGGGAGGGCAGAACTCAAGCATCGTTAGTTCTCGCACCTCAGCCCATGGGAGAGCATAGGCTTCTTCATTTGAATGGATGTTTCTCTCATTTGACCACCACTCCAGTGCTCTGCCCTGAAACATTCCAGTCGCACTCCTAGTTTTCAGATGATCTGGGCACTCGCTGTTAATGAAGGTAACTTCGATGCTGTCGAACCACTCGAGCATAGCAGTCACCCCATCACTGCCCGTGAAAGACTTAGGGTTGCAAGAGATGAAATGTTTGTAGTTGAACTTAGCAGGCTTCTGCTTTTCAGCCTTGGAGTCCGCAGAGAACGGCGAAGTGT
Organism: Helianthus tuberosus; assembly: GCA_030545235.1. NCBI lineage: Eukaryota > Viridiplantae > Streptophyta > Magnoliopsida > Asterales > Asteraceae > Helianthus > Helianthus tuberosus. Next base: position 205,620,725 of record CM060369.1, read on the forward strand.
TTGATCCTTGAAGCTCGGTGAAGATCTTTGGCATGACGCGAGCAAACTGGTCAGCCATGAACGACATCATCTTTTTCTGAGACTTCTCTCTGGATCTCCTGAGAGCGTCAGATGTCCTACGAGCAGACATCTACAGATCCAACGAACGGGATGGTATAAGTCCAAATTACGAATTCCTCACAACATAGATTACTCACACGATAGACTTAAGAATCTATATTGAACCATCTCCAAAATTCACATCCTTCACATGGCACGTTGTACGAAGTTTAGTCAACATGCCAAAAATGCTTATATATAGGAAGTACCAAGGGCGTATCCACCACGCTTCGGACATGTCGCCTGGCCTCGTACTCGGTGTCATGCTACGTGTCACATTCATCACACATCGTCATCATTATCATCATACATTCACATAGGTTAATAGATTACCGTAGATTACTCATAGATCACTCAATTATATCACATAGAATGCTCCGAACAAATAATCGTAGAATCCCCAGATAGATTAACATAAATCATCTCATAAACTGACATAGATTACATTGATAGATTATCATAGCTTGCTCAAGTAGGTAGTTTAACTTAGACTAACCAAGTAAATGATCATAGATTAAACCAACAATTCAAGGTAGTTTAACATAGTTTAGCTCAAAATAGATCATCACGATAGATTATCATAGATTAGCACGAATAGATTAACCATAGATCACGTTAGAACTCCCATAGATTACATAGACTTTCCATAGATTGTGTAGACGTTCCATTGCTTATACAAATGTTCCATGGATTTCAGAGACGTTCCATAGATTCATATACGTTCCACAACGGTCTGCGAACACTAAATCTCGCATGGCACTTGGTACGGAAGTTGGCAATATGCCGGAAGCACTTATATATAGGAAGTACCAACGGCGTATCCACCATGCTTCAGACACACCACTTCTGTCCCGTACTTCCATGTCATCTTAGTGTTTCACACGACCACAACACATCATACCACAGACGATCAATGTTTACCACATAGATTACACATAGAATAAAGCTTCGTAAATTTAGTTTGATCTGAGATTAGAATTAATGTTTTAGGTTGCGGACAACGTGCAAGCTTCCGTAAAAACGCTTTTCAAATAAACGAAGAATTAAGCTCAAAACCTTGTAAATAAAACCACTTTCATAAAATCAGGATAACATAAAAACGAGATTGGCTCACAAGACACAGGATTGTTCCGGTTAGAGGAACGGCGACCAACCATAGTGATTCGAACTCCTTTCGAATTGGGTAACGCGCCTTGACTTACTTAGACAAATACGTCATCGATGTTAGGCCTACGGTATCCGTCCTTTTAGTCATTTTGCGTACTTAATTGATTTGCAGTTACGAGACTTTGGCGAGACATCAAATCATCAAGGAGTGGGACTAGTTATCAAGGTCTGAGTTTCACCTCTAACTTGACAACATCGTACCCTAAAGGTTGTCGGCTCTTATCCGCAGACAAGACCCTCCAGAATAATATGGAGATTTCCCATCAAGTTTTGGATGTCACTCCTATCCTGTGGGCAATTCTCGTGCAAAGTATAGACACCGTATAACAGCGTGTTCATAGTATAAAGTGTACATTGTATCAGCCTTAGGAAAGGCATGTAAGTTTAGCATGAATAATGAGCTAGGAAGCATGTTCGGTAGAATGCATAAGTCTTAAACAACAAATAAGAGTCAAGATTCCTAGAACTATAGACTAGGGCAAGTATTCTTACTTATCCTAATTCCCTATAGTTATGGCTCTAATACCAATCTGTCACACCCCAACCGATGGCGGAAACATCGGGGTGCGAGCACTAAGCGTTCAGATTGCTCATGAGATTTCCATAACCCTAAATGTTGTGATATTCATTAAATAGATTTCATACTAATTTTCTAATCAACAAAATCAAGCATCATCAAGATTACATCACCAAATGAAATTGTTCAAAAGTCTAAATTATTAAGGCGACGTTTCTAGGCATCCCATATCTTGATTTCCAAAGTTCCATAGCATCCTATCAGCATGCAACATGTATTAAAATATCAATACAAAAGTATTGGCGAGTATACAAGTTTGGTAATAGCATAATAGGTTAAAACAACTCATATCCATAGTGTAAACAATAAAATAGTTTCAGTCGTGCTAGTGTCGCAGTCCACGCAGTGATATCCCAATTATCCCGGTGCTTTAGTGTCTACCCAAGACTCAAGGTAAACTAGAATCCTCCTAACAATACCCCCGAAGAATAATGGGAGAGGTGCACCCCCTATAGCGCTACTATTGTTAAGGCGGAACTACACACTCTGGATTAAACGTCACATAGCACAAAGAGTCAAGAATCAAGAATCATAAGTTTCACATAGGATAGAGCATAAGTTTGCAAAGATTCAAGTTAGGTTTCATAGAATACATGTTGCACCCTAAAAGTTTTAAGGAAAAAGGGGATCGAGTATACTCACAGTGATTGCTTAACAGTCGCAACTGTTATTGGATCAAAGGGAGCTCTTTTGAGATTAGCCTGATTAGATTACCATAGGATAAGCGTTGGGCAGAGTAACAGGGCTAAATAAAGTGTTAAAACAGTCACCAGGTCGAAGGGCAGTCCGATCGGCTGGCCGGTCGGTTGGCTGACATGTGATGTAAGGAGGCAACGGCTTGCCTGATCGGACGGCTGTCCGATCGGATTACCACTTGGTGCAAGAGTAGTGGGGCTGTCCGATCGGCTTGTCGTCCGTTTGGCTGGCCTAAGGTGGATAATGGCCGCCTGATCGGACTGCTGCCCGATCGGCTGGATTTGTGTGTAGGATGGCTGACCGATCGGACGGCTGTCCGAACGGCTGGCCTAATGTGAAAGGTGGCTGACCGATCGGCCGGTTGTCCGATCGGCTGGCCTAGTGTTGAGTAGGGATGTCTGATCGGATGGTAATCCGATCGGCTGGCCTGTTGTTTCTTGTTTACTAACTTTCGTTAAAACTTCTAAGTTTGAAAAGTATTGGTGACGTCACAGCACGCACTGAGGCAATAGTAACTTATCGTTTAACAGCCATTCTGATCGGTCGGGAACCACCCCCAAATCAAACAGTTGCCTGTTAGCGATGGGTTTATGCCAGAATCCATTCCGTGATCGTTTTAATCAGTGAACAACCCGTTTCCTAAACTCACTCTAGACCACCGATCAAGTCTACAGTCCGTTTAGTCACGTTTATCACCGAAGTAAATCAGAAATTTGAAGAAAAGGCGAAGAACCTAAGTTTTTATTATGAAAATACTTAGATTTAGCTTAGATTAGGTGATAATTACATGGAATCCCTTGGATCTCAGCTAGATCTTACCAAGAATGGCCTCATATAGCAGTTTGTGCAAACCATAGTGCTGATGTCATCCTTAAGATCTCAGATCTAAGAGATTTCACGGTGAAAAGTGTGATTTCAAAGGTGAATCACGTAGAGAATGATGTGCAGATCAAGGAAGTACAAAGATTGAGCTTGAAACATACCGAAATCGATGAGAAAATGAAGGAATAGCGTGCGCGTGCATCAGGTTCGGTCAGAGCTGTCACATCACTTGGAATGGTGATGTGACAGCCTATTTATAGGTGAAGGAGAGAAGGAAGGAAGGTGGTTTGGCTGGGGTGTTGTCCGATCGGCTGGCCATCTGATCGGCTGGTCATCCGATCGGCTGGTCATCCGATCGGTCGGCCACTCTGGCCAACCCATCCTTTCGCGTTCCGTTTCTGATTCGTTTTTCGCGTAATGATAGGCGTTGCGTTGAGTACAGATTATGTAAAGTATTTTATTAATTAGATTACATCATAGGCACCGAAGTATCACGGTTTCATAGATTCCGCCAGTGCCAAGGCTCCACTCTCTCGTTTAACCAAGAATCAAGCTTCACGAGTCTAAGGGGTCGAGCACCAGTTTAAGTTTCAAGGGTCAAGAGTCAGCGTTGCTCAAGAATCAAGTGTCTAAGTATCATGAGTCCAAGTATCAAGTATCAAGTATCAACAATAAGAATCTAGCTTCCATAGTATAAAGAATCAGGTATCTAGTTTAATCATAGAGACTCAAGTGTCTAGATTAAGCGTCAAGGGTCTAGTATCTGTATCAAGTCTCATAGTTTAAGTTTCAAGAATCAAGCATCTAGAATAAAGAATCAAGTATCATAGTGTTCAGCATCAATTATCAAGAGGTGTCACACCAAAACTTTCAAAGTATCAACATTACATAACCACAAGGTCTAAAATTAACAATTTACAGGAGTTCAGGGACTGATCTTGCCAACTGCCTAAAGTTTAGGGACGCTGAGCGTTACACCTTCACCCCCAATGAGTGCAGAAAATGTGCAAAAGCTCTGAACTTTCAGAGAAGAAATTTTAGAAAGTAGCGAGAGGATGAGGCAAGTAGGAGAACGACTCGTCTGGAAGTACGACGAGCGTCATATGGATTTCTGGATGAATCCATATCAGTGAAAGTGATGGTGGAGATGGTAATAGTAATAATAATATAATAATATATAAAATGTGTGTATGAATATATATATATATATATATATTTATAATAATAATAATAATAAATCTATCGTAGTATAGACCACTTCGTGGTTAGTGATGCATAGTAGTATTGTAATTTTAAATTCCAGTTCTGGTTTGTATTAGATGCATACTATATAAGAAAGAGTAAGTCGCAATGTTCGACGTTTTTGATCAAAATGCGTGTCATGTGATTGATCGTATTAAGATATTATCTTGTGATAATAATATGTGGTAAATGTTTAAAATTCAGATGGCCGACCAAGTGAATCAAGAGAATCCGGATAATAACCTGGAAAACCAGAATAACGAAAACCCAAATAACAACAATAATGGAAACCAAGTGGACAATAGTGTCATCCAACACATAGTGGCACAAGGAATAATAGATGCAATGCCATATATTATTCAAACGGTTAGGGAAGCTGATAATAAAAGTAACCGTGATAGTAAACGATCCTCCGAACCAGAAAACAGCGTGAACAATGGACCTATAATTCAAACGCCCATTCCCAAAAGAAAAAGAACCATGCCTTATGGTTGTTCTTATAAAGAATTATGGTCTTGTAAACCAATGGAATTCTCGGGCAATGAAGGGGCCGTTGCATCTCTACGCTGGATAGAAAAGACTGAGGCAGTCTTAAGAATAAGCAAATGCGCGGAAGAGGATAAAATAATGTTTGCTTCTAATTTGTTTAAGAATTCAGCCTTAGAATGGTGGAACACTATCCTCCAGTCTAGGGGAAGTCACAGGATTTACAGTATGGAATGGGAGGAATTTAAAAACATGGTAGAAAGGAAATTCTGCCCTCCCAATGAAAAGGAACATATAGCAAATAAATTCCTAAATCTTAGAATGACTGGGGTAGATAGTAAGGGTTATACTACATTATTCTTTAAATATGCTCGAATAGTACCAACCCTTGCATCACCTGAACCAGTATTAATCTCCCTTTACCTCTGGGGATTAATTAGTGAGATAAGACATGTAGTCAAGGCAGCTAGACCTCAAAATATAGAAGAAGCCATAGAACTAGCAAACACCTTGACTGACAAATTAGTATGTACACGAGAAGAGGATCAGAGGAGGAATCTAACCCAGAAGCTTACCCAAGAATTCCGTTCCGGAAATTTTAATCGTGGGAAAAATATAGGTTCTACTTCTGCACCCTATTGCAAGTATTGCAAAAGGAAGCATTCTGGACGATGCTCCATATACTACAACTTCTGCAAAATATCTGGACACAAGGAGGAAGACTGCAGGAAGAAACATAACAACAGGATATGCTACAACTGCGGAGAACAAGGCCACATCAAGCCAAACTGTCCGAAATTAGCTCCAGCTACGAACAACAAGAACACTAAAAATGCTAGAGCATTTGTTCTGACTGCAGAAGAAGCAAAGATAATCCCAGACGTGATAGGCGGTACGTTTTTAGTTAATGATGTTTTTGCTAAAGTATTATTTGACTCTGGTGCAAACCAAAGTTTTATTAATACTTCATTTTGCAAACTTCTCAATCAACCATTAACTAAACTCTCACAAGAATGTCTAGTAGAGACAGCAAATGGGGAAACCATTAAGATTTCTGACATCTTGCAGGGAGCAAGAATAGAAATTCTAAATCAGAAATTTATTGCAAACCTTTACCCAATAAATCTGGCAGGATTTGATATCGTGTTAGGAATTGATTGGTTAATAGGCAATAAAGCCTGTATTTTATGTGATCAAAAGTCAATCCAAGTAAATTCACCTAGGGGTGAAAAGATCACAATTAAAGGAAATTAACCCTCTAGATCCACAAAATTCATCTCTGTGATGAAAACAGCAAGTTATATAAGAAAAGAATCATTGGTGTGTTTGATTTCTATAATCATTAACACTAAAGAAAAAGAATTAAAGGATATTCCAGTAGTATCCCAATTTTCAGATGTATTTCTAGAAGAGTTACCAGGACAACCTCCAGACAGAGAAGTTGAATTCAGAATTCATCTGCTACCAGGGACAGCACGAATTGCCAAAGCACCTTATCGCTTAGCACCCGCAGAAATGCAGGAACTGAAGAAGCAGTTAGACGAATTATTAGAAAAAGGATTCATATAGCCAAGTTCATCGCCATGGGGAGCGCCAATCCTATTCGTTAAAAAGAAGCACGGATCAATGCATATGTGCATTGACTACCGTGAATTGAACAAGGTCACGATTAAGAATCGGTATCCATTACTAAGAATCGATGATCTGTTCGATCAATTACAAGGAGCTCATTTTTTCTCTAAAATCAATTTAAGATTAGGATGTCATCAATTAAAGGTACAGGAAGAGGACATTCCTAAGACCGCTTTTAGAACAAGGTATGGCCATTATGAATTTACTGTCATGCCATTTGGTTTAACCAATGCCCCAGCTGCATTTATGGACATGATGAACCGAATATGTAAGCCATATTTGGATAAATTCATAATTGTGTTTATAGATGATATTCTTATTTGTTCTAAGAGCAAAGAGGAACATGCAAAGCATTTGCACGCACTTCTAAGTTTATTAAGAAAAGAAAAGCTTTATGCTAAATTTTCGAAGTGTGAATTTTGGTTAGAAAAGGAACAATTTCTTGGACATCTAGTTAATCATGAAGGAATTCATGTGGATCCTACCAAGATCGAGGCAATTTTCAAATGGAAAACCCCTGAATCACCAACTGAGGTTAGAAGTTTCTTAGGACTGGTCGGTTATTATAGAAGATTTATCCAAGATTTTTCCAGAATAGCCATTCCCTTGACTAAGCTAACTTGTAAATCTATTAAGTTTGAATGGGGACCAAAACAAGAAGAAGCCTTTAGAATTCTTAAGCAAAAACTAACCAATGCACCCATACTAGCGTTACCAGAAGGATCTGAAGACTTTGTAGTCTATTGTGATGCTTCTAAGTTAGATTATGGATGTGTGTTAATGCAACGTCAAAAAGTTATAGCTTACGCCTCTAGACAACTTAAGAATCATGAAGAGAATTATTCAACCCATGATCTAGAATTAGGAGCTATAATCTTTGCCCTTAAAATTTGGAGACATTACCTTTACGGTAGTAAGTTTACCATTTTACCGATCATAAAAGTTTAGGGTATGTTTTCGGGCAAAAGGAATTGAATATGAAACAAAGACGTTGGATGGAGATACTTAGTGATTATGATTGTGATATCCGGTACCATGCAGGAAAAGCAAACGTAGTTGCTGATGCTTTAAGTCAAAAGTATCATGAAAGGTTAAAAAGAGTACGTTCACTTAAATTAAATCTACAAGTAGATTTAAATGAACAGATTAGAAACGCACAAGAATCAGTAATCAAGGATGATACAGTAAAATTGAAAGGAATGATTAAGGAATTATGTCACACTCCGAATTTCCACGTGTCACCGGTGGGCCCGGTGGGGAGTATCGTGACGTAGTTGATAACATCATAGTCAAACAACACAATATATAAATGCACAGCGGAAGCAAAAGATAATATTATTACAATCCGAATATAACGTAATATCAAGGTATTACAACGGAAAGTAAAGGATCCACAGGCGGATCTTAAAACATAAATATTGTTCAACAGACTTTAGACGCCTAGAACTTGCAAGATTCCTTATTAACGTCCTGAGCAGCTTCCAGCCTATTACGTACTTGTACCTGTCACTTAGACTTTTGAAAATACGTCAGTTTTCACTGGTAAATACACTCAACTGACTCATTTGAAAAAGAGTTTAAGAAAATTGATTTAAATGCACCAGGCACAAAATATTTTGACGCTTTGATTAAAATGCACAAGGCAAAATTAATCTTTTATACTTGGGACAAACTATATTTCATGTTATCAGTTTTACATAACTTGCTCTACATACGGGGCCCGGTTCTATGCCGGTTCAAGATTAACCGACACACCACTATTCCCTTATTGGGAATCCCTTATTGGGTATAATTAATTAATAAACATATGGCATCTGTCAGGTGTATGCCTACACCCCGTGCTTAGGTCGTGGCCATTGCAATTTAATGAGTCAAGGATATCCAGGACACGGTCGCATTAACCCCCAATGTTTCAGTCAAGCAATAGGAATTAAAACAGGTTATTTGGATTTCCCGACTCATTGGTCTTTGAATCCCATACCTGACCATGCGGTATTTATATTACCGTATCCCAAGCCCGTAATAGGGAAAATAAGTTAAGAGTATTTACCTGAGCTAGCTCCTGTCTTAAATAGCAAGAATTTAATAACTCAGCCGTATTCACTTAAGTAAGCGTAGGTACAATTTACCGGAAGGCTCTAGTCTGGAATGATGGTATAAATAACCAATTAGAATACTAACGGGTCTTTAATTAAGCCTAAACTTAGACCGGTTAGTTTTTAAGGAAAATATACGGTTCAAACGCATGATTAAGCGAAGACCGGAATAGAATGTGATTTAGACCCGACAAGTTTGAAGGCTTGTATAATATGGGTAAACTAAACACATTCTGGATTTTGAGATAAAAACGATAACGTTTGACCCGTTTCGGCTAATTTATGCAAACTAGTTACATAAACCGAACCGTACGCGTAATAAGCGTGACGGGTATTCATGAGAGCCATGTACAGGTTTCCTGAGTTAATTATGCCTCAAATATGTTGTGACATCAGTAAGATGTCTTTCATTATGCCCGAAACGTATTTAAACACAAACTAGGCCCCGTAGGGGTAGTTTGGTCATTTAAAAGTTTATAAAAGAGTTTAAGTGTTAACCTGAGTTACAGGACTGATGTAATCAGCAAAAATACATAATTTGCTAAGTTATATCAGTAGGTAAAGTGTATATGTGAAATTTGTCAATTATAACCAAACTATGCACCGTAGGGGCATTTTGGTAATTTCACATAAGCCGAAAAGCTCAAAACTGAAGTCTGAGTTAATCAACCTTTGCTTACTGTTAAAGTATTATAATTTTCCTCAAATATCAGTAGGTATCAACCCTTGTATGTTTAATATGATTATAGCACATACTATGCGTTAAAAACGCTTAAAAAGGCGATTAAAGGCCATTTCCGGGTTCGATACATAAATCTGATATTTTATATTTCCAGAAGGCTTAAAATAATTTATTTATCATATGTGATCAGTAGCAAAAGGTTTGGAGTCGTTTAGATATGTAAAACTCATTTTATAGCCCGTAAGGGCAAAACCGACAATTACCGGATTAAGCCTGCGACTATAAGTTATGCTCAGCCTAAAATTAATTAAAAATCTTTAAAAATCCCAAAATATTATTTTATATCAGTAGGTAAAAAGTTTGGTATCAAAAATTGGGTTTAGATAGGATATACGCTAATTACGCCGTTTAATTAATAAAAGGCTTTCTAATTACGCTATTGAGCATAACTCCTAATCTAGACCTCAAACTGATGTCAAATTTTAGGGACAAGTTTACAAATCAGTAACTAAGGTCTCTACTCTTTCACATTTTCAAAAATCACGTTTTAAGGTCAAAAGGGCAAAACGGTCAACATTTAGGCATTTAACGGAAACATGCATGAACTAGGATTTCTATGGAACCAAGTTGTATAACCTCGGAGGGTTATACTAACTTATAATATGGTCCTAATGGAATCCTAAGGCATATCTAAACTAAGCTAAATCGGGTCAGAACTGAAAGTCAAAGAAAAAGTCAACTTTTGCGACTTTCGGTTCCGAACCGAGCCTATACTTAGAATTGTCGGGTTGAACATGCTTAGACATGTTCAATTAATAATTACCAAGTTATTAATATGAGAAAACTGATTTTATGGCTTCTATATTAATAGTTATGTATTTATTTAAAACTAACCCGTTTGACTTTTATTTGACCCGACAATTTAACTAAGTAATCGTGGTAATTAGGAGGCGCCCTTTTGAGGGTTAATTACCTACCTAATTACGGTCACATAGCCATGTTCGTTACGAACCATGGCTTAGCCGTTTAAAAGTCAAAGCGTTTATCGAAACGCTTGACTTTTCGGCTTTAACCGCTAAATAAGTAAACTAAACACGAAAGGGGACTTACAAAGGTCCAATGGACCGAAGGAGGTTCTCAAAAGGGGTTCAAGATCCTCACAACTTCAGAGAATAGATCAGATTAGAAGGAGAGGTGCAAATGAGCCAAAAATCAAGTGGGTTTATATAGGAAAACAAGGACCGTTAGGATCGTTTCTTGATAAACGTGATCGAATCTGGACCGTACACCTTTACCCATGGTTTTAGCAATCTATGGGCTGCCCAAGGACTGAAGAAAACCATTTTCAATTGATTAAAACAGCTGTAACAGCTGGTAACAGCTGGAAATCAAGTTTCAGAAATGGCAGTTTTGGTCCCTGCATGCTTCTAGCCCCTTTCTGATGCGTTTGAGGCCCGTTAAACCATTTTTAAGCCTCTACAATGATGCCTAAACATGAGGGACATGAAACATGCTCAAAAACATGTCGGATGTCGGTCCGTTTGGCCGTACGGTCACGTTGTTCGTCTAATTACAACGAAACACGAACGGACGCGAAAAACGGTCCAAATTACGCGACGAATGAAATTTTATCAAGGCGATCACTAAAATAAAATATTTTAGTGCTTACATAAATTTTTGGGTGTCCGAAGATATACAGAATGTGAGATATGCGCGAAAATGCAAACTTGTGCACTTTTTGACACTTTTAGTCCCTGCATGACATAAAAGTTTATTTTTGCGCACCGAACACCTTTAAGCCCATATCTAAGCTATAAAAAGGATATTTAGGTCATGTTTAACTTAGGGTCATCTTCCGGAAGGTCCGTTACCCTAGGAATCGACATACTTTTGCAGTTTGACGCAATTAGTCCTTTAATTGCGCATTGTAGCGCGAAATGCCGTTTAATATTACCCAAGCCTTCCATGGCCCATATTTATCCTTCCCAAGCATATACTTAAATATTAATACGCTCTCGTTCGCTTAGATGGTCACCGAAAGGCGTAGATTCAAAAGTTGACGCTTTAGGCCCCTCTATTGCGCAAACTTGCACATCTCATCATTTATTAGCATTGAAGCCTCATCTAATCCATATTAGGCATTCTTGGAAATATTATTAATCATCACGATGCTTCGGGTTCGCTAAAAGGTCATTCAGAGGTATAATTAAACATATTGACACTTTTAGTCCCTCTAACTTGCAAAGCTGCGCGTAACTTTACTTGTAGGCATAAAAACCTTAGATGGCCATTATTTGGCATCCCCGAGAGTATAATTAAATATTATTAAGCTCTCGGTTTGTTAGAAGGTCACTCGGAGGTAAGAATTAACATGTTGACGCTTTTAACCCCTTTATTGTGCAAACTTTCAATTAATTTCGCAAACGGCTACACTTATTCATCAAGTGGCACATTTGTGAATATAAACATCATAAGAAACTTATTTTTTTTGGTATGTTATCACTTCCAGTCCTTTCATAATCAAATTTTTCGATTTTTCGAAAAATTAGTCCCTCAATTTCAGTGTTTGACTTCATTAGGGTTTATTACACGTGTCAATACATCATTGGACGTGATTTTATGAGGTGTTACATCCTCACCCCCTTAAAAGAAATCTCAACCTCGAGATTTGCTAAAATGCTGGAAGTACTTTTTGTTACATGACGGACTTAACTTCTATAGCATATCTGGAGTCTCTCCAAGCTCCTAAAGTGGCTGTTATATTTGGTACATGTATCCTTTTGGAGCTTCTTTACCTGTCGATCCTTAATCGACGTAGGTTGCTCATTATATCAAAATTCTGCGTATCATTATATGATAATGCTTCTCGACTTATTGGTGAAGCACACCCTTAAATCATTAATTATGAAATGTATTTGCGAGTTCCATCCAATTCCTTAAAAATTGTAGCTCTAAGCTATCTGATCTCGATACATTCGATTTCCTTTGAATGATTTTCTATATTCAGAGCTTAACTAGTCTGATGATTAACAAATTGGCACACCCTTCCAGGGTGATATCTATTGTTGAACCTTATTCCTTAACAAGAACTTAGGAGGGTTGCTATCTTCATTAATCCTTGATTTTTCTGCCGAATACTGGCAACTTACAGGTAATTAGGGATTCGTATGATCTTATTCGTTGTTTCCAATGCAACTTTCAGATCCTGATAAGTGGACTTTCCAAAGTCTCGTCCATCCTACGGATGTTTTGATATTTCATCTTTACAAGGTCTCCAAAGGAGCCACCTTGATACTTATATAACAGTTATTATAGAAAAGCTTATCTTAAGGTGAGATGGTTATTCCAACCACTGCTTAACTAATCTCAAAGAATAGCTATTCCTTACAGCTAGTCGAACAAATCGATGATCCTGGGCAACTAATGGCGATTCTTAATTGTTGTTTAAATAGGTTTGCGGTACTCAATGCATACGCAAGATGATCCGTCTTTCTTATTCATATAAATCGGAGTTCTTAGAATCTTGAATTTCGGCTTTATGAAACCTTCTCTAAAAAAAAACTTATCGATTTGGCTCTTAGTTCTTCCTATTCCCTTGGTACTAACAGATTAAAGCTTTTACAATAATTGCAGCCCTAAGCGGGATGTTTGTCCTAATATCCACTTGCCTCTAAAAAGGTAAACAGGGTAGTTCTTATTAAGAAGATGATCATGACACACCCAGAGATGTTAGAGATGTCTGTATTCTCAGGCTTTGGTTCATCTATCGATGTCGGTGTTAGATAAATGACACATTCTCCTTACAATAGCAAGGATGTCCTAAGTAGAGATACTTATGAGGACATTTTTATATTTGGATATTTTCTTTGAATACTACTAGTCGACTTTAGTATGATATGACCATTGGGATATCTCAGGGGTTCCATGCATTAAACCTCCATACTGATCAGGCATGGAAGCAATCTATGGGACACACTAGGATACGCCAATCCTCATATGGTACTCTTATCAAACATAGTTGGCATTCGCAGGCGATATAAAATAATGAGAAATAATAAAATAAGGTAATATATATTGTCGTACCCTTTCTGGGGAAGAGTACTCCAGATTCATATGAAAGGATTATCTCCGAGGATGGGAGAGAGGGTCATTATAGATTCCATTGGTAAATTATACCTTATTTTTAATATCTGAAGTTCTTATGATTGTAATAAAAAGTTTGCTAAGCTTATGGTTTACTAAAGGTTTATTATCCCTTGCATTAACGTAAAATACTGAGTAGACACAATCGATGCAAAAAGGTAAAGACGTACCTAATGCTATTATTGATATGCACTGTCTCTGGCATTCGACCGGTAGTTTAGGCGTTTCCTTTCTTATCCATCCCAGACTTAGCTGCTCCTTCCTTGGCAGCCTCCGGGCAATTAGTACTGATGTGGCCCTTTTCGCCACAGCTGAAACAGTTTGCATTCTTTATGTCCCTACATTCGTGGGACTGGTGGCCAGTTCTTTTGCAGATGCCACATTGCTTTATCTTTTGGTTTGATCGACACTGTCCCTAGTGCCTTCTTTTGCAGGTTTTGCATGTAGGCTTTTTGTTGGAATCCTGTTGGTTATTGTTGAACTCGGATTTGCTCTTCTTAGGATTCTGGGAGTTATCCTCCTCCCTTTTATGTTTCCCATCTTCAGAGTCTAACCACATCGAGTGTGAGGGATAGCGACAGATCTGCCGCTGACCTGAATGTAGTAGGTCTCGATGCTTTCACACTTGCCTTTATTTCTGGGGCTAGACCCCCAATAAAGCGAGCTATTCGCTTTGGTTCCGGTGTGATCAAATAAGGAACCAATCGAGACTTGGTATTGAAACTTGTAAGGTATGCTTGACAATCTAAGTTCTCCATGACTAATGTCAAGAATTCAGTCTCGATCTTCTCAACTTCATGTTGAGGACAGTAATTTTCTTTGATAAGAGCAACGAACTGATCCCAAGTCATGTTGTACAAAGGGATCTTCCTGGTGGCTTGAATCAACGATCTCCACCAAGCTAAGGCCTCACCCTTAAATGATTGCGACACAAACTTGACCACGTCCTTCTCAGCACATCCGCTGATATCCACAACTGTATCCATCTAATCTAACCATGTCATACAATCTACAGCTCCTTCCTCCCCAGTGAAATCCCGGGGTTTACATGAAACAAAGTACTTGTAGGAGCAACCCTTATCACGGGGTCTTTGATTCAGTATGATCTGTTGAGACGGATCACTGTGATGATTAGAAGAGTGACGCTCGTCATCTTCCTTCTTGGGTTTATCCTCCTTGGGGGGTGGCTTTGTATGTGGTGTTGATAGGGTCCTACTTCGAGTCCCACTATACTCTTCATACTGTCGTTCTAAGGCCTTTGTAACTGCGTCGTCAATTAACGCTTTCAGCTCAGCACCCGTTAAAGTAATTCGGGCGTTATCATTATTCTCCCTTGGGTGACTATTTATTTCATCCGAGTTAGCCATTTTAATTTGAACTGTTGCATAAAACAATAACAATAGTTTATTTGGGAGTTCATTATGGAATTGTCCCTTAGGGCAATTCATTAATCATGGTAAACAGAGACCATAGTTGTTTAATTTATTTTTCACATTTACTTAGGATTTATATTATAATTTATCCTAATTATAAAACGATAATAGTTTTATTAGTGGCACGAAAAGCCTAGTCGCAAGGACATTTTTAAATTATAAATTTTGATTTCAGAGAATCAAAGCATGGAGGTATATCAGCACAACAGGCCTAGTCACAAGGACATTTATGAATTATAAGCTATGATTTCAGAGAATCAAAGCATTTAGGTTTGAACATAGTTCATTACCTTTTTCGGACAGGGAGTCATCGCTACCACTGTCTTTTGGCTCATGTAGAAATGAGCAAGGCCCGTAGGCACTATATTACCAATGTATGGTCAAAATATGATCATCTGATAGGATGATATAAGCCATGGTTTCTAAGTCAATAGACTAGATAAGAAAATTGGAAGAATCCAATATAAGAATGACTGTCGTGATTTTCTCGAATCACGTCTGTCAAGAGTGCTAACACGTTCTTAGGTGTTAACAAGGATTTTAATCTCTTGAATAGGTCCTACCATCTTGGCCTCGTCTAGAATGACATATAGGCTAGGTCGTACCTTTAAGATTCTTTTTTTTTTTAATATGTATACTGGCAAGGAAGGAAGGGTATTTATTTTATTCAGGATTTTTATCATAAATCCTAATTTACATGTTAATAATAGCACAAATGGCCTAGTCGCGTAGACAAGTTTAATTTACAAGCCGTGATTTTAGAGAATCGAGGCATTAAGGTTTGAATCAAAGTTCATTACCCTTCTTCTTGACAGAGAGTCAAAGACATCCACTGTCTTTTGTCCCTTAGGACAATAAGTATTGCCCGTAGGCATTTCATCACTTATGGATGTTTATAATTTGATCATCTTCATTTGATGATATTAGTCAGGATCGCATTGATCATTCAAACTATTATGCTTGGACATAGTCCAACATCTTTAGACGGGGTTCAAAGACCACCACTGTCGTTGTCTTCTAGGACAACAAGTTTGGCCCGTAGGCACTTCATCACTACTGGATGTTTATTTCAAATAAGGGAATTTAGATTAACCCCCTTTTTAAAGATGGCATGTGTGACTTTAACGATTCATAGTTTGCCAAAAATGTTAACATACTTATGGATGTTAACAGGGATCGGAATCTTTTAGATAAGTTTTACCATCTTGGCCATGCCTATAATGACAATTAGGCTAGGTTTTACCTTTAAGATTCTTTTAATATTTAGCGTAAAACATCCTAAATCGAGATGTTAAATATGGATCTGAATCTAATTATGGAGGTACCATCTTGGCCAGGTCTTAAAATGACACGTGGCTAGGTCTTTTCCCCTTTAGATTTTGTCATTTTATTATAATGGTAGATCTTATAAAAGGAATGTTACTTTTCATATATTTTATGTATTATATTTATATATATTAATAAAAATGAAATTTTGATAGGGCATTCCAATGATTTTAAAGGAGGTACAGAATTGCCCTGAACGGGACTTGAAATGAATAATGTTGTCCTTGAAGGGACTGAAAAATAAATATGTCCTTAGAAGGATTATTAAGGAAACGATCTTCAGCAAAAAGGAGTTTCTTCTTCATTTTATTTCTGAATACTTTCTCCTTGGTTGCACGTTTCACCCTGGCCGCGGTACGAAGCTCAACATTTCAAGGCTCCTGATGTGGAGAATTCCTATTACAGCTTCTTCGCTTGGCGACGTATCCAAAAATTTGGAAGCAAATATTTCCAGATTAGGATTTAGATTATTCCTATGTTAAGTCTAGACTCAGAAGGTCAACGAATGTGCTAATGTGTCATTGAGATTAAACACAAAAGGTTAGTGTTTAATTCACTCAATGTTGGCTCTGATACCAACCTGTCACACCCCGAATTTCCACGTGTCACCGGTGGGCCCGGTGGGGAGTATCGTGACGTAGTTGATAACATCATAGTCAAACAACACAATATATAAATGCACAGCGGAAGCAAAAGATAATATTATTACAATCCAAATATAACGTAATATCAAGGTATTACAACGGAAAGTAAAGGATCCACAGGTGGATCTTAAAACATAAATATTGTTCAACAGACTTTAGACGCCTAGAACTTGCAAGATTCCTTATTAACGTCCTGAGCAGCTTCCAGCCTATTACGTACTTGTACCTGTCACTTAGACTTTTGAAAATACGTCAGTTTTCACTGGTAAATACACTCAACTGACTCATTTGAAAAAGAGTTTAAGAAAATTGATTTAAATGCACCAGGCACAAAATATTTTGACGCTTTGATTAAAATGCACAAGGCAAAATTAATCTTTTATACTTGGGACAAACTATATTTCATGTTATCAGTTTTACATAACTTGCTCTACATACGGGGCCCGGTTCTATGCCGGTTCAAGATTAACCGACACACCACTATTCCCTTATTGGGAATCCCTTATTGGGTATAATTAATTAATAAACATATGGCATCTGTCAGGTGTATGCCTACACCCCGTGCTTAGGTCGTGGCCATTGCAATTTAATGAGTCAAGGATATCCAGGACACGGTCGCATTAACCCCCAATGTTTCAGTCAAGCAATAGGAATTAAAACAGGTTATTTGGATTTCCCGACTCATTGGTCTTTGAATCCCATACCTGACCATGCGGTATTTATATTACCGTATCCCAAGCCCGTAATAGGGAAAATAAGTTAAGAGTATTTACCTGAGCTAGCTCCTGTCTTAAATAGCAAGAATTTAATAACTCAGCTGTATTCACTTAAGTAAGCGTAGGTACAATTTACCGGAAGGCTCTAGTCTGGAATTATGGTATAAATAACCAATTAGAATACTAACGGGTCTTTAATTAAGCCTAAACTTAGACCGGTTAGTTTTTAAGGAAAATATACGGTTCAAACGCATGATTAAGCGAAGACCGGAATAGAATGTGATTTAGACCCGACAAGTTTGAAGACTTGTATAATATGGGTAAACTAAACACATTCTGGATTTTGAGATAAAAACGATAACGTTTGACCCGTTTCGGCTAATTTATGCAAACTAGTTACATAAACCGAACCGTACGCGTAATAAGCGTGACGGGTATTCATGAGAGCCATGTACAGGTTTCCTGAGTTAATTATGCCTCAAATATGTTGTGACATCAGTAAGATGTCTTTCATTATGCCCGAAACGTATTTAAACACAAACTAGGCCCCGTAGGGGTAGTTTGGTCATTTAAAAGTTTATAAAAGAGTTTAAGTGTTAACCTGAGTTACAGGTCTGATGTAATCAGCAAAAATACATAATTTGCTAAGTTATATCAGTAGGTAAAGTGTATATGTGAAAATTTTCAATTATAACCAAACTATGCACCGTAGGGGCATTTTGGTAATTTCACATAAGCCGAAAAGCTCAAAACTGAAGTCTGAGTTAATCAACATTTGCTTACTGTTAAAATATTATAATTTGCCTCAAATATCAGTAGGTATCAACCCTTGTATGTTTAATATGATTATAACACATACTATGCGTTAAAAACGCTTAAAAAGGCGATTAAAGGCCATTTCCGGGTTCGATACATAAATCTGAAATTTTATATTTCCAGAAGGCTTAAAATAATTTATTTATCATATGTGATCAGTAGCAAAAGGTTTGGAGTCGTTTAGATATGTAAAACTCATTTTATAGCCCGTAAGGGCAAAACCGACAATTACCGGATTAAGCCTACGACTATAAGTTATGCTCAGCCTAAAATTAATTAAAAATCTTTAAAAATCCCAAAAAATTATTTTATATCAGTAGGTAAAAATTTTGGTATCAAAAATTGGGTTTAGATAGGATATACGCTAATTACGCCGTTTAATTAATAAAAGGCTTTCTAATTACGCTATTGAGCATAACTCCTAATCTAGACCTCAAACTGATGTCAAATTTTAGGGACAAGTTTACAAATCAGTAACTAAGGTTTCTACTCTTTCACATTTTCAAAAATCACGTTTTAAGGTCAAAAGGGCATAATGGTCAACATTTAGGCATTTAACGGAAACATGCATGAACTAGGATTTCTATGGAACCAAGTTGTATAACCTCGGAGGGTTATACTAACTTATAATATGGTCCTAATGGAATCCTAAGGCATATCTAAACTAAGCTAAATCGGGTCAGAACTGAAAGTCAAAGAAAAAGTCAACTTTTGCGACTTTCGGTTCCGAACCGAGCCTATACTTAGAATTGTCGGGTTGAACATGCTTAGACATGTTCAATTAATAATTACCAAGTTATTAATATGAGAAAACTGATTTTATGGCTTCTATATTAATAGTTATGTATTTATTTAAAACTAACCCGTTTGACTTTTATTTGACCCGACAATTTAACTAAGTAATCGTGGTAATTAGGAGGCGCCCTTTTGAGGGTTAATTACCTACCTAATTACGGTCACGTAGCCATGTTCGTTACGAACCATGGCTTAGCCGTTTAAAAGTCAAAGCGTTTATCGAAACGCTTGACTTTTCGGCTTTAACCGCTAAATAAGTAAACTAAACACGAAAGGGGACTTACAAAGGTCCAATGGACCGAAGGAGGTTCTAAAAAAGGGTTCAAGATCCTCACAACTTCAGAGAATAGATCAGATTAGAAGGAGAGGTGCAAATGAGCCAAAAATCAAGTGGGTTTATATAGGAAAACAAGGACCGTTAGGATCGTTTCTTGATAAACGTGATCGAATCTGGACCGTACACCTTTACCCATGGTTTTAGCAATCTATGGGCTGCCCAAGGACTGAAGAAAACCATTTTCAATTGATTAAAACAGCTGTAACAGCTGGTAACAGCTGGAAATCAAGTTTTAGAAATGGCAGTTTTGGTCCCTGCATGCTTCTAGCCCCTTTCTGATGCGTTTGAGGCCCGTTAAACCATTTTTAAGCCTCTACAATGATGCCTAAACATGAGAGACATGAAACATGCTCAAAAACATGTAGGATGTCGGTCCGTTTGGCCGTACGGTCACGTTGTTCGTCTAATTACGACGAAACACGAACGGACGCGAAAAACGGTTCAAATTACGCGACGAATGAAATTTTATCAAGGCGATCACTAAAATAAAATATTTTAGTGCTTACATAAATTTTTGGGTGTCCGAAGATATACAGAATGTGAGATATGCGCGAAAATGCAAACTTGTGCACTTTTTGACACTTTTAGTCCCTGCATGACATAAAAGTTTATTTTTGCGCACCGAACACCTTTAAGCCCATATCTAAGCTATAAAAAGGATATTTAGGTCATGTTTAACTTAGGGTCATCTTCCGGAAGGTCCGTTACCCTAGGAATCGACATACTTTTGCAGTTTGACGCAATTAGTCCTTTAATTGCGCATTGTAGCGCGAAATGCCGTTTAATATTACCCAAGCCTTCCATGGCCCATATTTATCCTTCCCAAGCATATACTTAAATATTAATATGCTCTCGTTCGCTTAGATGGTCACCGAAAGGCGTAGATTCAAAAGTTGACGCTTTAGGCCCCTCTATTGCGCAAACTTGCACATCTCATCATTTATTAGCATTGAAGCCTCATCTAATCCATATTAGGCATTCTTGGAAATATTATTAATCATCACGATGCTTCGGGTTTGCTAAAAGGTCATTCAGAGGTATAATTAAACATATTGACACTTTTAGTCCCTCTAACTTGCAAAGCTGCGCATAACTTTACTTGTAGGCATAAAAACCTTAGATGGCCATTATTTGGCATCCCCGAGAGTATAATTAAATATTATTAAGCTCTCGGTTTGTTAGAAGGTCACTCGGAGGTAAGAATTAACATGTTGACGCTTTTAACCCCTTTATTGTGCAAACTTTCAATTAATTTCGCAAACGGCTACACTTATTCATCAAGTGGCACATTTGTGAATATAAACATCATAAGAAACTTATTTTTTTTGGTATGTTATCACTTCCAGTCCTTTCATAATCAAATTTTTCGATTTTTTGAAAAATTAGTCCCTCAATTTCAGTGTTTGACTTCATTAGGGTTTATTACACGTGTCAATACATCATTGGACGTGATTTTATGAGGTGTTACATCCTCACCCCCTTAAAAGAAATCTCGACCTCGAGATTTGCTAAAATGCTGGAAGTACTTTTTGTTACATGACGGACTTAACTTCTATAGCATATCTGGAGTCTCTCCAAGCTCCTAAAGTGGCTGTTATATTTGGTACATGTATCCTTTTGGAGCTTCTTTACCTGTCGATCCTTAATCGACGTAGGTTGCTCATTATAACAAAATTCTGCGTATCATTATGTGATAATGCTTCTCGACTTATTGGTGAAGCACACCCTTAAATCATTAATTATGAAATGTATTTGCGAGTTCCATCCAATTCCTTAAAAATTGTAGCTCTAAGCTATCTGATCTCGATACATTCGATTTCCTTTGAATGATTTTCTATAATCAGAGCTTAACTAGTCTGATGATTAACAAATTGGCACACCCTTCCAGGGTGATATCTATTGTTGAACCTTATTCCTTAACAAGAACTTAGGAGGGTTGCTATCTTCATTAATCCTTGATTTTTCTGCCGAATACTGGCAACTTACAGGTAATTAGGGATTCGTATGATCTTATTCGTTGTTTCCAATGCAACTTTCAGATCCTGATAAGTGGACTTTCCAAAGTCTCGTCCATCCTATGGATGTTTTGATATTTCATCTTTACAAGGTCTCCAAAGGAGCCACCTTGATACTTATATAACAGTTATTATAGAAAAGCTTATCTTAAGGTGAGATGGTTATTCCAACCACTGCTTAACTAATCTCAAAGAATAGCTATTCCTTACAGCTAGTCGAACAAATCGACGATCCTGGGCAACTAATGGCGATTCTTAATTGTTGTTTAAATAGGTTTGCGGTACTCAATGCATACGCATGATGATCCGTCTTTCTTATTCATATAAATCGGAGTTCTTAGAATCTTGAATTTCGGCTTTATGAAACCTTCTCTAAAAAAAAACTTATCGATTTGGCTCTTAGTTCTTCCTATTCCCTTGGTACTAACAGATATAAGGCTTTTACAATAATTGCAGCCCTAAGCGGGATGTTTGTCCTAATATCCACTTGCCTCTAAAAAGGTAAACAGGGTAGTTCTTATTAAGAAGATGATCATGACACACCCAGAGATGTTAGAGATGTCTGTATTCTCAGGCTTTGGTTCATCCATCGATGTCGGTGTCAGATAAATGACACATTCTCCTTACAAAAGCAAGGATGTCCTAAGTAGAGATACTTATGAGGACATTTTTATATTTGGATATTTTCTTTGAATACTACTAGTCGACTTTAGTATGATATGACCATTGGGATATCTCAGGGGTTCCATGCATTAAACCTCCATACTGATCAGGCATGGAAGCAATCTATGGGATACACTAGGATACGCTAATCCTCATATGGTACTCTTATCAAACATAGTTGGCATTCGCAGGCGATATAAAAGCCATTGGAATTTCAGGTAGGATATAAAGTGTTTTTGAAAGTCTCTCCTTGGAAAGGAGTGGTAAGATTCATCAAAAGGGGAAAGCTAAGTCCCAGGTATGTTGGACCTTTTGAGATTATTAGAAGAATAGGACCTGTAGCCTATCAGCTACAACTGCCAGAGGAAATAGCAGGAATACATGATGTATTTCATGTATCTAATCTCAAGAAATACTTAGCTGATGAATCACTGATAGTGCCTCTTAAGGATATAGAGGTAAATGAGCAGTTAAAATTTATAGAGAAGCCTCTACAGATTGAAGACAAGAAAGTCAAGAACCTCAAGCACAAAAGATTAGTTCTGGTCAAAGTAAAATGGGACTCCAAAAGAGGACCAGAATACACATGGGAACTTGAATCAGAAATGCAAGGGAAATATCCACACCTGTTCCAGTAGACCTCGAGGACGAGTTCTAAAACAAGGTGGGGAGGATATAACAACCCTCCTAAATATTTTCCGACACCCCTAATATATTTTAAAATGTCCCAATATGTCCTAAAATACACCCCGTATGCGAAAACGGACCCTGAATACCTCTATTTTATTAAAAATTAATTAAAAACAAAGTTTTTATATCACTCGCGGGCCGCGTAAGACCACTCCCTGATCTACGCGGGGCGCGACAGCCCAACCACCAGACTTCACCCGGTGCTGACACGTGGCACAACCGTGTCAAGCTTAGTGTAATGACCAGGATCAGCTAGACCCTACCTCCCCTATGTCGCGGGCCGTGAAGGGTAACCCTTCGGGCTACGCGGGCCGCGAGAGACCTGTCGATCAGAACTATAAATAGGGGCCTCGAGCTTCAGTTTATATTCGATCATTTCTTCGATCTCTCTTTCAAATATTCTGAATAGCAATTATAATAGCAGGCATAATACCCCCCTAAAATAACGAAGTTCTGCTCCGTTGTAAGTATTATAACCCTGATTACGTATTAGATACGCTGCCCGATTGATCCAGGGTTCCGTAATGGCTGTCGTGGTTCTGCCCGACGTAGTCATTGGAATGCCGTCTCGGGGAGGGTATTACTAATGTTAATATAAAGGGTTATTATACTAACGCGTGTGCATTTGTGTAAATTATAGATAATCACCAGGAAACCCTTAAAGGAAACCTAAGACAGCAATGTGAGTAATCTCCTTTTTGTAAACAGTTTTTACAAAACCTTAAATATTTTACAATGTGATTAAGCAGTGATTGAGTCTTTGTAATTCTTCAATTACTGCCGGTATGTTGGGGTTTTGTATACAAAATGTGGAACACGTTACCATTGGACAAAGAGTTAGCCAATGGGTAATATGACCCACCAGTCAGGATTGACAGTACTGAATGAGTAATTGTGTAGATGTAAACATTGTAATCGCTCTCAATACTGTGAAAATTGATAAAACTCTTCTTGATTAAACTGGGATTCACTCACCAGTATTTCTCACTGACAAAATATTTTTAAAACGCGTTTCAGGTAACAAAATATGATAGCCAACTAGAAGCCAGCTGGACAGCACTGAAGGCTTGGAAAAGTGACTATAAAAGTTACCTAAATAAAAGAAGATTTTTATTCAATAAAATAGAGATTATCTCTATAAATCAGTTTGTAATGAAAACTTGGGTTTTATCCCAATATGTTTAATATTATAAAAGGGTGGTAATTACTCTAATAAGATATTTCCTAACTACGGTCCTGATGAAATTTCCGCAGCCAAAATGATAAACATTGATACCACCAAAACTGGTCTCGCGGCCGCCCGTTCCCGGGACAGATAGGGGGCGGGGGTTGCGACAAAGCTGCCAACTGCTGTTTCAATGGATGGGAAGTACTCCTGAAGACGACTTTAACTTCACTGTGAAGGTTTTTAACAAAGACGGGATTGGACTTGACAGGGAGACTAAACATCACTGCAGCCGTAGCAATCACCAACACCACAAAAAGCGTCCACATTATAAAAAACAGTTTGAATACCATGTTATAGAGACACACAGCTTGGTATTTACATATCTACTTTTAATATGGTTGATTTTACTTATAATGTTGGATCTATCTGTTATTACTTAAAGTATATGTTGTTTTGAATGAATAACTAAAGAAAGAATTTTCCTTTACAGGCAATACCGAGAAACTTTGTTCGAGAACACCAGCAAAATAACTACCGTAGAGCTATGCTGTCATTTGGTCATGTGAAGTTTTTGGTACAGCTGGTTGTTAGGAGAGATCCTAAAAGACCTGACGACAACAACCATCTAGTGATGTATACAAACTGGCAGCGTATCATGGATGAAATGGGAATATCTGTGGGGAAAAAGCTGAGGTTTGAGATAGTCGAAGAAAAAATTGTAACAGGAGATAAAATACACTTTGAAGTTTGTTGACATAGTCTTTGAACATCTTTTCAGCATTTAATAATTTATGTTTTAGTTGACATGATTGATGGACAAATTTCTTCTTCGAAAACTAACTTAAGAATGAAGTTATGTAGTGTTAGTATATAAAGTTATATACTTTCAAAACTTTATGGTTTTACCTTTTTATATTTTTCAAGTAAACATTGCTATATTTTGCATCTAAACATTACTATTTTCCATTACATTTCCCGGTCGCTCAACAAAAATAAATATAAGACTCAAAATTAATAAAATAGTATACAACTTGTAATTACAAATAACAGTGTTTTAAAAATCTGCTCCTACCAAAGGGACAAACTCAACATCTGTTTCCCTAAAATTTGGAAACCAAAACGTCTGTTGAAGATAACCGCTGTTGAAAGAAAGTCTGTTAAACCAAACAACCTCAGCTCATGAGCCAAACAAACTCTGCTGATGAACTAAAAGGTCTGTTAAGACAAACACTGCTGAAGCAAAGGTCTGCTAAAGAGAACCTCTGCTGATGAAGCCAAATGTATGATGAACCTAAGTTCTGCTGTGGACCAACAGATATTGCACAATTCAACAGAAGATCTATAATATAAGATCTTTAACAGATGATGATCAACAACTCATAAGGTCTGTTGAAGCAAAGTCTATCAACAGATGCTAATGTAACTCAGATCCTAACAGTTCTTAGGGGTTAACAGATGTTAGCACGCTATAACAGTGCTTAGCCTCTAACAGGTGTTAATGTATCTCAGACCCTAACAGTTTTCTCACTAACCAATTGATTAAATTTTCATTCATTAATCTAACAATAATATACAACCCTACTACTTCTCCAGTCCATGAATATCACCAAAAATGTATATAATGTATAATAACAATATTATATAACAAACAAAATGTTAAATTTACTTGATATTCAAAGCGTAGACATTACATACCATATTCATCATTGTAGCCCTTATAAACCAAACTTTTAACTTCAGTTTGTTAAAACAACAGTTAACAGACATAAATAAAAACCACAAGGAGTCTTCAAAAATAAGTGGTTTCTACTTATCTCTCATAAGAATTGTTTTTTCATAAGGATCTAATTGTTAACCTTAGACAGCTTCTTCCGGGTTCTTCTCACATTAGTGGATAGCTCACCAACGTTGACAACATCAGCACCTTGAGCCATCCGCTTTCCATTGGGACTTGATCCAGAATCCTTTTCAACTTCAACGACTGAAGAGTCGGCCGTAACAGAGACAGCATCCTTGCAACAGATCACAAAACAACTATTGATCTCATTTAATAAAATAATGAACTCTTTTTAAACATACTTTAAAAATAAATACTCACCCTTGAAGTTCGTTCAGCAGACACCTGGGAAGATTCTGAAAGATTAACATCTTTAACGTCAGCTACCTCTTAAGTAACCTAAAGGATCATAATATATGATATCATATAAAAAAGCGCAGAATCCAGTCTTTAAAACTCAAAAGAAAAATAAATAGATTGAAAAAGCAATTTAATATGCTACCTCCTCAGTATTTTCATCACCAATTCACCGTTACCATCTCCACCAACCAACTCAGCAATTATTACTGGATCATCACATGTTTTTTGCACAGTATAAACACGATAGTCATTTTTAAGATTGAACTCTGAAACATCAATCTTAAAAGCAGCCTTCTTATCAACCAATCAAAATATCTCATGAGGGAAACATCCAGTATCATTGGCCTTAACATCCCTCTCTCTTATGTCACTAGCCTCTAATCCAAGAAGCTTCTGAACATCTCTATCAAACATAACAAAAGAAACACTACCACTCTCATCCTGCACCCGGACTTGCACCTTGAACCTGAAATATACACAAATGACTAAGTAAACTGCAAAACTATATTCAAATATCAGTCTTAGAATGTTACTTATATAAATATAACGTTAAATAATCATCATTGCTTACTTTGTGGTGATCAATGTACATTCACTACGACATTTGGGACAAACCAAAGAAGTCGCAGGCAATCGAACAATATCATCAGAAACATTTTCAACATTCTGCAATTATTCACTTTTACCCATCACCTTCTTGAAACACTTACGACAGGCAGCATAAAACCAACCATACTCTTCTTGCACAATCTTAATTGTCACAACCACAACACAAAACATTTCCTGTAAAAACAATATATGAACTTGTAATCTCTAGTTTGACAAACATACAGGTGACAAACCAAACAAATAACCTAACTATATAAAAGATGTGAAACCTTTTCTATCTCACTAATCTCATCAACATGTTTCTTCACACCATCAGTTACAAATTCTTTATGCAATGGAAAAACACTCTGAGACGATAGTATTGTTTGAGAAGAAGAACCACTCCCTTGTCCAAACTTCAGTATAAGTCTTTAGAATACCACAAATGATTAGAATTAGTATACAAATAACATGAAACCAAGTATTTGACTTGAACATCTATATACAATAGAAATTACATTGACAAATTACCTCCTCCTTAGCTCATCAACTTCATCAATTTCTTCATTCAGAAAAATTCGTGTTGCAAACTTATCACTTTGAACAGTATATGCACCTACATGCAAAAGTATATAGATATTTAATGTATACCTGTGTTTATATTGCCAGAAATAAACAGTATAGTTATGATTTGCAGAAAGTAACAAAAATACATTGCCATTCCTTACACTTTCCATGCTGTATAACAGCCATCACATGCTCATGAGGTGGGATTTTAGAAATGAAGTCCTTAATCTGCAGAGCATAATCATTCCACACAGTACACCGCAAAACCTTACCCCTACATGAAAAAAATATTCATATGACGATATACTAAAGGCTAATTTATGACCATTCCTTACAAATGTCTAATATCAAAACCAAATTGAATGAATAAAAACACAAAATCAAAGGAAAATTATGACATTTATTAAAGTAGCAAATGAGCCATAAATGAACTAACATATTCACTAAAAATAAATTGTTGATCTCATTTATTACCATGATTAGGCATTAGATACAAACACTATAGATCTCATTTATTACCATTACCATGATCTCACATTAAATACCAACATTCTTCATCTTATTTATTAACATCATTAAATACAAACAATGATCAGTACATGACTGCACATGTAAACAACAACTTACTCCAAGTCTTCAATATCGAAATTGATCTTCTTACTCTCCTTTGGAGGTCGATCAAAGATTTCAAGATCTCCGCAACAAACCACAGATCCAGCAACATCTATATGATCACATTATACAAGAATATAAGTAAAACTTTCTAATATTATACAAGTAAGACATGATTACAAAAATATACACTACCAAGACTCAAAGCATTGAACGCCTCTCCTTGAAGAATATTTTCATAAGCTCTGAAGTTGAAACCATACTCAACACCTTGCCAATCTCTCACAGGAGTAACAGTTGTGCATCTATAAAAGTTGATTTTATAAGGCTGCACTACTACTTTATATAAATCTTTATTCTCACCAACACCAAATTTCAATAGAATCACAACAGCATCTTCTTGAAGCTGTCCATCAAAAACAGGTATCAGATGACTCTTAATACCTGCTTGAATCTTAGCACCCTGAAGAACATTTAAAGAAAGTATCTTCTTAGCATACACCGCTACATTCTCTAATCAAACGGAAAAGCAGAGATACAAATTACATTTTCATCAATGAAGATGAGATCCATCTTGTAACCCTGATTCCATTTTCGAATAATTCTCACTTTCATGTTCCAAATATCTTTCTCAGGATTCAAATCGTTAACAAAACTAAGATGTTACTGTCAACTGATATTGACATGCTTCTAATTCGGAATTCGGATTGTGATTAAATTTCAAATTTCAAAATCAGAGAAGATGAAAGCGTGATGAAATATGAAGAGGGAAATGAGAAGAAAAGGCTTATATAAGAAGAATGATTGACAGGAGTTTCTGAGTGACATGCATTAATTGCAAATTACTTATTCCCATGCATTTTTGAATTTGAATCTCCCAGTAATTAGCCTTAAACATCTGCTGATCAAAAAGCATTACGGAGGATAACAACAATTGCTGCTAGGTATTAAAGTAAAGTCACATATAAATGAGCAGATGTTTAGACAAAATTTTAAATGATTTTATATATTAGGTTTTATGATGCAGTAATGACATAAGAAAAGCATTGTTGGACAGCCTCTCTGGCTGACACATCAGCATTTCTTATGTCATTGGGATTTCTCCTTTTATAGAAAGTATAGATAGATAGGAAAACTTGTGGAACAAGCCTAATCTATTTTAGGTGTTGATAACCACATTAATAATAAATATATTCATAACAAAATCCTAAATTTTCAATTGATGTATGCCACTCAATTGCTCGTAACACAATACGATTTTCAAGATAACTAGGATTTTGACCCGCCGCGCGTTGCGGCGGCGTCAAAAGTTAAAGTCCCTCGTATTTATACTTTATATTTTACCCAACTCTTTACTGAAAAAAATTACGTCGTCGTCGAATGAAAACGTATTATATTTGACCCAACTCGCTTTCGAATACAGTTTACGAGCGTACATAAAATAAGTATAAAAGGTATTATTTTTTACCTGACTCACTTGAGAAAAAAGTTTATGTCAAAACGTGAATTTAATATGACTGGTACGTTAAAACCGTGATATACAACACATTACGCCGGCGGCACGTTAGTTGTTTATAGCAGCTGACACATTATGTGATGCGTTGACCATATAAAACACGTGTTTGATGTATCCGATCAAACTCAGTGTAACCTATATAAGCATTTGTAGTTACAATGTACAATGATGACAATAACGTTTGATGCCCACACGTGACATACTGACATTACACGTTTTTGACTTTGTTACACACGGTACGTTCGTTACATTAACACCATTATACATATATAGTATGGCTCGATCAATACAGTGTAAAGTTTTAACAATATTATAGACAATTGTGTAAAGTCGTAAAAGTAATTTAGAAATTAACATGGTTATACATAGATAAAAAATAGTATAATAATGTGTGACGCTATGGTCTAAAATCGTAAAAGCAATTCAAATAAAATGAGACGTTAAGTTATTAAGTAGAAAAAGTTGGCGGATCAAAGTTGTCAATTATCAAAAGTTAGAAGTGAATGTGTAACTTACTTAGTTTGAAAGCGTGAAGGGAAAAAATTAGAAGTATAAGAGATTAGAAAGTAAAAGTATTGGAGTTAGAATTATAATATATGAAAATTGAAAGAAGATAAATGTTCAAGGGCTAAATATGTATTTTATGTAAATATTGAGGACTTAAAACACAAAAGGGCTCAATGTGTATGTTTTGTAAATATTGTAGAAAAAGTTGGCGGATCAAAGTTGTCAATTTTCAAAAGTTAGAAGTGAATGTGTAACTTACTTAGTTTGAAAGCGTGAAGGGAAAAAATTAGAAGTATAAGAGATTAGAAAGTAAAAGTATTGGAGTTAGAATTATAATATATGAAAATTAAAAGAAGATAAACGTTCAAGGGCTAAATATGTATTTTATGTAAATATTGAGGACTTAAAACACAAAAGGGCTCAATGTGTATGTTTTGTAAATATTGAGTACTTAAAACACAAAAGTCCACCGACTTTGTGTTTTAAGATTTTATAGAATATGAAATATTTACTTTTGTAGGGTTTTTTTTGTTAGATTTTTTTTCGAAGTAAATGCATGTTTTTACAAAATAAATTTCATATCTATCTTTGAATTACCTTAAAAATTTTCGGTGTTACGTTATTTGTAGAGTAAATGGATCGGAGGTTGCCATAACTAGGGATAGGATACATTGTTTTATTATCTTAGGGGTTGTTTGTTTACCTCTTAATGAGGCTCTTAATGGTTCAGACCTCTTACTGGTTCAACACTTAATGATTCAGACTATTTGTTTCACGAGTAGATGTCTGAATGGTTCAGACATTTGCCTCTGAATGGTTAAGCATTAACAGAGTCTGAATGGTTAAGACCTCTAATCTGAATTGGTCAGACATTTTCCTCTAAACGGTTAAGCATTATACAGGCTCTTAATGGTTCAGACATCTTACTGGTTCAGCACTTAATGGTTAAGACCTGTTACTATTTCAACACTTAACCATTCAGATGTTGTCAAATAACCTCTTAGTGAACCATGAATACATGATAAATGGTCCTAGATGCATCTTGATTATTGAAACTTTTTTCAAGAATGGCAAAGCTCACACACTCACTAAATCTGCTCCTAAGTTTTACACCAATGTTTTACTAAGGACTAGATTTCGCACCACTTGAAGGGGAAACACCTTACGATACTTTTTGGTACCAACAGGATACAAACCCTTCGATGAGTGTTGATATTTAATACTTTTGATGGAGTTTTGCAAAGTAGATAAGTTCTGATTTCTTAATTATGCAATCTTTATGCATATGCCACCTCATTACCCTAATACAACCCAACTCAACCCACTACCCTATCTTCTTCCTGGTTGTGAAACTCACCATCGCTACTCGATCAAACTATCCAGGTTGGATGGGGTGGTGTACCACTGTACCAGCCCAACCCGCACCAAATCGCATCAACCTAGCCCATTCCGAGTTGCACGCCCCATTCCATCCTTATCAATAGAACTACTTATGATTCTGAATATGACCATCATAAGATGAATTGGATTGTAATCAATTATGCAATTACAATCTCTTAACATAAATTATTTTTTGCCTAATCCATTTGCAATGTTTATACAAACACAGAAGCTGGTTTAAGTAAAAGTACATTCAACTTTTATTGTTAACACTTTTTATCACTTTTAATTCCAATATATGAAAAATGATTATTACAACTATACCATATAAACTACCTACAATATAA
This sequence comes from Helianthus tuberosus, assembly GCA_030545235.1. Taxonomy (NCBI): domain Eukaryota; kingdom Viridiplantae; phylum Streptophyta; class Magnoliopsida; order Asterales; family Asteraceae; genus Helianthus; species Helianthus tuberosus. The sequence continues at coordinate 205,652,624 of CM060369.1, forward strand.
ATGATTCAATAAGCTATATGCAAACACATACAGTTTTCACAACTACATAACATGTTTCGGTATTAAAATTTCACTTTTACCATTTTAATCTCTTTAATTTATAGATGTAAAAGTCAACATGTTTTTACTTGCACTACAAGGCATTCAGAAGTTATGAACTCATCATGATCATGTACATCTTTACAAAGAGCAATGTCGAAAACAAATCGTAACCGAAAACAAGTTTCAACATTTCTAACCATCTCTCGTAACTAAGCCGTGGCTAAGCTAGCCGACTCGGACTCGGTGGCCTACTTATCACCACCACCAAACATGTTCATCATGTCTTTGTTCGAACCCATTTGTTTCATCAAATTTTGTAACCCGCCCATACCACCGATTTGTTTCAGCATCTGTGGAGGAAGGACTTTGCTCATGTGTTGCGCGTTCATGTTTCTGGATAGTGCGCTCATATCTCCTTTCTTGGGGATTTTAAGACCCTTCATCTTGCTCCAGATTTTGGCGAGTCGTTTATACTCTTCGAACATCTCGACAACTTCCCTAACTTGTCGACCCGACCCTCTTGCTATCCGAATCATCCTTGACTCATTCATGAGTTTTGGATTCGTACTATCTAACTCTGCAAAAAAATAGAAAAAAATATTAAGGATGTTCTGAAGGTGACGAATTCAACCCATTTACTTATGAATGGGTCGACACAAACAAGTTAAAGGTTGCCCAATATCCATTATGATGGGTACAAAACTGTTTTGATCCAATAATTAAATTTAATTGTAATAATACAGTTTAATAAAAACTCTGAAAACAAGAAAATGTTTGCAGCCCAAACCAACTCAGCCCAGCCCGTTTTAACCAGTACTAAAAATGACCCGTTTCAGCTTAACCCCATTTTGACCAATTACCCAAACAGCTATCAGCCTATCAAGAAACTGAATGGGACAATCTGGGTCGCCTTTTTAAATCAAGTAAGCCATACGGGTGAGGTTAGAAACACATTTACAATGCATACTTCTTAAACTGTCTCACTCAAGATAGGGGTGTGAATTTCTAACACGACACGAACCTAACACGAAATTCGCGGGTTTGGGTTTAGTCTAAACGGGTTCAGGTCAGTTTCAGGTCGAACCCGCAAACCCGTTTAGCAAAACGGGTCGGGTTGGCAGGTTGGCCCGTTTAACGCGTTTATATTATGTTTTATTTTTTACGATATAAATAATATTGGGTGTGTTTTATGCCATAATTATAACTTAAAAAGAGAATTGACATAAGATTTTATAATTACAATGTCATTGTATTATATACATTTGTGTTTTTTTTGTAGTGAATTTTCAATTTTAATATATTCATTTGAGAAAAAAAATAGAAAAATTCCGGTTGAGCAAGTCATGTTCGAATCAACCCGCGAATATTCAACTCGTGTTTAGGTTCATACGTATGACATGATTTTCGGGTTTTGGGTCAGGTTGAACATGACCAGTTTAGCACCCCTAAGTCAAGATTCATTTTATTATTGTAAAAATCCGTTCATGTATTCAAAACTAACACATCAGTTATTAAAAAAATTAAAAAGAAAAAAAAAGTATTTTCAGGCTATTGCGACCAGTATTGATCTGTACACAAAAAATGACGTGTTTTCAGCTCAACCGAATTTTAACCCGTTACTACTTACTACTTACCCAACCCGACTAACCGACACATTTTGTCACCGTTTAACTAACCTTCATCAGTCATCGAATCCATCATTGTCATGTATCGTTTTATCTTCGCCTGACTTTCTTTTTCACCGCCTTTCGGCATCAACTCCGAACTAAATCCAGGAAGCATCGAGAAAACCTACACGATATACAAACAAATTAAAACACGTAACCGCAGAATAGCGTTCACTCTCTTAAACTTGTTCAGAAAAACAAACAACGAAGCAAAATAACCATCGTTACTCACTTCTCATTAGGGCTGCAAATGAACCGACCGAACACGAACAAGACCTTGTTCGTGTTCGTTTGTTAAGGAGATATATGTGTTCACCAAATTTACTGTTCATGTTCGTTCGTTAAGAAAATGAACGTGTTCGTTTGTTAATTTTAGGTAACGAAGGCAAACGAGCGTTCATGAACACAAACGAACGCAAACTAATGTTCATTAACACAAATGAAAAGTTGAAAACACACGAGCACAAACAAGCGTTAATGAACAAAATATATAATACATTGATACTTATTAAATATTTTAATTGTCAGAATTTTGAAGTATTTAAATAAAAATATAATAGTTAAAAACACTGATGAACTATCAAACACAAACGAACACGTTACCGAACGTTCACAAACATAAATGAACGAACGTGGCCTCTATTCATGTTCGTTCATTTAACTAAACGAACGAAATTTCGTGTTTGTGTTCGTTCATTTATTAAACGAACGAACACAAATGAACTTCCCGGCTCCCGCCAATCACTTGTTTGTTGGACGTTCAGTTTGTTTGCAGCCCTACTTATCATCATAACACAGACATCAGCCTTAACACAGCTAAAGAAAAAGCAAAGACGAACCTGGTTTATGGGGCCCATCTTGAGTATGTTTTGAAACTGCTCATACATGATCCGCACCGTAAAGGTTCCTTCCGACAGCTTTTGAAGAAGTTCGGGCTGCTGGTCCATTGGAACGACTTCATGGATTTTGTCCATGAATCCCGACAAGTCGCCCATGCCTAGTTAAAGAGGACAAAATTGTAAATAAAAAGGTAATGAATAAATTAACAAGTTTTCCGTCCTTATTTCGTAAAGGGCTTCATATATGTAAAAAACATCAAGAGAATGACATACCTAAAAGACGGCTGACAAACGGTTTAACATCAAACACTTCAAACTCATCCATGTGTTCACCGGTTCCGATAAAAATGACGGGGCTTTTTGTTGCCGCAACTCTGGATATAAGATACGAACAGATGATGAGACAATTAAAAAGTCGAATTTGGCTGATATAAATATTACATATTTATAGTTTCAATACAGAGTTTAAACGGGTAGACATAATTGACATGTTTGGTAATTCATGTTTTTGTAAGTTGGCTTAACCCATTTAAATAACTGGAGACACAGGCAGGGCTGCAAACAAACCGAACGAACACAAACAAGAGCTTGTTCATCTTTGTTTGTTAAGGAAATATATGTGTTCACGAACTATTCATCACCACTTACCGAACAAGATTTTCTGTTCGTGTTCGTTCGTTAAGGAAATGAATGTGTCCGTGTTCGTTTGTTAGTTTTAGGTAACAAACGTTTAGGTAACAAACTAATGTTCATGAACACAAGTGAACACAAACAAACGTTCATGAACAGAATATAAAATACACTAATACTCGATAAATATTTTATTTGTTGGAATTTTGAAGTATTTAAATAAAATATAAAAAATTGAAAACACTAAAGATCTATCGAACACGAACGAACATAAGCGAACACGTTACCAATCGTTCACGAACATAAATGAACGAAAGCAACCTCTGTTCCTTTTTGTTCATTTAACAAAACGAATGAAATTTCTTGTTCGTGTTCATTCATTTATTAAACAAACAAACTTGCCGCCGAACAGTCACGAACCGTTCGCTGAACGTTCAGTTCGTTTGCAGCCCTAGACACAGGCCATGTTTCGAATTACCCATAGTGTTCCAAACACATTATAAGTTCAATACAAGATACATTGTCAAATTTTAACACAAAGAAACCGATACAACACGCCTTAAAACATGAAACTTACGCACTAAGCGCACCACCACCCTTTGCGTGACCGTCCATCTTAGTAACGATAACAGCTCCAACAGCAACACTCTGCTTAAACGCTTGAGCTTGATCAAACGCCGCTTGACCGATACTGCTATCCATTACAAATATAACAAGATCTGGTTTCTGCAAGATGACAAACATGAAACACCATCCTTTAAGAAAACTCATATCATAATTCAAACTCAAATAAACAATTTGATGAACGTGACAACGAAAGTATACCGTTGCTTCGGAAACTTGCCGCATTTCTTCAAAAAGGGCTACTTCTTGCTTGTGCCGACCACTTGTATCAACAATAATAAGATCGCAATTTTCTTTTTTGAACCTCTCGACACCTTCAACTGCAATTTTCACAGGGTCTGATTCCATATAACTGCAAACATATTCATTGGATTTCAGAAAACGATTAATAATTATTAATGTTACAATAATTATCTAAATATTAAAGCGATTTAGGAGACTGCATGCATTAAGGATAGACTTAAAGCTTTCAATACATTTTTCTTTTAGCTAAACTATTTTTAGTTAACCCGTTTGAGATAAAACACAACCCAAGCTGACCCATATATGTAAATGAGTCGAAGTTACCACCTCTAGTATTTAGTATCACGTATCGTTGAGCATACAGATTACTACTTATCATTAACACAAACATATAATCGAACATATTTTTGGGTTCATGTTCGTTCATTAAGAAAATGATCATGTTCGTGTCCGTTTAAAACCTAAACGAACAGTTCACGAACGTGAACAAACAAACTTATACAAACGTAATTTAATAAACACAACGAACACGTATGAGCATAATAGACCAAACATAAAAAAGCATTAAATACTTTCCATATAAATAGTGATTAATTATGATAAGTACAATTCGAAAGCCATTCTTATTACTAAGAAGCCCAATTGATCATTAGTTATATATATATATATATATATATAGGAGAAGGATCCGTTAGGAACCACCCTTTATTGCGAGAACCGCGAGAACCAATGTGAACACAACCAAAAATACCTAAAAAATCTAAAAAGCACAAAAAAAAATTAATAAAAATCACTACTTTTCGTCAATAAAAAAAATTCTGGAGACTAAAACTAGCGACTTTTATTAAAAAAAATTAATAAAATGTGTGTTTTTTAGATTTTTTTAGGTTTTTCGGGGGTTTATCTTTATGGTTTAGTTTTTAGCATTTAGCTTGGGTGGGTGTGTGTGTGTGGGTGGGGTGGGGGGAGGGGGGTTAGGTTTTTTTAGGTTTTGGGTGGTGTAGTGGGCTTATTTTGTTGTGTTCACATTGGTTCCCGCGGTTCTCGCAATAAAGGTGGTTCTCACAGGAACCCTACCCTATATATATATATGTGTGTGTGTGTGTGTGTGCGTGTGTAATTAGAAATCCTGTATAATGATTATATTTATATAGATACAACCACTTATGTATTTATTAAAATTTTAACCAACATAAATGAACGAATATAAACGAACATTCACGAACATGAAAAAACGAACAAAACGTATGTTCATGTTTGTTCGTGTATTTAAATAAACGAACATAAACGAACTTCCTTCCGAACAGAACAGTTCATTAACGTTCGGTTCGTTTACAGGCCTAGGTCTTGATGTGTAAACTTTTAGATTTGCACCACTCTGCAAAACCGTGTTGAATCTCTAAATTTACTTATCCTTACACACATATTTCAAATTTTCTTAAGCCTTACACAATTAGGATTTCTCATATCATCCTCACTATAAGAGAACTTAACAGGCGGCCAGAAATAAAGTAGTTGAATGTATATTTAAAAGATAAAAAACCAACCTTCCATAGAACGGAATCTTAGCCTTAGTTGCATTTTGCTTCAACTGGTCAAAAGCACCAGCCCTGAATGTGTCGGCACACACCAAAGCTGGCTTCCAGCCCTTCTTTTGGTGGTAGTATGCGTATTTCGTGCACGTGGTAGTTTTCCCAGACCCTGAATCATGCACATACAGTTACTTACAAAAGATATTAGAAATTGGAAAATTAATATATGATTAAGAGATGGTACGATTTATAAATAACATACCTTGTAGACCCACAAACATGACAACGCTCGGTTTGCTCTTCTTGGGTGTGAAAGACGGTTTTCCGGGATCTAACATCTTGCAGAGCTCATTAAATATAGCCTATAACAGAAATAGATAAATCATTGTCAAAACACCGGAAAGTTAAAACGATAAAGGATCCAAAACGGTAGTAAAGAAACTAAAGTGCTCATAGCTAACAGAAGAAACCGGATGGTTATTTCTAAAGCTAGCTAATGTTATTGAACAATAGCAAATTTTACAAAACGAAAGAAAAATGTTTCAACTGTTACTGTATGAATTACCAAAATGATAATGAATTAACATTGATATCCCGTTAACAGATTGTATACTAATATAAGTATAAATAAGTACACTTACATTATAATGTCATGAGTGATAAAATTTAATAATTCTAGAGTAAAGTACACGAATGGTCCCTGTGGTTGACCAAAATTTTAAATTTGGTCCCTATCTTCGCAAAAGTACACGGATGGTCCCTGTTGTTTGCACTTTGTAATGCATTTAGTCCCTAACTTGGACCTGCTGAAACCTTTAGATTTGTTAGTTGGGGATTAAATGTGTTACAAAATGCAAACCACAAGGACTATCTGTGTACTTTTGAAAAGCTAGGGACCAAATCCAAAATTTTGGTTAACCACAGGGACCATCTGTGTACTTAACTCATAATTCTACAAAAGCCGTTTAGTAAAGTAAACCTAACAATACTTTTATGTGCATCTATAGCAAAAGTTGCATTACGAGACACTCAAAAAGCATGTAACCCAGTATTGGTGTTTAAACTTTAATAGCACATGATTTTATGTTTAGAACTGCAATTAAATCCAAACCAATTCAACTTCTAAATGTTGCGTTAATTAGTTTGTCAACTATATTTAAGTTATGTTCCCTAATTTCCAGATTACATAGACGATATAATACATAAACTTCATTCGATCATAAATGAAGAAAAAAAAAAGACAATATATACCTGCTGGATGATTTTCCGTTTGTTGTGTCCAGCAACGAGATCATCGAGATTGACGATCTTCTTAATGTTCGTCTGCATGTCACGAACAAGCTTGAATTGAACGTCGGATTGAAGCAGGGCGCGAGTGATCTCGTTTAAGCAATCGTTGAGGACCTTCTCGTCAATGATTGTCGCATTGCTCATCTGTTGTAGAGCACGTGAAATGCTCCCACCTAACTCCGCTAACACCATCTTCAATTATTTGCGTGATACGAGAAGAAACAATCTGTTCATGGAAAATTTGGAACCAAAATTCAAAACTGAATTCTCAATTGATCAAACAGTACAACTTACATTAAACAATAAGGGGACAGAAAGCAATAGAAACTTCTTTAAACTTGCACAATGCAAATTTGACCAAAAATAAATGAATCCTTTGATCAAATGTAAAAATCCAATTGGAGCAAAACTAGGATCTTGATTCCTTTTATCATTCAATAATTAATATTAGTGTATACGCATATATTCTTTGTCTGAAAAACATAATTTGTTAGTTTTTCGGTCTTACATTAATCAACACAAACAATATACATTTCACAGAAAGGAGGTTTAGATATTTTTATTTTTCATACTAAACTGAAAGCATTGATCCAAAACAAGTTCTCCAAATAACTAGCTAATCCAAACAGCTCAAAAAACCAGTCTAAATCTTGGTTTTATTAAGCATGTGGCACAGCAATGCGTTTTGATCCCAAAAGCCAATGCAGCAGGCGTTCGTTATTAAAAGAATATTAAAAGTTATTTAAGATAATATTTTAACTTTTGTTTCACTTTTAAACACTAAAATATAGAATATCCTCATCATCTCTAATCAAATTTGTTCAATCGGTTGTCTAATTTGTTCCCTTGGTTTTAAAATGCGCGCATAATGCGTGATGCGACCGATGCGCTGATGAGAGCGCATCGCCACAACTGATGCTTTGCGTTTACGTGATGCGAGTATATTGCGCGCACTTCGCATGATGCGCTCATCGCATAAGGCGCTCTGATGCACGCAACATTGTTTCTTATGTTTTTTTCCAGATTTTATGAACTGGGTTTGGTTTTTTCAACTCTTATCTTCTTATTGCGTCATTTGTTTTACTTCAAGTATATTTTCACAAGTTTTATGTATAAATAATTTTTAATATTTTTTTATAAAGAGCGCATCACGATGCGCTCGCATCGCGCTTCACGCATCACGCATCAGATTTTTAGACCAAACGCATCGGAGCCAACACGCAATTTAAAACCAAGTTTGTTCCAATACTCAAATTCGTTCAATCTGATGGTATAAATTTGTTCAAACAAATTTGAGAAACCTCAAACCCATTGCAATCATGGTCTAATTTGAGCAACTACAAGTCAACTACATAAGGCGCGTATGAGACCACATCATGTAATCCGCGCATCATCATACAATCACATAGCGCGATTCAATCTCTGATGCGCGCAATTTAAAACCAAGGTCCAAATACATCAAAGTAAAGAATGTGTTGGCCAATGTCCAAATAATCTAGTAATCTACCACGAAAACTTCAAGTTCCTGTATAAACACCAAAAATAAACCAACTTATGTGACAAATTCTTTTACCTACTGTGTGTGTGCATATATATACATCCTGATTGTTATGATTTGGTTGCTAACAGATAACCTAATTGTTTTAACACATAAACAATAACTATTTAATTCATTCTTGAACTATTTTCAACCAATTGACATAATCAAACTCATAAAGTAACGCCAACAGTTAGGTTTTGCAAAGTTAAATTAGTAATAAACTAATTTCAGTGAATTAAACGAACAAATTCATTGAGAAAAAGATGCTTACAGGGGTACGATAAACGACGATCTATTACAGGAGAAATTGAAGACTGAATTATCAATCGATCGAGAGGATTGTAAGGGTTAGGGTTTGAAAGAAAAGGGGGTTAGATGCGTTCGAGGATATTGAATTTTATGTGAGTTGTTTGGATGTGATAAAAAATAGAGTTAAGAGTAAGTATAATATTTAATTATTTAAAGGCAAATGTATGACCAATTCAAAGTCTTAAACATTCATTCAGATAGATTCAGTATAATGTTTTTTAACCATTCAGAGGCAATGTCTAGGCCATTCAGACATTTGCTTGTCAAATAAACAGTCTGAACCAAGTGCTGAACCAGTAAGAGGTCTGAATCATTAAGAGTCGTTAAGAGTAAACAAACAACCCCTTAGTTGTAACTTATAACAGATATTTGTATTTGATTAGGATAAGTATTTTGATTTGTTTGGGATTTTGTATTTTGTATTTGATTAGCATAAGTAAGTATTTTGATTTATTTAGGGATGTATTTTGATTTGTTTAGGGATTGTGAATTTTATGATTTGTATTTTATTAGGATAAGTATTTTGATTTATTTGGGGATTGTTGAGTTTTATGTAGGGCAGCAGCTGACTCAGTTTATGCGGTGGGAATCGTGGGTTCCGGCGAAAGTTAATATACTGATGTGGAGGATTGAGAAAGATCGGATTCCGACCCGTTTGGCTATGGTCAAGAGGCGAATTGATATTCCAGATACCTTATGTCCGTTGTGTGAAGCTTATGATGAGTCTGTTAGTCATCTATTTATTGATTGTGGTTTCGCATATGGCATGTAGGCTTCGATTTTCAAATGGGTCAAGGTTGACTTTGTTAGTTTGATGAGTATGGAAGCGTTGCTGCAGGTTCAAGATGTGAAGCACGATTCCAAGTGGGCCAAGAAGCTTATCCGGGGCATTATAATGATTTCATGTTGGGCGCTTTGGAAGGAGCGGAATAAGAAGGTCTTTCAAGGGATTACGCCTAGAGTTATAGAGGTGGTAGCGACTATAAAGTGTATGTCGTTTTTTTGGTTTAAACATCGCTCTAGGTTCAAGTCTATTGAGTGGAATAGTTGGATAAAATATCCGTTGTATATATTGTAAGGTTTTTTTTGGCGGGCCTTATGTTGAGGTTCCGTCCGTTTTAATGAAGTTCACCGTTCAAAAAAATGTAGGGAAAAGTTTGGTTAGCATTACAAATATCCATCATATTGGCGTTACAATAGTTTTTTTTCTACTTTTAGCACTAACAGTTACAGTCTCTTAACTTTCTAAAACTCTCAGAGTTTCTAAATTTTCAAGTTTATTTTTTATATACGTATTTGTTAAATCCGAGTTGGTTGAGTCAGGTCATATATAAATTATATAATACATTTTCGTTCTTATTTTTATGTATGTTTTCAGTTGGTTTACGTTTGACGAAAATCTTCATGTCGTTTTGGTTGTGTTGCCACTTTATATTTTTGGTTTTCCCTTTCGGTTGCTAACAGTACAGTATTTAAGTATCCTCTTCCGGTTACCATGTCGAGTTTCGGTGTAATCAATGTACGGGCGTACATATTATGAAACCATAAATGATTCGGTTTAGCACGCCGTAACGTGCACAAGTTAAATACTAGTTTACAAAAAAATTATAATACGAATGGATAAAATAAGATAAGAGAGAAAAATAGACCTAGGCTTAGATCACAAAATTATGACACGTGTAGCAACTAGTTAATACACCGTTAAAATAATAGACATTTCAATGTTTAGTTATTTGTTGAATACAAAATTTAGTTTATGATATGACCATATATGCTTATGTTTCTTTGTACAGTTCAATTGTGTATGTGTTTTCATTACTAGATTATAACTCTTTGGTTTAATCTTTTTCTCAGCACCATATGTGTATTTGTTTTCATTACTGGATTATAACTTTTTGTTTTAATATTTTTCTAGGATTTTGATTTTTGAATATTTTTGGGGTTATGAGATTTTGTAGTAAAGTAAGGGTTTATAGAAAAGAGTTTTAGTCTCGATTACTATACAGGTTTGATTCATGTAGTGAAGGTATTTGTAAATCTAAGCAATATATTCATATTAATGTTAATACTCTATTGTTCCTGATTTTGATCAATTAAAGACGCTCCAATATCAGGTAGCAGTACTTTTTGATGTAGATGATCAAATTAGTATTTGTTGTTGAATAATGTGTTTGTATTAAATGACTACTTTTTAACGCAAGTTTGTTGGAAACCAGGTTAAAACGCTGAATCTAAGTTGGCTGACTGTGAAAACAAGCTTAAAGCATCAAGACGTCGACTTGAAGAGGTTGAATCTAAGTTAACTAAACGCGAAAACGAGCTTAAAGCATCATGAAGCCCGCTTGAAGATGCTAAGTTAACATTATCCAAGTGTGAAAACAAGCTTAAAGCATAAGGAAAGCAGCTTGAAGAGGCTAAATTTAAGTTAATTGAACAAGAAAACGAGCTTAAAGCGTCAATAAAGTGGCTTCAATAGTCTGAATTCAAGTTGACAGAGCGTGAAAACGAGTTGAAGGAATCAAGAACCCGTCTTGAAGAAGTTAATTTCAAGTTGGCTGAGCATGAAAATGAGTTTAAAAATCAAGAATTTGTTTCGAATAAGCGGAAATTAAGTCGGTTGCGCATGGAAACCAATTGAAGTTATCAGGATATCAACTTGAAAAGGTTTTTCACTTCGACTTCGTAACATCAAAACCAGGATACGCATCTTCCAGGTACAATTATCAATATATGCGACAACATTGATATATGTAGTAAAGAGGGTTAGTTTTGACTCATATAGTTACGAATGAGTCGAGAACCTTTTAACTAAAAAAATAACAGGTCAACCTGGGTTGAAATTCCTAAGAGTCTCTTTTTAGTGCATGCAATCTCTTAAATTGTCAAATGGTTTAAAACAAAAACGTAGGTTGTAGGTTATTTTGTTTCCTATTGTTTGTCAAATCATTATTAACACAACATTTGTTTATAAAATGTTGAAACAAGTATCTACTAATGTGACAACTCGAACTTTCCCTTCACGTTCCACTTTACGTTGTAACTGTGTGAAACTACTAAACGTGCTTGATTATACTTGGGATTGTTTATATATGTGTGTGTGTGTGTGTGTGTGTGTGTGATTGGCTTTTATGTGAAAATATGTGAATATGCATTTGAATATTATGAGATATGTTGATATAAGAAATTACAATTTGCAACATATTGATGCAATGGTTGTTGTAATATATGCATTATGGTTTGTATAGTGGTAATGATATATATATATATGTATATATATATATATATTACGATGAACCTGTCAAAAGAGAAAAAATAGACGTGAGTTCATTGTAACGTGCGAGTCCTAGATCAACTTAGTTATTTTATTCTATGTTTTACGTTTCGGTTTAATTTTTTTGCATTAACACGCCTTAACTTCAGTGTCGGTGGTCGCTGACAGTAGTGTGGCATTAGTGCTCACCCCTGTCGCAACGCAGGGGGTGCTTGCATGTTGACACTTTTAGTCCCTCCGTATTCATAGTTTTCGATTTTGGCAAAAATAGTCCCTCTTAGCCAACTTTTGACATAATTAGGATTAGGGACACGTGTCAATACATTATTGGACATGATTTTACGAGGTGTTACACCGAACCCCTCAAATGTCACACCCCAATATTTCCACGTATTACCGGTGGGCCCGGTGAGGAGTATCGTGACGTAGTTGATATCATCATAGTCAAACAACACAATTTTAAATGCACAGCGAAAGCAAAAGATAAATATATTACAAACCGATATAAAGTAATATCCAAATATTACAAACGGAATGTAAAAGATCCACAGGCGGATCATATATAAAGGAAACATAGTTCATCAGATTTAAATGCATCCGAGCTTGCGAGACTCTTATTGATGCTAAGGAGAGGCCAGCCTATTACGAGTAGTACCTGCACTTAACCTTTTTGGGAAAATACGTCAGTTTACACTGGTAAATACAATTAACTGGCTCATTTTGAAAAGTTTAATAAAATTGATTTGAATGCTCGTGGCACAAATATCTTTTATAACTTGGGATAATTATTTGTATATAATACTTGTAAAAGAATTACATGTTTCTTATACGTTCAGTAGCCCGGTCCGCAGACCGGGTTAAAGATTAATAGACACACCACAGGTATAATGCCCACAAGGCTGATTCCTTTAAGTGGGATACCAGTTTTTACATATGCAGCTGTCAGGTGTACGCCTATACCCCGTGCTTAGGTCGTGGCCATTTCATGAATGATGCCAAGGATATCCGGGACATGGTCATTAACCCCCCAAAGGTTTTAAGCAAACAAAACAATTTAAACGGAACATTTTAATGATTTAACCTTCATACGATTAAAGATTCAATGCCCGACCAAGCGGTATTTGTATATACCGTACCCCAAGCCCGTATAAGGGAAAATAAGTTACAAGTATTTACCTGAGCTAAATATAAATTCAATCCCAGCCGTATATCAATTCAGCAAGTACAGATAGCTTTTACTGGGCTCCTAATTTGGAACGAAGGTTTTTAATAACCTATTAGAATCCTAACGGGTCTTTAATTTAGTCTTGATTTAGACCGGTTAGTTTTCAAAAGAAAGATACGGTTCAAACACATGATAAAGCGAAGACCGGAATAGAATGTGATTTAGACCCGACAAGTTTGAAGACTTGTATTATATGGGTAATCTAAACACATTCTGGATTTTGAGATAAAAACGATAAGGTTTGACCCGTTTCGGCTAATTTATGCAAACTAGTTACATAAACCGAACGCGCAAGAAGCGTAACGGGTAACCATAAGAGTCATATACAGGTTTCCTAAGTTAATATGCCTTAGATATGTTGTGATATCAGTAGGATACCTTCCATTATGCCCAAAACGAGTTTAATCTCAATTTAAGCCCCCTAGGGGTATTTTGGTCATTTAAAAGATTATAAAAAAGATTAATTTTAATTCTGAGACTTGGGTCTGAAATAATCAGTAAAACAACTTAATTTAATAGGTTATATCAGTTGGTGAAAAGTCTTATATGCCAAAATGGTTTTAAACCCATACTAGGTGTTTAATACGCGTAAAAAGCCATTTTAAGCGGTTTCCGGGTTATACAGGAAATCTGAGTTTTCTGATCAGGTTATAAAGTTCAAAGTACTTCATTTATTATATAAAATCAGTAGCAATTGGATTGGTGTCAAAATACTATGTAAAACTCATTTTATACACAAAAAGGGTATAATCGGTATTTACCGAATCAAGGCCATAACCTTAGGTTATGATCAGGTTAAAAATAATTAAAAATCTTCAAAAATCTCAAAATATTATATTACATCATTGGGTAAAAGGTTTGGTATCAAAAATTGGGTTTAGATAGGCTTTACGCTAATTATGTCTTTTAATTAACAAAAAACTTTCAAATTACGCTATTGAGCATAACTCCTAATTTAGACCTCCAACTGATGTGAAATTTTAGGGACATGTTTATAAATAAGTAATAAAGATTATTGTCCTTTCACATTTCCAAAATTCTCGTTTTATGGTCAAAAGGGCATTATGGTCAACATTAAGCAATTAACGGAAACGAGTAAACGAATCGGACAATCAACGATCCAACCACAGAGGGTTATACTATCATGTAACCTGGTCCTAAGGATGCTCTAAGGCATTTCCAAACCCATCTAAATCGGGTGTCAGAATTGAAGTCAAAGCAAAAGTCAAAGTTTTGCGACTTTCGGTTCCGAACCGAGCCTAAACAGAAAATTGTCGGTTCAAACAAGCTTAGACCAGTTCTTATACTTATTACCAAGTTATATGAGTGATCAAATAGGTTACACGCATTCTACATTGCTAATTATGCATTAATTCAAAAATTAGGATCCTGTTGACTTTTTATAATAAACTTTGACCCGACAATTGATCTAGTTAGAGTGGGAATCCTTTTAAGGGTGTAATGCCCACATAATTACCAACTTATAACTACTTTCAATTTGACTAATCACTGGACCATTAGCGATTAATCGATAAGTCAAACCTTAATTACGACGTTTTGATTTTTAAGCTAATAACTAAGCAAAACTCAATCAAGGAAGATCAAGGATACTTACCAAGGTCCTAATTACGATTAGAGATGCTTGGGGAAAGACCTTGAGCTCCAGAAATGATCAGAAGTGAAGGTATGAGTGAATGATCAAAGTTTGCAAACAATGTGGCTTATATAGGGCCTTTGATCCATCAAGATCATGACAAACAATGCTATATCTGATCATGGATCATTCACAAGTGTCCCTAAGGTCTAAAAGCAAGCTTAGGCAGCCCCTGGAAGTGTAAAAGGGCAATATAAGTCGGTTACTGTTGGACTCTGTATGCCCAAGACACATAGTAAATTGATGTGGCTAGTACGTTATGATCCAAGTCGAGTCATACCCAATAACAAGCTAGACAAACACTTATATTATTTATTTGTGATATGATCAAACAAATAAATATTAACACTTACAATATTTGGAAATTGGTTTTCTAAATAATTACACTTGAGAAACTAATAAATTATATGGATAATATATTTTTGAGAGAATATTTTATTTTGTTATTTAATAGGTTAAATAACATTATAAAAGATTATATAAAGTCTTGCAAATATAGTGTTATATTTATAAAGGTTATATATATATATATATATATATATATATGTACCAAGACTTAATTTTATAAAAGAAATTTATATTTTTTTTATAAAACCCACATGCCCCCCCCCCCTTGTCTCTATCCAAAGTCTTGTTCCAATCACATTTCATGCATATGCATGGATTTAGATTGGGTGGTCTATCCAAAGACTTT
Source organism: Helianthus tuberosus (assembly GCA_030545235.1). Taxonomy (NCBI): domain Eukaryota; kingdom Viridiplantae; phylum Streptophyta; class Magnoliopsida; order Asterales; family Asteraceae; genus Helianthus; species Helianthus tuberosus. Next base: position 205,668,184 of record CM060369.1, read on the forward strand.
GGTCCAATGCATGTACATGCTTTTGCATGAGTTAGAGATGATTCCATTGGGTGAAAAAGGAGGTGGACATTTCTCTCAAATTATATATAAACTTTATGGCAAAAATAAAAGAGAGAGAGCTGAATTTTTACTCTAAAAATTTCGGCCATAAGTGTGTTCATTCAAGTGTTCATATTTTGATCTTCAAGTGTTAAATCCTAGCTAAACTTGTGGTGTTTGTTGGAAGCTTGGGGTATACAAGCTTGAGGTCTTCTACTCTTGAAGACAACCATTTCAAGAAGTATCATCCGTTTCATAATCCTTGCACTTCAAGAAGGTAGTTTTCTAAACATCCTATGGTTGTGTTTGTAAGTATACATCTCATATATGGATCCGGGTTTTGGGATTTTGCATATAAATGGTTTTTATATCTTATAAAAGTAACATGTTTTAAACAATATTTCCGCTGCGTTTTTATTTCATATGGATGAAATTACTTTGATGAACATGTTAAAATCCCATCAATGGCATCTAGAGCCGGTTATATGAGTGCATACTTCAATAGATTAAAAATTTCGGGTTTCGGGTTTGAAGAAAACCCTATGGCCGAAAATTTTAACTTGGTTAACCCTTTGTTTTTCAAGATTATTTTCTTACATGCATAAGAGAATCTTGAAAATTTTATTTCATATGAATGATTTGTTTGTTTGGACAAAACTTAACTTTTCGGTTTTTTGAAAATAGCCGAAAATGTTTATAAAAGGGAACCATTTTTTTATGCTTCTTGAAATTAATATATATATATTTGGATATATATTTTGGTGCATATGACCTAGCCATGACCTTGTGTTGAATGATTGTGTTGTGATTTATTATTTCAATGGGTTGTAATAATTATTTTGTTCTTCCATTAGAAGATATGTAATTTATTTATTTCATTTGGTATGTAAAATAAATAGATTAGGTGCATTTTATTTTACTAGAAAAAATGTATTAGGATATATTTTGTAAAAGAAGATGCACACAAAAATGCGGTTTTGGTTTGGACCATAATATTCGGTCCAAAGAACTTCATCGTTCTTAACGGGATTTTAACCCGATAACCAAAACACATTTTTGAAGTCCAAAGGAGTTTGGAGCTGAAAATAAAAGACTTTTGGAAGCTCAAAGAAGGTGGAGAAATCACAACACAAGATGGAGACTTGAAGCATTTGGATGCGGGATCAAGTGGGAGTTCATCGACACATTACTTGTGTCATTTTCACCCTTTAGGAAGGACCTTTTGACACACTTGTTTCGGCTAACAAGTGTTGTCAAAATAGTTGGCTATGGTTATGCACCTATTGTTATGCTTGTGTGGTTGTTTATTTTGTTGTTTAGATGATATGAAGATATGCATGACTTAACAAACTAATAATCAACAACAAGCATAAAATTGGTTCTTGACAAAGTCATTAAAATGTTTGATAAAGGTTTTATTAAAAATTAATGATTTTATAATAAAATGGGTTTTATTAAAAAGAACCATGAAAATTAGTTTTCACTAAAGTACCATTGATTTGAATGCATGCAAATATATGGTACATAAAGTTTTCTAAACTAGAATTTTGAAAACTCAAAATCCCTTTTATAAAACAAGTCAAACACCATCCTTTTATACAACACTCGAAACACTTGGGAACTCTTATTGTGGGATAAAGGTCACCTAACCACATTTGAGGGAACTTGTATGTTCGAGGTGGGTTTACCATGTTTGTGGGATAAAGGTCACCTAACCACTTATGTGTATAAACTCACACGTGTGTGTAAGTTGGACGACTTGATTTGGAAACCATGAACTTAGGGTCACCAAAGCATGGGGAACAAAGGTGTTGATGGGATTAAACATGCCAACTAAACATAAAGATGTTTAACCGATCCCATATGGCTAGAAGTTGCAAAGAGTTGCAATTGTCAAACGTTGACTACCTTGTTAATTTAAATAGAGGGATAAAGGTCACCTAACCAATATTTAAATGTAACGTTGGATTCTAGATTTTAATTATTAATTGTATTTAAGACACAAAAGGGTATTAATGATTAAAATATAATAATATCGAAAATACTAAAATTGAACTTGTTAAATTTTGTAGATGGCCGCTAACAATGCAAACCCGATTAACCAAACCGTCCGAAACCTGTCACTAAGAACCATCCTTGAAAAAGATCGTCTCAACCATAACAACTTCATGGATTGGTTTCGAAACTTGAGAATCGTTCTCAAGCAAGAGAAGATATCCTATGTGTTGGACGATCCTATTCCCGATGAACCTAACGTGGAAGATGTGGAAGCCTACAACGATTGGGTTAAGTATACCGAGGACTCCATGCAAGCCTCATGCCTCATGTTGGGAACTATGATTCCCGAAATTCAAAAGGATTTTGAACACCACGGGGCATACGACATGATTACCCAGTTAAAGGAAATGTTCCTACAACAAGCAAGGGTAGAACGCTTCGAAACTGTTCGGGCGCTTCATGCATGTCGAATGGAGGAAACCCAATCGGTATCATCTTATGTTCTCAAGATGAAAAGCCACATTGATCGCCTCGAACGGCTAAATTGTCCCGTCTCTAAAGAGTTGGCTACGGATTTGATCCTCAACTCTTTAACAAAGAAATTTGAGAGTTTTGTAATGAATTACAACATGAATGGATGGGACAAGAGCATTGGTGAGCTTCATGCAATGCTCAAAACGGCCGAAGCAGGAATGGGCAAAAAGGCTTTACCCGTCCTAGCGATCAATGAAGGAGGCAACAAGAAGAGGCCCCACCCCGACTCTAAAGCAACCTATGCTAAAAGAAAGGGACACGTCAAAGGAAAAGGGAAGGGAAAAGCTAAAGCAGAACCCACCAAACCGAAAGAGAAGAAGCAAAAGGTTGCTACAAATGACCCATGTTTTGAATGTGGTGAGATAGGACATTGGAAGAGAAATTGTCCAACCTATCTCAAGGAGTTGAAAAACAAGAGGGATGCAGGGCAAACCTCAGGTACTATCTTTATGATACATGTTGAGCTTAATGTTATTTCTTCTAACACATGGGTACTAGATACCGGATGTGGAACTCATATTTGCAATTCGTTGCAGGGGTTCAGAAGAAGTAGACATTACAAGAAGGGAGACAGTAGTCTCTTTATGGGCAACGGAGCAAAAGTTGAAGTCGAAGCTCAAGGAGACTACGTTTTAAAGCTTCCAAGTGGTTTGGAAGTGATTTTGAAGAATGTTTTATATGCTCCTAGTTTGACTAGGAACATAATTTCTGTTTCCCTTTTAAAACAATCTGGTTTCAATTTCGAATTTGTTAACTATGATATTTATGTTTCTATGAATGATGTGTTTTATTTTAAAGCTATATCTTTAAATGGTATTTATGAATTAGATCATGATAACACATCATATGATAGCTCAATGTTCCAAGTAACCAACAAGAAACTCAAAATGGATTTGAGTGATTCCTATCTTTGGCATTGTCGCCTTGGACATATAAGCAAGAATCGCATGCATACACTTCAGAAAAATGGTCTTCTGAATACAAATGAAGATAATTCATTTGATGTATGCGAATCTTGTTTACAAGGCAAAATGACCAAGACACCCTTTAGTGGAACTTTTGAAAGGGCAAAAGACTTACTAGGCATCATACATTCAGATGTATGTGGTCCTTTTAAGCCGATGACTAGGAATGGTGAAAGATACTTCATTACCTTTACCGACGACTATAGTCGTTATGGTTATGTGTACTTACTAAGACACAAGGATGAAGCATTTGAAATGTTCAAAGACTTCAAAAGTGAAGTAGAAAATCAACTCAAGAAAACAATTAAAGTCCTTCGTACCGATAGAGGAGGTGAATACCTAAGTGGTGCCTTTCAAGATCGTCTTAGAAATTGTGGAATCATTTCACAACTTACTCCACCAGGAACACCACAACACAATGGTGTGTCCGAAAGGAGAAATCGAACTCTATTAGATATGGTTCGATCTATGATGGCTAGAAGCACATTACCTCTATCATTTTGGGGTTACGCTTTGCTCTCCGCAGTCCGTATACTAAATATGGCCCCAACCAAGAAAGTAGAAAGGACACCTTTTGAAATATGGCATGGAAACCCTCCATCATTATCATTCTTAAGGGTTTGGGGTTGTGAAGCTTATGTTAAGCAATACACTCCAAATAAATTGGAAGTCCGATCTACTAAGTGTATCTTTGTAGGATATCCTAAAGATGATATAGGATATTATTTCTACGATCCAACCGAGCAAAAGGTATTTGTTGCTCGAAAGGGTAAGTTCTTAGAAGCTAAATTCCTTATGGAAGGAACTAGTAGTAGAACAGTGGAACTTGAAGAGGGTCAAGAACCACAAGACGATACACGTTTGGTTGATACTAGCACTCAACAAGAGGTTGTTGAAAACGATCAAGAGGTTGATCAGAACACACAAAATGTCCGCAGATCTGGTAGAATTAGTAATCCACCTGAAAGATATGGATTTTTCATGGATGGATGCTACGTGGTAGATTCAGATGAACCAACCACATACCATGATGCAATGTCAAAATCCGATTGTGACAAATGGCTTGAAGCCATGAACATAGAGATGCAATCCATGTATGACAACCAAGTTTGGGAATTGGTTGTGCCACCACTCAACTCCAAAGTAGTTGGAAGTAAGTGGGTTTTCAAGAAGAAAACGGATATGCATGGTAACTTGGATACTTATAAAGCAAGACTTGTAGCAAAAGGTTTCACTCAAACTCAAGGGATTGATTATGATGAGACCTTCTCGCCTGTGGCGATGCTAAAGTCAATCAGGATATTATTTGCCATAGCTGCATATTATGACTATGAGATATGGCAATTGGATGTCAAAACGGCTTTTCTTAATGGATATCTTGATGAAGATGTCTATATGGTTCAGCCTGAAGGTTTTGTCGATCCAAAACATCCTGACAAAGTATGCAAGTTAAAGAAATCAATCTATGGATTAAAACAAGCATCTATAAGTTGGAATCACCGCTTTGATGAAGAAATTAAGAATTTTGGATTCATCAAGAACGGTGATGAAGCTTGTGTGTATAAGAAAGCTAGTGGGAGCATCATCACTTTCTTAGTACTGTATGTCGATGACATTCTACTATTTGGGAATGACATTCCAACCATGGAAGGTGTAAAAGCTTGGCTTGGAAGTTGTTTTTCCATTAAGGATCTTGGTGAAGTCGCCTACATTCTGGGAATAAAGGTCTATAGGGATAGATCAAGGTGCTTGATAGGTTTAAACCAAAGTGCATACATTGACAAAGTCTTGAATAGGTTCCAAATGGAGAACTCTAAGAGAGGTTTTGTACCTATTCAAAATGGGACAATATTGAATATATCTCAATGTCCAAGCTCAAAGGATGAGCAAGAGAAAATGAAAAGAATCCCATATGCGTCAGCTATAGGATCCATCATGTATGCAATGATATGCACCAGACCGGACGTTTCATGCGCCTTGAGCATGACCAGTAGATACCAGCAGAATCCAGGTAACAGTCATTGGATGGCTGTTAAAAGCATATTGAAATATCTTAGGAGGACTAAGGATATGTTCTTAATATATGGATCTGGTGAGGAGGAACTCGTTGTAAAGGGTTACACGGACGCGAGTTTCCAAACCGACCGAAGTGATTCTCGATCGCAATCAGGGTATGTCTTCATTTTAAATGGAGGAGCAGTCTCTTGGAAGAGCTCTAAACAAGACGTGGTAGCATTGTCCACTACAGAATCAGAATACATCGCCGCTTCATTGGCAGCCCAGGAAGCTGCATGGCTGAAGAAATTTATAGCCGATCTAGGGGTGGTACCTACCATTCAAGACCCCCTAGAGATCTTTTGTGACAACGAGGGTGCGATTGCTCAAATCAAGGAACCTCGTGCGCACCAAAAGACTAGACATATCGAGCGGAGATTCAACTACATAAGGGATGAAGTTGAAAAGGGAAAGATATGTATCCGCCAAGTTCACACAGATCAAAACATTGCGGATCCACTCACGAAGCTCCTTGACAGGGGAAAACATGAGGGTCATACATGTTCCTTAGGACTTCGATATTCTAGTGATTGGATTTGATCTAATTTTGTATTTGGATATTGAAACAATTATTAATATAACTCTTTATGGTATGTTGAGTTATGTTCCATATTAGCATGTTTAAATCCATGAATAAGTTACTTATTCTAAATATCCGTAGTCGATCATACTTGTGGGAACAAATATGAATGTAAGACTATTATGAACTTGGATTGGTAGATATTCATGAAGTATGAATATAGAGCAAGGCGTTGCTGCCAAGGTTCATAAATATTTGTGGGATACAAATATTGGACTGACTCGCTCTCAAATATTACTGCATGGAATCATCTGTGATTGATCATAAGTAAATTTGAGTAAAGGAGAATATCATAGTATCCTCAGACCTGAGATACATATTGGGTCTTGATACTCACCAAATATTATACCTTGACTTTTTCTTCGCTGTCAATAATATGACAGTACAATCATTTGTGATTGATCATAAGTAAATTTGAGTAAAGGAGAATATCATAGTATCCTCAGACCTGAGATACATATTGGGTCTTGATACTCACCAAATATTATACCTTGACTTTTTCTTCGTTGTCAATAATATGACAGTACATAAGGCTAAGCTCAGGTGTGGTACAAGGTGATTGTGAGAGACGTATGTAGTCAAGATGGGATTTGTTCCTCTTATTCGTTGAGAGTAAGATGTCTAAGGCCTGTTAAAGTTAAATCAACAGAGAGTGATCACTCTGTGTCTCTGGATTTGACATGACATCTGTAACGAAAGGATAAATGACAGATTCACCTAAATCATGTTCAAGTAAGGGACTTGAAAGGGATGATGTTATTGAATGGCAAATATAGTCATACGTATTGGGGGTAGTAAACCGTAGTTAGGCGTCATTTACTGCTTGCATCAATCTTCTATGTATCTTGTGCAAGTGGGAGATTGTTGGACTCTGTATGCCCAAGACACATAGTAAATTGATGTGGCTAGTACGTTATGATCCAAGTCGAGTCATACCCAATAACAAGCTAGACAAACACTTATATTATTTATTTGTGATATGATCAAACAAATAAATATTAACACTTACAATATTTGGAAATTGGTTTTCTAAATAATTACACTTGAGAAACTAATAAATTATATGGATAATTTATTTTTGAGAGAATATTTTATTTTGTTATTTAATAGGTTAAATAACATTATAAAAGATTATATAAAGTCTTGCAAATATAGTGTTATATTTATAAAGGTTATAAATATATATATATATATATATATATATATATATATATATGTACCAAGACTTAATTTTATAAAAGAAATTTATATTTTTTTATAAAACCCACATGGGGCCGCCCCCCCCCCCCCCCTTGTCTCTATCCAAAGTCTTGTTCCAATCACATTTCATGCATATGCATGGATTTAGATTGGGTGGTCTATCCAAAGACTTTGGTCCAATGCATGTACATGCTTTTGCATGAGTTAGAGATGATTCCATTGGGTGAAAAAGGAGGTGGACATTTCTCTCAAATTATATATAAACTTTATGGCAAAAATAAAAGAGAGAGAGCTGAATTTTTACTCTAAAAATTTCGGCCATAAGTGTGTTCATTCAAGTGTTCATATTTTGATCTTCAAGTGTTAAATCCTAGCTAAACTTGTGGTGTTTGTTGGAAGCTTGGGGTATACAAGCTTGAGGTCTTCTACTCTTGAAGACAACCATTTCAAGAAATATCATCTGTTTCATAATCCTTGCACTTCAAGAAGGTAGTTTTCTAAACATCCTATGGTTGTGTTTGTAAGTATACATCTCATATATGGATCCGGGTTTTGGGATTTTGCATATAAATGGTTTTTATATCTTATAAAAGTAACATGTTTTAAACAATATTTCCGCTGCGTTTTTATTTCATATGGATGAAATTACTTTGATGAACATGTTAAAATCCCATCAGTTACATGGGCTGAACAGCCAACTTACGAGTTTCTGCATCTGGGAGTCGCTTACGGACCGTAAGGGTCCTAGCATACGGTCCGTAAGGACCAGGCCAGTATGACAGAACTTTCAAAAGTTGACAGTTTGGCCCCTGAACTTCCAAATCTTGATTTTAAGATGTTTTCTTGCACTTGTAACCCCCAAACTTGACTTTTAAGGACTCCAAGTCATAAACCAACTTTGTTAGGTCCCTGGTTATTCATACAATCACCGAAAAGTCTTAAATTTCAACGTTGACGCTTTTAACCCCTTGTATACGAATTTTATCATAACTTTCTCATATGATAACGAAACTTGGTGAAATTTTTATCATACCTTCTAGTGAGCATAATTAATCATTACAAAGCTTCGGGTTTGCTAAAAGGCCACTCAGAGGTATACTTTAAACATGTTGACACATTTAACCCCTGTAGTTTGTAATCTCTCACTTTCTTTCACAATTAGCTTCGTATGGTCCACGATTCATTCGTTTAAGGGTATAAACATCATGTAGGGTTATTGTAAATATATTTATCCATTGTTGAAATTTTGAACCCTTATATTCACATACTTTCCTTGTTTGTCAACTTTAGTCCTTCTAATCAATCCTTTACACGTTTCAAGCTCATGACACGTGTCGAAAAATTTTGGATATGAAATTTTCGAGGTGTTACATCAAAGCTTATTTCTAAGCTATGTTAACGGTATTTAGGGTATGTTTAGCTTATGACCTTGTTCCGCAGTGTGCGTTGTTACGAGAATCGGCAAACTTTCGTAGTTTGTCGTAAATAGTCCCTGTGATCGAATAGACTTGTTTTTGACATACCAAACCCTTCAAAACTTATTTCTAAGTTATGTAAAGGATATTTAGAGTATGTTTAACTTATGTCACTATTCCAGAGTGTACGTTGCGTTAAACTGATTACGTCTGCGTAATAGTTTACGTAAAACTTCCAGAAAAGCTTCTCGAGAGTTTGAAATCATACGAAATTTGATATGTGTAATTGTCACATGTAATTATACAAATCCCGGTAATGAAACACAAGGTTTCATTGTGTAACGCCTCCCTAAACTTTTGGCTTTTGTCAATTTTAATCCTTATACTATGTAGACTTGACTCTTTTGATACTTTGTGAATCCTTATGCTATGAAACTTGAACCTCGTTGATACTTGATACTTAATTATATGAAACTTGATTCTTGATACTTGATTCTAGATACTTGATTCTTGATACTTAATGCTATGAGACTTGATTATAGACACTTGATACTTGACTCTTGATACTTGATACTTGATTCTTGAGACTTGATTCTTGATACTTGATACTTGGTGCTTGACTCTTGAGACTCGTGAAACTTAAGACTTGGTTGAACGAGAGACTGGAGCCTTGATACTTGTGTAAACTCGGAAACTTGGAAACTTATGTGCGAATGATATAAATTATGTTATGTGATGTTAATACACAATAATACGCAACACAACGCTTAATCTAACTCGCAAAACGAACCAAAGATGGAAAAGTTGCAAAACGGATTGGACTGCCCGAATGGACATCCGATCGGATGACCATCTGATCGGAGGGCCATTCGATCGAACAGCCATCCGATCCGTTTGCCACACCGCCTTAACTCTCCTCTGTCACAATAAATAGGACATGTCACATCATTTCTCACTGATGTGACAGAGCCTTCCGACCCAGACGCACGTACTCTCGTTCTTGAGCACTTTTCTTCGATTCTAGGCTGATTCTTGTAAGTTTTCCACCTAAATCTTGTACAACTTCAATCTATTCACTATTCTCTACATGATTCTTATTCGAAATCACACTTTTCACCATGAAAGCTCTAAATCCGAGCTCTTGAGGATGACATCATCATGGCGGTTTGTACAAACAGTGGTGTGATGTCATTTTCATCAAACTTTAGCTCAGATCTAAGAGATTTCCATGTGTTTACACCGAATCTTTATTAAATCTAAGCTTTTCAGTCAATTTCATGTTTATCTTCAAACTTTCTTAAGCCTTTTTTCTTAAAGCGGTGGAATCCAGACCCAAACAGGCTGTAGACTTGATGACTAGTTTGGAGTCGGCTTGGAAATAGATTATCGCCGAAGAAGATGACCGGATTACGGATTCAGACATGAACACCGTCAAGAACGGACATCTGAACGGATGGGGTGATTCCCATCCGATCAGACAGGCTGAGCCTTGATGTGTTTACCGTTGTCTCAGTACGTACCACGTCATCACCGTAAACTTGAAACTTAGAAACTTTACAAGGTTGCAAAAAGGAACAAAACCATTGCAATCGAATGGCGATCCGATCGGACTGCCGTTCGATCGAACGGCCATCCGATCAAAGGACATATGACTTACAACCTTCAACACTTAGTCTATTTTTGAATCAGAAACTTTGAACTTTGAAACTCACGCTCGAAGGGTCATTCGACCGAGCAGTCATCCGATCGGATGACAAACCAATCGAATGACTTGGTATAATAGTTAGTCATTTTGGGAAACACTCTATTTGGATCGAATGACCATTCGATCGAATGGCCATCCGTACGGATGACCATCCGATCGGATGGCGATCCGTCTGAATCACATAAGTCATCCGACCGAATGACCATCCGTCCGGAGGGCCATCCGATCAGAAGACGAATCTGACACTTTGCACGATTCTTGTTATTCTGCCCGACGCTTATCTATTAATCTACAATCAGGCTAGCACAGAGCTCCTTTTGATCCAATCTATAGGTGCCGATACTTAGCACCCACTGTGAGTATACATGTTCCCTTTTCGTTTTAAACTTTTGGGATGCAACATGTATTATATGAAACTTGAAATTATTTGAATCTAACTCTATCCTCAGTAAATGTGAAACTTGATACTTATGGATTCTTGATTCTTGATTCTTTATGCTATGTGAACGTTTAATCCCTGTGTGTAGTTCCGCCTTAACAATAGTAGCGCTATAGGCCTTAACAAAATGCTTATCACCCTGTTCTTTTTTCTATGCAGAGAAACCGTAAATGTTTCCCAAATGTGGACGCAATAAAAGGCGCGACTGCTCACGTTGTGAGTCCTACTTGAAGTCGCATTCTAAAAATAAACACAACTTATCAACCTCACGATCTTTGTTTGTTTAAACTTTATACTTACCAATTCTAACCCTGGTCTCTCATTGTTTTTAAACTGAATTTATTTATAAAGCTTACAGGCCTACATGAGAAAAATAATGTTGATTTTCAAGTCAGGGCCTCAGGGATGTAATGGTAAATTAAGGCCTTCATAGGTGACCTACATGTCCTATAATTTAACTTAATTAATTTGATGACCTTTCATCCAAAATATATTCAGGCTGATTATTTTAGAGTACTTATTTTAAGTTTTCATAATAGGAAGGGCGTTACGAGTACAAGTACATAGTTGATGGCGAATGAATCACCAATACATATGAACCTGTTACTCCTGTCAACAAGGATGGCCACATCAACAACTATATCGAGGTACCGTTCAATATTTTTCTAGTTAACCCAACTTGACCCGTCTTGACCCATGCCACATTCATATCTTTCTTGCTACTACAGATCGATCTTCAGCTTACAAGATCTCGCATTTGCTACATTTGATCATTTCTTATTGGTTATGCAAATACCCGTCCCAATTTTAATTACCCATTTGCTTTTTAAACTGGTGCAGGTTGCGGATAAAGACCCTGAGAGTGTTAGTGCTGTTTTGTGGAAGAGATTGGGTGCTGATGATTTTGATATAATGACCAATGAACGAGAGATTATAAAGCAGTTCCTAGAGATGATGAGTAAAGTAGTAAACCCAACCACAAACCCTATTATCCACATCTAGAATTGTATATCTGTTAATGGTTACTGATATGTGCTTATACATACGTCATGTGAGAGTGTAAGATTGCAGTATTTAAGGTGACATGAATTAACGTGGTTCTTAATGTGTAAGTGTGATAAATAATAAAATATATTATAAGTACTACAAGATCACATTCTGCTGCATGTTATAAAAAATAAATGTACCGTCATATTGGGCTCGGTATCTAGGCTCAGAGGTGAACCGAGTTAGCCCATTGGACTTGGTCAAATTCTGTCATATACCGATCCCACTTTCAGGGGGAGTCCTTTTGTGGCTTGCAGTAAATAGCCGCCATCTCACTCTCATACATATCATATACATATATGCTCATGATCCATGCCGAGACAACTGATCGATTTGACCGCAAAGGCTGCTACTCAAGGCTTAGGCCTCTGGTCACTTTCTAAGAGAAAAGTTTAGAAATCAGAACACATGAAATATCAAAACTAAAAATGGTCCCCAAAGGTTTAAAATCAAAGTGGACAACTCAATCACTTGTTTAAAAAATTGAAAATAAAAGGACTTGAAAATGATAGAAATAAAAACTAAAAAGGTGGATTTTGTAAAAAAGCATAAGAGTGGATATGTATGTTTATATTATTGGTGTTAGGTATGTTGTCATGTGTATTTGCCATTATGTATGCCCCCTTTTGCTTCACAAGCTAGATCAACAAGTGTCCTCCCATATCTAAAAAAAGAATAAAAATAATATTCTTTAGATGTTTAGTGTTCATACATTTTTGGAAATATATAAAAAACAAAGTGAGAGAAAAAAATGTTAAATGCAAGTAAAACATAATACCAATTGTGTATTTATAATTAGGGGTGTAACGATTCGTAAGCCACTCATTATTATTAATATTATTATTATTGAAAGTGGTTTTTATTTTATGTATTTGAATACGGAAAAACAGAATAAATTTTTTTGAAGGGCAACCTTTATTAACAAAACAAACCCGGCCAAGGCCAACCAACCAAATACAACAATTACATACAGAAACTGAAATCTAACCACTTCTCCCACTCTAGATTTACAACATCTGATTGATTTTTGATCCATAAGAATCCAACCGAACAAAGTTCGTCTAAAATGTTCTCGACAACAACCCTTTTAGCTCGAAAGATAACTTCATTCCTGAATTTCCAGAGTAGCCAACAAGCTAACATTGACACAGCATGGACGGTTTTTCTTTTGACCTCCGAACCCCCGACATAACGATGCATGTTAATGATATCAGAAAGAGAGAACACGAACACCAGCGGTATGCGACACCAGGATGATATTCTTTGCCACGTAGCATGATATCATAAGGTGATCCAGAGTTTCTTCCTCCTTATTACATAACGGACATAAGGTATTATTTTCTTTTACAATTTTATAAGTGGTAAAGTAATAATAATAATAATAATATTAATAATAATTATCTATACTATATAATAAAAGAAACCATTTATAGGACACATGTCACTCATTGGAGCCATCTATTTTTTAGCCCATTAAAATTAAATAATTATTTATGAGATATACGCAGAGATATAAAACTGATAAAGTCATATGTTACATAATACTTTTATTATAATTTTATTATTTTTATTTCTATTAAATTATTTTTATTATATACGTAGAGAGATTTTATTTTAAAATTTACGTTTATACTTTTACATCCAAATTTAGGCAACATATTCAAATTGTCTATGACTTTTTATAATCAGTAATATGTTTTAAATAGATTTAATCTTTATAATCAGTAATATGTTTTAAATATATTTATTTTAAATAAAATATTATATATTTTTTAAATATGTTTTATAAAAAAAGAATATGACTTAAGATGTAATTTTAAGGAGAGAAGTGTTATTATTATTTAAAAGGAGAGAAAATACAGGATTTTAAATATATAAATAATTTATTATTTAGTATTTTTTTCGTTATTGGATGTAAAAAATTATATTTATTCAACCTCTATAACAATACACGAGATTTTTAAAGATATAATTTTTTATTTTTTAGTATATAAAATTACATGTATTCAATCCGTGTAATAAACAAAGTTTTTAAAGATATATTATTTTATTATTTAGTATATAAATTTACATTTATTTGGCCCGTGTAATACACGGGGTTCTAATCTAGTATTATATATATACTGATTTCGAATGACGATGAATAGTAAATTTATTTTTATAACAATATATAGTTTTTTATTATTTTATTATCTTATTGTTTAATATATTATAATAGTTTATTATTATATTTACTTTTAATAACATATTTTTTTTAAACATCTATTTTCTTTACCTTTTTTTAATAATTTGTTTTTCCTTTTTTAACATATATTAATTTATCGATTAATTTGATACTTCTTTAATAAGTTACGTTTATAACTTTTTTCTAAAAATTTAAGTACGTAGTTATGCTTGATTTCTTTCCCTGACATTCCGTTATAACTTTTGTTAAAACGAGGTTATACTCAAAATAAAGTATTTATTTGGTATCATAAAACGGTATGATGATAAACTAAATCGTTCTAATGGTTTGACTTTCTAAACAACATGCTTTATTTTCAAATCACGTTTGTTTTCCATTATTACTAGCTTATAACCCCGTGTATTACACGGGTTTAATAAATAAATATTATATAATAAATAATAAAACAATATATCTTTAAAAACCTTCTTTATTGCTTGGATTGAATAAATATAATTTCATGTATTAAATAATAAAATGTTATATCTATAAGAACAATATGTATTGTACGGGTTGAATAAATGTAATTCTATATACCAAATAATAAAAAGGTTATATCTTTAAAATAGGTTTTGATGATAAATAATTTGGTTCGGTTTTATGTCTAGCATTATATATACTATGGTAGAAGTTTAGAGTCTATTAGAGAAAATTACATCATCAAAAAAATTAAGAATAAATTTGTATATTATAAAAAAATGAGAAGTATACATTAAATTTAAACTAAATAATAGTTATCTATAATTAAGTAGAAAAGATGAGTTAAGTGCCATTTACGTCACGTCCCCGTGGTTTGTCATTTCAGGCCAAATTTCAAAATTGTACCATCGTTCACCCTGACATATTGAAAACATGCCATTTCAGTCCAAAAAATAATCACAGTTAAAAAATTCAGTCAGCTTAGGGGTAAAATTCGTTTGTTTCTAAGCAGCTGGTCACGGGTTCGATCCTTACCAGCTGCAATTTTAATTGTGGTTACCCTTAAGCTAACTGAATTTTTTAAATGTGATTATTTTTTTAGACTGAAATGTCACGTTTCCAAAATGTTAGGGAGGAAACAGTGCAATTTTAAAATGTGGTCTGAAATAGCAAAAGTGAACAAACCACAGGAACGTAAATGACACTTAACTCAGAAAAGATTAAATAAAATAATATTTAGTAAAAGAGTTAATTTACCCAAAATTTAGACTAACAAACATTTTCTCCAAATAGCATAGTTGAAGTGTTGAATGCAATTACACGTTATATTTTTTCTCCACATCAAGATGTTTATCTCTTTTGCATGAGTTTAGGTGACTTAAAAATGGCCGTTGTATGAATTTTTTAAAGTGGTTCTTTTTGCCATTTCAGGCCAAATTTCAAAATTGTACCATTTTTCACCTTGACATATTGAAAACATGCCATTTCAGTCCAAAAAATAATCACAGTTAAAAAATTCAGTCAGCTTAGGGGTAAAATTCGTTTGTTTCTAAGCAGCTGGTCACGGGTTCGATTCCTACCAGCTGCAATTTTAACTGTGGTTACCCTTAAGCTAACTGAATTTTTTAAATGTGATTATTTTTTTTAGACTGAAATGTCACGTTTCCAAAATGTTAGGGAGGAAACAGTGCAATTTTAAAATGTGGTCTGAAATAGCAAAAGTGAACAAATCACAGGGACGTAAATGACACTTAACTCAGAAAAGATTAAATAAAATAATATTTAGTAGAAGAGTTAGTTTACCCAAAATTTAGACTAACAAACATTTTCTCCAAATAGCATAGTTAAAGTGTTGAATGCAATTACAAGTTATTATTTTTCTCCACATCAAGATGTTTATCTCTTTTGCATGAGTTTAGGTGACTTAAAAATGGCCGTTGTATGAATTTTTTAAAGTTGTTCTTTTTTTTTTCGGATAATGCCACAGCTTTTGTATTAGAAAAGATTAAACTAAATACTAATTATCCATAAGAGTTTAAACTAAATAATATTTAGTAGGATGTTTATCTATAATTAATTAGAAAAAATTAAACTAAATAATAGAAAAATTAAAAGATACATAGTCTAATATGATGACAAGTGTCACAAAGATGGTTTCTTTTATTATATAGTATAGATTTGCTCGTTTTTATCGCAACGCACGATATAAAAAAACTAGTAATAATAATAAATCTGAATTTTTTTGATGGGCTAGCCGCATCCAAGAGAACCCAACAAGACTCGACCACGTAGACACACACAACCAACCGCCTCACCCTTCATTATATACACACCCCCTTATTTCTCCACACTTCTATTTCCCCCTTCGTTTCCACTCGACTGAAACATATCACTCAGATCCAAAACCCTAGCTCAAACCGCCGTTAAACCACTCAAAATATCTCATATCTCAATCAATTTCACTTCAAACAATCATCTCATCAATCACAACCATCACACAAACGATCAATCACACCGGTTTAAACTGTTCCAAAACCTAGGGTTTTATGGTTAGGGTTTAGGAACGAACGGAACGATGTGGAACAACTCCGGACCGGAGATGTGGAACAACAACGGAGCAATTGCTCCGCCTGGAACCAGCGGAGGACCGCCGCTGGCACCTCCGGGGACTGGAGGTGTTGGTGGCTCGATTCCGCCACCGCCGGCTGCTCAACCGTCGTACACTGTGTTGCCGTCTCCGGCTGAAGCGGAGGCGAGGTTGGAGGAGAAGGCGAGGAAGTGGATGCAGTTGAATTCGAAGCGGTATGGTGATAAACGGAAGTTTGGATTTGTTGAGACGCAGAAGGAAGATATGCCGCCGGAGCATGTCAGGAAGATTATCAAGTGAGTTTGTGATTTTTGACTTAACTTATCAGTAATATCTTCGCATGCTATAGTTTAAATTGTTCTGTGACTGTAGATTTTAGCTCATTGAGCTGGTTTTGATGTTATGGCCTTTATGTTTTATGTGTGTTAGTGTTTATTATCCGCTATACAAGCTGATATGAATACAGGTGGTGTAGTTTTACCTAAGTATATTAGAGCAAGACTTTAGATGGATTTATATGTGGTTAAAGTTCTGTTTAAATGTGACTCTATTTTTTGTAACTGTTGTATACTTTGCTCTAAATATGTTATTTCACAACTTATGTTATAGTTTTTATGTAGGTTTTGATTTTTTTGTTAGGTGCATAAGTTCTAGTTATCTTGTGTATGCATTCAGCCTTACCTTTATGTTTTATGTATGTCAGTGTTTATCAGCACCAAAACAACCTGTAAATAATACAGGTGCTGTATTTTATATAGTTTATTAGGGAAAAACTATACATGGGTTTTGTGTGGTTAAATTTCTGTTTAAACGTGATTTTTGTTTTCAAATTGTTCCTCACACCTTATGCTATAGTTTTTATGTAGGTTCTGATTTTCTTGTTAGTTGTATAATTTTTTTTTGTCTTAATTCAACCTAGCCTTGTTTTTTCCCTGGAGAAGTTACATTTATTTTCTCGCATCTCATCTTTGGGTAACTTAAATAACAGTAAATATATCATGATGTTAATGGAGGTATATATGTTATATGTACTTGCGGTTTGCTAGTATGTATCATCTAAGTTTTTGAATTTGTTTTATACAGGGATCATGGTGATATGTCATCAAAGAAATACCGACATGATAAACGTGTATACCTTGGGGCTCTGAAGTTTGTTCCTCATGCAGTATACAAGCTTCTAGAGAACATGCCCATGCCATGGGAACAGGTTCGTGATGTTAAGGTGCTATATCACATTACTGGAGCAATCACGTTCGTGAATGAGATTCCATGGGTTGTTGAACCAATATATTTAGCTCAGGTATGTCATTTTACATAAGCGTAATAACATAGTTTTATTTTCGTAATCGTTCTATTAAATTAGATTTTAATTAACTTACGCAGTGGGGGACCATGTGGATTATGATGAGAAGGGAGAAGAGGGATCGAAGGCATTTCAAGAGAATGCGTTTCCCTCCTTTTGACGATGAAGAGCCTCCATTGGACTATGCTGACAATCTTCTTGATGTGGACCCGCTGGAACCAATCCAACTGGAGTTGGACGAGGAAGAAGATTCTGCTGTTTATACTTGGTTTTACGATCACAAGCCTCTTGTCAAAACCAAACTTATTAACGGACCAAGTTATCGTAAATGGCATCTTTCACTTCCTATAATGGCAACACTCCATCGATTAGCAGGACAGCTTCTTTCTGATCTTATTGATCGGAATTACTTCTATTTGTTTGATATGGAGTCGTTCTTTACTGCCAAAGCTCTTAATATGTGTATACCAGGTATGTTTTTGTTAATATGATAACTTTTTTATTGTTTGTTGAGCATCTTTTTATTGTTTGCAGGTGGTCCAAAGTTTGAACCCTTGTATCGTGACATGGAGAAAGGTGATGAAGACTGGAACGAGTTCAATGATATCAACAAACTCATTATCCGTTCGCCTTTGAGGACCGAGTACAGAATTGCTTTCCCTCATCTATACAACAACAGACCAAGGAAAGTAAGGCTATGCGTATACCACACACCCATGGTTATGTACATAAAAACAGAAGATCCCGACTTGCCTGCATTTTATTACGATCCTTTGATACACCCCATAACATCTGCTAACAAAGATCGCCGTGATAAGAAAGCCCACGACGATGATGATGAAGATGGCGATTTCTCTTTGCCAGATGGTGTGGAGCCTCTGCTTACTAGCACTCCTTTGTATACCGACACAACAGCTGCTGGTATATCTTTGTTGTTTGCTCCACGACCCTTTAATATGAGATCTGGTCGTATGCGACGTGCTGAAGATATCCCTCTTGTGTCCGAGTGGTATAAGGAACACTGGTATGTTCTAATTTCGTTTGGAGTTCCATCATTATATCTTCGCTTACATTCTTTATTCGGTTGTTGAGCTTTTTAACTCACTTTATTGTGAAAGAGTCGATTTTGGGTAATCGGGTAAACTAAAAAAGTCGCCTCTAAAGGGAACATGCTGATTTGGTTGATATGTACTGGAGTCTTTTGGGTAATCGGGTAAATTAAAAATGTCGGCTCCAAAGGGAACATGCTGATTTGGTTGATATGTACTGGAGTCTTAATTTCAACTAGTGGATTGCCACCCGTGCCCCACAATGTGTTCGAAACGTAGATAAAAATAAGCAAATCACAAGAGTTAATAAGCTGTTTGATGTTTTAGTTAAGGGGTTAAACATGTCATTAATAAAGTTGAGGGGCTAAATTTGCTTATTTTCAAAGTTGAGGGGGTAAATTTGTTTGATGGTATACATGATAATATAATGCATTTAGTTTTTTATGTTTAGTTATCTCTATTGCTTACTTCTATTCTCTTTTATTTGTGCAGTCCTCCCTCATATCCAGTTAAAGTTCGTGTTAGCTATCAGAAGTTACTAAAATGTTTTGTTTTGAACGAGCTACACCATAGACCACCGAAAGCTCAAAAGAAGAAGCACTTGTTCCGTTCTCTACAGGCTACAAAGTTTTTTCAGACCACCGAACTTGATTGGGCCGAAGCTGGTCTTCAAGTTTGTAAGCAGGGTTACAACATGCTCAACTTATTGATTCACCGAAAAAATCTTAACTACCTTCATCTTGACTATAACTTCAATCTAAAGCCTGTTAAGACACTCACTACCAAAGAGCGAAAGAAATCACGGTTTGGAAACGCGTTCCATCTTTGTCGTGAAATCCTGCGTTTGACAAAGCTTGTTGTCGATGCGAATATCCAGTTTCGTTTGGGGAATGTTGATGCATTCCAGTTGGCTGATGGTTTGCAGTACACGTTTTCACATGTTGGCCAGTTGACTGGCATGTATCGGTACAAGTACCGGCTCATGCGACAGATTCGAATGTGCAAAGATTTGAAGCATTTGATTTACTATCGGTTTAATACTGGGCCCGTTGGGAAGGGGCCCGGATGTGGGTTCTGGGCGCCTATGTGGCGGGTGTGGTTGTTTTTCCTTCGTGGTATTGTGCCCCTTCTGGAAAGGTGGTTGGGAAATTTACTTGCTCGCCAGTTCGAAGGACGACACTCTAAAGGGGTGGCCAAGACTGTTACAAAGCAACGTGTTGAAAGTCATTTTGATCTCGAGCTTCGTGCTGCTGTAATGCATGATGTTCTTGATGCCATGCCAGGTTATAACCCTAATTTTTCACTTATTTCATCCTATGCAGTTAATGCGGTAAAAATCGGATATCGGTCAAGGACCGATATCTGAGATATAGGTTATCTCGGTGTGGTATCGGTAATTTAATATCATGCAGAATATATATATAGCAATTTAACACTTACAATTCAGTATACTCTCGTACCACTAACAAGTTAACCTTTTGCAACTTGCAAAACAATTGTAGCAAGTAGGAAATGATTAAAATTTAAAACACTAATAGCAGCAATAAGAAGAAAGATGAATGGTAGAACTAAGAAGAAAGGTGCTGATATCGGGAAAATTGGTAAATTTATTGTTCAAATATCTGTCAAATACCGGTCAATATCGCGATAATATTGGCACGGTGGTACCAATATTCTGACTGATATTTGACACCGATATTTTACATGGGGACTGATAATCGATATATCGGTGATATATCACGAATATTAACTGCATAGATTTCATGTATGCTTTGCATGTTGTATTTTTGCTATGTTTATTTTTGAAAAAGTTGACAACTTTTATGTCTTCTAAACAACTTGTTTTTAATGAATTTTCAGAGGGAATAAAGCAAAACAAGGCAAGAACCATTTTACAGCATTTGAGTGAAGCGTGGCGTTGTTGGAAGGCAAATATCCCTTGGAAGGTACAAATCTTATGTATTTGTTTACATTTATTATGTCTTTGTGTTTTTTCTTCATCTAACATTGATGTTTACAGGTCCCTGGTTTACCAGTTCCTATCGAGAACATGATTTTACGATATGTGAAGTCAAAAGCGGACTGGTGGACAAATGTTGCTCACTATAACCGTGAACGTATAAGGAGGGGTGCCACTGTCGATAAGACTGTTTGTAGAAAGAATTTGGGGAGGTTGACTCGTCTTTGGCTCAAGGCAGAACAGGTATATACATTCATACATATGTTTGCATACGCTTGTGTACGTCTACTCATTGATCATTCTTCTTTTACAGGAACGCCAACACAACTACTTGAAAGATGGTCCATACGTGACCCCAGAAGAGGCTGTGGCTATTTACACAACCACAGTGCATTGGTTGGAATCTAGAAAGTTCTCTCCAATACCATTCCCACCGTTGTCCTACAAGCATGACACAAAGCTTCTCATTCTTGCTCTCGAGAGGCTCAAGGAATCTTACAGTGTAGCTGTGAGGTTAAATCAACTTCAAAGAGAAGAATTGGGTTTGATTGAACAAGCTTACGACAATCCACACGAAGCATTATCGAGGATAAAACGTCATCTTCTCACTCAACGTGCTTTTAAAGAAGTAAGTTCTTAACAAGACGTGTTTGAATCATTTGTTGCTTTGAATTTTGACAAACTAATCCGTTAGGGTGTGTACGATTCGGTTTTATGGTAAAACCGAAACAGTAATGTTCAGTTTTTTGTTTTAGCAATGGTTTGGTTTGGTTTTTTGGTTTTTGGAACAAAATTCGTAATATTCAAAAATAAAAACTAATCCAAACTTTAAGAATCGTTTTTAGATGTTTTCATTTAAGATATTATATTTGAACTTTTTAATTAATATTCTTCACATAAATCTGACCTTCTAAATTTTATTTTTCTCCAAAGTTTTTATTAAAGACATTTTCTTTGAAGTTTGAAGATCATTTTTATTTAGGTATTAAATTTTGTTATTTCTTGTAGGAAATTGACAAATCATCATTTCAATTATAAATAAACATGTTGATGTTTTTATTATAAATATTTAAATAAATTAATAATTTCTACTAGCATGGGTTAAACACTTGAACAACATAAACTTAAACATAAAAATATATGGATTGGGCCGACTATAGTAACATATCGGTTCGGTTCATTTTTTTTTTCGGTTATTGAAAATGGTTATCTGAAAACCGAACCAAGATTTTCGGTTATTAAAAATCCGAAAAACGAACTGTCGGTTTTTGTTTCGGTTTGGTTATTTCGGTTTTCTGCTCACTACTAAGCGGGGCATATTTTTGTAGGTTGGCATTGAGTTCATGGATTTATACAGCTATCTGATTCCAGTTTATGAGATCGAGCCCCTTGAGAAGATTACAGATGCGTATCTTGACCAGTATTTATGGTACGAAGGTGACAAACGCCATCTGTTTCCAAACTGGATTAAGCCTGCTGACTCAGAGCCACCACCGCTCTTGGTTTATAAATGGTGCCAAGGCATAAACAATTTGCAAGGTGTATGGGACACCGGTGATGGCCAGTGTGTGGTGATGCTTCAAACCAAGTTTGAAAAGTTCTTCGAGAAGATCGATCTGACAATGCTCAACAGGCTTCTACGATTGGTCCTTGACCATAATATTGCTGATTACGTTACAGCAAAGAACAATGTTGTGTTGTCGTACAAGGATATGAGTCACACGAACTCATACGGGCTGATACGTGGTCTTCAGTTTGCTTCTTTCGTGGTACAATACTATGGGCTGGTGTTGGATCTTTTGCTTCTTGGGTTGACCCGTGCAAGTGAAATTGCGGGCCCGCCACAAATGCCTAACGAGTTCATTACTTTCTGGGACACTAAAGTTGAAACACGACATCCTATACGGCTGTACTCTCGGTACATCGATAAAGTGCATATCTTGTTTCGGTTCTCACATGAAGAGGCTCGTGATCTGATCCAGAGGTATCTCACTGAGCATCCTGATCCTAACAATGAAAATATGGTTGGTTACAATAATAAGAAGTGCTGGCCTAGAGATGCAAGAATGAGGCTGATGAAACATGACGGTAAACACTTTAAATACTTTAAATAAATATTTGAATTACATAGTTTTTTTCATCGTTGTTATCCAGGGCTTATTGTTTTGCATCTATTTTTGTAACAGTTAATCTTGGAAGAAGTGTTTTCTGGGACATGAAGAACCGGCTTCCTAGAAGCATCACGACTCTGGAGTGGGAAAATAGCTTTGTTTCGGTTTACAGCAAAGACAACCCGAATCTGCTATTTAGCATGTATGTATATACCCTTTGTGTTTCACGCATGTTCAAAGGAGAAATTCCTATATTATAAGTATATAACTATATATATGTTTAATGGTGTGCAGGTGTGGATTTGAGGTTCGAATATTGCCAAAAATAAGAATGACTCAAGAGGCATTCAGTAACACAAAAGATGGAATATGGAATTTGCAGAATGAACAGACGAAAGAGCGTACAGCAATTGCGTTTTTGAGAGTAGATGATGAACACATGAAAGTGTTCGAAAACCGTGTAAGGCAAATTCTTATGAGTTCAGGTTCTACAACGTTTACCAAAATTGTTAACAAGTGGAACACAGCTCTAATAGGTGCCAACTTCGTACTCTGTTTGATAATTTTCAATTATTTTCTATTTGAAAGCAAAGGCTTAACTCTTGGTTCGTTATTCTGCAGGTCTAATGACGTACTTCCGTGAAGCAACTGTGCATACACAGGAGCTTTTAGATCTGTTGGTCAAATGTGAAAACAAAATCCAAACCCGTATCAAAATTGGATTGAATTCAAAAATGCCTAGCAGGTATGTTCCTGGTGACTGATTTCAAATAACATGCAGTATTGTCGTCTTTTTCTTTTCTAACATATGACATGCGATGAATTTCTGCCTATAGGTTTCCGCCTGTGATTTTTTACACACCCAAGGAGATCGGAGGGCTTGGTATGTTATCAATGGGTCACATATTGATTCCACAGAGTGATCTTCGGTACAGTCAGCAGACAGATGTTGGTGTAACACACTTTAGAAGTGGTATGAGTCATGAAGAAGACCAGTTGATTCCAAATCTGTATCGTTACATTCAGGTATATCATATATGATCTTCAAAATATTTAAATGATAACATTTTTATGTTGCGATTTGTTTCCTGACCACTTTTTTTTGTTTCCTGATCTCTTTTCAACAGCCATGGGAGAGTGAGTTCATCGATTCACAGCGCGTTTGGGCTGAATACGCTCTCAAGAGGCAGGAAGCTCAGTCGCAAAACAGGCGTTTAACACTTGAAGATTTGGAAGTGAGCTTCGCTTTTGCATATATTAACATGTGTTAAAGATGCTTTAAGTTGATTAATTTTTTTTGAACTTTGTTATAGGACTCATGGGATCGTGGAATACCGAGAATCAATACTCTGTTCCAGAAGGATCGACACACACTTGCATACGACAAAGGGTGGAGAGTGAGAACTGATTTTAAGCAATACCAAGTTCTCAAACAAAATCCATTTTGGTGGACCCACCAGAGACACGATGGTAAACTTTGGAACTTGAATAACTATCGAACTGATGTTATTCAAGCACTTGGTGGTGTTGAGGGTATTTTGGAGCATACACTCTTCAAGGGAACATAGTACGTTTCACTCATTTATTTGCTCTTCTTGTTAACTATGAATTTGTGCTCTTATTCATTTTTAATGTTGTTTTACAGTTTCCCAACATGGGAGGGTCTGTTTTGGGAGAAAGCTTCAGGTTTTGAAGAGTCAATGAAGTACAAGAAGCTGACGAACGCTCAGAGATCCGGGCTTAATCAAATCCCCAACCGTCGGTTCACACTTTGGTGGTCTCCAACCATTAACCGAGCGAACGTTTACGTCGGTTTCCAAGTCCAACTGGACTTGACCGGAATATTCATGCATGGAAAAATCCCGACCCTAAAGATCTCCCTGATTCAAATCTTCCGGGCCCATTTGTGGCAAAAGGTACACGAGAGTGTGGTGATGGATCTCTGTCAAGTGTTGGATCAGGAACTCGACGCGTTAGAAATCGAAACGGTGCAGAAGGAAACAATACATCCGAGAAAGAGTTACAAGATGAACAGTTCATGTGCTGATATTCTCTTGTTTGCTGCACATAGATGGCCCATGTCGAAGCCTAGCCTCGTGGCCGAGTCAAAGGATGTCTTTGACCAGAAAGCTAGTAATAAGTACTGGATTGATGTCCAGTTGCGTTGGGGTGATTATGATTCTCATGATATTGAGCGTTATACCAGAGCCAAGTTTATGGACTACACCACTGATAACATGTCCATCTATCCATCACCAACAGGTACATCATTTGAATCAAAACTTGTAGTTAGGGGTCAGCGGAAAACCGAAATAACTGAACCTAAACAAAAACCGACGGTTCGGTTTTCGGATTTTTAATAACCAAAATACCGAACCGATAAGTTGGTAGAAATTATTGATTTTATTCTTGAAGGTTTAGCATTTATAATAATAACATTAACATGTTTATTTATAATGGAAATGATTTATCTATTGCCTACAGGAGAGAACAATTTTTAATATAAAAATTATTTATAATTTTTATATTAAAAACTTAAATATAAAAATAGATTAGAAGGTTAAATATAATAACTTAAATGTAAATATCTAAGAAATATTCTTAAATTTTGGATTATAATTTTAATTTTTGAGTCTCATGTAATTGTGTTCCAAAAACCGAAAAAACAGAACCAAACCGTTGCTAAAACCGAAACCGAAAACTGAACATTTCGGTTATGGTTTTGATTTTACCACGAAACTGAACCAAACAGTGCACACTTGTAAGCTATAATAACGTTCTATGTTTAGGCATATACTAACGTTGTTCAATGCACATTTGCAGGGGTGATGATCGGACTTGATCTTGCTTACAACTTGCATTCTGCTTTCGGTAACTGGTTCCCTGGGTCAAAGCCGCTACTTGCCCAGGCCATGAACAAGATTATGAAGGTATTGACTATTTGACTAATGTCTTCAGTTTAATATTTTGTATGTTTTTAAATTCTGTTTTAGAGAACGTAATGATTTTTTTTGCTCTGCAGTCAAATCCGGCTTTATATGTGCTGAGGGAGCGAATAAGGAAAGGGTTGCAGTTGTATTCTTCAGAGCCAACAGAACCGTATCTTTCATCTCAAAACTATGGAGAAATTTTCAGCAATCAGATTATCTGGTTTGTTGATGATACGAACGTCTACCGTGTCACCATTCATAAAACTTTTGAGGGAAATCTTACCACAAAGCCGATTAATGGTGCTATATTCATATTCAATCCCCGCACAGGACAGCTATTTCTGAAGGTTTGTTCTTCCTTAACATCAGTTTTTTAATAGTAGATGGGGCAAAATGGCGGTTAAATGCTAAAATTATTATTGGTTCAAAATGGGTCTGTTTGGGGTGACCAAAACAGATATTTTACCTGAGTTTCTGAATTTTGTATATGTAATTATTGTTATTGCTTTTTATCTGATTAGAAGAACAACAATGTTTCAGTAATTATCTAGCTTTTGAATAATATGATTTATATATTGAAAATTCACATAGGATGACTTTTGGTTTGACCTTTTCTCCTTAAAAATAATTGTTTTTTTAGTTTTTTCTGTTTGACCCATTTTTTAGGTATACTTATTAGTTATTGGTCTGGTTTACTGATATGATATATATATGTTACTTTCAGGTCATTCACACAAGTGTGTGGGCGGGTCAAAAGCGTCTTGGTCAACTTGCCAAGTGGAAAACAGCAGAAGAAGTGGCTGCTCTTGTTCGTTCCTTACCCGTTGAAGAACAACCCAAGCAAATCATTGTGACACGTAAAGGAATGCTTGACCCGCTAGAAGTCCACTTACTCGATTTTCCCAACATTGTCATCAAGGGAAGTGAGTTACAACTCCCCTTCCAAGCCTGTTTGAAAATCGAGAAGTTTGGTGACTTGATTCTGAAAGCGTCTGAACCGCAAATGGTGCTGTTCAACATTTACGACGATTGGCTGAAAAGCATATCGTCGTACACCGCGTTCTCCAGGCTCATTTTGATTCTCCGTGCTTTACATGTCAACAATGAGAAGGCGAAAATGTTGCTTAAGCCCGATAAGACGATCGTCACCGAACCCCATCATATCTGGCCCTCACTTACCGATGATCAATGGGTGAAGGTAAACTTCCTTAACTTATGCAAATATACAGAACTAATATTTTTTTTTTGGCCCAAAACTTGAAGCTAATGTTTATTTTTTTGCAGGTGGAAGTTGCATTAAGAGATCTCATATTGTCGGACTATGCGAAGAAGAATAACGTTAACACTTCTGCACTCACGCAATCTGAAATACGAGATATTATTCTTGGTGCCGAAATTACTCCACCTTCACAGCAGCGGCAACAGATCGCTGAAATCGAAAAACAGGTTTTTGCTGACGCTGACAAACCGTTTTTATAAGATTATCTTAAATATATTT
The DNA here is from genome assembly GCA_030545235.1 of Helianthus tuberosus. Lineage (NCBI taxonomy): Eukaryota > Viridiplantae > Streptophyta > Magnoliopsida > Asterales > Asteraceae > Helianthus > Helianthus tuberosus. The sequence goes on from CM060369.1 coordinate 205,695,742, forward strand.
GTGTGTATTTGACTATTTGGTTGTTGCTTATGTGGCATATTTGGTTTGGATTTTGTAGGCGAAAGAAGCTAGCCAGTTGACTGCTGTCACAACCAAAACAACAAACGTTCATGGAGACGAGCTTATTGTCACCACCACAAGTCCTTACGAACAAGCCGCGTTTGGTTCCAAGACTGATTGGCGTGTGCGAGCAATATCAGCTACAAATCTCTATCTTCGTGTAAATCATATTTATGTCAACTCTGAGGACATAAAGGTAATTTTACTCCCCCTTTTTTTACTAAGCTCACTAAAGTATCGAAGTGTTCTGTATTTGATTGATAACTTGAAATTCTGCTGCAGGAGACGGGATACACATACATCATGCCGAAGAATGTCTTGAAGAAATTCATATGCATTGCAGACTTGCGAACCCAAATTTGCGGGTACTTGTACGGTATGAGCCCACCCGACAATCCTCAAGTGAAAGAAATCCGCTGCATTGCCATGCCACCGCAATGGGGTACACATCAGCAAGTCCATCTCCCGTCGGCTCTCCCTGAACACGACTTCCTTAACGATCTCGAACCGTTGGGATGGATGCACACGCAACCAAACGAGCTTCCTCAACTATCTCCACAGGTTTGTTACTCATTATTCATAACTAGGGGTGTCAATCATGTCGGGTTGGTGGGTTGAAATGTTCAACCCGAACCCGGCCCATATTATTATTCGGGTCAAAGATTTCAACTCTTAACCTGCACACATAAATGCAGGTCAATCTGAACCACACACATAAATGCGGTTTAACCCGTATTTTTAAACTATGCAAATTGTTGGTATTAAGCGGGATATCGATAACATGTTTAATGTTGAGCATGAGTGACAAGTGAAAAATATGTGTCAAAACTAAAATTATTATGACTAACCATGTAAAATAGAAACGGAAAAAAAAACAAAAACAAAAATATAATTTTTTTTTCTAAATAGTTAAACGGGTTAATGGGCCAACCCGAACCCGACCTGTTTTTAATACGGGTTGGCGAGCCGTGTCAAGAATTGCCGCCCCTATAATCACGACGGAGGTTGGCATGGTGATTTAACTGAATGGATTGTTTTTTTGGCAGGATCTTACGTTTCATGCTCGGATTTTGGAGAATAACAAGCAATGGGACGGGGAGAAATCTATCATTTTAACTTGTAGTTTCACTCCGGGTTCGTGCTCGTTGACCGCGTATAAGCTTACACCAACTGGTTACGAGTGGGGTCGTGCGAACAAGGATTCTGGAAGCAATCCTCACGGGTATCTTCCAACTCATTACGAGAAGGTTCAGATGCTTCTAAGTGACCGTTTCCTAGGTTTCTACATGGTAAGAAAAGTTTACACTTGTGTCCGTTTTTTTTTTTTTTACTTTTTTAGTATCTTGCTCGGTAACTAATGTTACGCTGTTGACTTTTGACTTTGACTTAGGTTCCTGATAACGGTCCATGGAATTACAATTTCATGGGAGTGAAGCATACGGTTAGCATGAAGTACGGAGTGAAGCTCGGGACTCCACGGGAGTATTATCATGAAGATCACAGACCGACACATTTCTTAGAATTTAGCAATCTGGAAGAGACTGACGTGGCAGAAGGTGATCGGGAGGATACATTTTCTTAAATGGAAGATTATGTGCCTCGAAAACAAGATACTTGTAAGCTGGAGCTGTTATGTTAAGCTTGTTATTATAATGCCGGTGTAGATACGTATTTTGTTTATCAAATTGCGATAGGGCATGTAATCTGCTCTTTTCCTTCGGCACAATAGTCGTGTAAACGTGCAACGTTTTTGTATGGAATTCAGTTCATGTATCCCAAGCTGGTGAGACATTTATATTAACATGTTGATGTATTTATCTTCTCTTTGAACATTTAGAAATGGGTGAGAATTTATTTACTTGAAAGAGTTTATCTTAGTTCCTCTTCAAACAACCAAACATGTTATCATTAATTCATAATTTCTATTAAGTCGTGATGGAAATTTAGATTTTAACTCTCATCATCTTCATATTTCCATGTCCTCTGTAAAGTAGCTGTTACCAATTGGTCGAAATTGAACGTGTTGTTGATTCTAATTAGTGGTGCAAGGAAGCCCAGAGCTTGAGAGCTACTCGTGATTGACTCGGTTAAAAGCTCGAACTAGCCAAGCCTTAATAAGCCTGAGTCCGATCTCGAGCATGAAACATAGCTCATGTAGTTATCGAGCAAGGCTCGTTTAGGGTTAGCGAGCCTAAACGAGTCCAAAAAAGTTTTAGTTTTTTTATAGATAATATATAGCAATGATGATAACATTGGTGAGCAGTCTTTGGCTTGTTTAAGCGATATTGTAGTGAGCTCGAGCCGAGCTTTTAGCTCGTTTGAGGTTGTTCGGGTTTTATTTGAAAGCCGAGCTCGAGCTCAAATAAGTAGGCTCGAGCTTCATTAAAACACGAGGAGCCGAGCTCGAGCCTAGTCGGGCTCGGGCTTGGCCCGACTCATTTACACCCCTAGTCTTTACACTTATACCAACTCTCACTATCGCTATTTAGTCCATGGAGGTGGCATAACATCATGTACCATAGGCTCGATGTTGGATCCAAAAACTTCTATATCGTTGTTTTTCGAATTTGCTTAACATCATGAATCTCCATAATTATATCTTCATATGTCACCTCCAGCGTTTTGATTGGGGCTATACTCTTCTTGTCATCTTCTTTATCAACATGTAATATCCTTAATAACAAATATACATACCCACATGTGCTACGGTAGAAGTGTCACGCTAGATATGTTAACTCGATATAAAATAACAAATATTATTAACGAGTTGCTGTTATTTAATCTCGTTAATAACAAATATAAACTTCATGTGCTACGATAGAAGTGTCACGCTAGATATGTAACTCAATATAGAAGTGAATACGAGTGCAAAACTGTCATGTAGTTGGATCGTACAAGTTTGAGGGTTTTTATTCATGTTTTCAATAATCATCTTCTGGTTTTTATAGATTGCAATTGTTTGGAAGAAACAAATTAATCATTTACGAGTGTATACATATCACATGGTGGAAGATGCAAATGCGGTCATATTAACTTTTGGTTCATTGGTTTTGCATTAGAACCAAAGGTAAATATGACCACATCTGCATCTTCCACAACGTATTATTTATATACTATCGTAAACAATTAATTTTCTTCACCCAAACAACTAAAACCTACATGAACAAATTATCGAAAGATAATCATTTAAAACATGACTTGAAAAACTTAACTTGTAAGGTTCAACTACATAATAATTTTGAACTCATGGAAATAGATAAGAGAGTCACAATCCAAAAAGTTGGAGTCAATATAATTTATATGCGTATAAGAAGTTACAGATTAGTTTGATTACTAGAAAATAGGAAAAATATATGATCAGCAGCAGCTAACTCATGTTTTTTCAATCTCTTTAATTCATGAAATAATAAATTGACACACTGAGGAATTAGATATAATTTGAAAGAGACAATAATTAGTTACCTTGATCAATATTGATTAACCAATAATTTTTTTTACAATGTTCGGATTTGTGAAAGATGATTATAAGAACTAAAGTTGAAGAAAAGAACCGTAAAGAGATTGAAAAACATGATTTAGTTGCTGCTGATCATATGCAATTTTTTATGCGCATATAAAATTTATGTTTCAGTATCTTCTCCGTTGAAGATTACCTCCGTTGAACTATCAAATAAAAGTTAAAGATGTCATCAATATATATACAAATAAAATATCAACGAGTTCTCCACTTCTTCTCTTCTAACTTAAAATTTTAAAATAAAAACAAAAAAATAGCAATCTAATTAAAAAATTAAAAATTAAAAATATTTTGCACCGGGATAACATCTAATTTATAGATGACAGAATCTTATGATTTAAGCTATAATTAAAATTTAAAAATAAAAACTAAAAAATAGAAATACACGGGAGAACATGTAATTTATAGAAGACATAATCTTAAGATTTAAGCTACAACGATTGTGGACCATTTATGTGTTTTCAGTTTATAGCGTTAAAAACCCGAAACATGTATTTCTATAAATGTATATTGTATATGCATGTGTAAATAATAATAACTTTACAAGAAATCTGATATATAAATAAAAAACAATCATACACACTCATTATTTAAAAAAAAATATCAGTAATAAACAACGTTATAACTTACTGGGTTTGAAAGGGGAGGTATTGAGTTCAAGTCCCATAAACAACAATAATTAAAAGAAATTAGTCATTCAAAAAGAAATACTAATTTATAACATGTTACAATCAATTAAAGTGAGAGAGAAATCTAGAGGGAGAGACATTCTTTTATAATTTACTGATAAACCTCGCCGATTACAAAATACACGTCTAAGTATGATAATATCAATAACAACAATAAATATAGCTCGTAAAATCTCACCACTAGCAAAGGGTCTAAAAAGGGTGGTAAGTAAGCAAACCATACCCTCTATCCCAATGGACAGGGAGACTGCTTCAAGTTAGACTCTTAGGGGCTGTTTGGTAGCTTCTGAATGGTCATTAAGAGGCTACCTCTTAATGGAACCATTAAGAATTTTACCAATGAGAAGGTAGAAGAATGTGATATGTGATGATTTACCATTCAGAGGTTACCTCTTAACCATTCAGACTTAAGGTTACCTCTTATTCATTCAGAGATTTTAAACCATTAAGAGGTAGCATCTGAATGGTCATTAAGAGGCTAACAAACAACCCCTTAGCTTGTTGGTACGTATACTAAGATCAATTGCTAACAAATAAGTGAATAACTATCCAACAAATCGTTGGTAATTGTTACACTAAGAGCCCTTCAACTTTCAAGCAAATGACCCAACGGTCCTTATTTTTTATTCCTAGTGTTTATTTCATATCACAACTAGCAATAAGGCCACGCGCGTTGCGGCGTGGGTACATCGCAAACATCAAATAGATTAGCGCAAACGTTATGTAATGTGTCAACCATATAAAAACGTGTGTTTTGACGTATCCGATATAATCAATGTAACTTATATAAGCATTTAAATCAAATAACAAAATCCAAACCGGGTTGGTTCATTTAGTGGGGTTCCACCTAACTACTACAGAACCCTTACATTTTCATTAAGACTTAGTGGCATCAATCTGCATAGTGATTCGTATGTCAAATCATAAACCAACTAAAAACGTACATAAAAATAAGCACTAAAACGTATTATATTTGACCATGTTCATTAACATGAATTTATATTGACATGTTCATATAAAAATGAGCATGTGAGAAAATAAAGTATTTACATCAAAACGTATAACAACCTAAAACATACATAAAATAGGCATGAAAACGTATTATATTAGACCCGACTCATTTTTAGGAAAACTTTAGGTCGAAACGTAAATGTGTACTGTTTACGTCCAATGCAGATACATGAATATGTACCGAAATGTTCATAAAAATAAGCCCGTGAGGAAATAATTTTTTAAGTTAAAGAATGAAAATAAGGTGCTCGCGCGTTGTGGCGTAACATTTAAGGGCACATTATCGTTCGTTAAGTGCGTTGGCAAGGTGACATTAACGTGTTTAAGCACACGAAAGAAACGTATAAAGATACGGTACGATTAAACGAAATGTATTAAGTTGTGACAAACCAACTACTCGTTTCGAATTTATAGCAACATGTAAACGTGATATAAACTAAAAACACAAAGGGAAAAAAAGATAAAAAACGAAGGAAGTAAAAGTGAGAAGTTAAAAATTTACATGATAGATTTGTTATTGTGTAAGTTTTAGGAGGAAAACAAATTAGTTAAAAGAGTTAATTACATAGTTAGTCCCTGTGGTTTGCACAAAATAACAACCTTGGGTACTAATAGTTTAAAATCACCTTCTAGGGTATTAACTTTTCATTTTGTAACGTTTGGAGGTATTAACTTCTAAGGTAATAACATAGGTAGTCCCTGTGGTTTGCACAAAATAACATACTTAGGTACTAACAAAATGTGATTTTAAGCCTTCAAATAAGCTTAATACCCTCAAACGTTACAAAATGAAAAGTTAATACCCTAGAATGTTATCAGAAACTATTAGTACCCAAGGTTGTTATTTTGTGCAAACCACAGGGACTAACTATGTAATTAACTCTAGTTAAAAAAAATGAGGGAGCAAAAATGGAAAATTTTAAGGTAGCCAAAATAAAAATTACATTAAAGGAAAGAACCTTTAGAAATCTATTCCGGTCATTGACTGCAACTCATCTACTTCTATTGGGATCTTAAAAAAGTTCAATATTCCAAGTTTTAACGTTTGTATAGTACAGCTCTTTTAATGCTTGGAAAAAATTAAAGGACACAATTGTAATTTCTAGTAGAAAGTCAATGCTTGGAAAAATTAAAGGACACAATTGTAATTTCAAGTAGATTGTCGGTGGCCTTTGCCACCGACTTTCTACTTTAAGATATAGGGTAATAACAAAATTTAAAGAAAAAATAGTCCGTTGTTTTAAGACTGATAGAGGAATCATCCAAAATGTATCCGGTTTTCAATACTTTACTTATAACTTATCGATACGTGGTTAAAAGTCTGTAGTTTATCGTATTTAAATTTGCGTTTTCATGTGAATTTAAGTTATCAAATGCAATACTTTAATATAATTTGTGTTCTGCAGGCCTCGATGAGTTTAATGAGCATTTCGAGAGCTAAACGGGGCTTTGGATTGGAGCTAGGAGGGTCCGGAGGGAAGAAACGAAGAAAAACAAAGTTTTTGGTCATAATCGCGTCAGCGTCTGACACGCCATAGTGGTGTCGTCGAAAAACTGGGCACGCGTCGGAGAGGCGTCCACAACCAATTGAAGCGTCGTAATAGTTAACTGCGTCATGCGTCGATGACGCCGCTTCTTTGCGTCGCCCATGCCGTCACCAGGTCAACATGCACAGATTTCAGTTAACAACGTTTTTATTCGGGATTTGGTGGTTTGAATGCAAGTTTTCGAAGAAAAGGAGTTACATATCAGTTATTCTTTGATTCCCAATCATCATTCTTTATAGAATCACTTTCCAATCATCAAGATACAACCGAAAATCAAGATTCCATGGTGTTTTCTTCACGATTATCATCCGATTACCAAGTTCCAAGCATCATGAGCAGCTAATCCCCTAAGGTTTCACCCTAGTGTAGATCTTGTAAGGTTTTAGGGTTCTTGAATAATATGTTTAGTTGTTAATCATTGTGTATTGCATTTGAATGTTTGAACAATCATGTTAATTGTATTGATCTTGTTTTGAATTCACAAATTGCCGATATATACTCGACACCATTGACTTTGTGAAATGAATTCGGTTAATTGTGATTTAAAATCAGATTAGCGTTTACATGTTATTGAGTAACGAAGCATATTCTTGTCCGTATCTTGATGTTGATAGTTATTAACGCCTAAACCTTGAAAGAGTAAACCCGTTAACACCAAATTGTACTTTTGATTACAACCTAATTGCGTAGAGAACCTGATGGGGTACGGTATTAGACCCGACCCGAGTGGTCGGACTTCCCGTTACTTGTTGCTTTTATATTAATTATTTATTATTGTTGCTTACTAACCCAACTGCGAGGCCCAACGTGATGTAGTTTACACTACTTTGGGCTGGGGCTTGTAGAGATAACCCCTAACTTGGCCTGGCCCATTGAGGTTAGGGGAGGCCTATATCCCCTATATAAAGAGGTGTTCACCTCATTATTAGGGTAGAGGAAATGGAGCCGCCACACTTTTTGTTACTAGAAACAGGGGATTCTTTCCCCTACCGGTCATCTCTACAGCTCCACTTTCTTCTCTTCTCCATTGCAGATCTAGGTTCAAGAGGAAGAACAAGGTGTGATTCTCACCCACTCAGAGAAATCGGTCCAATCATCCCGGCGCGTGCTCGTATGTAAATGAGCCTGCGCGTATGCTCCTTTACTTACGAGCACGTAAGTCGCCATACGCGCAGGCTGATTTACATACGAGCACGCCGGTCTCCATACGAGTCTGCTACTCAACATACGAGCATCTCAGCCTCCATGCGAGCCTGCTGCTCCACATACGAGCACGTAAGACGCCATACGCACATGCTCCTTTACTGACGAGCACATAAGCCGCCACGCGTGCATGCTCTTTTACAAACGAGCACGTAGTCGCCACGCGCGCATGCTCCTTTACATACGAGCACGTAAGTCGCCACGCGTGCATGCTCCTTTACTGACGAGCACATAAACCGCCACGCGCGCATGCTCTTTTACAAACGAGCACGTAAGTCGCCACGCGCGCATGCTCCTTTACTTACGAGCACGTAAGTCGCCACGCGCGCAGGCTTTTTTACATATAAGCACGCCAGTCTCCAGGCGAGCTTTACATATGAGCACGCTAATCTCCATGCGGCCCTGCTGCTTTACATACGAGCGTGTGTGTCACCCGCGCGCGCATGATTAGCCATATATGAAAACGCTTATAAAACATAAACTGTGCTACAAATGCACGCACCACTTTAGGTATACGCAAAAACACATTGGCTAAAATAAAGTTCCGCTTACACCTACAATCTTCAAGACAAGCCACATCTCCTAGCTTCACGCCACATTGTTGTTGTGGCACATCAGAGGATTAGCGCAGGCTCGGGTTTCCACTTCATTATCCTGACGCAACTTTATAGCAATTCTCATTCGTGATAACCTGCTCAAAGTGGATTAACACGTGCAAATATTGTAGACAACAATTTACACATATTCAAAAACTATATATATACGTATGCTTCATGGCCTAACACACGCGCACCATGCGAAGTCACCTAAAGGTGAATATTTTAGAGTAGCCACACGACTGTGTGCGCACTGCCAAAGCTGGGCCACACTCGAAAATCATCCGAAGGGAAGACACTCATCTAGTCCAGAATTCCACCCACTTGCCATCCGCGCGTGGGAGCAACATTGGACTAGGAGGGACTTGAAGGGGTATGGTCCCAAATGCTGCATCAGTCATACGCATGTTGGGCCCTAACCACACTCAGACGTCAAAAACTCAGCCAATTCCAAGATTCATGCACAAGACCTAACCACGTACGCGCAACCTTGACAAGCTCATGGCAATGCGCCAGTACAAATAGCAACTGCCTGCAACCAATTAGCGTGCGCCAGGTTTGCCCAACCAGTATCATGTAATATTCACCGCTCCATTATCTCTACTCACAACGAAAGACAGACGCAACAAGCATGGCCAGCAACTTTCCCGCACCTGGGAGACAGGTAAGCCTAAAACTCAATCTTTACTTTCGAGCACTCCTAACAAGTCTAGTACTCCTACCACGCTTGCACGCGGGAGCAGCACTAGACTGGGGGACTTGATGGGGTACGGTATTAGACCCGACCCGAGCGGTCGGACTTCCCGTTACTTGTTGCTTTTATATTAATTATTTATTATTGTTGCTTACTAACCCAACCGCGAGGCCCAACGCGATGTAGTTTACACTACTTTGGACTGGGGCTTGTAGAGATAACCCCTAACTGGGCCTGACCCATTGAGGTTAGGGGAGGCCCATATCCCCTATATAAAGAGGTGTTCATCTCATTATTAGGGTAGAGGAAATGGAGCCGCCACACTTTTTGTTACTGGAAACAGGGGATTCTTTCCCCTACCGGTCATCTCTACAGCTCCACTTTCTTCTCTTCTCCATTGCAGATCTAGGTTCAAGAGGAAGAAGAAGGCGTGATTCTCACCCACTCAGAGAAATCGGTCCAATCATCCCGGCGGTGATTCCGTGTTTCTTCAGAACCCTAGGTCTTATGATTTCGAACGGTGTGTGAACCTTGTTACCAATCATTGTTTTTAATCTAAATTCTAAGTATTTGCAATTGTAGTTAAGGTTATTAATCTAGTTTCATAATCAATTAAAGGCGCGAAAATGGTACACAATGAGCCTCTCTAACCCAATCATCAATGTGTAAAAATCTACCCGATTTCAAACGAGTTGGACGGGACTAACTCGAAACACTTTTTGACCAATCAAAATATCTTATTGTAAAAATTCAGTTTCTGTAGGAATGCAAGCCAAGGTCTTCTTTATTGTAGCCCTATATTATTTGTTTGCAAGGTCGTAAAATTTTCTTGGCTCATATAATTGCATTAAATTACGAATGAAAGCTTTGTCAAAAATAATGGACCATACAAAGTTACAAACAAAGATGGGCCCACATATTTGAAGAATAAAGCATGCATCACAGTTGCGCCATCTGTATTGGTAAGAGTTAATACACAGTGCACCAGGTTAAATTCCGGTTATTAATAAAAAACCTAATCGACACAATGTTGATAACCGACGAACCAATCGACACAGATCGGTTTTTGAAATATCTTAGGGTGGAGGGTATCGTTGCGGTGAGTTTGATCGGGGAGGGGGGTTGCCGAGCGGGGAAGGGGTGCCGGTCTTCAATCGGTGAGCGGGGAATGGTTAAATCGGTGACCACTCACCGCTGCGGGAAGAGGAGGGAAGGGGGAGGAGAGAGTGGGGTTTAATGGTGGGTCCCAACTCCTTTCAACCGATTACAATTTTTTTTTTAAATTCTTTACTACTCTCTAGGTGCATTGCCAGTGATTGAGTGCAAAATGAGGAGTGGAATGGGGACTTGACATGGCATGATATTACTGGCTAGAGAATAACTCAGACACCCTAAATTGATTGAACGACTCCCTCCACCCTTATGTGAAAAATTTGGTTTCATTTATGGTAATGGCTTAAAATCAATCCTTACCGAACTGCCTTGTGCACCCTTTAAAATCACCAACCTAAGTATTGCGTTTCCCCGCTGCATCGCGCGGGCAACCTACTAGTATATATATAGGGTAAGGTTCATGCGAGAACCACCCTTATTGCGAGAACCGCGAGAACCAATATGAACACAACCTAAAATAGCTAAAAAAACCCTAACCCCCACACCCCCACCCAAAAAAAAAACCTAACCCCCCCCCCCCCCCAAAGCTAAATGCTAAAAACTAAAACCCCCAAAAAAACCTAAAAAAAACCTACCCCCCCCCCCCCCCCCTAAAAAAAAACCTAAACCCCCCAAAAACCTAAACACCCCCCCCCCCCCAAGCTAAAATGCTAAAAACTAAACCCCAAAAAAATCTTAAAAAATCTAAATTTTTTTAAAATATTTTTTATGTTAAAATTGCTACTTTTAGTAGCAAAATTTTTTTTAGCTTCGAAAAGTAGCGATTTTTTTATAAGAAATATTAAAAAAAAAAATTTTTTTTGTGTGATTTTTAGCTATTTTTAGCCATTTTTTGTTGTGTTCACATTGGTTCTCGCGGTTCTCGCAATAAGAGGTGGTTCCTAACGGATCTTTGTCCTATATAATATATATATATAGGATTAGGTTCAAGAGTGAACACTAGTGTAGCTTGCGAACTGAGTGAACTAATCTTGGCCATACACGTGTGTAGATCAATGGCCAGGATTTGATGTTGAAATACACTAGTGTATTTTACGATTTGATGATAAGATCCTGCCCATACACGTGTTTAGATCAATGGCCAGGATTTGTTTACTCAGTTCGCAAATACACTAGCGTTCACTCTAGAACCCCACCATATATATATATATATATATATATAGGATTAGGTTCAAACGTGAACAAAATCCCAAGCGTGAACTGCGTGAACTGATCTGGGCCCTTGATTTTTATCATCTTAAGATTTTAAGTCAATGGCATGATGGTAATTATTTGATTATTTGTTACTAATTAATTAAATGAATAAGGGTATTTGTGTAAATACACCTTTAATTAAATCATTGACTGGAAACTGAATAGTTTCCATATGTTCTCGATTCCCTCAATCCCTATACTATCGCAATTTCGGTTATACAAAGACCTAATATTCAAATTTTTTTTTCAAAACAGACCATCTTATCTCTCAATACAATTTTCCGTCATCAAGAAAAAGAAAAGGACTTCCGTCGAATTGAAGTTGTCGCCGGAACATTCATACGATTTCAACAACTAAGGTAAACAATCGCTGACTTTAACTGTTCATATGATGACATTGTCTATGTTTTATACTTCTTCTCATAACTTCAAATCGGAAGTTAGGGTTTCTTTATCTACTTTAATCGATGTTAAATAATGTGGTTATGGTCCGATTGTGTGTTTTGATAAATCATCCTTATAGTACATGATTAATTTTCATGAAAATAGGGGTTAATTTTAGAGGGTAGTTGATTATACTCTGTTTTTGTAGGTAGTATATGCGACATAATGCTGTTAGGATTTTAGGTAGAAGGATATGTTGGATAAATCTTTATGAGACACATGTGTATATTGTTCGTTAGGGTTTCAAGTTCATTAGTGTCCACATGTGTACATTGTTTACACAAACAAACATATATACCAGAAACATGAATAAGTGTATCAAAGAAAATATACATGTGTACAACGGACAATACTGCCTACTGGTTAAAAATTTACTTTAGCTAAAATATACAACTTAAACTACACATGTGTATTCTGATTTTGCTCTGTTTTAAATGCGATGTACACATGTGTATTCTGATTTTGCTCTAATTTTAACCCAATGTACACATGTGTATAGCGTCTGCTTTTGTGATATCTCATAATTTTTTGTGTATTGAATGTGTAAAGTTGTTGATGTACACTTGTGAATTATGCAAAATATTAGTTGCTGAGTTTTTTTTGTGCTATTATAGGAGATGTCGTTAACGAGAAAAGTGGAGATTGAAGGTCGATAAGGATGATTCACGTATGAGGTCGATAAAGATGATTCAGCATACAACGTGGCGAATAGTTGTAAAAGATTTTGTTTTTTTTTTCGATTATGTTGGGTTTATTGTTTTTACGAAACTGGAACTTGTAATTATATGTTTTTTTGTTTGGTTTAGAAAACATTATGTAACTTGTAATTTGGTAAATATAAAATAGTTTTACATCTATTGTTTCTATGTATGTATTATGTAGCTAATTACACATATGTACGATGCTGAGGTACATATGTGTACTGTTCTATTTATATCCAAGTACACATGTGTATACCGTTGAAATATGAAGGTTACGTGGATCTTAAAAATCAAAATTTGAATTCTGGTGATGAAATCTGAAATAAAAATTAAAATTGAAATGTGGTGATTTGTTGTTTGTTTTGATAATTATCTTATTAATAAATAAAACATAATGTGGATAATGAATTTAAAATAGGAAAGATGTAACTTAATTCAATTATTAAAATAATGATTTAAATCTTTTTTTTTTTTTATAATTACAATCCTACCCTTAACAACTAAAAAGGAAATCAAGGGTCCAGATATGTTCACGCAGTTCACTCTTGGGAGGTTGTTCACGCTGGAACCCTACCCTATATATATATATATATATATATGTATATATATTAGTTTTGTGTTTGTAACTGTATAGGTGTGTATGAGGTAACGTGGGGTTAGATCACTTGGAGAGAGAGATCTTAGGTTTGAACATAGGTAGTGTTTTTTTTGGAAGGTGACTTTTTATGTACTGGACCTATTGGTCACCGGGTTCATGTCGAAGACATTCCCCCGTCAACCCCGCACTCTCGGACGTGATGTTCGATCGGGCCCCGGCCGCCGCGCAAGCTGGCTTCTGCCCGGAAACCATGCTGCCCCCACACGAGAGACTCGCTGGGTAAAAACCGGGTTGCCCTCAAGACCGCACCATGCCTCGGTAGGATACGATCCATCATTGGGACGTCCCCCCCTAAGACCACAGTGGGAGTCGAATCGGTGACCTCCCAAAGGAGGAGCCGGCCAACAACCCAAGTGGGGATACCACTGGGCCACGGGGAAGGGATGGGTACCATTCTCCGTGGGAGTCGAACCGATGACCTCCAAAGGAGGAGCCGGCCAACAAACATAGGTAGTGTATAATGTAAGATAAGGTATGGGTACCATTCTCCGTTAAAAAGAAGTGTGTATGAAAATATATTGCATATTTTTTTAACTTTATAAACTGAAAACACATTGATTGATCCCAAATCGTTAAAACCTTGAAACCTTAAGATTATTGAAAGGTCCCAAATTTCTATGACTTCAAAATATTAAATTCTCTACAATCTATAATTTAAAAACAATGTTCAAAAAGATTTTATTCTTTTTTGCAAGAAGTTCTCACAATTAGTTCCTCTTTTTTAGCTTTTATTTATATAATAGAAAAACATATATATATATATTTTTTTTTTGTAATTTAAACTATTTTATTATAATTTTTTTCCTTTAAATTTAGTTTGTGCAATTATCTTCCATAATTTTTATTGATTAATCAAGAAGATTTACTCGAGGAAAAATATTTATAATAAATTGAAGAGATTGGAAAACAAGATTTACTCGAAGGATAAATATTCATAAATTGAAGAGATTGGAAAACAAGATTTACTCGAAGGATAAATATTCATAAATTGAAGAGATTGGAAAACAAGAGTGCGAGTTATTTGCTGTGATCATATATTTTTCCCACAATCAGCAAAGCGTATAATTATATGTTTTTGTTTATTTCTGGATCGTGTATTACCTCAGTTTTGATTCCCTTAATAGTTAATATACTAATTTCTTTTCTTCCGTAAAAAAACTTAATCCTACATGTTGTTTTCGCAATTTTCCCAAAACCAATGTGATACTCGATGCAGAAGAAACATAAACATATAGTTTATACACATGTATAAAGTATTGGAGATAGATGGAGAAAACTGGTAATTGATTTGTAGAAATCAGCTGGAAAATAGGCCAAAATAGGGTTGTTAACGAACCGAACGATCAGCGAACAGTTCGTGAACCGTTCGGCAGAAAGTTCATTTACGTTCATTTGTTTACTTAACGAACGAACATAAACAAGAAATTCCGTTCGGTTGCTTAAATGAACGAACACAAACAGCTGTCTCATTCGTTCAATTGTGTTCGTGAACGTTTGTAATGTGTTCGTGAATACCCATTCATGTTTGTTTGTTTATGTTATCCATTAAAGAGTTTTTAGCATTTATTTATTTTATCAAACTTTTTATATTCTTTAATTCTTATTTATCTCATTACCCAAAGTATTAATATAAGGAAACCTTATCTCCACCTCCGTTTCACTTTCTTTCTCATTATTCACATCGAAAAATATTACATCTATCGCTAGACGTCATCGTCGACGTTTAACCATTTGGGACTTCCTCGTAAAAGCTCCCAACATCTTAAATACGTGAAACTGCCTTTCGTAGCATTGTATTCTTCCAACGCTCTTGTTATAATATTACCATCGTTTTGGCCGCTTCCCCAGTTGTCCCGAGTGCGTTAGAAGACTTCTTGAAACTGATGACATTTCCACTTGATATCGGTTCATTTGCTCGAAATAGAATCTTTATCTCGGTATTCATCTTTCCCCGTAGCTTTAAAGAACGTTTCATGAATTTTTTGCCAAAAAACCTGTAATGTTTGATAATTTGATACAAAGAAACACAAAAATTATAATGTTATATTTTACAAAAAAAAAATAATAATAATAATAAATGGGCCAATTTATGTAAAAAAATAACTTTTTGAAACACTTACCAACATCGGGGGCCTCCGATATATCTAGCCATGCACGTGTCAACGCGTACTCCTCGTCTTTCGTCCATGCTTGGTAGTTTCCTTTTCGACGAGGAGCGGTTAGATCTTTCTTTTTGTGAGACTTTTTCCCACGTTTAGATCCCTCGACAACGGGCTCGGGTTGTGTCTCCGGTACCGTTTCTATCTTCGGATCGGTATCTTGAGTAGACGGTTGCGAACCGTCAATGGTTGGAAAGGTTTGTGGAACTTGAAAGAATGGTTGCGAACCGCCCGATGCTAGTATTTGGGCGTACGCAAATACATTAGGATCCATGTCTTGTAGGTTGAAACTCGCCAACTCGGTTGCGGTTGCGTGGTGTTCGGCCGATATGTATTGGGGTTACCGGGTCTCGACGGCACACCGAATGGGGGTTGGAAGGGATTCATGCTTGCGGGTGAAAAGTGGAGAAAGTTTAAAAAAAAAGAGAATGTGGGTGAAAAGTTTATAAAAATGAGGTGAAAGTGGGGATTATATAGGGTAAAAGTTGAATAAAAAAATAAAATTTTAATGTATTTTACCGTTGTTCAACGGTTTGATTTTGAAATTCGCGCGGGCCATGGCGTTGTCTAAAAAACGCTTTTCAAATTTTTGGAATAAAAACGCCCAGGCCCGGTGATAAGTAGGGGCAGGTAGGGCAATGGACCCAAGCCCAAAGTTCTTGAGGGCCCAGAGTTTTTAAAAAAATATCCATAGACTATTATATGTTTGTTATTGGGCCAAAGTTCCAAATAAAATAAGCATTTGGTTACTTTATTTTTTATCATCTATAAAAACGATCAAATAGTTTTAAATTAAAATAAAAGTCTATAGTGGCTAAAAAAATATAAAATTAATCAACTACTAATAGTAATGATATTACGGCAGGCAGGGGCCTTTGACTCAAATCGGGCGATTTATTTTTGATGATTGTTTTAACAATTAGTGTCATATTATAGTTTTTTTTATATATGATTATTGTGTTTAAATTATATGGGCCCGATTTATTTTTAGTGCCTCTAGGCCCAAAACGTTTCGAGATATCTCGGAGAAGGCACTGAAAACGCCCCGGGGGCATGTGTAAAGGCGGAGGGGGGGGGGGGGGTGGATTTATAAAAAAACGTCCAAATTTGAGACGACTACGGGTGGTCTAATGTGGGAAAAATATATATATATATATAGAGAGAAAAATTCTTTTAATTTATTGATAAAGGTATTAATATAAGTATATCATCCCCATAAGTGGGCATTAGGACCCTTCTCACATCATACGAATCATATTAACGAGTGAAAAAAAGGCATACAAGCCGCATGGTTGATATTACTATCACACCCATATTTTTTGTCAAATTGTACTTTCATATAGGCCGTATGTTATCGAGGAAACACCTTGTCATACTAGGAAGTATAGTCATCTTTGTTGGAAAATAGGTGAAAATAGCATGTTTCACAAATATAGGAAAATGATTTTTTCCTATTTTGGACTAGAAATAAATATAATAAAATGAGCGGGTTTTATGTATTTATTTGTGGGTTTGTGTTCTATGTTGGAAGAGCTTCGCAACGAACTAAACCACGTCCAAAACCGAGCTAAGATGAATGAGATATCGATGCTCAAAGTTGGGTATTTGGAACATTAAATGCTGAAACAAAGGGAAAGTAGCACCTTGTCCCACATCGGATGAGAGATGGAACTTAAAGGAGTATTTAAGTGGGAACTCTCTATCCTTATTGTTTCATGGGAGCACTCACTAGTGTACTCGCGAAGGTGTACATTGTACATGAATGTACACCTCCTTATTCTCCACAATCAAATGGCGTGGTGGAACGAAAGAACCGCACATTGAAAGAAATGATGAACGCCATGTTGATAAGTTCTGGGGTGAGCCAGGAAATGTGGGGGGAAGCCATTCTCTCGGCCAATTATCTTTTGAACAAGATACCATTGAAAAAGAGAGACGAGACTCCATATGAGTTATGGAAAAAGAAAAAGCCTTCATATAAATACTTGAAAGTGTGGGGGTGCCTAGCAAAGGTGATTGTACCACCTCCTAAGGCTGTTAGGATAGGACCCAAAACTGTTGATTGCATATTTATTGGGTATGCGCATCAAAGTAGTGCACATCGTTTTCTTGTACATGAGTCCAAGAATCCTGATGTACACGTAAACACTATCATGGAGGTGAATCCTAACGTTGTGTCTTACTTTGAAAATGTGTTTCCTTTGAGAAGACAAACACATGCAACGTCATCAACACCTAATTTTGAAGTAGGTGAAAGCTCATCTAGACGAGTTGATGAGGTAGTTCATGATAAGACACATGAACAACCTGAGGTTGAAGAAAGTGACCGTAGGCGAAGCAAAAGGCCAAGGGTTGAAAAATCCTTCGGTCCTGACTTCGTTAGCTATATGGTTGAGGGCGAGCCCAATACATATCGCGAAGCGGTTTCCTCTTCAGAAGGACCTCAATGGAAAGAAGCAATAAGAAATGAAATAGATTCTATATTGCAAAATCATACTTGGGAGTTAGTAGATCTTCCACCTGGTTGCAAACCACTTGGATATCGTTGGATATTCAAAAGGAAGATGAAAACTGATGGAAGTATTGATAAGTACAAGGCTTGGTTGGTGATTAAAGGATTTAGACAAAAGGAAGGTCTAGATTACTTTGATACCTACTCGCCGGTGACGCGCATAACCTCGATTAGATTGGTTCTTGCTATAGCGGCTTTAAGAAATTTGGAAGTTCACCAAATGGATGTTAAAACCGCATTTCTAAATGGCGATTTAGAAGAAGAGATTTACATGGAGCAACCTGAAGGTTTCTCCGCCCCAGGTCAAGAGGGTAAAGTATGTAAACTCGTCAAGTCTTTGTATGGCTTGAAGCAAGCACCAAAACAATGGCACCAAAAGTTTGATCATGTCATGATTGACAATGGTTTCAAAATAAATGAGTGCGACAAATGTGTTTATTTCAAAGACACAAATGAAGGTTATGTGATATTATGCCTTTATGTAGACGATATGCTTATCATTGGGAGTAATGATAATATTATCAAAGCTACTAAAAGCATGTTAAAAGCGAGATTTGACATGAAAGACATGGGTTTAGCGGATGTGATTCTTGGAGTAAAGATCATAAGAACCCAAGAAGGTCTTGTGTTAAGTCAATCTCACTATGTCGATAAAATTCTTGAAAAATTCAACTCGGGAGATACGAGTGTAGCTCGAACTTCAGTTGATACCTCCCAACATCTCAAGAAGAATAAAGGAGATGGAGTTGCTCAGTTAGAGTATTCAAGAATTATTGGCAGTCTAATGTATCTAATGACATGTACTAGACCCGACTTGGCTTACGCGGTGAGTAGGCTAAGTAGATACACCAGCAATCCGTGCGCGGATCATTGGAAAGCTATCACGAGGGTGCTTAAATACATAAGATACACAAGAGATTATGGACTGCATTATACCCGACAACCAGCAGTGATCGACGGATACACTGATGCAAACTGGATATCGGATAATAAAGATTCCAAATCAACAAGTGGTTACGTGTTTACACTTGGAGGAGCTGCTATTGCTTGGAAGTCTTCTAAGCAAACGGTGATAGCAAGATCCACAATGGAATCAGAATTTATCGCCTTGGATAAGTCAGGCGAGGAGGCGGAATGGCTACATCAATTCGTGGAAGATATTCCAAGATGGCCAAAGCCTTTGCCAGCCATATGTGTACATTGTGATAGCCAATCAGCGATTGGTAGAGCTAAAAGCTTGATGTACAATGGCAGATCAAGGCATATGCGACGTAGACATAACACGATACGACAACTACTCTCAACGTGTGTTATCACAATTGATTATGTGAGATCAACGGATAACATTGCGGACCCGTTAACAAAAGGCTTAAGCAGAGAGTTAGTAGAAACGTCGTCAAGAGGAATGGGACTAAAGCCCGTGATAAATGGGAATATGAGGGAAACCTAACTTAGTTGACTGGAGATCCCAAAATCTAAGTTCAATAGGACAACTTAATCATATTACCAAATGGAGTCACTGTGGGGGAGTACCCCAAACTAAATAAAAGGGAGTTACATATACTTCCTAGTCCATTCCAATCAGTGACATTGAAGTGAGGCTAAGCATATTAAGGTTAACGATTTCGGGAAATCAAATAACCATGATGCTTTTAATGATTCAGAGGAATCACCTATGTTAGAGAGAAGTAGGGTCGCTTCAAATGGATTTGTGGGGTGCGCAAATCCTAGAGCTCTCGCAGAACCAGGCTAGTGTTCCAGGACCATAATAGGACACGACAATGAGGAGTTGGCCAAACCAGGGAGAGTATTGTGTGAAGTGTATTGTCGTTTACACAAATGGGGGTATGTTCAAGGACATCGCGTCTACACACCGCTAGTAAGCTAAGTGCGCTTCACAAAAGAAGGTTCAAAGGTGACAACCTACCTATCTTGCAATAATCAACTGTCGAAGTTTATCGTTGAAAAGTGTAAGGAAAAGATCAATTTCCATACATGTGGGGGATTGTTGGAAATTTGATGAAAATAACATTTTTCATGTGGGGGATTGTTGGAAAATAGGTGAAAATAGCATTTTTCACAAATATAGGAAAATGATTTTTTCCTATTTTGGACTAGAAATAAATATAATAAAATGAGCGGGTTTTATGTATTTATTTGTGGGTTTGTGTTCTATGTTGGAAGAGCTTCGCAACGAACTAAACCACGTCCAAAACCGAGCTAAGATGAATGAGATATCGATGCTCAAAGTTGGGTATTTGGAACATTGAATGCTGAAACAAAGGGAAAGTAGCACCTTGTCCCACCTCGGATGAGAGATGGAACTTAAAGGGGTATTTAAGTGGGAACTCTCCATCCTTATTGTTTCATGGGAGCACTCACTAGTGTACTCGCGAAGGGTGCGGAGCACCCTAACTCGCACACGTTCGCGCACGCGCGTGGCGTGGGCGATGAGGCGCAATGTGGCGCTTTGATGGCGCACTTTGCACTTCGCACGCTCGCATCGTCGCGAGCCGCTTGAGAGCCGCCTTTGTATTTTTGACCACGTGCGCGTGGTGGATCTCATGGGCTGCAGGGACCAAGTGGAGTGCAGGTTCAAAGCGCGTGACGTGGCAGTCCGCGCGCGGGTATTCGTGGCACGAAGGCGCGCGGTAGCGCATGGTGCATAGGTCCTGTGGTGTCGTGCGCGGCGCACCAAAGTGAGCCAAAACGGCGCGACTGTGTGGCGTGCTCGTAGAGGCTCACAGGTGACGTGGCGCACGCACGCATGGACCTGAGTCAGTAAGGCGCACGCGTGCATGGCTGTGAGCCAAGAGGACGCACCGCGCATGGGCGTGCACACCTGGGCGCGCGCGCACCAGTGTGGCTTGCGCGGGCGCACGCGTAGAAGCTTCCAGCATTGAATGACAGTGCAGTTTCAGTCCAGCTTCGTAACTGACGAGTTAACAGGCTTTGACTGAGAATTAAATGACGTATTAAATTGCATTGAAGACGTTTAATACAATTTAAACATCTCATTTAATTCGTTTTTGGCTGTTTCAAACCGGGAGCTGTATAAATACAGCTCCATACCCAGCTGCAGAAGACACTAGCAACACAACAGCTATTCACTTTCTCTCTAAAGATTTTCTGATCTTCTCCTGTTCTCTTCAAGGTAGACATCGGGTTGTAGGCGAACTCCGGCAGTACTACTGCTTCGGCTGTTGTACCCTGGGAAACAAAACGAGTACTCTTGGGAGACTCGGAATTTGTTTTAAGGGAAGCGTGTTGAACACGTGCCTCAGTCATAGATTTTTCTTCTTCTACTCCTTTCTTGTATTTGTTTTATTTCAGTTGTAATAGTATTGTTTTTCCAGCTTTCTTTGTATTGTAATCATTAATAAAAAATTTGTTTATTTTATTTAAATTACGTGAACGGTTCCTACAATCTTAGCACTCACTTACGACCTGTATGACCAATAATCGGCTCGTCATACAATCCGTATGAGAAATATTTCATAATTCTACTTATATCGATACAGTAAATCTAAAGTTATTATTAATTTGATTTATGATATTCTTACAATCAAATGCTCAATGATATTTTTCTCCCTAAATATTACACCTCTCAATGATTGAACATAAGTCTCCCTAGAAGAGGTAATTCTTTTTGACCACTGGCGTTTTTTTTTTTTAAAATTGAAAAAAAAGGCCTAAAAACGCCCCTCCCCCCATTACATGGGGCGTTTTTTTTTTTAAAATTCAAAAAATGGTTTCCGGCGTTTTAATTATAACGCTATGTACATATTTGCTTAACCAATCAATGTTGAACATGGTCTGACAACTTTTGAGAACCCCCACTTTTGCATGTGTCCAAGTTTGACTAGCCAATCACCATCTCTTTGCTTTTTTTTTTTTTTTTTAATGATTGGAAGGGACATTATTAGGTATTATTCTCACTACACCACTTTCGCAATAACGTCCCATGCTGACTGGGATGACACGTGTCGAATAATGCCTCATGGTGGGGGCATTATTTTTCTCTACCACTACGCATGGTCTAAGCCAAAGCCTAAGTGGCAGGTGTCCATTGTTCTTAGAATCCTAAAAAGCAAAAGTTCACGTCGAATTTAATTTACGAATTCCATGTAGGTTCGAACCATTATACGGCCAAAACCATACGCTAAAACGAACTATATAAATCTTAATCCGATCAAACCCGCCAACCTATTTCGATTTGGGCAGTCCATCAGTGTCAATAGTTTATAAACATACTTCCAAGTTCCAACAAACCCACAAGACACCTCCCCTTCTGGCACAACTACAGGTGCATAAAAAAACTGGGTTGGGAGCTGAACCCGGTTTTGAACCCAAACAGAACCATAGGATTGAAATCAGTTTGTAACCCTATGCCTTGAGACAGGTTTAAACGGGTCAAACCCCGAACCGAACCCGGTCAAACCCAATCCTTCCCCCCTTAACAACCGGGTTGAAACCCGAACCGGTTTCACCAAAACCCGGGTTTGACAATGTTTGACCAACCTGAACCGGTTATAAACCGAACAGTTTTCAAGGCCTGTGATGCGACACAATGAGCCTCTCTAACCCAACACCTGATTTCAAAACTTGCCTGATTATCGCTGCGTGTCAAACGATAAAAATCGTATTTCATATATTCGTCCCGTTACAAATAAAACACAACTGGCATTAAACCATTGAGAAGTAAAACAGGTCGAAATTATGTTATCTACAGTACACGATAAAAATCGTATTTCCCAAAAGTATATTGTATACAACTGTATTAACAAAAAGAGGCATAACAATGAACAAGAACCTCTTTTAACTATGAGTTCAATGAACCATTTTCTAAAAGTAGATTTGTATATCAAATGAACGAAGAAAAAGCCGTAATCTTAATCTTCGGAATCTGAGTATGGAGGGCAGGACCCATCATCTACATTTGCAAGCGGGTTATATTCGGGAGAGTCGGGATCTAAGCACCCTGATACCAGATCAAGTTCACAGCGATCGCCCTGCAACATGTATTAATCAAATAGTTACATGTTTGTGTTTGTTTGACAAATTCTGATTATTAACAGATAAAATAACCAATAAAATACAAGTTTGTTGAAAAGGTTAGTTTTTTTTATACTTACCCCTTCAAGAGTCAAGTTACCCATTATTTGACATCTATCGATCACAATGCTTGTATCGGGAAAGATCGCTTTTTCGCACGCACCTTCTCTGCTCAATTCCTCGGTGAGACCCTAAATAATTATTTAGAAAAAACACTTTAGCGTTTAGAGTTTAGGGTTTAAAATGACATTTAAGATGAAATGATATATGATCTATGCAGTTAATATCGGTGATATATCACCGATATATCGGTTATCTATCACCGATATATACCGGTTATCGATCCCCATGTAAAATATCCGTGTCAAATATCGGTCGGAATATCGGTACCAATATTAGTGACGATATTGACCAATGACCGATATATCACCGATTTTCCAGATATTAGTACTTTTCTTCTTTAGTTCTACCGTTCGTCTTTCTTCTTATTGCTGCTATTAGTATTTTAAGTCTTAATTGTTAGTTAAATGTTGGTGTTTTAAGTCTTAATCAGTTCCTACTTGCTACAATTGTTAGTGTTTTGCAAGTTGCAAAAGGTTAATTTTTTAATAGTAGGGGAGTATACTGAATTGTTAGTGTTAAATTGCTATATATATAAATTTTGCATGATATTAAAACTACCGATATCCCACCACGATAACCTATATCTCAAATATCGGCCTTGACCGATATCCGATTCTTAACCGCATTAACTGCATAGCATTTAAGATGAAATAATATAATGATAAAATGGTAAAGTGACACTCAAGATTTATTTACCCGATTGAAGAAATCTAGGTCTCGATTACGCCATGCTTTTGGCACTTGAAACTGTAGTCTATAAGGACCATCCCAATCCGTCCCGTTTGTGAACGAAAATATCAAGTTCACGGCTGCAATTAAGTTAAAGTCAAAATGGAGAAACGAAAAGTCAAAACACTATAAAAGAGTACTCTGAAAAATAAAAGAAAATATTACCATGTTTGGGGATACATATTTGGATGGTGTAAATAGGAAGGTCGGCTTTGCCACGGTCTTTACGAAGCATAGCCCTTGGTTCACCACCGCACATGATTGGTTGATTAAACCCGCCTACAAAAACAAAAAACAAAAATAAAAATAAAGCATTACACTTCTAGAATCTATAAATGTTATTGTAAGAAGTTTATGACGAAAAAAGTACCATTGAAAGCGATCCCGTATTCTTCATTTGGAGCAAGTTTGGTAGCAGCAGGATTGTAAAACAACTTTAACCTTTCTCCCTGAGAATTTGACAAATGATTAATAATCCCATATTTTTGGGTTAATACTGTTAAAAAAAAACCAACATGCTTTCTTATTTTGCGTGAAAAAGTCTCTCAAGCTAACTTTAATTAGGGGTGCTAAACGGGTCGTGTTGGCGGGTTCAACCTGAGTATTCGATAATATGAACACGACCCGAACCCAAAAATCATGTCATATATATGAACCCGAACACGACTTGAGTATTCGCGGGTTGACCCGAACATGACCCGTTCAACCCGATTTTTTTATATATTTTTTATTTTTTGTCCGCAAATTAACATATTAAAATTGAAATTTACTAAAAAACACACACACGGAAAAAATTGAGATAAACCAATAATGACTAGTTTACCTCTTAAATTGGTCAAAATAAGAAAGGATAAACTTTTTTGTGCAAAAATGATGAATGTCACTGCATCAAATTTGACTAGTTTAAGGGGTAGTATCCATAATCAGTCATTATTTAGGAACTTTAATATATCAAAATTGGGTTAAGGGATTTTCTCGTGTATTTTTAACTAGTTTCAAGACTATAATATAATGTACAACACTACAACATAAGAAAGTACGTTGGTATTTTAATGGCGTTTTCCGTTTTTTATTAATAAAAGTTAATGGCAATAAGCTTACAGAACTAGGAGGAAGGCCATTCATTGTTTTCCAGTAGACTGGGGCTTTCCCAATGTCGAAATCAGCCCATGAGGGAAGCAAAAATCTGGAACAGAACACAATATTTTTGCGGTAAGGAAATAATATTGAACGAACGACTTACAGCGACTTAAATGAAACAGTAAACACATGAAAACATGTAGAAAAATACACAAGAGTGATTGTATACACCTTGATATTAATATTATGAAATTATGTATCCAAGACTGCAAATTCAAAACATGTAAGACATGTAAGGAGAGTAAAAAACATACTCTTTAACTTCCTCAGCTGGAGGTGCAGCGATGACGGCTGCAGCCCTTATCTTCCTTCTTGGCTTAACTGAATTCTTCCATTTTTGATGTTCTTGTAAGGGGGAACCCATGAAACTTTTGATACCTGCAAGTTAATTACGATTTATAAACTATGTCAGATAATATATAGTAAATTAATTTATTATTTGCTGAGTTTTATAAAGCGCGCCTCAGGTAAGGGTGCTCGCTTTAGACTAAGTGAGGCGCGATTTTCGCACAAAAAAAGGACTTGAGGCGCGTTTTTTGTACGGGTGATGGGTTTGTGCATCAGGATGTTGTACATATAACGTTTTAGGTTGCATATATAGTTTATGTAGATATTAAACCATAATATAAAGCTTGCTTGTGTCTAAATTTTGAGTAAATGATCAATGATGCTAGAAACATACGAGAAATATAAATAATTTATATAACTAAATTGCGCCTCGTGAACAAAAAAGCAGTGCGCATAACCGTTAAAACGAACCGCTCCATAACCGAATAGGGGTGTGAGAACTCAGTTTCTGGTTCGGTACCTAACCGTACCCAAACTGTGAATTCAGCTTTCGGTTTCACAAATCTTGCTTATTCAGATAACCAAACCGAATAATAACCGAACCGAATAAACCAAAACCAAACACGTCACTATAATCGGTTGAATTTGGTTAATTCGGATCGGTTCCATTTTCGGTTTAAGCCCTGGTTTAAGCCCAAAAGAAATACAAAACCGAATAAACCGATATCCGAACAGATGAACACCCCACATCCAGAACATTATCATCAAACTGAATTTACACATAGGTGCATACTTCTGATCAAATAGGTGTACTGCCCAATGCCCACCAATTTACTTAAAATTTAACAAGCCCATAAAGAATCCAACATAATCAAGCAATCAAATGATGAACATATTAAACTAACAACATAAACAGTTATCAATCATAAGGGAAAAACATTATACCATGAGTATTAGCAATTGAAGGAGTGAAATTGGTACTAGATGCAGCACAAGGAGGTGATACAACCTGAGTCCATGACTGGAGGATTGGAGCACTTGTTGTAGACATTTTTACAAACAGTTGGTGTGCAACATTCCAGTTTTAAAGGGATAACAACGAAATCTTCAACAAATATCTTCATATTTTTAAGTGTGGAAAACAAATTGTGAAATTTTGTGTGGTGTGATTTTGTCACACACAAAAAGACACAATCTATACCAAGATTTTTTTTTAAATTTTGTTATAAAAATCGTAGAATACGACTTTTGGTTAGTTAGGGTCAAAGTTGAACACGCACGCAGGGCTGGCAATTGGGTACCTGTTAAGACACGATTAGACCTGTTTAACTGAAAAATACACCCTTTGACTTTTTTAATTTTTAAAATAATTAAAATTATAATGTTAGGATCTATCATTTATTCATCTTTGTACATAAAACATAAAACTGTTTTATAACCATGAGTTAGAAAGTAGTTAAACGAGTCGTAATCATGTTTGAAACTTATGTTGTGCGCGTCGTCAGAAACCTGTTAAACCTATTAAGACACGATTTGCCAGCCTCGGCACGCACACGCTACAGCTGTGAAATACACACACATGTGGAGATGTACATTTTGGTTTTTTTTAGACCGGTTAGGGTTTTAAACCGAATCGATTTGCTCAACTTTGGTCAAAACTAGGTTGAGTCGAAACCAGTTTAGGACATAAACCTGTTAGAGGAATATTTTCGAACCCTATATAAATCGATTTGGGTCGGGTTGAAATCAGTTTTTCAAATCGGTTTGAGTCCAAACCGGTTTTAGTAACAAGAGTATGAACCGATATACAATATTGGCGTTTTGGGTTGGGTTAGAATCGCTTTGAGTCAAACTAGGTTAGGAGATCGTTTAGAAATCCAAACCGTTTTTTTTTTCTACGTCTCTACCATGGTTGTAAAACAAGGTCTCCAAGGCCGAGTACTCTCCGAGTAGTCGCTACAAGGTAGGTTGCCGAGGCGACTTTCTTCAACTCCGACTAATTACTCGGAAACGATCAAATGCGGTCAACATTGGCCAAAATCGGATATAATAAGTGAACTCGGGCCGAGTTTGACATAAAATAAAATAAAACATAATTTCTATGCCTATCATATTAAAGAATTAAGAATGAATATCAATTTCATGTATTTTGTTATAAATATTAGTGAATTTATGTTATTTGACATATATTTAATTTCCGAAAACTAATTTCTTTATAATTTAGCATCTCCGAGTACTCCCCGTGTACTCTCCGCCTAGGTCGAGTACTCTCAACTCCCTGGTCGACCGACTAAGGAGCGCCTAGCGACTTTTACAACAATGGTCTCTACACATACGGTTGTTTTTAATTAGGAACCTATCGAGAATAAGTGAACCACTATATAAATGCTATATAATTAACTAATTTGTTAAACTTTTTAAAGCACGAATGAAACTTACGTGTATAGATATTTAAAAGTAGTCTATTTACACAACAAAACAAAATAAAAAATATCTAATTATGCATGCAAAATACAAAGCTTAAAGCTATATGTAAACACATGACAAAAAAATGTACGCTACAAAAAATGATGGTAGCTAATTCGAGTTTTTGCGCTTGTTTTAAGTGGTTTGCGTTGGTTGAGCCTCTTAGGGGCTGCTTGTTTACCTATTAATGGTTCAGACCTCTTATGGGTTCAACACTTAATGGTTCAGGCTGTTTGTTTCCCGATCAAATGTCTGAATGGTTCAGACCTCTTATGGGTTCAACACTTAATGGTTCAGGCTGTTTGTTGTAAGATTAAATATTTATTTATTTATATTTAATCTAGTAGCCATCATTATCATTTATATAATATAGATCAAAATATATTAATAACCTATTAATAATTAGTTGGTAATTGTTGATGGACCATATTACCCTTATTAACTAATTGGGTTTCCTCTTGGGTGTATATATAAGGAGATTATTAGAGAGGTAAAAGGTTAGACACACAACCTAACAACATAACATCATAATTTCGTCCTTCTCTCTCCATAACCGAAACCTCCCTACTTTCGGTTCACCACCATCATCACTTTACACCCTAAGGAGGAACCAGATCAAACTGACAACTATGTCGAACTCCGTTGCTGCGTCTCTGACTGGATTCTCTACTGATGCAATCAAATGTATGTTATTCATGTTTTCCATTAAGTTTAAACTGAACTGATCAACATGTGGTATCAGAGCATATGTTGATAAATCGGTTCTGTTTTCGTATCCATTATTTTGGGATCATAATCTGGAAAACAGAAATTTTAAAGCTTTTATAAAATCTCGGCTGTTAACAGGCCTTGGTACCGAAATCCCTGTTTTCGGGAAAACTATGTTTAATTTTTGACTCAAAAATCATAATGGACAAACCTAATTTCCGAAATCTGTTAATAAAAGTATAAAATTTAAGGTTTCGGATCCCAGATTATGTTTTAAATTTATTAGGGTTCATCACAATGTTCTAAGGAAATTCGAAAATTCCATAAATTTTGGAATTTAATTTGGATTAGTGGATGTTTTTCATGATTTTGATCTTAATTTTATCTATTAAATTTTCGAAAACTGTTAATGGATTTTCAGTTATTATTTTCGAAATCTTTTGATAAGATTAGATCAGAAATAAAATAGGAAACATTATCCCACAATCCCTCAAATTTCGATTTTCAGTTAATTATCACAATAAACAGCATTAAAAGTGGTTTCGAAATCATAAATGTCATAATCGCACAAGTCCCTTAACAGTCGCACAAGATCAGATCAGATATGATCTGATCGCACAAGACATTCGCACAAGATCAGAACACACACAAAAAAAAAAAAAAAAAAAAGGTGATCTGATCGCACAAGGGAAATCGCACAAGATTTGTGGATCGCACAAGACTTGTGGATCGCACAAGGCATTACTGATCACACAAGTTATTGGGCCTTACTGATCGCACATATTATTTGGGCCTCACTAATCGCACAAGTCATTATTGATCGCACAAGTCCTTACTGATCGCACAAATTTGTTTTGGGCCTCGTTGATCGCACAAGGTTTGGGCCTTATTGATCGCATAAGACTTGGGCATTACTGATCGCACAAGACTCGAAACCTCATTATTTTTTAAGTTGTTAGTTCGATCCGCGCTAACAGGTGGTTTGCTATTAAATACTTGGTTTTGTTTATACTTAATTAATTAATAAGGATCAAATAATGTTTTACAAAACCAAACTAGCTTAACTTGAATGAGCTTCTGATGTATCATTTCTGCCCAAAGCTGATTTAATACATCTATTTATTGTTCAAGTATTATAAAAAGCTATGTTGAGTATGCATTACACACGTGAAATGTCTTAATTCTGGCCAAAGCTGATTTAATTCATTTATGTTTAGCATGCTTGACAAGTGCATAACTAAAGTGATTGTCTCATTTCTGGCCAAAGCTGATTTGTCACGATTACTTTGCACACATACTTAAATGATTACACTTCTGGCCAAAGCTGATTTGTTTTTGTTTAAGTAGAATTTTACTAAGTCTATTATTTTTGATGTTAGTAATAGACATATCACAATCTCTTCACATAATGATCCTTATATTAATGATCCTTAATTAATTTTATGATCATTCCGTCTGTCTTATTCTTAGTACCCATAATTTTACTCGCTATAATTTACTTCTACATATATCTCATCCACTCTAATTCCTAAACCTAAAATGTTTGCTTTATTTAAAGTTTCTATTAGAATTAGCTCTTAAATTAAATCTTTGATTATTTCTTAAGACACGATAATCCTATTGCTCTCTTCTGATAAAGATTATAAAGAAGAAAATTAGAGCATGATGATTAGGACAAATCGAACATGATGTCTCTTATGATAATCAAGAACTCTCTAACATAATGCTATCACTAAAGTTATTTCAGATTAAGTCTTTCCTAAGGCTAATCTCTTATATATGGAATAATCACTAGAACTCCTAAGATGCATGCCTTCTTTTAAAATTCTAAACTATAAAGTTAAGTGGTATATGTGAGTATATAATAATGTATAATACCATGACCCATAAAGTTAAGGGCTTACGCATGGAAATAAGTACATTTTCCAGTACATTACATATTAAGATTTTCACTTGTACAATTTGATGCCTTATAAATCAACTATAACACTCAAAAATACCAAAGTATAATGAGTGTGTTGATAAGCAACATATGTACAAAGAAATAAATGTTTGAAGCTGGAAAAATAAGTTGTTACTCACCTTACAACCACTTAAAACCTTAAAAGAGGATTGTTCTAAGGTCCATAGACAAATTACAAGTGTTAATTCCACCTCTAAGGTTCTTCAAGGGAAAATCTCACTGCATAATTATGTCATTAGACTAAACATAAGCAACGAGACTATCCATTATTCTAAAGAACAGTTGGTTGAATTAATTAGATAGTCACTTATTAAAGATATTTAAGTCTACTAATTATAATATTCCTATTAACACATGATTAGTTGACTCTAGTTTTTAAACGTTTCCTTACCAGAAGTTACCAAATAACTAACATGAGAGTTAGTGACAAAATTAAATGTTAAGGCTATAAGAACAATAATAAGCAGTCTTCTAACAACGTTTTTCGATACCGTATATATATTCTGAGTATTAATCAGAATATAGTATCATAATTAAGCAATGTTATGAAGGTTGTGAGGTTTACATAGTCAACATAAAGTCACACTTATCTTAAACTCTCATCTTATTTGTTCTAAATATCTGGATTGAAACATTATTAAGATAAAAACTTTTGTCATCATGCAAATGAAAAATTTGACAAAATTAAAAAAATGAGACTTACAAATTTCATCCATTATAACCAAACTTCATGAAAAATCATGACATAGTTAATGAGGATGATTTCTTATCTAATCTCATTCTAAGTGATTTTAAATCATGACGTTATAGCCCTAAATATTACTTGGCTTAAGGAATAAGTATAGGTCCATCATAAGTCATTCATTGACATTCGTGGAACTTATTCCAAATGGAATATTCAGACATAATTCATTTATCATTTAAAGACTATCTACTTGTATCTAAATTTTGTCGTATATGACCCACGTTCTTAGAAGAAATCTATTCATGTATGTACTTAATAAGATTTCTATTAAATATGTCCCTAAGTTTCTTATGACATCTGGACATTAAGGAAATCAAGTAAAGTCTAACATATATATGATAGGTTCCCACGTCACATACCTAATTGAAACTTCTCTTGTAGCATTCTAGAGATATTAAAGATCAGTGGGAGCATTAAGTGTCTTCATAATAACTTGCAATAGTTGCAAGAGGTGGGGAGTGAAAACTTTACATTACTTCAATTTACACCTCTTGAACAAGACACTGCTCCATCTTGACACTGTTCTATCATAACTTGTCTCCTTAAAATCTAAAGCTACTTTTACAAAAGTTTCATTGTTGCTTAATTGTGGGCACACTTAGATTTCTTATCTAAACTAACATACTCCTCAACAAGAGAAACTACAATGACTAACGTCATTAATATGTTCATTAATATGTTTTCTCTATTAGAATTTGTTTGGTCGTTAATTATTGACCCTAAGCATGCTGAGTTCCTAAAGTTTTCTAAGGTCAGTGGGAGCAGTCAAAGTCCTTATAATGATTTGCAAGGAATACAAGAGGCGGGGGGAAGAGTGTCATTAAATTTCACTCCAAATTTAACTCCGATTACACCTCTTGTACACCATACTGCACCAACTCTTACAAACTTAGAATCCTGAAAATGATAGCAACCTAATCAGGAGCTAATCCATAAAACTGAAACTTCTAACAAACCCAATAATCAACTCAGGAGGTCATCTATGTTTAAAAGCCTACTAACTTTGATGATTACATAACCTCCCTAACTGAAGTTGAAATGGATTTTGGAAAAGTTTATTGATCCTATCTCTCCTAATTAAGCCATTAGCGTCAATTAATCTTCTAAATAGAATAAAACTGTTTTCTAGTAAAACTGTTTTATGTGTTCGCATAAAGTTTGGGATTTGATTGAATAACCTAAGAGTGTTCATAACTAAACCAAATCCTGATATAAACGTTAAGACACAAAGAAGCATGATTGATTGTCAAAGGTTGTACTCAGGAAGAGATAAATTATTAAAGAATCTTTCTTACATATCTAATAAAAGATTTCTTTTAGGATCATCACTGTTCTAGTAGCTTATAATAGTTTAAAGCTACATTTGATGAACATTATAAACAATTTTCCATAACAAATGGCTGACACATTTACATGTTCATTAGATAACAACCTAAAGTTTCAAACTGAAGGTTAAAGAACACTTTATTTGTAAGCCAATAATATCCATGTATGGGTTAATGCAAACATCATAATGTGATGAAATCTTAACGCAATTATTTTCATCAACAACCAAGTGGAATAATGTACCTACCTCAAGATGAGTGGGAGCAACTAAGATAAACTTGTCTATGTAGATGATATTCTTTTGACAAGTAGATGTTACATAAGTCAAAGCATTGTTAACACAAACTTTGATATAATAGATCTCAGAGATATCTCTTACATAATAGATATCATAACATGTTGAGATAGACCAAATGGGACATTACTTCCGTTCCATAAGTTTAACATTAAATTGGTCCTTACATATGTAACAAACATTAATGCTCTCATTTAGAGGATAATAGGATAAACGAGATTATTTCCTTATGCTTCATTAATTAGAAGCCTTATGTAAGTTCAAGTCTATACTCGTTTAGATATTACTCACATTGCAACACACTAGATATGTCTAGATTAATGTGAAGCATTTAATAGAGTATTACAATATCTTTAAAAGAAATGAGAGGCTATAATTTAAAGAAGAAGTGATAACTCAAACCGGTTTATTACTCTAACTTTGTAATATTCAAAGATGACAAAATGTATTTTCGGGTATATCTTTATGTCAACAGAAAAAACCTATCTCATGGAGGAGTCATAATAGACTGACATCAACAACCTAAGTTATAACGACATAATATAGTCACTAAATGTTGTTGAAAATTTATCAATGGACTCATGACTTTATTAACTCCATATAATTAATATATTGAAGACTTGTTGTGATAAAGTCAGCTACCATGTCTCCTTGAACAGTAACAGTTCGAGAGGTGCTGCATTAAATTTCGATACGTAATTAATTATTCGTTTATGAACGAATTGAGGAAACTAAATCTTTGTATCGAATACATTCGTGATATGCTTAAGGATCCTATAACTAAAGGTCTATTACCCATAAGTCTTATTAAGAGTGCTCATAAAAGAGACGGGTTTTAATTGATGACCATGTACAACTGCATATCGTACTATGAATGACTAACTATTAATTAATTTTCCTCATCAGTTTGATTTTGTATGTCTCTTACATATGTTCTGCCGGTGTAATGACATATAGACAACTGTAAATACAAATCAAACGTTAAAGGGCTTACTTATTTTGATCATAACTGTTAGGTTTTAAATTAAGGCTATAGTATGACTAATGGGGGTCCTGAGTCGCATAATGATTCAACGGCTGTATTTCTCTGCTATAGTACTTGTTTAAGGCTAAAATGAGTATTAACTTCTGATCAGACTTATCTAATACTCATGATAAATGATTATTCGGCTAAGTGGGAGAATGTAAGATTAAATATTTATTTATTTATATTTAATCTAGTAGCCATCATTATCATTTATATAATATAGATCAAAATATATTAATAACCTATTAATAATTAGTTGGTAATTGTTGATGGACCATATTACCCTTATTAACTAATTGGGTTTCCTCTTGGGTGTATATATAAGGAGATTATTAGAGAGGTAAAAGGTTAGACACACAACCTAACAACATAACATCATAATTTCGTCCCTCTCTCTCCATAACCGAAACCTCCCTACTTTCGGTTCACCACCATCATCACTTTACACCCTAAGGAGGAACCAGATCAAACTGACAACTATGTCGAACTCCGTTGCTGCGTCTCTGACTGGATTCTCTACTGATGCAATCAAAGGTATGTTATTCATGTTTTCCATTAAGTTTAAACAGAACTGATCAACATTTGTTTCGCGAGCAAATGTCTGAATGGTTCAGACATTTGCCTCTGAATGGTTAAGAATTATATAGAGTCTGAATGGTTAAGACCTCTAATCTGAATTGGTCAGACATTTGCCTCTGAACGGTTAAGCATTATACTGGTTCTTAATGATTCAGACCTTTTAATGGTTCAGCACTTAACCATTCAGAAGTTATCAAACAGCCCCTTAGTGGCTTAAAAACTGTCATCTACAAATGTTAATGACTTTAACAATACACGGTACTGATAAACATTTCCATAATACTTTTGTAAATGATTATGTTTGTCTATTTCTTCTTGTTAATGTCTTAACAACTCTATTATAGGAGAGAGCACATAGCGATGCCTTGTAGCCAAACGTTGTCCTTAAATTATACTTTATCTTCACGAGGGTCGAGGATAACACTCCATTCCAACCGCTATACATTAGTGACTGAGTCGTACCTTTCAAACTTTACGTTAATTACACTGTTGGTGTTAAAGACAATCTCACTAGAGAACATGTTGTAGAGGTATATTACACCCTGATGACGGGGTAGCCCAAGACCAAATAAAAGTGGCTTAAATACATGAATGCTCAAAAGGTTAAAAGGTTCAAAATCTGGGGAGTTGAGATAAAGCAATGCGGGAACAGTAAAATGTCACATCTCTGGTTGCTTCACCAACTCACCAGCCGCTAAAGTAACGCAGATCCACAGAATGCACTCTTTTATCCGCAGATCAAAAGGCTTCAACCCCCGAAAGGGTAAGTCCCCCACTGCAAGCATGTTCACTAGTCAACACATTCCTCTTTGGGCTAAGGCTCTCCCTATAAAAGTGACACTTCATTGGGGGGGGGGGGGGGGGTAGAAAGTAGCACCCTTCCTAAAATATCTGGTCATTCCCTTCGAGTACTTGCTCCATGCAAGTCACTTTCTTTCACATTCAACATACACATTCCTTTTGCCCATACATCCGAATCTGAACACACTTCAGAGGAGGATATTTAAAAAACAACAAAACCAATCTAGTGAACCTCTCTCCACGTCTTGCAAACGTGGGGGGACCCCACGACCTGCGTTAGGCAAAGTTGAACCCTTCAACCCTCTTGCCTAACCAGCCCAGCTACTATCCTTGGTCTATTATTTGTTCAACACACCCGGAAAATGGCAAACTTCTGTGATTTTAATAATAAAGAAGCCCATTAGAATGTAACTAGACCATCTATTTAATTTCTAAAAAGAATGTCCAAAGTTACATGGTCTTACTGCAAACCATTGGCGTAATTTACTCATACATATACAAGAAACTCATCAACCAATGCTGATTTTTATACACATAGCAATTATACCTACAAACTATGAGTTTCTTAAATGCTTCAACTTCTACTTTGCAAATCTTTGAGTCCATTCAGCAGCAAGTGCATCATGTTTAACTCTATCCACCAAAAACAAGTGAGCAATTCCCGGCACTTGCGGGTTATCTGCATCAATTCAACATCGTCAAACTAACCTAAATTTCAAAAAGAGTAAAATGCCAAATTCGTCCCTGAGGTTTGGCCGGTTTTGCGACTTTCGTCCAAAGGTTTGTTTTTTCGCATCTGGATCCAAAAGGTTTGAAATCTTGCCGTTTTCATCCGTCCCGTTAACTCCATCCATTTTTACCTATTTGTTTATTTATTTATTTATTTAACATTAAGTTAGGTAAAAGGATGAAAATACCCTTGCTTAACACTAAAAAATGGGTGGAGTTAAAGGGTCGGATCAAAGATTTCAAATCTTTTGGATCCAGATGCAAAAAACAAACCTTTGGACGAAAGTCGCAAAACAGGCAAAACCTCAGGGACGAAAATGACACTTTACTCTTTCAAGAAAATCAATGGATCATTTTAAAGAGGATGAAATACATACACGGGTTCGGGTTTGTAAAGATCGATCTCAAAGCAAGTAGCACCTTTGAAATCGTTGAAGCGGGACTCCAACTGTTTTCGTCAAGGATATCCAAGCCAACATTACCACTTGAATCAACATTGCAATGATATATTCGCGTTTTGAACACAACCTGCATCCAAAGACCTTGAATCAATCATCTACCAAAAAATAAAAAATAAAAAAATTTCACTAGAAAAAAGAGTAAAATGCCATTGTTGTTCCTCAGGTTTGGCCAGTTTTGCGACTTTCGTCCAAAGGTTTGTTAACTCCATCCATTTCCCTCTGTTAAGTCGGGGGTATCTTCATCTTTTTTCGTTAAGCTAAAGGGCAATTCGGACTTTTGAATACTTGTACATTATGCTAAATGTTTGTACATAAAGTGAAAAAGACCAAATTGCCCTTTAAGTTAACAAAAAAGAGGGAAATACCCTTGAGTCTTAATGGAGAAAAATGGATGGAGTTACCGAGCTGGATGAAAATGGCAAGATTTCAATTTTTTTGGATCCAGATGCGGAAAAACAAACCTTTGGACGAAAGTCGCAAACTGGGCAAACCTCAGGGACGAAAATGGCAATTTACTCTAAAAAAAGGAAAAACCTTTGGAGGCTTATAAGGATAATTAGCTGGAAATGTTATGTCAAGAAAGTATATCCCCCCTTCATAAGGCGTCCCTACAACAATAATAATCAAAAGCAAACGAATTTAGTAACCGAATCAAGAAACTACAACAAAAGGTGAAGGAAGTTTGTAGGTGAACAGTTGGGTTGACCTTGTGGACCAAAGAGAGTGGCGACCCAGTGATAAAGATTATCGCCTTTGGGACCCGCAGAGCAGTCTACAGGTGGGTCCGTGTTGAGTTCTGACATTTCCTTTTGTATCCTCTTTCCCGATGAGGTTAAAGATGTTCG
The DNA here is from genome assembly GCA_030545235.1 of Helianthus tuberosus. Taxonomy (NCBI): domain Eukaryota; kingdom Viridiplantae; phylum Streptophyta; class Magnoliopsida; order Asterales; family Asteraceae; genus Helianthus; species Helianthus tuberosus. Next base: position 205,733,180 of record CM060369.1, read on the forward strand.
TGACGGCCATGACCGACCGCCAGTTAAGCTCCCACTGTTCATCGAGCACCGACTGCAGTTCATTAACAATTAACTTAAATCGAATTCAACACAAGAAGAGGCGGGTCGGGTCAGCTGTGGTAACAGAGGTCGGTTCGGGTCACAGCGTGTCATTTTGGCTCATGTATGGGTTTTGATAATAATAACAATAGGTACGGGTGGAAACAGGCCATTTTAAAAATTGACTATATATGCATAAGCTGTATATGTCAACACACATACCAAACATATCATATTATAAGATCAATAGCAGCATAATAAAAGATTGACATACATCACATACTGAACCTGATCAGCACGAAACTAGTAGCAGGGGAGGCAACAGCAACATCAAGAAATGCAATAAAAAAATAAAAATTAAAAATTAAAACAAACTTGCTCTTAATTTCATTCCCGGACTCCATTTTCAATTTTTCTCCTGTTGTTACCATTGTTTTATAAAAAAATTTAATATAATGACTTTAATTATGTTTAAGCATTAAAGCTTCATTACTAATGTCAAGTAAATAGTGAACTGCATGATTGATGACTACATCCCAAATGTCACAGACGCTAATACAAACAAACAACATGCTAATTGCTATTAACAGAATAAACTAGTTACGAATATTTAGAATCTTAATTAGGAAAAACCTGTTAATGACAATCTAATAAAATAGATAATAAAAACTAACTCAGAATATCTTTTTAAAAGCAATTACAAACACCCCCTAAAGTTTATGAGATCTGGGTTGGTATTTATACGAAAAGAGATCCTACATTCTACATCGCCATTCTGCCTATTGATCTCTCCGCTCCACCCAAACCAAAACAATTTTGCTACTCTCAATCGGACCACCCCCTGTCAAATCTCGCTGCATTGCGACTCATCGCAGCCTCTTGCAGTCAGGTAGGTAGGTAATACTTGCAGTGCTTGAACGTGTGTTCAATGATCTTATGATTTGCAAACATCGTAAGTCAATTAACAACTCGTGCCTCTATTTGTTATTTTCTTAAGTTTTTAATGTTCTTGATGGCAACAATAAGTCAATAACTGAATACATGTGACTTTGTTCGTCAAATTTATGATGCGGAATCCGCTTTTAGTTATCTGTTTATGAACAATTGCAATGAATGTGTGATCAACAGAGGAAGCTTGAATGGTTGCATCATTTAACACTGACCCACCTGTAGGCTCCTCTATGGGTCCCAAAGACAAAATAACCGGTTATCACTAGGGCCGCTATTTGGTCCACAAGGTCAACCCGATCAGTTATCTCCAAAACTTATATTACTTAACTATGTGCAGTGGTTTAACTCGAAAGTGAAAAAGCGACTACCACGTAAGCAGGGGGCTCTCACTCACTTTTCCCTCAAAAGTGCGTAACGGTTTCAATTGACCACTTTAATTAAAATAAAGCTTAAATTTAATAAACAAAATAAGAAAAAGGTAGTGACGTGTCAAGTTTCTATTGGCTTTCGATGTGACTTTGGTGGGCAAGCTCGTTAACAGCTTAACGCCCAGGTCAGTTCCCTTGGGGGCGGTGTTTCACGACCATTCCGACTTACTTGGCACCGGGCGCCAACTCACTACACATGATCTTATGGTGTACTTTCTTGAATTTTAAGATTAGTTGTTTTAGGAATAGATCATAACGAATCAACCATCAAATGTGGTCATCTGGTGGCCAATAACATGTTACACTAGCAACACTTTTGAGCAAATCTTAAACTAAAAGGCAACACTCACAAACAGCAAACCAAATACATCAAATTTGCATAGCAGAATCATCAATTAACAGTAAAACGACACAGTTTTGCATCAGAAAAATCGGCAATTTCACAACAAAAAAAAAGGAGTAAAATATCATATTCAAACTAAATACAGCATATCTAGGGTAAATTGAGTAAAATCCACATCATATTATAACAACGATCAAACAGAAAAACAGTGAAATGATTGCATAAATGAAATTAGCAAGCTTTTAAAGCCCTAGAAATTGTTAATAAATATAAACATGTAACTAGGGTTTACCCGATCCAGAAGTGGCGCCAGCCGATGGTAGGATTTGTATGTTCTTAGTTTTTAACCTTATGAAGCTGCTTATGCATCTTTTTTTTTTGGATTCTGAGATATGAGGATTTCATTGCAGATTCTGTGGAAGCAGGATTTTTTTTTTTGAAAGGTGACTTTCTATGTGCTGGACCAGTGGTCACCAGGTTTATGTCAAAGACATTCCCCCGTCAGCCCCGCATCTGCGGACGCGATGTTCGATTGGGCCCCGGCCTGCCGCGTGAGCTGACTTCCGCCCGGAAACCATACTGCCCCCACACGAGAGACTCGCTGGGGTAACAGCTGGGTAAAACCGGGTTGCCCTCAAGACCGTTCCATGCCTCGGTAGGAGACGATCTATCATTGAGACAATCCGCCCCACTAACCGTAAGAGCCGGGAGTCGAACCGGGGTGGCCTAAGCAAACCCCCGGCCGACCCACCAACTGAGCTAGGAGGCGGATCTCTGTGGAAGCAGGATTATAAGAGGGTTTTTTTTTTCTTAGTTTAAAATAATAGAATTAAATGTCATTTTAGTATATGTGCTTTGTGTTATAAATAAATATTATTATGGTTATCAACTCCATATATAGATGTATCTTGTTTACTAAGTTTCTCTCTCTTATATATATTCCTTGTATTTTATTGTAAACACACACCATGAATAATATAAAAATCTTTATCCCTACATCTTTTTCTTATATTGTTTAGCTATTAGGCTTGTTGTTTCACAACACATTATCAGCACGAATTGCTTTTGTAGTTGAATTAGGTTGCTTATCGGTTGCTTTTGGAGTTGGAACAGACACAAGTAAATTTTCTTTTAATTTAAAAAAAAAAAAGAAACTAGTAATAAAGGGTAGGATATTGAAGGAGATAAAAGTTCAACCATGCCGACGATTAGAGGTAATATCCGTTTTTTTCTTGATCTCTTCATATTTTTAAATATCGATAATAACTACACAATTTTGATTCAATCTCTCTCACTAGTGCGGTGAGGCCCAAACATTATTGTTTGGTTACTTAAAAGTTTTAAGAAGTTAAAAAAGAGTGTATGGTTATATATATCTAGTTTTTTTTTTCTGGCTTTTATATATATGATTCTGAATATTGAACAAAATACTCTAAAGTTTCATAGTGCATGAATTTTATTTGTAATTATTGTCCTATGTTTGACTAGTTAAAACTACATTAAGAGAGTTTTAGTAAAAAGATTGTTAGACATTATTTACCCACACAATGGTTTAATTTTAGAATTTACTCGTCTGAAAAATAAAATAAAAATAAAGGCATTTTGTCGTGAGTAATAAACTGTATGAAAAAAAACAGTTTGATAATATTGTGTGATATTCGATTGTGAATGTTTAATTTTGATTTTTTTTGTGGCTAACAAATTTATATATAAATTCATTCCTCTACAGTTGTCTTTGTTATATTTAAAGTATTTTGATTGAAAAATTGTAAATCACAAACGCGAAGATTTCTATAAATTTTTTTGCTTATATCTATTTAATTAGTATATTCCATCATGTTTGTTTCTCTAAAAAAACATAAGTTAATAAATTGAAGCCTCGTTATATGGATAAAAAAACAATGCATTTAATAAAATAATAAGAGATATTCAAATATTTGTGGCCACAAGTTCCTATATAAAAATAATTTATTTATAGTAAAAGATTTTATTTATATTGGGTATATTTTAAATGTTGGTGTTTTTGGAAAGGATATTTTTAACATCTTTTGTGTTTTATTTTGAATCCAAATATCATAATTAACTTTTACTATAATAACTTATTATATGAGATTAAGTTGCTACGTTAATAACAAATAATTAGTTGCAAGCTATTATGATTTAGGATTTGATTATTAGTTTATATGTACACACTGCAAGATGCCTATATACACATATTATTTAAGAGATTGCAACTTACAATTTGTTCTCAAATCATGTATTGTTGACAGATTCTTATTTAAAAATGAATCACTAGTGATTTACAAACTTACATTATGAATTGCCTATCTATTTACATATAACTATACAAGATTAATAATTTCAAAGTGTCTTTCATCATAATATTGCAATTTTATTAACATCGTTAAAACTATGAATATAACATCTAAAATGGTAGAAGTTTTAATGGTATGCTTTAAATATTTGTATCGGCGAATAGGAATGTACGTGTATACATATCATAAATGTTGTTTTATATAAATATGTGTGTATGTATATTTGCTTATAATTGATGAAAGAAAGCATCTTATCTTATATTATAGTGTTTTTTAGCTTAACTTGTCTTATATGGTGACATGTTATAACGTTATGTATTACATAATTTATATAGACCATATTGATTGGAACTCATAAACCAAAGTTGTTTATTATCACTCTTGTAAAAAAGTATGAATATATTTAGATATGACATCTGAAGTGTCATACTCCCCAAATCTCTTTATCAAGTTATAAAAGATCATAAGATTTTAGACCTATAAAATTATATGACTCATATATGTGATTACTTCTCAATTGGTGTTATGAAAATTGAAAAGAGAAGATTATTTACAAGGAAAAATCAGATCAAACAATTTCCATTTGTCATATCTCAAATATGCTAAAGTCACAATATTATGGAACCATGAAACTTTGTTGGTTCTACTCAATTCACTGAAGTGAATGTGATTGTATAACTATCATTGAAAAGTTGTGAGTAACTTGTAATGAGGTCGAACTATCAGAAAATGTAAGATTTCAAGTTAATAGTGAGCCCAACTATTAATATTGTAATGATAGGCATAATGAGATCGACCACTAGAAGTGGCAATATAAGGGAGTGATAATATGCGAATAATATGTGGAAATAATGATAGTGATATAACATGATAGTTTCAAATGATATATCTCTCGTGTCTCACTTTTGTATTACATACGTGCAAGTAATACATCTACGATCATAAACTAGAAGTTTATGGATCATGATATTTGATTGGCACGACCGGTTAGACCACACCGAGTCAATGATGATGTGAAACACAATGAAGAACCGGAAGATTCTTCCTGACAATTAAAGATGTCTTTGCTCTCAAGAAGAAATTAATTATTTACCAACCAAGATAGGGTGTGAATCCCTAAATATTCTGGAAGTAATTAAAGGATATGTATATCCCAACATGATACCATTTAGTGTTTTAAATCGATGTATCGTCTAAATGGTTATCAAATCCACAACCTAAAGTTTGTGTGATTATGGCTTAGCTAATGTGATCACAAGCATATTATTCCAGATTGGCATATTTATTTCGGTTGTAATAGTGAATTGGATTCCCAAGTTATTGATCATCATTGGAATACATGTTTTGTTGAGACGGTCGCTAAACGTCTATGATTGGTTGCAAAACCTATGATCATGAGAGTAGAAGTTCATATGTTGTGGACATGTTACTTTATATGCAACATTAATTCACATCAAGCCAACATGTCATATTACTTTCTCCCCGTATCGTTGGTTTTTGGTCAAGAACCAAAGATGTCCCATCAAAGATTTGGTTGTGCGACATATATTGAAATTGATCCACCACGATGCACAAAGATGGGACCTTAAAAAGTTGTTGGGAATATATGATAATGAATAGAGACATTGACGAGATATTTAATTACGGCTCAATTATTTGATATCCATATCAATGGATTAACATTCTCAACATCAGGGGGAGATAAAAAGCAGTTGGAAAGAAATGAGTTGGTATGAATTATCATTGATCCTCAAAAACTAAAAGTGTGAACCAAAAGTTCAGATAATAACTCATTTACAAAGATTAGCGAATCTATTACCAGACACATTCACTGACCTTAAAGAGGTGATTTATATCACATATGCCAACTGCTAATGCTCCAATTAAAATGAGTGTCCTAGAAGGACAACCACATATTTGTGATGGGTCTATTGCACGTCTAATGCGTGGTAGACTTATCGATTCCAATAATAAAATTCCTCGAAAGTTGGAGCAAGTATAAGATGGTCAAGTCGGGGTTATATTAATGGGTCTCCTGAAGAGACATTAGACATGATGGTTCTAGAAGAACCTCGGGTACCTGAAAATAAATAGATCTCATTATATTGTATCATGTCTATGAAATATATGGAATCGAAACAAAATAGACGACGTCATACTTTTATATATAATATAACGCTAGAAATGATGAGGATCAAAATTTAAGATCTGCCTATGAAAAATGATTGGCCAAAATGGAAAGACGCAAATGGGGCAGATTTGAATTCTCTATTAAAAATGGAAAGTTTTCGGACCAACAGTCAGTACAACTGAAGTTGTAAAACATATTGGATACAAATGGGTTTTTTTATGTGAATCATGAATTGAAATCAAATTAAGCGATATAAGACAAAATTGGTGGCACAAAATATTTGCAAAGACCCATGATTGATGATGAGGAGACGCATTCTCCAGTGGTGGATGCATTGACTTTCCAATATCTTATTAGTCTAGTAATATAAAGAGAGAATTGACATGCATATTAGAAATGTTATATATCATTTTGACACTGAAAGTTTACATGAAAGTTCTTGATGGATTTAAATTGTCAAATTCATGTATATATTGTCGAATTGAATATAACTGGAACTCCGCATGAGTATCCTAAAGCAATTGAGTGCTTGAAAGGTTAATTGAAACATCTTAACGACGTAATACTTGTGCACCAAGAAACATACATAGAAAACTTGTACCCAGTGATTGTGATATCTCAATAAATAGTGTACACACATGGTACAATATGGATTTTGGAGATAAAATCAAGTGTTCATGACATTTTTGCATATGATATAGATATCTATGTGTTACATGGGTAAGTTTATGTAGCAAAACTCATGAAGAGTGAATGCACATGCATATTTGGATAAGATGGGCGGAATTCCCTCGTGAATTGATAATGTCAGAAGCATTGATATAAAAGACCTCAAGAATGTACTATATGAAGTTGACAAAATACGTATGACTAAAATAGTTGGGTCAAGTGTTGTACAACTCGAGATATTCGCATAAAGAGGGATATAAGTTTGATTAAATTAGCCATGTTGTATCAAAAATTTTCTTTTAAAAGTTCACTATAATCGCAGTTTACAGTGATGATGTTTACATATCGTCGAGAGAAACGGTTGAGCTTTTAGATGGAGAATTTTTGAAAGACCTTGACAATGTAATTATTGCTCGACCTTTAGTTCGAGCATATGTCTAAGTACATCTAGAAGATGTCGGGTCGTTTTAGTATGGATAAAGCTTTTCCTTTAAGTATGTTAAATGTTCTTAAGTTTATAAGAAATGTCTATTATCATCTCCTACCAAAGTAGAGATTCTTATTTTAGAAGTAGCATCGTTAAATGCATACGTGCATTAATATGTTTTTGCTAGCTATGTATGGTTATAGTATCTTTCACTTGAGCTTATTGTCATGATATAACCTTTGTCAAGCGAAGAGGCATTGGAATGAGTTCAAAGAAATATTTCAGGTATGAACGATATTTGATTATATTTTACTAACCCATGAAAACAAGTTTGGTTAGTCTTGTAGATTTGAGAATGTAACATAGCACAATTGTGGATCATATGATATTTGTTTTCAAAGAGGAAGCACCAAGAATCTCATGCATCATTGCTCAACATAAGGGATTGTACTTCAATGGATCAAGCGACATTATACTGGATACAAAAGCTTTGAGCAACTTTCAGGGAAGATCGACTCACGTTACTTGACTACTTATTCAAATGAGGGGGAGTATCATACAAATTGCATTTTTACCTTCACTAACTAAGTTTATTCCATTTGGAGTAAGGTTTTTAATACAACAACATTATCAGGGGGAGACAATACGCGCTGCACTCTTTTTCCCTTAGCTATGGTTTTGTCCCAATGGGTTTTCCTGGCAAGGTTTTTAACGAGGCAGCATCTCCACGCATATTTGGTTGATAACCAAGGGGGAGTGTTATAAATAAATATTAGAGTAAACTGCCATTTTGGTCCCTGTGGTTTGGGCATTTTTGCTATTTTAGTCCAAATCTCAAACTTTTTAAATCTGGGTCCCTGTGGTTTCATCTTTATTGCCATTTTAGTCCAAAATTCAAAATCCCCCTTTTTTGACTGTTCCAAAAAGTTTGAGATTTGGACTAAAATGGCAATAAAAGTGAAACCACAGGGACCAAAATGGCAGTTTATTCTTAATTTTGGACTAAAATGGTAATAAAAGTGAAACCACAGGGACCCAGATTTAAAAAGTTTGAGATTTGGACTAAAATGGCAAAAGTCTGAATGGTTAAGACCTCTAATCTGAATTGGTCAGACATTTGCCTCTGAACGGTTAAGCATTATACTGGTTCTTAATGATTCAAACCTTTTAATGGTTCAACACTTAACCATTCAGAAGTTATCAAACAATATTTATTTTTTTAGTTTTATGTGTAAGAACGCGTCATTTGAATGAATGAAGATTATGTAGTTTTATTTGGAGTTATTATTGTTTTACCCGACACGAATCGAATATCCGACCCAAATATATAACCCGAAACATAGCGAGATGAATTTTTTTTTGATCTCATGACTTTCCGCCCCCGCTGAAACTTTTGGTAAAGCTCCGCCAGATGGTGAAGAATGGTTTAAATATCAACATTTTGTTATGTTAATTTATTAAGAAATAAATATGTTGCAAATGACTACCCTAATGAATATGTTGCATTAAGCGTAACCAAAATTAACACGACTACCCTTTGGAATCCATGATGCATGAACCTTGCGGAATTGTTAAACCTAATGCACTGTGCTGTTTACGGGGTTGTCAAATACCCAAATCTCGTGTGACGTTCAATGAGTCTTCGCTGACGTCGGAGTATCCCAGCCTTCGCTTGCTACAAGAAAAGAACCCGTTAGCCTCGTCACGGAGGGCCCCGGGGGGGGGGGATCCGTGACCAAGCTCCAGCGTGAGAATAAGTAAACTTGCCGGAGAATTAGAGAGTAACTTATTCCGATGAGTGTGATCACCGGAATAATCTCTATGGTGTGAATCTGATATAAATGTGTGTGTATTTAATGTAACGGAATTATGGTCGGAATAAATGAGAGCATTTAGTGAGATACCTTGGACCTGCCTCTAAGATCATTCTTTTACCTTCCTTATATAGCCGGAAGCCCTTATCTCTTCAATGGGATTATACCGAGATGATCTAACAGGTTCTACCAAACTTTGGGAGACTCAGACACGTGTCTGAGCCCCAACGGTAAGATCGTTCCCTCATTTAATGGTGCCGGCTTGATAGTACAGTGCCAACCGGAGATACCATTCTTGTCATGCATTTAATGCTTTCTTTCCTTTGTTAAGTATCTCTGTTTCCCGCTCAATCTATGAAACAATCCCTTAATAGGCAAGTTCCAGCATTTAGGCTCTTATTTGTTGGGCCCATGTGATAATAGCCCAAGACGGGTAAATGGGGCAACACATAGGCCCGTCGTCAAGTCATCTTTAGTCCCTGGTTCTGAGACCCGAGTCTCATGATCCGGGGCTGAGTCATAACCATTCAAAAGGAAGTAGTTTTCTTGGGCTAAGAATGTGGGCCCTCCCTTAGCTAATCATCACGCGCCCCTTCTTTTTTCGAGGCTTATTGATCACCGAACATCAACGGTGGGGGTTTAATCCCCTCAATACACGTGCACAATAGTTTTAAATTTGAAGGGATGGTGATGTGATGGTTTTCTCCTCCTGTCAGTTACCCTCTTTAAAATCCTCATAGCCTTTTGAATTTTTCTTCACTTCCCCCACTTTTCTTCTACATTTTCCTCTCATCATAACTTTCCGATCACCGTTTTCCCTTTTTCCATGAGCCGTATCAGCCGCTCCATGATCCGATCTATCCTGACAGCGAAGGATTTGGAGTCCTTCGTTGAGACCTATAAGATACCCGAGCGTTTTTCTCCTACTTTACCAGGCCCTAATGACTCGGCCGAGTGCACCCCTGATCGGATCGTTCTCTACACCCTGGCTTTTTCTTCCTGTGGTGTCCGGTATCCCCTTTCTTCCTTCAAGATAGACTTGTTACGTCATTTCAAAGTTCATTTCTCTCAGTTGCACCCGCTAGGGTTTATGAGGGTTGTGCATTTCGAGTTATCATGCGTTGCGGTTTCCGGTGAGCCTTTGATTCCCCTGTTTTGCATGTTTTATAAGTTAATTTCAGATGGGGACTGGTTCACCTTCGCCAAACGGAAGGATAGTGTGTCTCGGCCTTGTTATTCCTTCATGCCGACCTCTACCTACCCTAAAGAAGGGAAAAACAGGTTTATCTTTGTTTCTGCTGCTATGATACCAGAGTCTCCACCGTTGAGGGATGCCAAGGCTGCCATTGAAGACAACGTTCCTACCTTATCTGCTGATGAAATCGTCCAATGGAAGCGTATGTATGAGAATCCGACGAGAGCTTTTACTTTCTCCGAAGGAATCCTGGCTTTGGGAGGACTAAGCCCCTTCTACTCGGTCCATCCCAAGGCCTTTTTTGGCAAGAAAGGTACTCTCTTGTTCTTGGCTTGCTGTGTCTATCTTTATTTTAAGGAGTTTGTGCAGTCATCTTTAGTATTTCTTTTGTGTAGAGATGACTTTGTGGGGGTTACTTCAAGGGGATTCCAGAGATGTTACATTTGTGGTTGATGATAAGGTTGAACCGGGGTGTTGAGACGAAGGTTACCGGGGGATCCGTTCAGGCAGGGGGCTCTGTTGCTGTGGAGGGAGATGAGGGTGCTTTTTCTGATGGAGAGGAGAGCTCCCCTGATTCCCTTCAAGTGAAGAATTCTAGCCATGATGATGAGGAAGACTTGGAGAGCCGTTTGGCTCGTAAGCGAAAAGCTGTTAGTCCCAAGCAAGTCTCGGCCCCGCGTGGTATCCGGCTGAGGCTCCGGAGCGCCAGTGGCCAGAAGGTCCCTCCTGTGGCAAAAGCTGCTTCTGAACTTCCTCCTACCGGGGTTAAAGGCTCTTTGTCTAAGCATTTACGATCCTCCAGCTTTGTGAGCGAGCCTTTGCTGGTGAGCCCATTATTTATCTTCTGTCTTGTATTTGCTTTGATAGATTTCTAATGTTTCCTCCCCTTTTTTTCTTTTTTGTGTTTGGAGCAGGGGAGCTCTCATGCTCCTATTGAGATCCCTACTGCCCCTTCCTCTTTTCGTGTTAGGGACAAGACTCCGGAGGTAAGTGTTGCTCGCATTGCCCCAGCTTTTGAGATTTCTCCTCACCATGCCACTAGGACCAGCAAACCTTCTCATTTTGAGGGTTTCACCTCTCGATCCCCTCTGGCTCTGACGTGATGTCGTGGTCACAATCAAATTTAATTCAATTACTACTAATAGTTAGCGGTAAGTGGGTATCGAACACAGGGAGTTTGTGGAATATGTGTTATTTGAATATGTATCTAAGTAAACTAAATTTCAACTAATTGCAATGAAAGTAAAATTCAAGAGTTGATTTGATTGGATTGGTTTTAAAACTAAAATTAACTAATTAAATTGCAAGAGAAAAATTTTGGTTGTAAACAAATTAGAGACAAATGATCATCTTCAGTTTCCGGTTTTGCTTTGACATTTATGCTATCATTCCACTAGAAAGAACTACATAGACATAGTTCATATGTGATTAGTTGCAGTGATGAAAGGGAACTAAGTACTCAGATTCCTAGAACGTGAGGTTGTTACCCGATGATCAATCAACCCTTACCCAAGCCTAACTATACCCATGATATCTCGATTGCCAACGGAACCAAGAACGTATGGTTTCTAATTAGTCTAGCACAAGAATCAACAATTTACTAGCAATCAATCATACACCATAACAAGCAATTCAATAAAGAAAGGAATTGTTATTCTAGAAATACGAAATTCAAGCATAAAGTCTTACAAAACCTTCCACCAAAGATGATCATAGAGTACTTAGCCACTCATGGCTTGAAACAACATCATAGCAAAAGTATTATCGTTCATAAAGATCAAAGATAACAAACTAATGATTAAGAAAGTGTTCTTTTTGCTTCCAAGTCTCCAAGATGCTCCAAAATTCGTTCACAAGCAAGTGGGGTAACCGAATGGGAATGATTGGACTTGAAAGGGCATCATAAATCCGCATTAAAAGGTGGAAGTTACACATTTACGTAGGTTAGCGCCGTAAGCTACGGTGGCCACCGTAGCTTACGGTGGCTTGGAATGGCTTACGGTGGCTTTAAACTGTCATACAGTGACAAAAAGTGCCAGTCAGCGCCGTAAGCTACGGCCCTTGCCGTAGCCTACGGCAGGCTTCAACATGAAAACTTGTTTTCAGCATAACTTTTTCGTTTCAACTCCGTTTTCTTCACCGTTTTCGTCTACGTTCTCGTAATTTCGTCCTCTATCATGCTATCCTCTTAATTCTTCAATTCCAAAAATTGATTTTTTCATTTATTCTCCGTGTTCCTTCCATTTTAAGCTCCAGTTTGTACCTGAAACACAAACAACCGTAGTTATCTAATTCTAGACAACTACCCGATTAAACGTAGGATTTTATTATCATTTATACCACTTAAGGGTTGTTCTACGGACTACCCGTCACATCCCCACACTTAACCGTTGCTTGCCCCAAGCAACCCGTTCAAAAACTATTTCCAAACCATAAGTGATCAATCATGCAAACCAAACTAAAATGTATCGTCCTTTTACTAACTGTTTATCACACCACAAGACACACCCCTCACAATAACTCTCGGTGACAAGAAAAATTAGCACATAATGCTAAAACACTCGATGCATGTGTGATTGTGCGACAATAAGCTTGTATAAAAATCAAGTCTCCTCCTATCAAATATCTAGCATGCTTATGAATCAAAAGGACATTCGGGTTGTATCGGGGCTATGTGTAAAGGTAGGAAAATGGTGGGATATATATGCAAGTAGCTAATTGATTTGACCCGGTTTTTATTTCTACTACTAAACAAAGCAAACATCAAATATATACACAACTTCTTCAACATTCTCACTACTATTACAACTAAATACTTCTTTTTGTATTTTTCTCATATTTTTCTTTTTTTTTCTTTTTCTTTTTTTCTTCAAAGATAAGACATACAAGCTCACAAATATATACAAGAGCATCAACACTACATACTAAATCTCCTAAACCAGGTCATCTCAAAAGGTAAAGTTTTGTAGGAAGTAGGTTTGGGTCACAACCGAATGGTATAAGGCTCAAACATGGCTTTCTAAAGACCAAACCCCCACCCCTCACAATACCAAGCTCATATATGTAAAGTATGAGGTCCAACCCACCAATCCCACACTCTCACACGTCTAGACGAGGCTACTTAAAAGTCCCCTATCATTTTCAAAAGCATTGCTAACTCTAGGATTTAACAAGAATTCGTACATAAGTTCTATTAACACAATACACACACCGCCACTCAAAACAAAGAAATATTCTCTAATAATCATATGTGGCTCAAACACTCACCAAGAAATGACTAGAAACGGGTGTCGATGTGTCAAGTGGAACAACATCAAGTGTTCAAATTTCGACAATTTTCGCTCGGTTTCACAAATTTTTTTTAATTTTCTAAAAAAATTCCCCTCATCCCCACACTTGGGATACATTGTCCCAATGTATGGTTTTGAAGGGAAGATCGCTTAAACCCATTCAAACTTTTTTTTTAAACTAAAGTAAACAAACTAACTACCAAAATTTCAAAGCTAAAGAACATAACAAGACTATGGAAAGAGTACATTGACCTGGTGAAGTTTGACACAACCGATGTTGTAGACAATCCGACTTCTTATCACCACCTTCACATAAATATCCGCACATCTTCCCTACACTTGAATGCCGCCATGGCCCTGAAACATAGAAAAATAAAAACAGCAAGATCAATATAAAACCCCGGGTTGCCTCCCGAGCGGTGCTAAGTTTTGAGTCTTCAGCCAGACCATGCCACCCCCATTTATGGTGGCTCAAAGAATCGGTTCCTATCACCTCCCCCACTGTAGCTTGTCATTGGTTGAAATGCATCCATCAAATGTCCATTCGGCGGATAGTCAACTACATACCTGCTCGAACCCTCATGCTTCTTTTCACACCCCGGTGGTTTGTTTGTTTTTATTCTTTGATGCACACTTTTCAGATGGTCACTAGACTCTCTACTCTTCTCTTCAATAGATTCATAACTAATCTCCCTAATATGAACATCAAAGTACAACTTACGGTTCTCTTCGGTCATAGTAATGATCCCGTCTCTACAGTTGATTTGAGCACTCGCCGTATAAAGAAACGGTCGACCTAAAATTACCCTTTGTTGTGATGCCAATTTGGTAGGGGCATAATCTAGGACCAGAAAATCCACCGGGTATTCGAATTCTCCCAACCAAATCATAACATTCTTAACTATTCCCTGTGGACGCCTCCAACTTTCATCCGCCAAACTCACCATGGTGTCTGCATCTTGAAGCGGACCAAAATCATACATATCATATAAGTCACCTGGTAGCGCACTCATACTCGCCCCATAATCCAATAATGCATGGGGAATTTTTAATTTTCCCACTCGGATCGGCACAAGTGGTGCTCCATGCTCCTTGTCCGTTTCAACCTCGGCATTCCTTCCTATACCTGCACTCACTTGACAAGAAGAAGTAAGAAATGTTTCATTATTAGGAACGGTGCTTACCACATTGATATTAACGCTTTTTATGTTCTTGGGATTTGACACCGTGTCACTTTGTAGTTGGCCTTTTGCTTTCTTCAATATCGCCACATCACTCGCAAGTTGACTCATTTGAGTAGTCAACGACTGAATTACTTTGTCACGGATTTCGTCTTTTTGAATGCGAGCATCATCAAGATGATTCCTTCGTTGCATCTCAATTTGCATCGCTTTCAACATCTCCATGACCTCATTTCCACCCGAAGAGCCTTGACCCAAAAACCCACCATGCACTTGACCCGTTTGATATTGCCTTTGAAATCCTTGGTTTCCTTGGAAGTTCGGGTTGACTTGATTTGACGGATTCCCGTATCTAAAGTTCGGGTGATTTCGTAAACCGGGGTGGTAAGTATTGGAATTCATGTTGTAATTTCTACCACCCCATCCTTGCCCTTGCAAAGCATTCACCTCCTCATATTGCCCTTCCACTCCTTGGCAATTTTCAGCCGCATGCCCTATCTCATTACAAATTGCACAAACATCATAAATTTGATTAGAAGTTTGAACATTACCATCGTCTACCGCGTGCACTTGAGTTCGGGTAATGGCCGGTTGTGCTCTCCTTGATGCTTGAGCTTTTCTCTTTGATGTGATTGCCATTTACTCCAAAAACTCTCAATCGTCATGCTCGTAGTTTGTACCAAAAGTGCCATTGGTAATAGACATTAAATCACGAGCATCTTCGGTACTTAACCCCTCATGGAAAGCATTCATCAATTCCCAAAGCTCTATCCCATGATGAGGACAATTCTTTATCATCATATTAAAACGTTCAATGGCCTCATGGAACATCTCACCTTGTTGTTGTTGAAAACTTCTTAAACCTTTCCTAGCATCATTTGTCTTTTGAGCGGTGTAAAATTCATCTAAGAAAATTTGTTGCATCTCCGCCCATGTATAGATAGATGCCGAAGGTAATGTGTAAAACCACTTCTTTGCCTTGTCTTCCAAAGAAAATTGGAATAGTACCAATTTGACATCATCGGCCGAAAATCCTTGACTCCCAAGAGTGTTGCAAATCGAGTCATAAGCCTCCAAATGAAAATAAGGCTCCTCCGTTGCTAGACCCTTATACTTTGGTAAGCTTTGCAATGAATTGGTTCTCACTTCAAATGTCCTCCCTTGATTATTGTGAGGAATAACTACCGTTGAAGGATTATGAGTGATCACCGGTCTAAAATGTGCTTCAATGCCTCTTGCATGTTCTCGAAGATGTCTTCTTGGTACACCCAACCGACCCCTTGGACGAATAGGACCCATTGGTCTTTGCATAGGCCCTTGAGGTACATGTGGTTGAAATTGATGTTGTGGCATCGGTGGGTGTTGAATTGGCCTTTGGAATTGTGGTTGTGCATTTTGTGGACGAACTTGTTGTAACGGTGTAGGACGTTGCAATTGTGGCCCTTGTGGCCTTGGCTGAATATGTTGTGGTATAATTTGTTGTTAAGAAATCCCACCAACACTTGGCATTCTTTGCGTTTGACCTTGCACATAAGTAAGCTCCCCTTGATCTCCATCACCCCTATATGCGTATCCTTCTTCCTCATAACCCTCAAAATCTTCATACCCTTCATCATACCCATCTCCTCCTATACCCGAAGATTGCCCAAATGGAAAAGATGAGTATTGAAAACCCGTCTAGTTCGGCGGTCTAAATGTTGGAAGTAGCATGAACGACAGTTGAACCTTGTAGTAATGTATAGGTTGAAGATGATTGATCTGAAACTAGGAAGAAATGGGAGAATGGTGGAATTGTAGTAGAAGGGTTAAAGGTAAGTGTAGGTTCATCTTGGGTGGTAATAGGTTGTGTAGTGTTGGTTGGTGTAACATTATGAGGTGGAGTAGGGTCAATAATGGTGTTAGGCATGGTGGTATTTGGTGAAGGTTGAGTTGATGATGGTATGAAAGGTGGTATAAGCTCACCCGTAGTAGGTGGTGGTGGTGGATCCATGTATCTAAGTGGTGTAATTGGTGTAGTTGGTGTTGTTGGTGAACCGCTGGTTTTATTTTCCCTTAACAAAATTTTGTTTCCTCTCAAAGTTCGTTCAATCTCTGGATCAAATGCCAATGGTGATAGCTTGTGAGAGCTTCTAGTACGCATGCACCTGTAAATACCTGCACACTAATACACCCAGCGTAAACCAGAAAAATAACGAACTTAAAAAGATCAAAAATAACACACGTTGCGCACTACTCCCCGGCAACGGCGCCAAAATTTGACGTGATGTCATGGTCACAATCAAATTTAATCCAATTACTACTAATAGTTAGCGGTAAGTGGGTATCGAACACAGGGAGTTTGTGGAATATGTGTTATTTGAATATGTATCTAAGTAAACTAAATTTCAACTAATTGCAATGAAAGTAAAATTCAAGAGTTGATTTGATTGGATTGGTTTTAAAACTAAAATTAACTAACTAAATTGCAAGAGAAAAATTTTGGTTGTAAACAAATTAGAGACAAATGATCATCTTCAGTTTCCGGTTTTGCTTTGACATTTATGCTATCATTCCACTAGAAAGAACTACATAGACATAGTTCATATGTGATTAGTTGCAGTGATGAAAGGGAACTAAGTACTCAGATTCCTAGAACGCGAGGTTGTTACCCGATGATCAATCAACCCTTACCCAAGCCTAACTATACCCATGATATCTCAATTGCCAACGACACCAAGAACGTATGGTTTCTAATTAGTCTAGCACAAGAATCAACAATTTACTAGCAATCAATCACACACCATAACAAGCAATTCAATAAAGAAAGGAATTGTTATTCTAGAAATACGAAATTCAAGAATAAAGTCTTACAAAACCTTCCACCAAAGATGATCATAGAGTACTTAGCCACTCACGGCTTGAAACAACATCATAGCAAAAGTATTATCGTTCATAAAGATCAAAGATAACAAACTAATGATTAAGAAAGTGTTCTTTTTGCTTCCAAGTCTCCAAGATGCTCCAAAATTCGTTCACAAGCAAGTGGTGTAACCGAATGGGAATGATTGGACTTGAAAGGGCATCATAAATCCGCATTAAAAGGTGGAAGTTACACATTTACGTAGGTTAGCGCCGTAAGCTACGGTGGCCACCGTAGCTTACGGTGGCTTGGAACGGCTTACGGTGGCTTTAAACTGTCATACGGTGACAAAAAGTGCTAGTCAGCGCCGTAAGCTACGGCCCTTGCCATAGCCTACGGCAGGCTTCAACATGAAAACTTGTTTTCAGCATAACTTTTTCGTTTCAACTCCGTTTTCTTCACCGTTTTCGCCTACGTTCTCGTAATTTCGTCCTCTATCATGCTATCCTCTTAATTCTTCAATTCCAAAATTGATTTTTTCATTTATTCTCCGTGTTCCTTCCATTTTAAGCTCCCGTTTGTACCTGAAACACAAACAACCGTAGTTATCTAATTCTAGACAACTACCCGATTAAACGTAGGATTTTATTATCGTTTATACCACTTAAGGGTTGTCCTACGGACTACCCGTCAGGCTCCTTTGTTTGCCGATGCCCTCCTTGTTCCGTACGTCCCCAAGTGGAAAATCACTCAGTCTTCAGTGGTGGGGACCCCTGAAACTGCTCGGGACTTCCTAACTCATTTTGTTCCTCCCTCCCATAAGTTTATGAATTCTGCCTTGAGGGATGATCTCTTCGATGATCGGTACAACATGTGGCTTTGCGAAGGGCTTTTCAGGGGTGCTGGCATGTTATAACGAGTTGATGATCTGAGGAGGGAGAATGAGGGTCTCAAGAGTGATCTCAAGACTTCTCAAACCGTCGCTGCTGAGCTTCGGTGTCAGGTGGTTGACGCTGAGCGCAAACTGCAGGAGGAGAAGATTCATAACCTTTCTCCCCTCTCTCTCTTTTTTTTTGTTTGATTCTTTTTGGATCTTTTGTAACGTCTTTTGCTCAGGGGACTGGTGTCATGCTGGAGCGGAGGGAGCGAGCTTGGGAGAGGGAGATGGCAGCTTTAGTAGAAGAGAAGGAGGAGTTAGCCGCCGTGCTGAAGCATCAAAAGAAGCTTGACTCTGTTTCTCAAAAGGATCTGGATATGATGTATGCTGAGTATGGAATGACGTCAGATGATAACCAGAGGTTAGCCAAGGAGAAGCATTGGTTGATCATTGAGGGCTTCGAGGCCTTCCTTATTGCCGTCTCCCAGTCGGAGGAGTTTAAAAGCAGTCTTGAATAGGTCTACAGGGCTTACCGGGACGTGGGATATCAAGCAGGCTTGAAGGATGGGTATATTTACTCAGCTCAAGGCTTGGGCAGGAAAGAGACCCCTCTTTATAATTCCAAGGCCAAGAAGCGGCTGTCTAAACTGGATAAAGAGTTTGGGGGTAAGACCCCTGCCCTTCTTGAAAAGATACTTGAGCGCCCCACGATGTCCATTGATGAGCTGAAAGCCTTACCGACTCCCGCTGGTCCCTCTTCTCTGAAGTCTCTGTCTGGGGGTGAGCCCCAGTAGTTTTAAAACATTTACTATTTCGATATGGTTGTAATCTAAACAATTATGCACCCTAGAACACTTGCTAACTTTTTGATGTATGAGGGAGGACCTTTGTGTTGGGGTTCTCTCGGTATCTAACGTGTGGCCTACTAGCCGTATTTTGACTGTATGTTGTCGACTTGATTTTGTCATTTTTGGTGTGTTGTTCTTTTTTGCAGGTGTCCTTGCCGGAAGCCAGCCCAGCGTCTTCCTGGAGACTTTGGCTATGTTTGCAAAAACTCAGTTAGCCTGTTTACTAGGTTTTCTAGCTTGTTTGTGTGCATATTAGCCTTTCTTTTAGGGTTTGTAGGATTCCCTGTCATATTCATGTATGTTTACCTTGTAGTTTATACATAAAAAGTTTCTTTTTTCTGGTGTGTATGTGTTAGCTCTTTTTGCAGTTTACTTACAAAAATGTGTTGTTTTCTTTTCGTGGTTTGCTTTATAAACCAGGATTGTCTGTTCGAGGACAATCTCTTGGACAAGTCTATAATGTTAGATTATGTCTTCTAGCCTGTTTGTCCGTTTCCCTTTGGGGCTAGCTAGGCCCTGTTTTGCCCCACAGCCGGGCATTTCGGTATGTTAAGTATACCTTTTACACGTGTGTTTGTTTGTTAATAGGTTTGTAGTTTTTTGGGCACGTCTGCCCCGATACAATACCTACGTTTTTATCAAAAGGAACAAGTGAATTGCTTATTACCATACATTTCTTGGGGACCATGTCCTCCAGTACAAGATTTTACAAAAGGTTTTTCTTGGGGTAATCCCCTGACTAGTGGTTGATTTTTTGCAAAAGTGGCTCCCTGGCCGTTTTCCCCTAAAGGCATCTTTGCTTTTTACATGTGGTACTTCCTGAGTTGCATAGGGTTCCAAGTCCTTGGGATCTCCCTGCCTTGAAGTGTTTCCAGCTTGCAGCTTCCCTTGTCGTTTGCCCAAGTAACCCGGTAGGGCCCTTCCTAGTTAGGCCCTAGTTTCCCGGTGCTTTCTTGCAAGCTAGCTTCATTTGCTCTCAGGACCAAGTCTCCAGGGACGAGATTGAGTTTTTTTATCTTGGTGTTATAGTAGCTTTTAAGTTGTTTTTTATACTTGGCCTCCCGGACTGCCGCTATCTCCCTTCTTTCTTCAAGCAAGTTTAGGTTCATTCGTAGATCTTGCTCATTCTCGGCTTCCCTGAGCTTCATTCTTGCGGTTGGGGATCCTATCTCAGCTGGGATGACAGCCTCTGTCCCGTAAGTTAAGCTGAAGGGGGTTTCTCCGTTGCAGCTCTTAGGAGTGGTTCTATATGCCCATAGGACAAATGGCAGCTCCTCCAGCCATCCCTTTTGCT
The DNA here is from genome assembly GCA_030545235.1 of Helianthus tuberosus. Lineage (NCBI taxonomy): Eukaryota > Viridiplantae > Streptophyta > Magnoliopsida > Asterales > Asteraceae > Helianthus > Helianthus tuberosus. The sequence goes on from CM060369.1 coordinate 205,753,821, forward strand.
TCCTCCTGAGTCTCCCCTTCATTCCCTTAAGAATGCTTTGATTTACTCTTTCTACCAACCCATTGCTCTGGGCGTGGGTGACGGAGGTGAATACTTGGCGTATGTACATCTGCTCGCACCACGGTTTGAAGGGTTTCCCAGCAAATTGGACAGCATTGTCACTCACTAGCTCCTTCGGGACCCCATATCTACAGATGATGTTGTCCAGCACAAACCGTCTCATTTGTTCCCCGGTTATCTTTGCCAAGGGCCTTGCCTCTATCCACTTTGTAATCGACGGCAACCACCACATAATTAATCCATCCTGAGCCTTCTGGGAATGGCCCGATGATGTCAATGGCCCACTTCTGGAAAGGCCAAGATGTTGACACGAGTATCATGGGGTGTTTGTGACGGTGTGTCATGGGTGCATGGACCTGGCAGTTGTCACATTTCTTGATCTCTTCTGATGCTGTCTCATATATTCTAGGCCAATTAAATCCCGCATTCATCGCTTTTGCCACCACTGTCCTTGGCCCAGATGCATGCCACAAATACCCTCGTGTATTTATCTAATTACATATGCAGCTTCTTCACTATCGACGCATTTTAAGGATGGGCCCAGGTATGAAATTCGGTAAAGTTCTCCATCAATTAATTCGTATTGCAAAGCTTTGACCCTTACCTTCCGGGCTGCCCAGTATCCCTCAGGTAGCGTTCCATCCTTGAGGAATCTTACAATCGGTGTCATCCACGTCTCTTGTGCATTTTCAATCGCAGCTACCTCTTCTGTGTCAAGGGAGGGGGAGGTTAAGACCTCCACCTTGACTTCCCTTGCTAGGTGGTCAAATGCCACAGAAGCCAGTTTGCTAAGAGCGTCTGATTTCCTGTTTCTCCTGCGGGGGATGTATTCTAGCTTGATGGTCTTGAAATCCTTGGCTGTTTCTTTTACTTTCGCTACGTATCGAGCCATTATGTTGTCCTTAGCCTCGTATTCCCCGTGGTACTGCTTGACTACTAGCTGCGAGTCAGTACTAGCCTCCATATTTCTTGCTTTCATCTTTTTGGCTAATCTCAACCCTGCCAAAAGGGCTTCGTATTCCGCCATGTTGTTGGTGTTCTCGAAGTCTAGTCTGATAGCATAGGTTAGCTCGATTCCCTTAGGACTAACCAACATAATACCCGTTCCACTTCCCTCTCCGCTTGAGGCCCCATCTGTGAGTAGTTTCCATATTGCCTCATCGTCCTTCTCTTTTTCTTCCCTCTGCAGGGCTTCCCACTTTAGGAGCTCTTTTTCTTCATCCTCTGGGACCTTCGCCAGGAAGTCAGCCAGTATTTGTCCCTTCATGGCAGTTCTGGCTTTGTATTCCAAGGAGTGCTCTCTCAACTCAACTGCCCATTTGGCCAATCGACCTGATAGTTCCGGTCTCCTGAGTACTTTTTGGAGGGGCTGATCCGTCATCAGGGTGACCTTGTGTGCTTGGAAGTATCTTCTAAGTCTTCGGGATGCAAAGACAAGAGCCAAAGCCAACTTCTCCAGGGGCATATAACGTTCCTCGGGACCCTTAAGGGTCCGGCTAATGAAGTATATTGGTATCTACTTTCCCTCCCGTTCCACCATCATTACCGCACTTATGGTTGTTTTTGAAGAAGATAGATATAAAAGCAAGTCCTCCCCAGGGACTGGGGTGGCTAAGGTTGGGAGCTTACAGATGTAATCCTTCATTTCTTGGAAAGCGGTTTCTACTTCTGGGGTCCATCTGAATTGTCTGTCTGAAGGTAGTCCTTCAGAATCTTCATGAAGGGAAGAGTTCTATCGGCTACCTTTGAAAGGAAGCGGTTCAGGGCGATTAACCTCCCGTTCAATTGTTGAATATCCTTCAAGGACCGGGGGGATCACATTTCGGCTACAGCTTGGGTTTTCTCCGGATTAGCTTTGATCCCTCCCTTGGTGACCACTACCCCCAGGAACTTTCCTTCTTCTACCCCGAAGCAACACTTCCCAGGGTTCAGTTTCATGTTCACATCTTGCATGGCTCAGATGGGTTCAGCTATATCATCTATCATGGCCATTTCATTCAGGCTTTTTATAACAATGTCATCGACGTACACTTCTAAATCTGTCCCCGCTGCTCTCTGAAGAGGGTGTTCATAAACCTTTGGTAAGTGGCCCCAAAATTTTTTAGCCCGAAGGGCATTTTGGTGTAGTAAAAAGTTCCCTCGTCTGTAATGAAGGCAGTCTTCTCCTCGTCTTCCATCGACATTTGTATTTGATGATACCCTTTGTAAGCATCTAAGAAGCATTTTAGGGGGTATTGAAACAAAGAGTCCACTTGGACGTCTATCTCCGGGAGGGGATAGCAGTCCTTGGGGCATGCTTTATTCAGATCTTGAAAGTCAATGCACATCCTCCACCCCCCGTCTTTTTTCTTGACCATAACCGGGTTAGCAACCCAGGATGGATATTTCACCTCTCTTACTATCCCCGCTCTGAGCAGCTTCCTAGTCTCTTCGCAAGCTGCCCTTCTCTTGTCAGGGCCCATGCTTCGTTTCTTTTGCTTCACTGGCCTTGCCCAGGTGTATGTATTGAGTCGATGCTCGGTCAGACTCCTTGGGATTCCTGTCATGTCTCCATGCTGAAATGCAAACACATCTATGTTGAAGAGAAGCAGCTCTTTGAGAGCACTCTTGCATTTGTCACTTAGGTGGCTTCCCACCTTGACTGTCTGCTCCGGGAGCCTATCACAAAGGACCCATTCTTCTACTCCTTCTTTTTGGGGCTTCTCGGACACTTCTCCCTCAGAGACTGAGGACACTACCTCGTATGCAGATTTTACCCAGGCCAAGCCCTTTGGCGTCTGGAATACTAAGGCTCCGTGTGGGATCGAGGCATGTGCTTGCAAATCCCCAATCCCGGGCCTTCCCAGGATTGCATTGTACTTTGAGGGTGCTCGGACCACAGTGAAAGTTAAGTTTATGGTTCGGACACGATCCCCTACCCTGACTGTAAATGGGAGTCTGATTTTTCCCAAGGGGTGTGACACACTGTTGTTCAAACCCACCAGGGGGATAGAATCCTCCTCGAGCCGATCCCTCACATCCCTGTCAAACCTCAGGAAACAGTGTTCATATATTACTTCTACTCCGCTTCCCCCGTCCACGTGTATTCTGGCTACCTTGTGCCCAACTATTATGGCTGAAATGTTGAGGGGGAGCCGCTGTACCTCGTTCTCCTCCAGGTGTGGCATCAAAATGAGAGCTTTCATGCGGTCTGGGGAGCCTAGGACTCTGGCTTTTACACTCCTGGTGGTATCAAATCCATCCCTTCTCCTAATCATGTCTACATCTGCCCTTCCAGGCTCCCTTACGTCTTTCCCTTTACGGTCCCCTCCTCCTTCCTTAATTTCCTTAAGCAAATGAGCCAGTTTACCTGTTTTCACCACGGCCTCTATTTCTCTCTTTAGATATATACAATCATCAGTTTTATGACCGAATCCCCTGTGGAAGTCACAGTATTCGTTCGGTTGTGCCTTTGGTCCTGGCTTTATAGGTGGTGGTCTTGGAAAGGAATTCTTCACCCTCTCAGTAGCCAGTATTTCACTAGGAGTCTTAGTGAGAGGGGTGAAGCTGTCAGAGTAAGGGAATGAGCCCCTCCCCCGAGGCCTATATAGGGAGTACGAGGGTCTCGCCCTATCATGCAACATTTTATTAAGAGCTGGTTTTCGTGAGTAAGATGTACCTTTTTTGGGGGGTTTTGGGGCTGGGATGATCCTTCGGGACGGGGTGTCCATTTTTTTAGCTTTGCTGACCGTGTCTTTGCCCCTGACGAAGGCCCTGACCCTATCCATGAGATTATCGAATGAATGTGGGAACTCCTCCCCTAGCTTCTCACACAGTTGTGCATGCTTTAGTTCGTTGATGAAACTGCTGATCTTCATGACCTCCGGGACATCCTTGATGTTCATACTTTCTTTGACGAACCTCTCCATGTACTGGTCTATCCGTTCATTGTCCCTTTGCCTTATATGCATGATTTCGTTTGGGTTTTTGATCACTTTTCTTTGTTGACCAAAGTTCCTGAGGAACTTCTCACTTAACTCCTCATAGTTGTCAATTCCTCCCGGGGGAAGGCTGTCAAACCAGAGCCTGGCTCCCTCCGTTAGAGTTTGCACAAACATGTGGCACCAAACCGGCATAGGCCACTGTCCCAGTTGTCCTGCACCTTTGAAAGCATGGAGATAATCCTCAGGATCTCTTGTCCTGTCATACCTGTCGAAGTTGGGAGGTAGCTTCGTCTTAGGGGGCATGGGCGCTTCAGCGATTCTCCTGGTGAACTCTGAAATCTCGGCCAAATCCCGAGGGAGGTAAGGCTGATCCAGACCATCATCACTTCGATTCTCCTTTTCCTTTTCTTTTCCTTTCTGTTTTTTCCCTGTAATGAGATCTTTTCTCTCCTCCGAAGACATCTGCCTGAGGGCCGTCATAAAGGTTTCTAGAGGGTCAGCGCCACCGTTTTTGCTATGTGGATCTACCCCTTCCTGATTGGAGGGTGTGTCAAAGGATAGTCTAGCCCTGAGGCTGTCAAGTCTATCCCGTCTTTCTAGATCCTCGAGATGTTTTTTTAACTTCTCTCTGTGCATGGCAACGAAATCAGGAGTGATGGCTTCCTCCTTTTCCAGGGCTTCCACCTGGTTTTCATTTTCTTCCTCGTGAGTGATGTCTTCCACTGTGACCTTATCACGATCGTTTTGCACCGATTGGATGGTTCGTGAGCTTGGTGGTGTTGCCATGTTGTTTCTCTTTGAATGGGTTACTACAACGTCGGTGTTTTGGAATGAGAATACCAGCTAGACTGAATAGTCCCACGGATGGCGCCAATGTCGAATACCCAAATCCCGTGTGACGTTTAATGAGTCTTCGCTGACGTCGGAGTATCCCAGCCTTCGCTTGCTACAAGAAAAGAAACCGTTAGCCTCGTCACGGAGGGCCCCGGGGGGGGGGGATCCGTGACCAAGCTCCGGCGTGAGAATAAGTAAACTTGCCGGAGAATTAGAGAGTAACTTATTCCGATGAGTGTCATCACTGGAATAATCTCTATGGTGTGAATCTGATATAAATGTGTGTGTATTTAATGTAACGGAATTATGGTCGGAATAAATGAGAGCATTTAGTGAGATACCTTGGACCTGCCTCTAAGATCATTCTTTTACCTTCCTTATATAGCTGGAAGCCCTTATCTCTTCAATGGGATTATACCGAGACGATCTCACGGGTTCTACCAGACTTTGGGAGACTCAGACACGTGTCTGAGCCCCAACGGTAAGATCGTTCCCTCATTTAATGGTGCCGGCTTGATAGTACAGTGCCAACCGGAGATACCATTCTTGTCATACATTTAATGCTTTCTTTCCTTTGTTAAGTATCTTCGTTTCCCGCTCAATCTATGAGACAATCCCTTAATGGGCAAGTTTCAGCATTTGGGCTCTTATTTGTTGGGCCCATGTGATAATAGCCCATGACGGGTAAATGGGGCAACACATAGGCCCGTCGTCAAGGGTCATGTTCCAAAAAATTCCCTAATGAATATCCGGGTTTGATAAAAATGGCTATGCACATTAGAGACGATGTAAATGTGCGCAGTTTGTTCTAAAGAATGGCATCTTACTAGATAACTGTTAAGACCATACAATCCAACTTTGTTGGCATATTCTCATGCTCACATAAATGTTGTATTGTGGATGAAGTATTATATATCAAAAGGAACGGATCAGTGGCGAACCCAGAAATACGGAATATCTTTAAAAAGTTTAGGCGCCTAGATATATAAATAAAAAATTTGGTTCGGGTCTGGTCGGGTCGGTTCAACCATCAATATTCCTTAATTTTCAAGATTATTCACATCAACATGTTTTTAATTTCAACTTTTCAAACCCTATACTAGAATCATATAATCAATAAGAGATTAAGAGACAACAAACACATCCTATAAAGACTAGAGCAACCCAAAAATACCTCAAAAAACATAAAAGTTTAAACATTTTTAACCCATCCTACTATCTCGTGAGTCTTGAACAAAATTACATAAACATCAATATAACCAAAAACAAAACATGTACATGTCTAATATTTGCGATTACAAGCTGTTGGTGGCTGGAATTTTGCAGTCGTCGCTGGCAGTGAGACAGAGGGAGGGCGGGAGTAGCACAGTGGCAGTCGAATTGGATTTGTTATCTTGTGGACTGATTTTGTTTGGGTTGGGCTTGAATTGATATTAACTTATTGGGCTTGATGTTTGGTTACAAGAATGAATACAAGTTTAATTAAAGGGATTAGTGAGCTAACTTGTTTACATAATTTGGTCGGTTTCAATCCGTGTTCACAATTTTTTTATATAAATTCCTAACATTTTTTTTCTAAGGGGTGCGGACGAAAATTTACAAGGGGTATGGCCGGGATTTTTCACGGAAAATAGCACTAAATTTTTTTTCTAAGGGGTGTGGCCGCCCACCCACACCATAAGGTGGGTGTGCCCCTGGAACGGATGTATACGGTATATTTTCACTAAAAATCCAAACTCCTTGGAAAGTTAATCTATTAATTATTTCTCCATCGACAATCTAGTTATTATTATTCTAACCAGGCCATGTATATGTTTACATTCTTGTAAACCTTAACAAAGTAGTTTTAATCCATAATGTAAAACATGCCCATCAACATCATATCTATATCTATATTAGTATATAATTCAACTTCATAAATAGGTTTGTTTAAATAACCTAAGCCTCAAAACTCGTTCAAAAAGGCTCGAAAAAAAATCTCATTCGAAATCAGTTCGATTTGTAAATCAACAGAGCCGAGCTAGTTTGGTTTACAAGAGGCAAGGTTGGCTCGCTAACTTACAATACTCATATATGAAAACCTATCACATTTAAGACTCAGTATCATCATACTCAGTAAATTTCACCAATAGCAAAGCAAAGGTAGGGTCTGAGGAGGGTAAGATGTAGATAGCTTTACCTTTACCTGTAGGAATAGAGAGACTGCTTCCAGTGAGACCCCTGGCTCCATAGTAGTTTTGCATCAAGCCTTGGACATAAGGCACATAACACTCACCAATCGGGACAAAGACCGATTAGTGCATGTACCCTTTTGTCTTTCAGCTATCAACGCCACCACATAATGCATGAAGAATCAAGGTGACTAGGTGAGAGTATTGATACACAAATTAACTAGAAAGTAGATAACAAAACAAGTAGCCACTTACAAACAAATATCACTTCATACATTTATAAGCAATACTTAAAAGTTCATGTTTTTACCACAATAAACTAATAATACAGTAATCGTCATTATTCAATCCCGATATACATAGTAAACAAATATAAGTATCTCACACATTAATTTCCATAGATGCGATTTATTTTTCTGGTTTGAAGATGCATGGCATGGAAGGCGTTTATCACTCAAACTTGTTAAGAGAAGCAAACGACATCTTAAGTTTGTGATCCTTGCTAGGTAACTTGACATTGGTCGCTAACCCAACTACTTCAAGAAACCTTATTATATACCAACCTACATCAATTTGCCACCATTCTAACCCATGTCGAGCTGAATATTCAAATGCATGATGATTATTATGCCACCCTTCTCCAAAACTAAGCAATGCTACCCACCTGTATATATACATACATACCATATTAACGTAATAGATACTAATTATATTAGGGTAAGCTATATATAAAAGTCCTAATTTTTGTAACTTTATTTTTGTGTTTTACCAATTATTTTTAGAGAGGTCACCGGTGTTCCAAATATGTGTTCCCCATATATGACAAGCTGAGTTAACTAAAAAAGTCGCATGATATCCCAAAGTGCCTGCCACTCCCTAGGTAAGAACATATAGTTTGATAAGTTAACTACTAATTTTATATGCTTTGGGTGTTGTAAGTCAATTACTTGTATTTGCATTTGCAACACAAAAGTTCAAAAAATATTTAGATAAAGTCTTACCAAAACCCAAACAACATAGGAGAATCCACCAACAGCATATAGGAGAGCAATAAATGCAATTGTATGCAATGTGTATGTTCTTTTAAGGAATCTATAGAATGCTTGGTTCTTTAAATCCTCGACATTATTTCGTTCTTGATACTGCACACATATATCACCCACTTAATCAATATTGTTACCCAAGAGAAACTTTATTTGACACGAACATATAAATTGTGGTGTACTAAAATGGGTCGAACCCGAGATAAACCCAAAAATCAGATACACATACCTAAAAATATGCATGACATGACCTATTCATGTGTTGACACGGTAAAAACTTGTCTAACCCAAAAAATTATAAGTTTATTTTTCATATGTTATTGTTCTAAAGTTGTATTGTAATATATAACATAAAAAGATCAAGCCACACACCGATTTGTTGTCCCGTAACCACCTGTTTAGCAAAACATGTTTGTGGGTCAACCTGAAATTGCTAGGGGTTCGTTTAAGCTAAAGCCAAAGTCATTAGTTTATTGTTAGTTTTGTGTCATGTAAATGGTTAACACGCTACATACAAAGTACCTTTTCAAAAATGTAACCATTTTCAAAGAGCCAACTCATATGACATGACCTATTCATGTGTTGACACGGTAAAAACTTGTCTAACCCATAAAATTTATAAGTTTATTTTTCATATGTTATTGTTCTAAAGTTGTATTGTAATATATAACATAAATAGATCAACCCACACACCGATTTGTTGACCCGTGACCACCTGTTTAGCAAAACATGTTTGTGGGTCAACCTGAAATTGTCAGGGGTTTGTTTAAGCTAAAGCCAAAGTCATTAGTTTATTGTTAGTTTTGTGTCATGTAAAAAGTTAACACGCTACATACAAAGTACCTTTTCAAAAATGTAACCACTGTCAAAGAGCCAGCTCATATGACTAAACCAAAACCCAAAGATCGGAGAGTGTGGATCTTTCTCTGAATCAACATATTGATGGTGGTATCTATGCATGCTCACCCAAAATATAGGGTCTCTCTATAAACACAAATTTAAATCAATGTAATCAGTTTGAATAAGTCACTAAAAGATTATAGTATTGTAGTAACATTAGAAATAAAACAAACCTGTATAGATAGGAATCCAATATAAGCAAAGGTGTACTCAAGCCACTTGGGCAGCTTGAAACTACGGTGTGCTAGGTTACGATGATACGACACAGTTAGACCGCATGATCCAACCAATGTGTAAGTGAACGTTGCAGCCCAGAATGCGCCCCAAGTAAACGTAAAGGGGGCCAAAAGTGCAAGCAAATGAATGAACAAGAACCATAGAACCATTCTGATATCGTGAGTCCTCCATTTACGACCCATGAAGAGGTTTCTCTTCTTCGTAACTAACACATCAGAGAACAGTATTTTGCCATATTCGGACTCTTTTACACCATTGGAAATTGTTATCAAGTTCGTCATATTTGAATGGTGAAGACAATGTGTTTCAACTTTCAAGCGTGTATATTTATAAGGAGGTAGGGTTTATGAGGTTTGGTGAGGGTTGTTGAGATGCATGTATGTTGGACCGTTTCGCATAATACCCGAACCCGAGCTAATGGGTCGGGCCAAACGTGAACGTCTCTAAAGGAGCAGGGGTGTTTAGTGTTAATCTTAATTGAAGATAATTATAAGAGTTAGAGATAATTATCTAATTCCTTATTTTTAGTTAGATATAGAAAAGGATGTTTATGTTTAACTAGAATTAGGATTATATTTCAATTAGGATTTCTACCACTATATAACCAATCCATCATGGATTATTGTGGTTATGAGTGATATTCAGTTTTGAGCCTATTTTCTGAATAAAGGAGAGCTAATTCCTTAAACTCGTGTGTTTAATTAAATCGATTGGGACTTGAATTGGTATCAGAGCCAGTTCAAAATCCCAAACGATTGTTAGTTACCTTCGAAAGCAGAAGAATCGGAGGGAAACAAACCTGTTTTTCCAGCGTCAAAAGGAACCGACGAGGAGAGCAGTAGAAGGGACAAGGAGAAGCAACCGGGAGCAGATCCGTGGAGCTTTTTTTTTTCCAACGTCAAGGGAGGAACACCGGCGGTAGAAGACTGCTTAGGGTTCAGTCGTTTGGATTGGAGCGTGAAAGTTTGCAGCGAACTTCAACGATTGGATTTAGGGTTTCAATCGTTTTGGTTCTTCAAGAGCTTGTGGAAGAAGACAGAAGAGGCGTAGGATTTCTGTAGGGAAGAAGCAGGAACGTGTTTTTATGAAAAGCATACAGTGGGCCTTTTATAATAATTCATTGGGCTTGTTGAATTAACAGGTCTTATGTTGTTTTAAAGTAGCAGCAGCAGTGTCTTTTATCAAAACCCGATTGTTTTAATCAGGAGCAGATCTGAATTTTAATAGAGCAGCTGGTACGTTATTTTATAATCGTCAACTAATCTATTTGATCCGAAGGACTGGATCAAGGCCCGGCTACACCACTTACGTATAAACGAACTAGGAGGAGAAACATGGCTGGTGGTGAAGGTTCGGTACCGCCACCGGTTGCAGCAAGGGATCCGGCTTCTACAAGCTTACAATGTCCGATGTTGACTTCAACTAATTACAACATCTGGGCAATTAGAATCAAGGCGGTTTTTCGAGTTCATGGAATATTGCAAGCTTTGGAACCTGGTGAAGAACAAGTAGAAGCCAAAAAGGATGACATGGCGGTAGCACTACTTCTTCAAGCAATACCCGAAGAGCTCGTGTTTCAGGTGGCTCAGTTTCAGAAAGCAAAGGAAATCTGGGAAGCATTGAAGACACGGTATGTTGGGGTTGAACGGGTTCGAGAGGCAAAGATTGAGCAACTAGAAAATGAGTTCGAATCCTTGAAGATGAAAGAAACAGAGACAATTGATTCTTTCGCGGGCAGAATAAGTCAGTTGGTTACCAAGGCAGCCAGTTTGGGAACCACATACGAAGACAAAAAGCTAACCAGAAAGTTATTAGGCTCCGTTCCAGCAAAATATGTTCCAATTGTCGCATCAATTGAGCAGTTCGCTGATTTGAAGGCCATGACGTTTCAGGAAGCTATAGGGAGGCTAAAGACTTTTGAAGACAGAATTAAAAATATTGAATTTGCAGGCGAAAATCAGAGCAAATTGATGTTCGCTGGTGGTGAAAGTTCCTCTAGTCACAAATCCTCTAATAACTCAGGGGGGCGTGGGCGAGGAGGTTATAATAATAGGAGTCGGGGTCGTGGACGTGGTTCGGGTCAAGGGCGAGATACGAGTCAGAACCGAGATAATGGTCAGAATCGTGGTGCAAAGGGCTCGGGTCAAAAGAATACTGACAACCGACAGAGACCAAAGAAAGATAAATCTGAAATTCAATGTTTCAGATGTGATCAGATGGGTCACTTCGCGTCTAGCTGTCCAGAAAGAAGGAAGAATCAAGAGGCAAACTTAGCAGAAACGGAAAAATTGGATCCAAATCTTTTTATGCTAGAATGTACAAGTGAGACGGTTTACTTAAATGAAGATAAAGTGATTCCCAAGAAGTTTGAATCCAAGAATATGGAGGAGAACTTGTGGTATTTAGATAATGGAGCTTCAAACCACATGACGGGGAACAAATTAATCTTTTCAGAGCTAAACGAGCGAGTAAACGGTAAGGTACGTTTCGGTGATGATTCTTGTGTTGAAATTGCAGGAAAAGGCTCGATTTTGTTCGTAAGCAAAACTGGCGAACATAAAATATTAACGAAAGTTTATTATATACCGAGCCTGCGTTCCAACATAATTAGTCTCGGGCAACTTACGGAGACGGGTTGCAAGGTTGTGATGGAAGATGATGTCTTGCTCGTTTATGACAAAGCAAGAAACCTGTCAATAAAGGTATTTCGCTCCAGTAACCGATTATACAAGATCAAATTGACGGTTGGTTCCCCAGTATGTTTACTTTCTAAACTTGATGACGAATCTTGGCTTTGGCATGCCCGTTTAGGGCACTTAAATTTCGATTCTTTGAAGAGACTGAGTTCGAAAAATATGGTTCATGGGATGCCCGTGATTAATCATCCATCAAACATATGTGACTGTTGTTTGATTGGAAAACAAACCGAGAAGCCGTACCCAAAGAAAGCACTTTTTAGAGCCACAAGACCGCTCGAGCTACTACATGGCGATCTATGTGGTCCTATCACGCCAGCTACTCCGGGAGGCTGCAGGTACATGTTCTTAATTGTAGATGATTTCTCACGTTATATGTGGTGTTATCTTTTGAAGTCCAAGGATCAAGCGTTCGAAGTATTCAAGCGGTTTAAAGCTTTGGTCGAGAAGGATTTAAAAGAAAAGGTTGGAACTTTCAGAACAGACCGCGGAGGTGAATTCACATCAACCGAGTTCAATGATTGGTGTGAAGTTCAAGCTATCCGAAGACATCTTACTGCTCCATATTCACCACAACAAAACGGGGTCGTTGAGAGAAGAAACCGAACAGTAGTAGGTATGGTAAGGTGTATGCTAAAACAAACAAATGTTCCACAGAGATTTTGGGGCGAGGCCGCAAAGCATGCAGTTTATGTTCTAAATCGAAGTCCAACAAGAGCGGTCGATTTAAAAACACCATACGAGGCACTACTGAAAGAAAAACCAGATTTGGAATATTTACGGGTATTCGGTTGTGTGGGTTATGCTACAGAACCGAAAGTTAACCTACATAAACTTGATGATAGGGGAATTCCAATGGTTTATTTCGGTTCAGAACCTGGGTCAAAATGTTTCCGTATGTACGACCCAGTTCAGAACAAGATTTGTGTTCGCAGAACAGTAAAGTGTGACGAGAAGCGGGGCTGGCAATGGAAGAAAAATACAATTGAACAAGAATTTTTCACTGTTGTTTTTCACTCGGGTCAGGACGAGATTGTGACCGAGACAACCGGCAGCTCAGAGAACGAACCGGTGCACACCCCACAGCATCAAGGGGGTGCGACCGTGTGTCATCAGCAATCGCTAGCAGCAGCGGAGGACGCTACACCAACGTCACCGGCAGCTTCGGCTGTGTCAGCAAATATTTCAGGTTCGGGAGAAGTTGACCCGGGTGAGCATATGCCCGAGTTCGATGCTAACTTTGAAACTGAAACTCCCCTAAGGCGTTCAACGAGACAAAAATGCGTTCCGGTAAAATTTAATGATTTTATTATTCAAGATGGAATTAATCGAGAAGAACCGGAAGAATTGTTACTCGCAGCGGAAGATGAGCCAAATTGTTATTCTCAGGCCAAAGGGAACGTGTTTTGGGAAAAAGCAATGCGTGTAGAGTTAGAGTCCATTGAAAAAAATAAAACATGGACTTTAACGAAACTCCCGGATAAAGTTAAACCAATTGGGTTGAAATGGGTTTTTAAAGTCAAGCGTGACGCGTCCGGGAAGATTATTAAATATAAGGCGAGGCTCGTTGCAAAAGGGTACGTTCAACAATTTGGAATTGATTTTGATGATGTGTTCGCACCAGTTGCACGGATGGAGTCGGTACGCTTATTACTTGCACATGCGGCTTGCAAAGGATGGCAAGTTCATCACTTAGACGTCAAATCAACATTTTTGAATGGAGATTTGAAGGAGGAAGTATATGTTAGTCAACCGGAAGGTTTTATAAAAAAGGGACATGAGGATAAAGTCTACCGGTTAACCAAGGCGTTGTATGGGCTTCGTCAAGCACCACGAGCTTGGAATCTCAAGCTTGATGGTACATTAAAAATTCTTGGTTTTAAGCGGTGCTCTAAAGAACAAGCAATCTACACGAAACGCGAGGGGAATGATTTAATTATTACGGGTGTTTATGTAGATGATTTAATTGTTACAAGTTCGAGTGCTAAGAAGATCGAAGAATTCAAGAAACAAATGGAGCAAAAATTCGAGATGAGCGATCTCGGGTTACTTTCTTATTATCTTGGTATTGAAGTGATGCAAACTGAGAAGGGAATAACGATCAAGCAGGAAGGATACGCGAAGAAAATTTTAAAAGAAACAAGTTTGTTAGGGTGTAATCCAGGAAAGTATCCTATAGATCCGGGATTAAAACTAACAAAAGACGAGAAAGGCGAACCGGTTGATCCAACAAATTATAGAAGATTGGTCGGATGTCTCCGTTATTTATTACATACAAGACCGGATTTATCTTTTGCTGTGGGGATTGTGAGCAGGTACATGCAAACTCCTATGGTATCTCACTCAGTTGCAGTTAAACAAATTCTTCGTTATATTGCCGGTACTACGAGTTATGGGTTACGGTACAAGCGGGGTGGAAGTCACAAGATTGTAGGTTACAGTGATAGTAGCCATAATGCTAGAACGGACGATGGAAGGAGCACTACAGGGCACGTATTTTATTTTGGTGAAACACCCGTTTCTTGGTGTTCTCAGAAACAAAATACTGTTGCTTTATCATCTTGTGAAGCAGAGTTTATGGCAGCAACTTCAGCGGCTTGTCAAGCAATTTGGCTTCGGAGCTTATACAGTGAAGTCGTTGGTGGAGAGATGCAAAAGGTAGTTATTCGGGTGGATAATAAATCGGCCATAGCATTGATGAAAAATCCTGTTTTTCATGGTCGGAGCAAACATATTGATACGCGCTACCATTTCATTCGTGAATGTGTTGAAGATGATTTGGTGGAGATCGAGTATGTAAGCGGAGAAGAGCAAAGGGCCGATATTTTAACTAAAGCACTCGGGAGGATCAAGTTTATTGAAATGCGAGAGTTACTTGGAGTCGAAGACTTCCCTAGCCCGGTTCGGGTATTAGGGGGGTGATTGTTGGACCGTTTCGCATAATACCCGAACCCGAGCTAATGGGTCGGGCCAAACGTGAACGTCTCTAAAGGAGCAGGGGTGTTTAGTGTTAATCTTAATTGAAGATAATTATAAGAGTTAGAGATAATTATCTAATTCCTTATTTTTAGTTAGATATAGAAAAGGATGTTTATGTTTAACTAGAATTAGGATTATATTTCAATTAGGATTTCTACCACTATATAACCAATCCATCATGGATTATTGTGGTTATGAGTGATATTCAGTTTTGAGCCTATTTTCTGAATAAAGGAGAGCTAATTCCTTAAACTCGTGTGTTTAATTAAATCGATTGGGACTTGAATGTAGTGAAATCTTACAATAGGAGATGGCATATAGATATTGAAGCTTTCAACCTATAATTAATTAAGAGTGTTCAAAAGTTATATTTTGATGACACATTTATATCACATACACTTAAGTTACTTTTAGATTATTAATCCATGGAAGAAACTATTTGATCTATTGTGTTAAAAAATATAAATTTTTGGTCTCAAATGAATGAAACGTAATTTTTCATAGTTTATGCTTATGCTATTAAATGCCAAAAGATTAGTTATTCCTTGGCCACGTTTTATTTTACCTAGATTTACTACATTTTACATATAAAATAGGGTTTGTTTAGAGTGGGTTCCGAGACTCCGAGTAACCTTTTTATATTCAGTGAGATAAGAGGTAAGGTTTGCACTAATCTAACTATCTTTATACCATAGTAACAGTTTTTGTTATTGTGAGATTTTAATATGTTTTCTTAGGGGGTGGGGGTGATCACTAGTGATAGAATTCCATCACTCACAAGCACCCAATCAAGTTATGTCATGTCATCAACCATTTTTCCATCACTCACAACCTTTTTTGGTAGCAATGGTCATCACTCACCACCACACCCAAAAATTTCTCCCCAACCAACAATTACCCTCACAAAATTAACAGCATCACGCGTTGAAGAATTCACGCGTTAAAGAAATTTGCCATGTTCACGCGTTATAAACAACCGGTGGCGGTGGGGAAAGTTATTCTATCACGCGTTGAATTGCACCATCACGGAAAGTTAACGTAGTGCCCCCACTCCCCTTATTGTGAGATTTTATAAGGTGTCGACGATGGTCTCTGTTTGGGTTCCTTGTCTGGGCTCACTCCTCTGAAATGGTGATGGGCCTGAGTCCATTTAAATTTTCCCCATATGCTCGGTAGGTCCATATGGGCCTGATTCTAGTAAACTCACTCTTAGGCCAACCCATTAGGGTTAAGGCCCAAAAGCCCCCTCTATATAAAAGGAAAGTTCCTCTTCCTGAACAAGTTAATCTCTTCTCAAACTTGAGGCTCCTTCATCTCTCCTTTCTTACAACATACACTTGCGCTCCATCTCTAAAAGTTAAATTTTATAATTATCATTGGAATACAAGATACTGACTTGAGCATCGGAGCGCCCTCGGGGCAAACCCCGTGGGCCCTTTAACTAGATTTTCATGTGGCTGCAGCCCAATAACCGTTATTTCATGAAAGGAACCGTCACCACAACGGCGAGAGGAGAATCTGAACCGGATCTTGACGAGTTCAAGGTACTATGCCAACCGTTTCAATCTTGGATTCGACATTGGCGCCATCCGTGGGACCGAGTACAAGCGTGTCTCTATCTCTTCATACCAACAGTCAGATCTGTGATCCTCGTGTGCTCAACATGCTTCTCAGATCTACATTTTAACTGCCACATATCAAGCAAGCATGTTACCTGCTTGCTAAACCAAAAACACAAATAAAAAAAGAGTAGAAACGAAGCTCTGCAGCATGTCTCTCTTTTGAAAATTTAAGTTGTAAACAACTGTGCATGAGATACAAGTATCTATTATCCACTAAAAAGTGTATACTCAGACCCAGACCCAGAGATAAAAATTTTGCAACTTTGTTTTTGGAGGAAGCTCCATGAGTTTTTATGCCTCATTTTATGGATCTGTGAGGTCTGGTTTTGCTCGTAAAAAAAGAGAAAATTCCAAAAATCATGCTGAAGGTTTTGCTCATGAAATATTACCCAAAGAAACTAAGGTCTTGATTTATTTTTTGGGCAATAATATGTTTTGAGTTTTGACCAATGTAAAAAATCAAAAAAGACTTTTTATCTGACATAGCTTTTTGTCATAGTCATGTGACATTTTACAAAAAGCTATTGAGATAGATGTTGCATTCGCGGACACACTAAGAATAAAAGAAAAAAAAAAGTAAAGAGAACAAGAGTATGGTTCAAACATAACTTGACTAGGGATATGACTAATTACATCCTAAGGGTACTAGTGCATATCAATATTTTTAAACATTTAATTATAATAAAGTATACCCACATGTGCATACGCATGTCATGAAGGTAATGCAAAGGAGAACTTTTCATCTCAAGTATTTTCCTACCTTTTCTAGGGTTATTTGCATTTTTATTTATTTAGAAAAGAAAAAACAAAGGATACACACTATATTGCACAAGGTACACACTTTCTCTTTTGGAAATGTTTATGACTGTGGGAGCACATGACAACTTTACATATAATATTGCGTTATTCCTATTGCAAAGGGCAAAGGTATGACAATTAAGTGTTTGACGATTTTAACACATCGAAAATTTATTATTTGACACGAAATACTTACTTTCGCGAAACACATGCGTTGAAAGTGACGGAGGAAAGTTATAATGATCCCAGTCAGGGCTATCTTCCATCTCTGGCATACCGCTACCCGGCCCATTGATCTAGCTTTTCATGTATCTGTGGTGGAAAAAATGGTCTATGTGTGCTCTGTCTGTATTCCGTGTGTTATACTAAAGATAAGATTTTAGATAAGATTTTCACCTAGGCTTTTCGTTATTTGCCTGTGAAACCATTTTGTGACAGGATCTTAAGTTGGGAATCGGTATGTAATCTATTAGAGAAAAACTGTCTTAGAATCTGACGCATATGTAGGTGTTGTGAAACTGTCAGTGATCTCGCAATAAACTTCGTTGGTTAAATTCGTATCATCTTTTCCGAAAGTGTATCAACGATAGTACCATTTCACTGAGGGTCTATTTGGTATGAGTTAATGGAATGGATGAGTGAATGGAATAAAGGAGGTAATGGAATGGACAAGGGAATGAAATGGATCATTCCATTGCATTGCATTGCATTATGATGTTTGGTTACTCAAATGTGAATAGAATGAATCATTACTTTGTACAATTTGATGGACGAAAAAAGACGAAGTAACAATTGTATTAAAAACGACAAAAATATATTAATAATATAATAATAATATATTAATGGTAAAAAAATTTATAAATTTTTTTATATATATTTATATAATAATAATAATAATAATATATTTCTTTCCATTCCCTGAAGGAATGAAAAAAAAAAAAACACCCCCATACTAAGGAATGAAAATTGTTATATTTGGAAGTAGCTACATTACTTTGGAATGCTCCATTCCATTACCATATAGTAACCAAACATGTTTCTTTTCATTATGTTAAAAATAATGTCATTTGTTATATCATTCTTATGGCTGGCTGTTTCATTGTTATATGGGCTTATTTGGTATGTCTGATATATTAATATGGGCTCAGTTAGTTTGTATGTTGTTATTTCTGTTGGTTTACATTTGCAGTGGGTTATAATCTATGGGGGGTAAAGTGTAAAGATAGAGGGACTGCGATTATCTTGGGCTGAAGTTTTGGACCTAAGTGTAACTTATTCAATGGGCACATTTATAAGAGCAGTATCCAAAGAGTTCATTCATTCACACTCTCACTTTCTCTTTTCTTTGTATTGTTCCGTTAGGGTTTGTTGAGTATTGTTGAAGTTGTTATCATCTCTCACATGTATCTGAGAGTTTGAGTTGTTGTTTGAGTAGATGATCATCAGTGGATGATCATCAAGAGACATTTGTATCTCTGTATTATTTTGGATCTTACAGTTGTAATATCTTAGGATTCTTGGGGGGTAAATCCTTTTGGGTTGGTTTAACAAGAGTTTTGTCACTTGTTTTGTCGCTTTTCTTCTATTTGTTTGTGTTTGATCATCATATCGTGTTTCTGAACATGGTATCAGAGCCATTGAGCTCTTGTTGAATTTCATTATATTACTTCCGGTGTGATATTGTTATCAGATTGTTTGTTTGTTGTGTGTATTTTGGGTTTTTTGTCTCGGAAAATGTTAGTGGTAACAGATCTGCTTAGATTTGTTATCTTGGAGTTGTGCTTGTTATTGTTGGACGAAACCCTAACTTAGGGTTTGTTGTCTTCCCAAGGTCTTTGCTCAGATCTGTGTTAGTCTCTGAAACCCTAGAATGTTCAGGGCAAACTAACCAGAGGTATTGATTGTGGCTTGATATAATCAGATCCCGTAGTTCTTGAAAACTACAGTTCTGATACTTCTTGGAGTTATATGCACCCACTATAAGATTGATCTAGTTTTCTTTTATTTCTGTTGTTGGATTAGTTGATGTCTGGGTAGAATGGACCGGTTTATCTGTGTTTCTTGATTTGTTGTTCTTGTAATATCTATTTGTAGTTGTTCTGTGTCTATTGGTTGTTGTTTAGTTTGTGGCTCCTGAGTAAAGGCTTGTCCAGGCACCATAGAGTAATGATCCTGGAATCTGGTCCCTGACTCAGCTTCGCTCTAGGTTCCTTTTCTATTATTATGTATCATGTGATCTGTTATTCTGTTGGGCTTGTTTGTGCTATTTTTTGTCTGCTACTTCTTCTAGTTCTGATGTGTCTACTTTACCGTTTACCTATGAGCAGATAACTAAGTTGTTAAGTTTAGTTGGTGAAAAACTGGGGGAGAGTAGTTAAAGTCAAATATGGGAGGCGAGTTACCTAATATGTCTAGTTGTGTTAACCGTTTTGTTTGTTGTTCTAGTAGTTTGGTTTTGAACCTGAACTAATTCGATTGTTGATTCTGGTGTTAATCAACATATGATTAAAACTGATAAAGATATGTTTAATTGTGTGGATGTTTCTAAGTGTGGTTTAACTGTTATTCACCCTAATGGAACTAGTGTAAGAGTGTTCAAAATTGGAGAAAAAATTGATTAATGGTGTTATTCTAAAAGATGTGTTTTATGTGCCTGACTATAATGTGAATCTGTTATTTGTTCATAACTTACTAAAGACAATGGAATTGCTGTGTTATTTAATGAAAATAATTGCATGTTACAGGATTTGAGATAAAAAAAATCCTGGTGATTGGTAGTCAGGATAATGGTCTTTATTTTGTGGGTAGAAATGGTAATTCTGTGAATATATGTTTTAACAGTAATTTGAAATCTAATATGTGGCATAGTAGGTTAGGTCACCTTTCAGATCAAGTTCTGGCTATTTTAAAAGGAAGTCTAGGTATTAATACTATTGAACATGGTCCTTGTGAAATATGTCATAAATCTAAACAAGTTAGGGTACCTTTTCCGCTAAGTGCGCATAAGTCTAAGTGTGTTGGAGATTTGATTCACTTAGATTTATGGGGTCCTTATAAAGTTAGTAGTTATGAAGGGTATAAATATTTTTTGACTGTGGTTGATGATTATTCTAGGTCTGTCTGGTGTTATCTTTTAAAAAATAAAATGGAAGTTTTTGAAAATTTAAAAGTGTTTTATGAACTTGCCTTAGCTCAGTTTAAAAGGAAGATTAATATATTTCGTAGTGACAATGGAACTGAGTTTGTATATAACCAAATGACTAAGTTTTGTAATAGTAAAGGTTTTATACATCAGACATCATGTTCTTATACACCGCAGCAAAACGGTATTGTTGAACGTAAACACAGACACCTTTTAAACATAGTCAGAGCTCTGATGTTTCAGGGTGGTTTACCTTTGAGATTTTGGAGTGATTATGTGCTAACTGTTGTCTATTTAATTAACAGGCTTCCTTCCTCTGTGTTAGTTGGTAAAAGTCCATATGAATTTATGTTCGGTTTTAAACCCTCCTTGTCCCATTTGAGAAAATTTGGTTGTTTATGTTTTAGTATTGTGTTGAATGAGTCTGATAAATTTGCTTATCATGCTGATAAGTGGGTTTTAGTTGGGTATTCTAATACAAAAAAAAGGATATAAGCTTTGGAGTTTGGATGCGACAAAAATCTTTTTCTCTAGAGATGTAAAGTTTTATGAACATGTTTATCCATTTAAGTCCAAATTTATTAATGAACAAGTTGTTTTTGATAAAACGTTAAATCATATTAACTTTTTTGACTCATATGAAATGTTTACATCTAAAGTTTCTCACACTCCCGATGATGAAGACGGTATTTTTGTAACTCATGACACTACTAGTGATGATTAGCAACCAGTTCCCTCTACATCTGCCATTCCTAGATCATCTGAGTCAAGTCATGACATAGGTTCTAGTGTAGAAAGTAGTGTTAGGGTGGAGTCTGCCAGGGCAGAGGACACTGTAGTGTCAACTGATGAGATCAACCCATCTAAGGGGACCGTTTCTAGTCTTAGGAGATCTTCTAGAAATATTGTCTTACCAAAACGCTTTGATGACTATGTGTTAAGTAGTAGTGTTAAGTATGATATAGGAAAGGTTGTGAATTATGCTTGTTTAACTGCTGAAAATCTCTGTTTTACTAGTAGTTTAAATAAGTCAAGTGAACCACGTTCTTATAGTGAAGCTTCTAAAGATTCAAGGTGGGTTGAAGCCATGAATCTTGAAATGGAAGCTTTACATAGAAATAAAAATTGGGAAATTGTTGATTTGCCTAAGGATAGAAAGCCAATAGGGTGTAAATGGATATACAAAAGAAAATATAAAGCAAATGGTGAGGTTGAGAGGTATAAAGCTCGTTTAGTGGCTAAAGGTTATAATCAATGTGAAGGTATTGATTTTGGAGAAACCTTTTCTCCGGTGGTTAAAATGGTTACTGTGAGGTGTGTGTTAAGTATAGCTGTTCAAAATAGTTGGTCATTATTTTAGCTTGATGTTAATAATGCATTTCTGTATGGGTCAATTTCTGAGGATGTTTATATGTCTCTTCCCGAGGGATATTATTCTAAATATGATAATAAGGTGTGTAAACTGGTTAAATCTCTTTATGGTCTAAAACAAGCTCCTAGAAAATGGAATGAAAAACTTACAAATGTGTTACTAAGTGTTAGTTTTGTGCAAAGTCTGTGTGATCATTCATTGTTTACGTTTTCTAAAGATTTAGTGTTTATTATTTTGTTAGTTTATGTGGATGACATGGAAATGATAACACTAAAATTGCTAAAGTTAAAACTATGCTTAGTGATACATTTCAAATTAAAGATCTGGGTAGTATAGAGGTGTTGTATAATAAAACTGGGCTGTGTTTGAGTAAAAGAAAGTATTGTTTGGAGTTACTAAATGAGTTTGGTTATCTGGGGTGTTAACCTGTAAATACTCCCATAGAATTAAGTCATATTGTTAATTCTAAAAGTGAAATGAGTGGTGATAAAGTGATTGATGTTACTAACTATCATAAATTAATAGGGAAGTTAATATACTTGTCCTTAACTCGTCCTGATATTAGTTACATCGTTCAGTATTTAAGTCAGTTTATGCATAGTCCTTTAGAAGGACATCTCAAAGTTGTTTTACGTTTGTTGAGGTATTTGAAGTTAAGTCCTGGGAAAGGACTTATGTTCAGGAAAAGTGTTAATACAAATTTATCATGTTATGCAGATTCATATTGGGCAAAATGTTTAGTTACGAGAAAATTAGTTACTTATTTCTGTATTTTCCTAGGCGCAAATTTAGTGTCATGGAAAAGCAAGAAACAAAGTACTGTTTCTAGATCTACTCGAGAAGTTGAATATAGATCAATGTGTTCAGCAACGTGTGAACTTGTGTAGATTGTAAACATGTTAAAAGAATTGAAAATAAACTGTGAATTGCCTATAAAACTTTTCTGTGATAGTAGTGCTGCTCTTTCCATAGCAGCAAACCTAGTTTTTCATGAAAGGACCAAACGTTTTGAAATTGACTTATACTTTCTGAGAGAAAAGATCTCTACAGGTTTTATAAGTACTGAAAAGATTGAAACAGAAGGTCAATTGGCAGATATATTTACCAAAGGATTAAGTGTTAGTCTTCATGATCATTTTTGTGAAAAACTTGGGTTGGTTGATTTATTTAAGCCATAAAAATGAAAGGGGAATGTTAAAAATAATGTCATTTGTTATATCATTCTTATGGCTGGCCTGTTTCATTGTTATATGGGCTTATTTTGTGGGCCTATTTGGTATGTCTGATATATTCATATGGGCTCAGGTGTTAGTTTGTATGTTGTTATTTCTGTTGGTTTACATTTGCAACAGGTTATAATCTATGGGGGGTAAAGTGTAAAGATGGAGGGACTGCGATCATCTTGAGCTGAAGTTTTGGACCTAAGTGTAACTTATTCAATGGGCGCATATATAAGAGCAGTATCTAGAGAGTTCGTTCACTCACACTCTCACTTTCACTTTCTCTTTTCTCTGTATTGTATCGTCAGGGTTTGTTGTGTATTGTTGAAGTTATTATCATCTCTCACCTGTATCTGAGAGTTTGAGTAGATGATCATCAGTGGATGATCATCAAGAGACATTTGTATCTTTGTATTGTTTTGGATCTTACAGCTGTAAGATCTTAGGGTTCTTGGGGGGTAAATCCTTTTGGGTTGGTTTAATAAGAGTTTTGTCACTTGTTTTGTCGCTATTTCTTCTGTTTGTTTGTGTTTGATCATATTGGCTATTTTTTGTTTCCTTCTTGATTTTTTTTTTCTGGACTTTATTATTTTTATTTATTTTACTTTTCTTTATGTTTAGTGTTTTAGTTTTAGGTTTCCTTTTTCATTAAACTTATACTTATGATAACGTTTACGTTTTCATTTACAATTAATTTAAAATCAGTCCGTCCTGCTATCCAATTTCAATTTATTTTTATGGTTTTCGCTCGATGTAAAACATGTGTCGATATTCTTTTAAACATATTTATTTCGATTGTTGTACTGAACCAAAATAAATATCGAACGAAACCCCGCAACGTAGTGCGGCTAATCTTACTAGTTTAATATACTAAAAAAGAATAATCGATTTTAATAATCCCAACTATTGCCCATTGGCAGGCAACGGTCCCAACTTTAAAAATTTCAACTGGCGATCCCATTTTTCACATATTGGCCTTCAATGGACCCTGACTAATAGAACGCTAACGCCGTTAGTCTCTGGTCGCCGAAAAAATGTTTTTAGCCGGAAAACTCCATTTTGACCTGAAAACTCAACCTTTTCGTCTCAAACCTCTTTGTAACCTTATTACGCGCCTTTAGAAACCTTTTCTAATAAAAAGCCCCAATTATTAAGGTTGCCGAAAAACTCTTTTTTTGCCGGAAAACTTTTTTTTTTTGCCGGAAAACTCAACTTTTTAGCCGGAAAACTCAAATTTTTCATCCCAAACCTGTTTGTAACCATAGATTGGACCGTTAGGAATCTTATTCCGACCAAAAACGTTTTTCTGGCGACCAGAGACTCACTGCGTTAGGGTTTTGTTAGTCAGGGTCCATTAAAGACCAATATGTGAAAAGATGGGACGCCAGTGGGAATTTTTAAAGTTGAGACCGTTGCCGGCCAACGGACAATAGTTTGGATTATTAAAATCCATTATTCCTACTAAAAATTACACAAATATATATCATCCTACCAATACATATATTTTTTTATTCTAATAAAACACAACATGGATGTGGGTAGAGACCCACACGTAAATCTTTACAAACATACGTGTGTTATGCTATGAAATATTGACTATAAATAGAGCTATATCTCAACTAAGACATTATATTTTTATCATTTCAATGACTCGTGATACAATGGCAAATGTTAAAGAATCTCATGTTATCATATTAATTATCAGTTTTCTTGTGCTTTTGATGTCTCTTCAGTGTAAGTTCTGTTGTTCCAACCATTCTATTATGTCCCAATTCAGAAAAAAAAAACATCTTTATCAATATTTAATTTTTGAAGTTTCAGGTGCAAAAAATGAACATACTGATGTGAGTCCCTTAGCAGAATATTCAATAAAGGACTGTGAGAAAGCAGGTTGTGTTTACGATGACGTTGATAATCATTTGTGTTGGTGCGGTATTACCCAGTTTGTCGAACCTAAAACCTTTAAACCTTCAAATGACCTAAGGGTGGTATTTATAGGTCCACCACCTTCATTTGGAAATTCCAACCTACAGTGGTCAGTCACTTGCAAACGCACAAAGTCAAACGAAAAACCCTTTCGTTTTACCACTTCAAACGTAAATTATTAAAGAAGTATCAAATTAATGATAAATTAATATATGTTCAAAAAAGAAAAAAAAAAACAATTATTAAAAAAAGGTAAAGGAAATATATGTTTCAAAAAAATATGCTATTAAAAGTAAAAATAATAATAAACTATTATAATATATTAAATAATAAAATAATAAAAAACTATATATTATTATAAAAATAAAGTTACTATTCACCATCCTTCATCAACAATATATATATATATATATATATATAATCGTTATTGTATAATAAATAAAGTACCTAAAATGAAAACAACTAAATAACAACTTTGTGTCTTACAAAAGTGAGAATCATTTGCGTAAAATTATAAAAGGAAAGGACAATTCAAGTAAATAATAAAATAATAAAAAACTATATATTTTTATAAAAATAAAGTTACTATTCATCATCTCTCTGTGTCTTACAAAAGTGAGAATCATTTGCGTAAAATTATAAAAGGAAAGGACAATTCAAGTAAATAATAAAATAATAAAAAACTATATATTTTTATAAAAATAAAGTTACTATTCATCATCTCTTGTCAACAATATATATAATATAATAATAGTAATAAGGGACAAGGATAAAATATTTTAAATAAAATATAAGTAAAATTGTAAGGTTTAAGGAGTGGATGTCATGTGACATTTAATTGAGTCTTTTATTAATATTTAGATTAGATTTATATTTATATTTACATATTATATTATATTCATATTTATTCATCAAATTTATCAGTAGTTTATTATATTTTTTTATCACATTACATTACAATTACTATATTATTAATTTGTAAGTTGTGGGTGCATTGAGTTGTTGTACTCTTTGTTGCTTTTGTTTTTCTTGCATTGTGGTGTTATGCTATTTGTTTTAAGTGTTGTATATTTTTAGTAGGTATATTAATTTAGGGCGGGTGTCCCTTTACTTTTGGGGGATTATTAAAGAGTTTGCAAACCCTTCATTGTCACCAACTGTTATCTCTTTACTCTCTCTCTTTCTTTGTTCCCGGTTGTTTGGCATTGTCGTTCTGATAAATAGTGTGACGTTGTTGTTGTTGTTGTTGTTGTTTCGGTTGGGTTGGGTTGGACTGTATTTTTTTGTGGTTGTTTTGTTGGTGATGGTGATGATTTCACTTTAATTTGGATAGCTTTCTATCTGTTTGATATGTTTTCTAATTTTTTGCTAAATTATTTGATTTCACCGGCAGTGGCGAAGCTTGAAAAAGAAGTTCGGGGGTCGGAAGGTAACGGACCTAAAAAAAATTCTATCGCGTAGTTTCGAGGTGTATGTTCAGTTCGGACGTCGGTGATTCCATCGAGTCGGGTCAGGTCAAACATTAATATCAAATAAAAAACGTTCTCAAACATTAAAAACGAAGTTATCATTTTATTCTTCCCCATAGTATAATTTAATAACAAAACAAGTTAACAAATCACCCTAAATTTCAAACTCTAATTTCTATCTAAATCAAATCACAATAAGATTAAACAAATAAAATTAGACATAATTACAAAAAGATTCAACAAGTTTAGGGCAAAAATTCGGACCAATTTCACCCCTAATTTCAATCTAAATCACATAAATTGCAGCCCTAAATTAAAGCTAAAGATAAAAAAACAAATACCTTTAACCTTATGAAGATTGAAGATGTCGAAAAAGAGTACAAAACCACAACAACGAGCAACGTTTTGGCTTCTGTTCTCGAACAAGAAGCTGAAGTCGAACAATTCTGGAACCTGCGTTTTCCCCCATTCTACACTTCTGGTTTGTGGCTTCTGTTCTTCCGGTCGGTGTCCCAAAGTAAACGAATTTGGGGTTTTTTTTTTTTTTTTTTTTTTTTTTTGATAGGATGGGCTTTTAAGTTGGGCTATATAATGATTTGATTTGAGTTATATAATATACATTCTAGTATTCTACCAAATATAATGATTTGGGCTATACTATTTGGGCTAATTAAATATTTTATTTGTGCTATATAAATAAGAAAAATTAAAACCGGGGGGTCGAAAACGTATATACCTAATTTTTTTATATAAAACCGGGGGGTCGAAAACGTGTATACCTACAAAATTCTATACGAAATGTACATATATAATACTACTGACCGAAAAATTCGGGGGGTCGGACGCCCCTCACCGCCCCTTAAATCCTTCGCCCCTGTATCACCGGTTTAAACCCGTTAGAGATGAAACATAACTTGAATCAAGCCATTTATAAATAAACGTGTCAAAATCACCATCTCTAATCTCAAGTCAAATATTGGAATGAAAACTTAAATCCCTACGTACTGGGGAAAAAAGACCCCTTAGCAGTTGGAAGTATGGCAAGAGCCAACGCGTTGCTTTCCTCAATTGGCAGTGCATTGGGTGCATTGAAAGTTAACCATGTCCAGGATTTAAGGGTACTAATAAATTCCTCACAGTAGTTCGTGTTGGACCAAATTTATTGTTACATATCGACAAATTAATAAACAAATTTAGATAGGTGGGATTAACAAATCAGATTTTGACACATTACCAGTAAATCATTAGGGGAGGAGGTCCTGGCTGTTAACAGAAGGTGAAGGGTCAGGGGTAGGATCGTCATTTGACACAGCAAAACTATCCATGGGAACAAGTTTTGCTTCAACAAGTGAATATGCATCTTCAAGAGGCTCATTGTTGTCTTTTTCTTTTGGTTTATAGGTCAGCATAAGCCTTTTAGCATAATCTTGAAAGTGCAAAACGTTTAATAAAAAACAAAATCTAAATTTAAATATATGTTTTTGGGTATAATAGGAAATTCACACGCACCAAAGTGTCTGTTGTGACGGATATCATCCTTGCTGCTTCGCTTATATACTCCTCCATAGTCGCAAGAAAAGATTGTGGAGTCTGCAAGAGTTTAAATTGCTAATAATACCCCAACCTTACTCGATCAAGCCATGATTAGTAATATAGTAATCTTACCTCTCTAAGACCAGTAAATTAACATTTTCTAGCGAGCTCGAGTCGTTTACAAACTTCATAAAAGTCAGAAAGACTTTCAACCTAAAGAAAACTTGAGTATAGTACTATGAATGAGTCGATTCAGGTTATAAGTTATCTCTAACGGGTCAAAATCATAAACTAAAATAAAAAGTAGCTTAAAATGAAACGGGTTAAAACTCGCACATAATATACATTTGATATGCAGATCTCCTATCAAAATTTGTACAAGGTTTTCAGGTCAACCCGTTTGCCCCGTACCAATCTATTACCTCATTTGCCACATCTAATAACCATATTACAATGAAAATGGGATTGTAAATCAAAATTTTCACCTCATTACCGACTCGTTAATTAAAAAAAGTAATTGTAATTTATTTTATATTTTTACATTATATTTAAAAGTATCATTTTTATTATAATAAAAAAATTTAGTTATCAAATATCTAGAGTAAAAGAGCAAGTCTCAGTTGAAAAAATATGTATGTATAAGTTAATTAGAATTAAAATATTAAAAAATGGATGTGACATGGCACAGTTGTAAAGACAATCTTAAAAGACATGTGATCGAAAATGATGTTGAGCGTGTTAATCAATATCATAGATCAACATCTTTTCTAGTCACTAGTGGTAGAGATGAATGCATATATTTAGATAATAATGCGTCCGACTAAGAACCCTCAATATTATTATAGCATGAACAAGTTGAAACATGGCATGTTTTGTGTTGAACCATTGAGATTGTATAATAATTAGAAGGTGGTACAAATGTTAGGCCCCTTCATGTGAATGGTTTTGATTAAAGTTGTGTACTTAATGTTCTCCATGCTTCATCATCTTAAATGTGGTTGTTAAAGGGTAGAATAAAATCAACAAAAGGTATAGAGATTTTTGTTAAAAGTATAATATGGATAAGTAGCAGAGCTAGCCCATTAACTTAGGGATATTAAAAAAAAACCAAATTTTATCGTGTAATCATACAATAATAATAAAAAACAATAATAAATAAAGTAAAACAAATACCTAATAGATTTGTCCTCTAATTGTTTTCATAGCTTAATATCGTTCCATCACATATTCGTCTTTTACTTTATCAAAAGTTTTTTTTTCGACCACACAAACCATAACATTGTTCAAATATTCCGGGCTCATTCGAGATTGTTTTTTAGATTGTGATTTCATCTTCACTTTAAGGAATCAACCTTCAACTTCAAAGAATTCAAGTTTCTAACTTTAACAAGAAAACTAGAAAACTGTAACTTTTTTTAAAATTTAACTTAACTAAACACTAAACCCTAACAAATCTACAAACAACAATACTATATAAACAATAACAACAAACAAAAATAAAAGGATAAGAAACACTCACTAAGCAGGCAGATCAACCGTCGGTTAACGGAGCAGCAGCAGGGACGTTGGGGTGATCGTAATTCGCTTTGACGTTCTGTTTCCAACTTTGTCGCCCTTACACAAAAGGATATTTTATTGTTTTGGGGCTTGGGCTAAGTTCATCAATTGGGCATCTTTCAATTATATTATTCTTAATTTGAGTTAACTCTATTATTTAGGCTTAATTATTATACAAGTTTGGTGTTGTAAAATATTTGGGTTTATAAAGTTTGGAATTTTAATAAATTAAAGTATGCTATTTTTTAGGGGTATCCACGTATTTGTTTAGGTGTATTCTTTATATAAAACCGAAAAAAATAAATAATCTACACTACAAAGATGAGGTTGAGCCATAGCCCGTGCTACATTTCCTTACACTATACCTCTGCCCCTATTATGGATTCACTTTTTTATTCCACGTCATTGCCACATATGTATTAGTTCTCAGTAACTTTTTTTTCACGCTTGTGTTTTATGGTTTTACAAATTTTCACTACACAATACCCATTAAAATAATAACTAAACTATAAAAAAATAATTTTGAAAAAAGAAAAGTGGAAAGTGGGGTGAGGTGGAATTGTTTGATATTGGTGCAAACAATTAACTCCCAACAATAAACCAATGAGATGGTGGTTCATTGGCATAAATAAAGCTTTTAAACACCTAGATTTGAAAGAGAGAGGTCTTAGATTTAAGTCTCACAAACAATAGGATTAAAAGAAATTCGTCGTTCAACAAAAAAAAATCCCAACAATAAAGTGGAAGTTGCAAACGCGGGTAAGCGTGGTAGCATTCATGTTTTTTGGTATTCACTGGGCTTTCACGCCCCTTGCATTGGTGTAGCGGCGTTAAACAACCCATGTGGCAAAGAGGCATGAGTCCATAGTCGACAACCTTATTTTTGGTTTAATTAAAAAAAACATGAGTAAATTAGTGTTTCAGGATTTTTTTTTTTTGAAGACAGAAATCTTAGGTTCAAGTCCTGAAAAAAAAAAAAAACAAACAACAACATGAGCATAGAAATACACCATCCAGCTAATGTTTATTTCCTTATTTCTATTCACAAAACAAATAGGAAAAATTCAGAATAAGGTCAAACATGTTTCATTTTTCGTCAGTTTTTGAGAGCAAACACCATATCATTTCGAAACCTTCAGATAGCCCACCAAACGGTAAGAATGATCCCCTGCACAACTGCACAAGTTGTTTTTCCCTTCTTTCTCAACTATAGAGAATCCAACCAAGGGATAAGATCTGTCAGAATTTTGTGTTTGTTTTTATCATTTTAGGTTGGATTGTTAACCATACTTAGATATCTGATTTAGTTTTATCATGAATCCGCTAACTTATGAAAGGCAAGATATTGCACCAAATATAAAAACAAGAACATGAACAAGAACAATGGCTTTTCAGCTAGTTAAGAACATATTTTTCTTGACCATTTTAAAACAGCAATGTCAATGATTAATAGTAAATATTTACTAAAAGATGTATAAGCACATCAAGGAGGTTGAAGTTTTTCTATGGTTAGCTCAAATGTTTACATGTAAACAAACTAAAATATTTGTTTGTCACGTATACATTTATACACCAATGGGGTTGGCGAGCTATTGACAAAGGTAAAGCCTTTATGAACATGTAGGTTTGATGATTTTGGATTTAAGTTCCATAAATGACAGGATTATTGAAATTCGTTGTAGTAAAAAATGTAAACATTTATACGTCTGATTACCTTTGCGGCTCTACCAGACACCAGTCTAATTCGTTGCCTGGGGTTAATTATGGCCTCTCAATTCATGATTTGGGGAGAAATTAGGGGAGCAATTAATGTTAATTCTGGAATATGGATATCAGGTAACGGCTATTTATATGATTATGTTATATATGTGTGTTTTACTCAATAAATCTTTGCCCTAAAATTCAAAATTTTCAATTCATTCTTTGGCTTTGTTATTGTGCTGTAACACCCTTGTTAAAAGGACTGAATTTAATAATAATTTACATAAATTTTATACTAACTTCGAGTTTATAAAAGATTTTTCCATGTTTAGAAACTAAACATATTCATGATAAGTACAAAACAAAGTTTAAAGTAACTTCTACTAGTCAACTACCGACTAGTTTAACAATTCATTTACATCAAAATCATTGTCTAGACAAAGTTAAGTTAACGCGGAAGCTTCAAAATATGTGTTCGGTTCTTGATAGCAAGCTTGATTATCATCCGGATAGTCCCCATCATTACCTAGAGTCAAAACCATTAAAAATATTAGTTTTGACATTGAAATAGAGTGTACAAACAAGTTCCAGCTTCAAATTTATAAAAAAATATAAAATTTCTAACTTTGGTCCTCCCGCGTGTTGCGGCAGGAGACATTACATCCGTCGCGACTCGCGATGGCTTCCGAGTGTCGCGGGGGTTCCCAGGTGTTCTTCCGCGTGGCGCGGGGGAACACTATTTCCAGCAGGTGCAGGTTTAAATTCTGCATTTCTGCCCAGCTCCGAAAATTCACAAAATTCAAACTTTAAACTATCATAACTTTTCACTCGCTAGTCCGTTTTAACCGATTCTTTTTCCTATGAGTCCGTAATAAAATTTCGGATCCAACCATGTAAATTTTACATTGCGGAAACCGAGATACCGACAATCGGTTCACAATTTCCTTATTTCTATTATCCAACCCATTAGTGTAAGTGCATTACACCTCTTTTCAAATCTTAAGACCATTTAGACATAATTACCCAATGTCCCGGGCTTGTACATTTGGTGCATTCGCACCATTCTATGGCTTTGCGTTCCCTTGGAACTAAACACTTGTTTCTTTGGAATTCAAGCATTCCGTTTCAAGCGACACTTTCATTGAACTTCTATTGTTTGACCCGATTTCCCGGATTCTTAGACTTAAATTAATATGACCAATTCCATGGCGTGGTATAATCCACCACTTAACGAAATATGAGACTTTCAAGTCTCTACTCTCATGATTCTTTTAAAAACATCATTTCGACCCGTTTGGCTATTTACTGAAAACCATCACTTTATTGACAAGCCAAACTAAATTCCAAGTCTTTATTTTGACCCGTTTGATGGTCGAGTGTACTCCGCCACTTTAACGACGCATCAAACGCATCTATTGCACTACAACATCATTTACACTCAAAACCAGAACATTTACGCATAATTTAACGGGACTAAAGCCACGTACCTTTAAAGCACACCTTTTCCGCGTGTATCACCTCCGGCGTGTCCACTTGACGTTCCGGATTCCTTGCCTAAAGAGTTCAATTTATAACAAGATTAGAACTCTTTCATAAGCTTTAACGCATTATTTCTTAACATGTTCAAATCTGCGTTTTACCCAACCTTTAACCTTTTAACCCTCATTTAGGCGTTTTATCAAACACCTAGTGTGTCAGATTTCTACATGATCTAAACCAAGTTCATGACTTGAGTTTATCACCCTAATTAACTTCAATTAGACTTCATGTCCATATTTTAACATCAATAACTTAGAGATTTCCTCATAATTTCAGTTTACACTAGAACAAGAGTTTTAATCCTATTGTTTAGCAAGTTCTACTAACATATTAGTCACCCACTATGGTGATTTTGATCCTTACAATTATCATGCAAGAGTTTATCAAGAAATCATCTAGGGTTTGTCCCTAAACCTTATATCACTTCTAATTTCATGTTTACAACACATAATAAAGCTCAACACTTGATTTCAATCACATGCATGAATTTGGGTTGAATCAAAATGACCTAATTCGGCATACCTTATGATCCCCTTGATGAGGTGATCACGATTCTATGTTCAGATTTCGATTTCAACTTGATTTTGGCCTTCAATTTGATAGTTTAGCAGAAGTTAGGGTTTTGGGAGTGTGGGTGTCGCCCTCTCCTGTTCTTGATCGACCAGACATCTCATTTGAGGTGTTTGGTTTTGTTTTTAATTAAACTAATAATAATAGTTTCAAGTTTAACAACATTGGCCCCTCCACTTTTGTTTAACATTTAGTTTTGGTTATTCTAACCTTATTTCAAGTTATTTCTAGACTTGTAGTTAACTAGGTTATAATTTTCCTAGTTAATTAATTCTTGTTTATTTAAAATTTATAATCCTAATATAAAGTTTTATTTTTCCGGGATGTTACAAGTCCACCCCCCTTAAAAAGGGTTTCGTCCCCGAAACCGTATTACGTACCAAATAATATAGGGTAGAGCCATTGCATTTCTTCTTCGGATTCCCAGGTGGTATCCGCACCCTTCCTGTGTTCCCATTTAACCTTCACTTGGTTAATTACTTTGTTCCTCAAACTCTTCTCTTTACGATCTAAAATTGCAATTGGCTTTACTGCATAGTTGAGGTTGTTATCCACCTCGATATCATCGTAGTGGATACGAGCAGTTTCATCTGCTAAGCATTTTCGGAGATGTGACACGTGGAATGTGCTATGAATTCCACTCAGTTCCTCGGGTAGTTCAAGACGATATGCTACCTTACCAACCCGTTCAGTGATTCTGAATGGCCCAATAAATCTCGGACTCAACTTTCCTCTTTTTCTGAACCGTATAATTCCTTTCCATGGCGATACTTTTAGCATTACTTTATTGCCGATTTGAAATTCAATCGGTCTATTCCGTTTATCCGCGTACGATTTTTGTCGATCCTGAGCCGCCTTTAGGTGAGCTCGGACCAAGTCGATCTTCTCATTCGTAGTTCGGATTATATCAGTAGGAGCTAGTCCTCGTGGACCCACTTCTCCCCAACACACCGGGGTTCGGCACTTCCTGCCGTATAGCATTTCATACGGGGCCATTCTGATGCTCGCGTGATAACTGTTGTCATATGAAAATTCGACCAAGGGTAGATAAACATCCCAACTACCCCCGAAGTCGATAATACAAGCCCGCAACATATCCTCCAACGTTTGTATCGTTCTCTCACTTTGCCCGTCTGTTTGTGGATGGTAAGCAGTGCTAATGAATAGTTTAGTTCCCATTTGTTCTTGGAATTCACGCCAAAATTTCGAAGTAAACCGAGTATCTCTGTCTGACACAATGGATATCGGTACCCCATGACGTGCTATGATTTCATTGGTATACACCTCCGACATCTTCTCGGATGTATAAGTCTCACGAATCGGAATAAAGTGAGCACTTTTCGTCAGTCTATCCACGACTACCCATATAGCATCAAACCCGCGATTGGTTTTGGGCAATTTGGTCAACAAATCCATTGTGATTTGTTCCCATTTCCAAACTGGGATGTCCAATGGTTGCAACTTACCATATGGCTTTTGGTGCTCCGCTTTGACTTGCAAACAAGTCAAACACTTCTCCACATATTTCACAATATCTCTTTTCATTCCGGGCCACCAATAATTTTGTTTTAAATCATTATACATCTTGGTCGCCCCCGGATGGATCGAATAATGAGATTTATGGGCCTCGTCAAGTAAAAGCGCCTTGGCCCCACACGTATTTAGTACCCATATCCTTCCGAATCGAGTTTTCAACCCTTGGTTACCATCTGTCAAGTCTTTTAGCTGACCAACTATTCTCTCCTTCTTCACATTTTCTTCCTTCATTGCTTCAGTTTGAGATTTTCGGATTTGCTCAAGCAAACCCGATGTCACAATTAGTTGCATCGTCTGCACTCGAATAGGCGTATAGTCTGTCTTTCGGCTTAACGCGTCCGCCACTACATTAGCCTTCCCGGGGTGGTAATGTATGTCACAATCAAAGTCTTTTACCGTTTCTAACCACCGCCTCTGTCTCATATGCAATTCCTTCTGATCGAAGAAATATTTCAAGCTTTTATGGTCGGTAAAGATAGTGCATTTTACCCCATACAAGTAATGCCTCCATATTTTTAAGTCAAACACCACTGCTGCCAACTCGAGGTCGTGTGTAGGGTATTTCTTTTCATGAGTCTTTAGCTGCCTCGAGGCATAGGCTATAACCTTGTCTCATTGCATCGAAACGCAGCCAAGTCCCGAATGCAATGCATCCGAGTAAACAACCATATCTTCCGTTCCATCCGGTAATGACAATACCGGTGCATGGGTCAGTTTCTCCTTAAGCGTTTGAAACGCCCTTTTCCTGATCTTCACCCCAAATAAACTTTTCGTCCTTACGGGTTAATTTGGTTAATGGCATAGCGATTTTGGAGAAATCTTGCATGAACCTCCGATAATAACCCGCAAGCCCCAAGAAGCTTCTGATTTCTGAAGGATTTTTCGGTGGATTCCATCTTGCCACAGCTTCTATTTTCGATGGGTCTACTAACACCCCATTTGCACTAATGATGTGCCCAAGAAATTACACTTCCCGTAACCAGAAGGCACACTTCGAGAATTTCGCATACAATTTCTCTCTCCTGAGCGTCTCCAACACTTCACGCAAATGACTTGCGTGTTCTACTTCATTCTTTGAATATATCAAGATGTCATCAATGAACACTATCACTGACTTGTCTAACATGGGTTTGCAAACCCGGTTCATAAGGTCCATGAAAGCCGCGGGTGCATTAGTTAACCCAAAGGACATCACGAGGAACTCGTAATGTCCGTATCGTGTGCGGAAGGCTGTTTTCGGTACATCCTCCTCTTTGACTTTCAACTGATGATACCCCGATCTAAGGTCGATTTTGGAGAACCAACTTGCACCTTGTAGTTGGTCAAATAGGTCATCAATTCTTGGAAGCGGATATCGATTCTTTACCGCGAGTTTGTTCAACTCCCGATAATCAATGCACATACGCATGCTCCCGTCCTTCTTTTTTACGAATAATACTGGTGCGCCCCATGGAGACACACTTGGTCGAATAAATCCCTTGTCAAGCAAATCTTGGATTTGGGACATCAATTCTTGCAATTCTGATGGCGCGAGCCGATACGGTGCCTTGGCCACAGGTTTCGCGCCCGGAATCAATTCAATTCTGAACTCTACCTCCCGTTCTGGCGGTATTCCCGGTAAATCTTCCGGAAATACATCAGCGTATTCACGTACCACTGGTACGTCTTCAATCTTCGGCGTCTCTTTATTAGGTTCGTTTGCGTATATCATGAATGCTTTACATCCGCGCCTCATAAGTTTGTGAGCTTTTAGTATTGAGCACATAACGGGACTGCCCCCTTTTTCGCCATAGATGGTAACTTGCTTTCCACTTGGAGATGTCAATTTTATCTCCTTGCGGAAACATATCACCTTTGCATGATGTCGGGATAACCAATCCATCCCTACCACTACTTGAAATTCTCCCATTGACATATGGATCAAGTCTATTAAATATTCCTCATCATCAACGCTTATTTTGCAATCTCGACATACATCACATACAAGGAAACTTTTGTTATCACCTATTTCTACCTCTAATGGCATAGGCAATTTTGTTAGTACAAAAGAAGGATGTCGAATAAATCCATGTGAAACAAAGGATTTATTCGCACCCGTATCAAATAACACATGTGCGGGAATTGAGTTTATAGCAAATATACCTGAAACCACATCGGGTTCCACCTTTGCCTTGGCTGCCGTTAACTGGAAGGATCTTGCTTTTGCTCTTGGTGTCTCAGTACGTGTATCCTTGTCACCTTTCCTTCCGATCAATTCCGGACACTCAGATTTCTTGTGACCCGACTGATAACATTTGTAACACACCGACACCTTCCCCGGGCACAACGCAACCGTGTGCCCTGTTTTCCCACAAATAGGACACGACTTGTCCTTAAACCGGCACTCACCCTTGTGCCCTTTCCCGCATATCTTGCAGCTTGATGACCCGCCTTTTCCTTCTTGTTTCTTTGAGGATTCAGTCGTGCGCGCCTTTTTCGTCGGGCTTGGATTGACTACCTGCGCCCTTCTTTCGCCTCTCTCAATCTGTTTCTTCAACTCTATCTCCCGTTCCCGAGCAACGTTTATAATCTCGGTGAGAGTCTCATACTTCGAAGGAGTCATAAACTCCCTATACTCGGCGCTCAGCATATTATAATAATAATATATTTTCTGCTCTTCATTCGTTATCAGATCATCACAAAACTTCATTTTATCCATGAATGTTCCCGTGATTTTATCGATAGATTCACCCTTGTGTCGAAGCTGCATAAATTCTTCCTTGATTTTGTTAATGACTGCCTTGGGACTATGATGTTTAAGAAACGGCGTCTTAAACTCGTCCCATGTCATAGCCTTAGCCGCTTCACTTCCGATCTCTTTCTTCTTGTTATCCCACCAATCTTTCGCCTAACCCCTTAACTGACCCGTGCCATAAGCCACGTAGTCCTCCTCATCGCAATGGGTCCTTTTAAATACTCCCTCCATATCACTTAGCCACGTTGGCATATTATCGGGTCAACCTCCCCATTGTAGATTGGCGGTTTACACGCCATGAACTCTTTATAAGAACAAGATTTTCATCCTCCCGACTTCTCCTTTGCTAAATTG
This sequence comes from Helianthus tuberosus, assembly GCA_030545235.1. NCBI lineage: Eukaryota > Viridiplantae > Streptophyta > Magnoliopsida > Asterales > Asteraceae > Helianthus > Helianthus tuberosus. Next base: position 205,791,737 of record CM060369.1, read on the forward strand.
GTATTATCCTCCAATTTCTTAATTCTCTCTTCCACCACTGATAATACCGTGTTTTGGATTTTGTCGATGAAACCCGACAAACTGTTTTCGATTGCTTTCCCTACCTCCTCAGCAATCACTTCTCTCGTTTGCTCGGTGACTCTTGGCACCGCATCATCATTACCTTTATCCGTCATCTTTAATTGAAATGTTTACATTAAGCGTTAAACATTTCATCTATGACATATGGTTTATTTACTTCGGTTTATTCAAGTTCATAACTTGTTTTCACCGTTCTTATTTAATGCACTTTCCGGGTTTGAGTGTGTTAACACGCTCTTCCCATGCATATCTATTCATTATTTCCCTTTTTATACTTAGTAACTCTACTTTAGAACAATTAACTCTTACCGGAGCTTTGATCAAGCTTGAACCGAAAACACTTTGCTAACAACCTTGGGCTCTGATTACCAACTTGTAACACCCTTGTTAAAAGGACTGAATTTAATAATAATTTACATAAATTTTATACTAACTTCGAGTTTACAAAAGATTTTTCCATGTTTAGAAACCAAACATATTCATGATAAGTACAAAACAAAGTTTAAAGTAACTTCTACTAGTCAACTACCGACTAGTTTAATAATTCATTTACATCAAAATCATTGTCTAGACAAAGTTAAGTTAACGCGAAAGCTTCAAAATATGTGTTCGGTTCTTGATAGCAAGCTTGATTATCATCCGGATAGTCCCCATCATTACCTAGAGTCAAAACCATTAAAAATATTAGTTTTGACATTGAAATAGAGTGTACAAACAAGTTCCAGCTTCAAATTTATAAAAAAATATAAAATTTCTAACTTTGGTCCTCCCGCGTGTCGCGGCAGGAGACATTACATCCGTCGCGACTCGCGACGGCTTCCGCGTGTCGCGGGGGTTCCTAGGTGTTCTTCCGCGTGGCGCGGGGGAACACTATTTCCAGCAGGTGCAGGTTTAAATTCTGCATTTCTGCCCAGCTCCGAAAATTCACAAAATTCAAACTTTAAACTATCATAACTTTTCACTCGCTAGTCCGTTTTAACCGATTCTTTTTCCTATGAGTCCGTAATAAAATTTCGGATCCAACCATGTAAATTTTACATTGCGGTAACCGAAATACCAACAATCGGTTCACAGTTTCCTTATTTCAATTATCCAACCCATTAGTGTAAGTGCATTACACCTCATTTCAATTCTTAAGACCTTTTAGACATAATTACCCAATGTCCCAGGCTTGTACATTTGGTGCATTCGCACCATTCTATGGCTTTGCGTTCCTTTGGAACTAAACACTTGTTTCTTTGGAATTCAAGCATTCCGTTTCAGGCGACACTTTCATTGAACTTCTATTGTTTGACCCGATTTCCCGGATTCTTAGACTTAAATTAATATGACCAATTCCATGGCGTGGTTTAATCCACCACTTAATGAAATATGAGACTTTCAAGTCTCTACTCTCATGATTCTTTTAAAAACATCATTTCGACCCGTTTGGCTATTTAGTGAAAACCATCACTTTATTGACAAGCCAAACTAAATTCCAAGTCTTTATTTTGACCCGTTTGATGGTCGAGTGTACTTCGCCACTTTAACGACGCATCAAACGCATCTATTGCACTACAACATCATTTACACTCCAAACCAAAACATTTACGCATAATTTAACGGGACTAAAGCCACGTACCTTTAAAGCACACCTTTTCCGCGTGTATCACCTCTGGCGTGTCCACTTGACGTTCTGGATTCCTTGCCTAAAGAGTTCAATTTATAACAAGATTAGAACTCTTTCATAAGCTTTAACGCATTATTTCTTAACATGTTCAAATCTGCGTTTTACCCAACCTTTAACCTTTTAACTCTCATTTAGGCGTTTTATCAAACACCTAGTGGGTCAGATTTCTACATGATCTAAACCAAGTTCATGACTTGAGTTTATCACCCTAATTAACTTCAATTAGACTTCATGTCCATATTTTAACATCAATAACTTAGAGATTTCCTCATAATTTCAGTTTACACTAGAACAAGAGTTTTAATCCTATTGTTTAGCAAGTTCTACTAACATATTAGTCACCCACTATGGTGATTTTGATCCTTACAATTATCATGCAAGAATTTATCAAGAAATCATCTAGGGTTTGTCCCTAAACCTTATATCACTTCCAATTTCATGTTTACAACACATAATAAAGCTCAACACTTGATTTCAATCACATGCATGAATTTGGGTTGAATCAAAATGACCTAATTCGACATACCTTATGATCCCCTTGACGAGGTGATCACGATTCTATGTTCAGATTTCGATTTCAACTTGATTTTGGCCTTCAATTTGATAGTTTAGCAGAAGTTAGGGTTTTGGGAGTGTGGGTGTCGCCCTCTCCTGTTCTTGATCGACCAGACATCTCATTTGAGGTGTTTGGTTTTGTTTTTAATTAAACTAATAATAATAGTTTCAAGTTTAACAACATTGGCCCCTCCACTTTTGTTTAACATTTAGTTTTGGTTAAACAAAAGTGGAGGGGCCAATGTTGTTAAACTTGAAACTATTATTATTAGTTTAATTAAAAACAAAACCAAACACCTCAAATGAGATGTCTGGTCGATCAAGAACAGGAGAGGGCGACACCCACACTCCCAAAACCCTAACTTCTGCTAAACTATCAAATTGAAGGCCAAAATCAAGTTGAAATCGAAATCTGAACATAGAATCGTGATCACCTCGTCAAGGGGATCATAAGGTATGTCGAATTAGGTCATTTTAATTCAACCCAAATTCATGCATGTGATTGAAATCGAGTGTTGAGCTTTATTATGTGTTATAAACATGAAATTGGAAGTGATATAAGGTTTAGGGACAAACCCTAGATGATTTCTTGATAAATTCTTGCATGATAATTGTAAGGATCAAAATCACCATAGTGGGTGACTAATATGTTAGTAGAACTTGCTAAACAATAGGATTAAAACTCTTGTTCTAGTGTAAACTGAAATTATGAGGAAATCTCTAAGTTATTGATGTTAAAATATGGACATGAAGTCTAATTGAAGTTAATTAGGGTGATAAACTCAAGTCATGAACTTGGTTTAGATCATGTAGAAATCTGACCCACTAGGTGTTTGATAAAACGCCTAAATGAGGGTTAAAAGGTTAAAGGTTGGGTAAAACGCAGATTTGAACATGTTAAGAAATAATGCGTTAAAGCTTATGAAAGAGTTCTAATCTTGTTATAAATTGAACTCTTTAGGCAAGGAATCCGGAACGTCAAGTGGACACGCCGGAGGTGATACACGCGGAAAAGGTGTGCTTTAAAGGTACGTGGCTTTAGTCCCGTTAAATTATGCGTAAATGTTCTGGTTTGGAGTGTAAATGATGTTGTAGTGCAATAGATGCGTTTGATGCGTCGTTAAAGTGGCGAAGTACACTCGACCATCAAACGGGTCAAAATAAAGACTTGGAATTTAGTTTGGCTTGTCAATAAAGTGATGGTTTTCACTAAATAGCCAAACGGGTCGAAATGATGTTTTTAAAAGAATCATGAGAGTAGAGACTTGAAAGTCTCATATTTCGTTAAGTGGTGGATTATACCACGCCATGGAATTGGTCATATTAATTTAAGTCTAAGAATCCGGGAAATCGGGTCTAACAATAGAAGTTCAATGAAAGTGTCGCTTGAAACGGAATGCTTGAATTCCAATGAAACAAGTGTTTAGTTCCAAGGGAACGCAAAGCCATAGAATGGTGCGAATGCACCAAATGTACAAGCCCGGGACATTAGGTAATTATGTCTAAAAGGTCTTAAGAATTGAAAAGAGGTGTAATGCACTTACACTAATGGGTTGGATAATAGAAATAAGGAAATTGTGAACCGATTGTCGGTATCTCGGTTTCCGCAATGTAAAATTTACATGGTTGGATCCGAAATTTTATTACGGACTCATAGGAAAAAGAATCGGTTAAAACGGACTAGCGAGTGAAAAGTTATGATAGTTTAAAGTTTGAATTTTGTGAATTTTCGGAGCTGGGCAGAAATGCAGAATTTAAACCTGCACCTGCTGGAAATAGTGTTCCCCCGCGCCACGCAGAAGAACACCTGGGAACCCCCGCGACACGTGGAAGCCGTCGCGAGTCACGACGAATGTAATGTCTCCTGCCGCGACACGCGGGAGGACCAAAGTTAGAAATTTTATATTTTTTTATAAATTTGAAGCTGGAACTTGTTTGTACACTCTATTTCAATGTCAAAACTAATATTTTTAATGGTTTTGACTCTTGGTAATGATGGGGACTATCCGGATGATAATCAAGCTTGCTATCAAGAACCGAACACATATTTTGAAGCTTCCGCGTTAACTTAACTTTGTCTAGACAATGATTTTGATGTAAATGAATTGTTAAACTAGTCGGTAGTTGACTAGTAGAAGTTACTTTAAACTTTGTTTTGTACTTATCATGAATATGTTTGGTTTCTAAACATGGAAAAATCTTTTGTAAATTCGAAGTTAGTATAAAATTTATGTAAATTATTATTAAATTCAGTCCTTTTAACAAGGGTGTTACAATACACCTACAATGTTACAAGGAAGATTAAACGGTTTAGCTCTTATGTCAATTGAAAGAGATTTTTTAGAAGAACTTGATTACGATTCTTTTATCAAACAATTTGCCTCAGTTAAAGCTAGAAAAATAGATTTTATTTAAACATGTAGTTAACCTATACATAACATATAACTTTCAACAAAAAAAAAAATTAACTTCGTCAACTATAAACTTTCTAGTTTATAATTGCCGGTCCCAAGCCCGGGTAAAGGAGGAGGGTTTTGTTACCAAATATGAAAAGGATAATTTTACCAAAGGGACTCAACTTCGTAGTTCGCTTAGGGTCTCCAAAAACGTAGGAACGGCCTTGCTAGACACTGGTTAACCCCCGATTAATTGGTAGTCCCCACTCTATCGGCCGACTAGCAACTAGCGATTTCTTCAATCGTGTAAAAATCTAACAACTTTTGGTGACTGGATAATCGGTTGACTCTCTTGATCCTCTTGTTCTGCGTTTGACAAAAGCTACACAATTTATTAAACATTAAACATTTTATTTTAGTTAAATCATAATTATCTTCACGTATATATTTACTTAGAAAATATTATCTTCATGTATGTGTTTACTTAGAAAATAACACATATGAATTTATCATAGATTGAAAATCTTAAGTTCAGGTTCATTTGTACAGATTTTTTCTACTTTTTTAGTTTCAATATGAATAAAATAACGTCATTTTTAAACATATAATAATATGACTTCATCACTTTATATTTTGGTAACTAAAATGTTAAATGTTCCTACATACGTTAACGATTTTAACTGACGGTATTAGATCTGGTTTATTTTTTTGAATATATTTCAAATATCTTATGCTTTCCAAAAAATTACTAATTATATTTCAAATTTTCACAGAAATAGTTGTTCAGCAAGCCGATTCAGACTTGGGCCTAAATCCATGTAGTAATTTTCAGTAGCCCCATTACTTTGGGCCTTAGCAATCGGCCACCGAAGGTCTACTAACGAATTAGTGGTCTCAATTTCTTTGATCACGCCGTATGGGTGTGGATTTCTGGCGTGAGGGCCTCTCTACATCAGGTACACCACCCCCGGAACGGATTTATGGTGACAACGTGGCATCAAGTGGTTGGCTTTGGATTATAGCCGTTGCCCCCAACGGCTATTAAAAAATATTTTAAAAACTTACTCCTCTTTATTATATAATCTACACCTTTTCTTCCATTTTTTACCTTCAAAATCTCTCAACTTTCATCTTGTTTCTCACAACACTAAACAAAACTCTTTAAAAAGCCAATTAATCCTTGGATCGAAGAAGAGGACATTGTGTTATGTGAATCGTGAATCGTGACAATGACTGACCACGGGGCTCCATTACGCACGTGGAACGAGTTTTCCAACAATTTTGTATGCATATTGTAGGATCGTTTACAGACCCGAACGAGTCGTTCAGAAGAGTTTTTCTCAATACGAAAGGCGGAAACAGACGTATCGAGGTCAATTCAGCTAGATATACACTTTAAACTGTCGTATTATTGATTTGATAGCAAAATACAGCGAGACGACACTTCGGCAGCACTTCGTTGCACAAACCGGAACTGTTACATCTAATCTCGCTTGAAGGGTATTTATAGAGATCTGATTCCGCTTGAAGATGTTCCAAGCGGAATTAAGATTCCAAGCGGAACTTAATTTCGCTCGGAATTACACTCATGATCATTCAAGCGGAATTACGCATTCAAGCGGAATTACCCTAAGTTCAAGCGGAATTACATTTAACCTTGAACTACGTGCCCTGATCTAACATTCTTAGCACAAGACTCGATACAAGACGAAGTCGACAGACGCATGCACCAACAGACTCCCCCTCGAATGTTGACGAGTCTTAAGTGTCGAGTCTTCGCATCTTCAGTCTTTATCAATCTTTGGGTTTCTCTTTTTGAAGTATCTGACACTGTAAGTATCCTCAAATCTTCTCTTCTCTTTTCATCACCAACAGACTCCCCTTGAACAAATAATCTTTCATTAAATTTATCAGCATCAGCATTCTCAGAATCAGAACCTATCTCTTTGACGTTCAGACTCCCCCTCTCAGTAAGCTGGGATCGCAATCTGTCTTCCACAGGTTCAAGATTGTGACCTGGCTCAAATTCTGATCAGGATCGAAAGCTGGCTCACACTCTTTTCACAGGTTCAAGTCCTATTCCTGGCTCTACCATCACCTGCATAAATCTCTACCCAAAAATAAATTTCACAAATTTAAATTTTGCTTACCACTAGAAAAATCAATCTCATAATGATCACTTGTGGATAAGATATTCAAACAATGATTTTTCAATGTTTAATCTTTGATGAACCACTTGAAAAAATATCATTTTTCTTTTCAAAATACACTCTCCCAAACCATTTGTCATCATGTTTAGCACTCGGAATTTTGAAAATCAGCTCTCCAACACCAGTTGTCGAAAATCTTTTTGTATTTTTCAAAATTTATGCTAAAACACACTGAAAATCTTTTTGGAATTTATCAAAGTAAAGTAAATGCAATAAAGAAATATTTACAAACAATATTTTTGTGAGTTTGTGTAAGAGGATCATATCAGTTTATGAGACTAATCACCAACACCGTTAAGCTTTAAACATTTTAAGTTCTAAACGATTCACTTAGATTGTCAGTATACTGATCCACTTAAATTCTCACACAAAGTTCAACTGTTTCGAGATACGAGATTAATGTTTTAAGCACTTAAACTTAATCGCGTGTCCCACCTCAGAATATACTCCCGTATCCAGATCCCAATATTCAGTCTTACAGGTGAGTATACCACAGATGATATCTGTAAGGGGTTAAATTGCGAAGGACCGTGAGAGCTCAGGTCAGAACTTCCGTTCAGCAGAGAGATGACGGCTTCGACTTTTGGTGGGTCCCCTTTAGAGGATCTTTTCTTCAACAGCACATGATTTACATATTTTTTTTCAATGTTTCATCATTTTTATGCTGAGGGTGAGCTATATTTCAAGCAAGCGTAAAGTATTCTCTGGGGACTAGGCCATTGCTTCCGCAAAATCAGAAGTCCCGGGATAATACCCCAGATATCACTGAACATAAAGACCTAGTATCTCAGAAAGAGGGACCTTTCAAATAAGATTTCGGGGGTCACCCATATATCCGAGAGATGTTCCCCACGATATAAGCAAATTTGAATTTAGGTTTATATCTCGTCACAATCTACTAAATGTGCAAAAACCTACTGGCACATCATCAGTGAGACCGTTTATCACATTTGACTTTCCATTTCTTTAGCATGTTGTGATAGTCCACTGATGTACTATCATTTTCTCTCTTATACAACAAAACTCTTTTTGAATTTTATCATGTTTTTGTCTTTTTCAAATTTTCAAATGTTTTTGGATTATCTGAAATTCTTACTACCCCTAAAATGCAAACACATTTAGAGAAATTTGAAAACAAACTGTACAAGTAAATTGACAACTGATATCGAATCACTTCAATTCACCATCCACTTGGCATAAACAATCAGAACTCCCCCTCACAACAAACTATTTTCCCATTGATTTCAAAACACTTAAGTTTGTTTTAATCAAATGGTTTTTCCGGAAAATAAGTTTTGTTGATTGATTTTACCACTTGTAAGTTAGGGGTTCATCATATTGTTTTTCAATCACTTGTAGGATTTTACATTTCCCGGTTTTAACCAACAATATCATATGTAGAAAATTAAGTACAACTTAATGTCCCTGATTTACCACTTGTAAGACGAAATCACTTTCGTGAATTTCTCAAGAAAGATAGATGTCGATTCCTGCTCCACTCTTACCAACCTGGGAGCTCCGGCAAGTCCAGATTTTTACTGTTCATAATATGTTCCATCCCAGTCACAAACCTGGGACGAAACAACCTTACCTGGTTTCTTCGTTTTCTTCTCATAAAACTCCTTCACCCCTTTAACCTTCCTGTCAACCATTTTTCCAAAAATGTTATGAACTGTGGAGTTGAAGGCTTTCTCAATATCAAACTCTTTCTTTTCTGAGAAAAATTGATTCGAAATCTCAATTTTACCAACTTTTTGTTTAAAATTTTCAGCCTTCAATGGAGGAAAATTGACATCATCCATTTGAGGAACTGAAATCTCACATTTAATCCCAATTTGTGGCTCCTCTGATTTTGTGGAATCAGATTCATCGCCAGAAGATAACTCCTCTGATTTTGACGAATCAGAATCATTGCATGAACTATCATCAGATTTCTTAACAACCCATTTTTGGTTGTCAAGATTTGCCCTTTTCTTGTAAAACCTGTTTGAACATTCACCAATCTCAAAAATTGAAATTTTGAAAAATTTAGTTCTCTCAATTGGTGGTTCAAACAAAACTTCTTTATCTTTCAGTTTACGAGAAACTCCCTGTTTTGAATGTATTGCCTTGGAACAATTTTTGGCAATATGTCCAACAGTGTTGCATTGGAAACAGGTTCTCGCTTATTTCATCTGATCAGTAGTCTTCATCTCTTCTTGCTTCTTCGCAAGGAATTCTTTGTTCGACTGATTTCTGAATAGATTTTCTTTCTCTTCTTCAGAAGATGTCCCTGAAACAAATATCATTTTTGATTTAAAATCTCGAACATATTTTTCATTTTTATGATTTTCTGGTGGAATAAATCCTAATCCTTTCTTTTTGAAATTACCATTATGGTTTGGTTTCTTTCGATAACCAGAACCAGAACTGTAACCCTTTTTCTTGTTTTCTCTTTGTTGAACTCTTGAGGTGTACTTTTTAGGTTTATCAGAAAGATTTACATCTTTTATTTCAGAAATATTAATTTCTGTTAGTTTGAAAACCTTTTTTATCATTTCTGGTTTAACACCTCCTATTGGAAATTCCTCATCAGAATATAATTTGTCGGAATCATTCAATGTATATGCAACTTTGAATGTTTCGTTATTCAAATTAGATTTTGATAGAAGGAATTCTTTATTGTAAACTCTTTTGCCCTGTTTGTCAGTTTGACTCGGAGTGCTGGACTCAGACTTTGACTCTGACATAGACTCCGACTTTGACTCCTCGGATTCATCTTTATCCAACACCTGATCGACCACTTTCTTTATTAACTCGGACTCATGATCAGTGTCAGATGACGTAAACATGACATCAATATTATCTGGCAAGTTAACTGAAGACTCCGACTCCCACTGTAAATTTGTTGTCTTTTCGACTCTTTCTGAATTTGGATTTCGTGGTGAATATCCATTTTCAAGCGGGGGTGGACACTTGTTGTAACTGGCACCTTGTTTCTTACCATATGTCTTTTCTTTAGTATCCTTCTTCTTTTCTTTCTTCTTTTCAGGAGTCTTTTCTTCAGATACCTTTTGTTCTTTAGTAACTTCATCATCTTCAAATGCCTTCATCCCTTCAATAGTTGGATAAATCCTGTCAATGACATAAGAAGTACATGAGTAACTTTTCAACAATCGATTAACTCTTTCAGTTTCAATTCTTTGAGTTTCCAGTTTTTGTTCCAAAACAGCACACTTCTCAATATAGTTGTTCACCACTTTCTGCTTTATAATGAAAGCTCCTTGAAGTGTCTTCATTGCTGTTGCTTGTTCTTCGCTAGATTGATTGTACTGATTCATTGCTTTGTTCAGAACGTCGTATGATTCCTTCAACCTGTTTATGTTGTTAATCAATTCACTGTTTTTCTTCTTTATGATCTCACAGGTTTCACAATTCACAGGAATCTTCCTTGCATCAACTTTAAACTTTGGAACTTCCACTTTTTTTTCTTATCACTGGTACTTCTTCATCATCATTGCTAACTGGTGTTTTGACCTTTTTCTTTTTCTTTTTAGCTTTTTCATCATCACTGTCACTCTCTTCCATCATTTTAAAATGAGCTGCCATTCTTCTTGCATAATACTCTTTATCATCATCACTATCTTCTTCAACTCGAGCGACAAAAGCTTTTTGATGTGAAGTTTTGTTTGGATCATAATCATCCCAACTAAAACCTTCCCAGTTAAATCCTTCTGGTAACTTTTCATCATCTTGATTTATCAGGCATGCTTTATTATCAGCTGAGATATATTTGTTCCAACTGAAATTTTCTTGATTCCCCAAACATGCTCTCTTTGATGATTCTTCAATTACTTTTCTACCATGTGCCACTTGTGGTTCTTGTTGTGGTTGAGAAACTTGATGATAAATGGCCTTCCGGTAGTAATCATTGTTATTGAACGGATTTTGAGCTCCACTTGCTTCGCGATTTGTGCACTCCCTCTTGAAGTGTCCTTTTTCCCTGCAACGAAAACAAGTGACTTTAGATTTATCAAAACCCAAAGCAGAAACATTAGCATCACGTATGTCATTTCTTCCTGTGATCTGCTTAAATTTCTCAGCTCGTCTCAACACACTTGCCAAACACCACTTTATGTCCATCAATTCCATCTCTTCAGCATCAATCTGATCGTAATCCTCTTTTGTAAGCATTGGATTCCCGATCCGACCTGCAACAAAACTACCATATGACTACAACACGGTTCCCAACAAAGACATGTGACTCTTAGCAACTTCTGCTGAATAATCCTCATCATTCTCCAGATTCAGTACAATGTTACATTGTAGCTTCTTGCCATTCTTTGTTGCTGAAATGTTCAGATCAAATGATGGATATGATGAAAAATTTGTGTTGCTATTTGATCCTTTGGAAGAGCTTCCAGATGAACCTTTTGCATTGAAAACAGTTTCAATCTTTGGTGACATGTTGGTGGATTTATCACTGACACCACCCTTGTAATAGAGACCAATGTCTTGTTCACCGTCAAAATCTTTCATTCTTGAGATCTTTCTCTGTTCCATTTCTTGAGCCTCAATCTTTTCAATAAACTTACTCAATGTCAGACTGCTAAACCCTTTCTTGTTCCTTAGCATCATGAGATATGTGCCCCAAGTCTCGTGTGGCAATGCATCAGCCAATTTTTCGATCAACTCTTCATTATCTTTGTCGATGCTCAATCTCTTCATGTTAGCTAACAAATTGCAGTATCTTTCAATGATTTGCTTTGTGCTTTCATTTTTCAACCCACGAAACAGATCAAACTCTTTCTTCAAAAGTGATTTCTTGTTCTTGACCATCTCTTGACTACCAACAAACTTTGATCTTAAAGCTTTCCAAATTGAATAAGAAGTTCCATTGTGTTGCAATAAAACCAAGATATCTTCTTTCACAGCTTGTTGTAGTAGACTTAACATCATTTTTTCATCTTTGTATTTCTTTCTATTTTCAGCACTAAGGTTTTTTATTGCTATAATCTCCTCATCATCAGTCATTGGCCTATCATATTTCGTCTCAACACATTCCCAAGCATCTAAGTAGTTAGCTTGTACCCAGTTCTCAAAACATCCTTCCCAACCCTTATACTCTTCGATGTTCATGAGCTTAGGAGGTTTTTGCATAGTCCTCGTTTCATTTTCCAGCATTGTGTTCTGTGCAAGAGTGATCGGGGTAACCGGGGTAGCGAATGCGTTGTAAAATTCCTCTTCCATGATTCGGTTGTTCAAAGTTCACAAAACAGTTTTGTTCAAACGAAATTACAGTCTCAAGCGGAATCCCTTTTCAAACAGGATTACCCTGTTCAAACGAAATTAGTACATTCAAGCGAAATCTCCTTTCAAGCGGAATACCTAATTTCGCTTGAACTAACACCCTTTTCAAATGGAATACCAGATTGAAGCGGAATTAACGATTTTGAAGCGGAATAAACTACTTTCAAGCGGAATCAGGATGAAATTTCAAGCGGAATATCGGTTTCAAGCGGAATTAAGAACTAATTCCGTATGAAGAGCTGCTGACGTCATCATCTCGCGCTGGTTTTGAAACGGAATTACAGATTTTATCACTTTGAGATCGAATTAAGGTCCAATTTTCACAAGGATTAGTTAAAACACTATTCCGAGTATAATGTGTAAAAATCAGAACATTTTGACCGTGAAAAGTTAATTTTTTAAAAAAAAAATTAGAAATCAGAAATTTCAGCTGAATTGGTAAGAACTCTTCCTCCTGTGCTCTGATACCACTTGTAGGATCGTTTACAGACCCGAACGAGTCGTTCAAAAGAGTTTGTCTCAATACGAAAGGCGGAAACAGACGTATCGAGGTCAATTCAGCTAAATATACACTTTAAACTGTCGTATTATTGATTTGATAGCAAAATACAGCGAGACGACACTTCGGCAGCACTTCGTTGCACAAACCAGAACTGTTACATCTAATCTCGCTTGAAGGGTATTTATAGAGATCTGATTCCGCTTGAAGATGTTCCAAGCGAAATTAAGATTCCAAGCGGAACTTAATTTCGCTCGGAATTACACTCATGATCATTCAAGCGGAATTACGCATTCAAGCGGAATTACCCTAAGTTCAAGCGGATTTACATTTAACCTCGAACTACGTGCCCTGATCTAACATTCTTAGCACAAGACTCGATACAAGATGAAGTCGACAGACGCATGCACCAACACATATGGGTGAGGCCACCCGAACCATGGGCGCATTTTGTCGCACACGTCCCAATTTGGTTTTGTTAATGACTAGTAAATTTCCCCGCACATTGCGGCGGGTTCGAAATGTAAAGTAACTCAAATTTGAACCGTCTAATGAAAACGTACTATATTTGACTCTACTTGTTTCCGAACTAAAGTGACGTCAAAACGTAGACAAAGTAAAAAAAAAACTCACATAAAAATAAGCATGAAAACGTATTATATTTAATCCGACTTATTTGCGAAAGAAATTTATGTTGAAACGTTAACCAACTTGAACTTATACCAACACGTACATAAAAATAAGTACATAAGAAAATTAAGTTTTTTTTTAAGTTAAAGAATGGTACGTCGCGTTGTGGCAACATAAAAATGTAAAGTAACTCGAATTTTTACCATCTAATGAAAACAAATTATATTTGAGTCGACTTGTTTTAAAACAAAATTTACGTCAAACTGTAAACCAACTAAAAATGTCAAAAAAAGAAGCACAAAAACGTATTATATTAAAAAAAAAAATTACAGTGAAATGTAAATCAGCCTAAATTTATACCAATACGTACATAAAAATAAACACGTAAAAATTGATTACAAAGTCTTTAAAAAGTTGAGGAGTTATAAGTGCCAATACTAAATGTTGAAGTGTGAAAGTAAAAAAAAAAAAGAGTTAACTGTCATTTTCATCCATGTAGTTTGTTCACTTTTGTTATTTCAGGCCAATTTTCAAAAATACACCAATTTCCTCCCTGTCATACCGGAAACGTGTCACTTCAGTCCAAAAATTAAAACCTAGTTAAGTCGGATAGGTTAAATGAAGGGTATTATTGTCAATTCATAAAATAAGTTGAAAATAAAAAATATATGAATTGACAATAATACCCTTTATTTAACCTGTCTGACATATTTGGGTTTTAATTTTTGGACTGAAGTGGAACATTTCCACCATGACAGAGAGAAACTGGTGCATTTTTGAAAATTTAGTTGAAATGACAAAAGTGAACAAAGCACAGGGACAAAAATGACAGTTAACTCTAAAAAAACAAAATGACATTAAAAGACAAAAAAAAAAAAAAAAAAAAAAAAAAAAAAAAAAAAAAATCATTAAGTTATTGTACATATAACTTCTTTTTATCGGATGTTACAATACTATTAGAAAGACAACCATAATAATTAACCAATTTAGGATGGTTTATATACTTAAAATACACAAAAATATAACTTGTGTCCCTTAACTTATTCTCTTTTTCGCATTTCTCACTTTCAAGTCAACATTTTATTAAACTTTCAATTTGATAACACATCCACACATGATACATCACACACTTTTATAAAAACTAACCAACATGAACCTCCTTAATTTGCTTCTTCTTGGTCTCATCTTTTGGTATAACAACATGCAACACTCCGTCCTTCATCTCCGCCTTAATCTCCTCCACTTTCGCATCTTCCGGCAGCATGAGACTAGTGTTATAGTACCCGTAGGTGGCAGCCGACCAAAATTCATCGTCATCAGAACCTTCTTCCTCGTCCTTATGCTCGCCTCGAATGAACAACATCCCATCTTCAACTGTGATCTTCACGTCGTCTTTTGACAGCCCGGGCATCTGAAACTTGATGTTGTAGCTTTCGTCTTTCTCTTTGAATCGCCTTATTAGACGCGATGGTGATAAGTTTTCGAGTAATCTGTTCATGTTTGTAGCCGCTTCCACGATCGCATTCCCCAATCCTAGTGTCAAGAAATCTTTAATCAGAATAATCAGTGACGAAGCTTGAGATTTCCGACCGGGGGTCGAAAACGTATATACCAAAAATTTCTATAAAATCAGGGATCAAAGATGTATACCAAAAAATTTCTATACGAAAACTACATGCTCTCCACTACCGAGCGAAAAGTTCGGAGGGTCGGCCTGTTATGAATCATACTAACTGGCCCAACCTTCACAGCCTAATTCAGGAAGCCCAACAAGATTATGGGTATCTCGCAGCCCAATTCAGGAAGCCCAGCAAGTTAATGGGTGTGTGAGAGCTAAGCAGAAACCTTAGTTGGGATATAAACAGAGAGATCGTGAGTATAGGGTAATGAAGATTGTTAATCAGTAGTGATTGTTCTCTTTCCCATCTTGTTCTTATCTGATTCCCATCCCCATTCTATATGATTCTTCTGTGTAATTTGATTCATGAAATAGGAATACACTCATTTGATTGCTTTATTTCGATTATCATTCTGTAGTGTCAAACTGAGTTCACTACACGGCCACCCACTCCCGCCCCCACAAAGCTATGCCCTTGAGAATAATTACAACGGGGCTGCCAAGCATATAGGTCGGGTGAAACCTAACACCCATGAAAATTTTCTTTGACCGTGACATTAAAAATATAATTAAAATTTATAATTATAATTTACAAAAAGATATCAAATATAACCCTATTATGAACTCACTAGTTCAATGAGTTTGTGGTTGCTTTAAAATGTTTCTCTAGAATATACAATAGCTAGTTTCAAAAACTGAGAAATTTTACACCTAAACAAAAGTAAAGGTGTAAACTAATATATAAGGATGTTTACAAATTGTATTTTTATTATGCATTTACTAATAATAATACGACGTATTTTTATAACGAATTTGTTTTTATCTTTTTATTATGGACCTGAAAATTGCATGGATATTGGCGAATTCTACTTTTGTTATGCACTAGTATATAAAACCCATTACGACGGGATCATTAAACCAAATAAAAATAGATATAAAAACGTTAAACCATGCACAAACGTTGTAGCATGTTGCTCGCAAAACTTAGAACAAAACGTAAAACATAGAAAATAATAACTAACAGAACTCGTGCATTGCGACGGGTCATAAAACCGAAATAAAAACGTAAAAACGTTGAACCACACACGCGCAGTCGCGCATTGCAACGTGTTAACTCAAAAAATTTAGACCGAAACGTAAAACAAAAAAAATTGTAGAAGGTTAAAAATATAAGAGACCGAAGTTAAAAATGCAAAAGCGTTGAGACTTCAATGAAAAATAGTTTGTGTAAAAGTTATAAACGAAGAAAAATATAAGAATGAAAAGTGTAGAAAAACTGATTAGTAAATTTTACACCTAAACAAAAGTAAAGGTGTAAACTAATATATAAGACCGCCTGTAATGGGGCGTTTTTTTTTTTAAATTTCACCAAACACGTCGGAAAACGCCCGGCCTCCGCCCCCTTGTGCGTTATTGGGCAGTATTCGCGAAAAAAGGGCCACCGGCGTTTTTTTAAAAACGCCTAGACTTGATTTCTTTGCCCAATAAAACCTTGCCATGTGTGTATATTTAGTTTTAATTAAAAAAACAAAAGAAATTAGTTTAATTAGTTTTAATTAGAAGGTGATTTAAAAAACAAAAGTTGCAGGTGGTTGTTTTAGGTGAAAGGAAGAAGATGATGATTTTTCATTTCAACCCCTGCATTTTGATTGTATTTAAAAAAAGGATTTACACTTCAAAAGTCTTTGAAAAAGGATTTTGCATTTCAGTCCCTATAGTTTTAATTAGTTTTAGTTAGATTTTGGCAATTTATTTATTTTTTTTACTTTTTTCTGGTTTTTTTATTTCTAGTATTGTATTTTTTTTAATTTAATAAAATATTTTAAGTTTTTAATTAAAAAAAATAATTGTGTAATGATTGGAAGGGGTGTTATTGGGTATTATTCTCACTACGGCACTTTTGCAATAACGCCCAATAATGCCCATGCTGACTGCACTTCCACATGGTAGAAAACGCCCCATGGTAGGGGCATTATTGAGCTAACCACTACGCATTGTCTATATGTAAATTTGTAACGACAATTTTAATTTGAATTCACGTATTTTTATAACATTTTTTTATATTTTTATTATTATGTTACCCAACCAACCAAAGTCAAAAAATCTAAAATCAAGTGATGGACATTTTAGCCCTAAAAATTTCATCTAAATGACTACAACAAATATATCAATAGAGGTATATTGATGGTGAATAAGAGTTAATAAACCTGAGAGAGAAGGAGGTAGGTTCTGATTAGTGTTTTCCGACGACCAAAGTGACCTTCGACGGCGCCTGCGAGGGGAAACGGACCGCGGTTTCTTGGCGGAATCGGAGACGGAAACCTCATTGATTTCAGGTTTTTCATGTTGGTCGGTGTTGGTTGAGAAACGGTGGAGGAGTTGAGAGCTGCATGCTTCTTGTGTTTGGAGAGGTAATCTTTGAGAGTGAGTGAGGTTGTTGAGGATTAAACGACGCATTGCCATTGTTGTATGTGTGTGTTTATGGTGGTGAATGGTGGTGGTGAAGATAAAGAAGGTTAGGGTGCCTTTTAACTAACTAGGTTTATCACCCTAGCCGTGTCGCGGCAAACTTCTTTTGTTATTTAGTCTGTGTTTACATATGTTTTGAAATCACTACGAGCGCGTTGCACGCGGAACCACTAACAAAAATAAAAAAAATGTAAAAAACAGTAAAAAATAATTGAAAAAAAAATCAACAAAAAAAGTTGTATGTTAATGATGTTGTTCGTATGAAACCCATGGTCAGAGATGAGCAAATAATACTGGGTACCGATACCGAATTTCCCAAACCGAAGGATCCTAAGTACCAATTCGGTACCGACTTTTGGCGTTCCTAGTACCGTTTCGCTACCAATTTTTACCTTCATATGTCGGTACCGTAACCGGTATTTTCGGTATCGGTTGCCACCGAGCTCATCCCTACCCCTGAAACTAAAAAAAGAAATCATTAAAAGTTGAAGACAATCAAGAAGAAAAAAGTTGTACGATACCATTGTTGTTTGTACGGCACCCGTGATCAGGGATATTGGCGAATTGCACTTTTGTTATGCATTTTGTAACGGCAATATGAATTTGACTCAACGTACTTTTAGAACATGTTTTTTTAAAATTTTAGAGTTAAATACGTTCAGTGGCGAAGCTTGACCCGAATACGGAGGTCGAAAACGTATATACCAAAAAATTTCTATAGAACCGGGGGGTTTTAAACGTATATACCCAAATATTTCTATAGAACCGGGGGACGAAAACGTATTTACTCAAAAATTTCTATACGAAAACTACATATATAACACTACTGGGCGAAAAGTTCAGGGGTCGGGCGCCCCTCCCCGCCCCTTCTATACTTCGCCCCTGAATGCGTTGATAGTTGGTTTGTGCCATTTTGTCATTTAGTCCAAAGGTTTGAATTGTTGCCATTTTAGTCCAACTAGTTTCAAACGTTACCATTTTAGCCACTGAGTTAACTCCATACATTTTTTATGTTAACCAGAAGAGCAATTCGGTCATTTATATGGTCGAATTGCCCTTCTAGTGAAGAGAATTACATATAAAATGATTGAATTGCTATTCTAGTTAATAGAAAAAATGGATGTAGTTAAACAAGCGGGCTAAAATGGCAACGTTTGAAACTAATTGGAATAAAATAACAACTTTTCAACCCTATAGACTAAACTGGTAAAATGGCTCAAACTACATACTACCGATACTAAAATGACATTTAACTCGTATTTTTATTATGTTACCCAACCAACCAAAATCACGTGATGACATTTTAGCACTAAAAATTTCATCTAAATGACTACAACAAATATATCAATAGAGACATATTGGTGGTGGATAAGAGTTAATTAACCTGAGAGAGGAGGTAGGTTGTGATTATTGTTTTCAGACGACCAAAGTGACCTCCGGCGGCGCCTGCGAGGGGAAAAGGACCGCGGTTTCTTGGCGAAATCGGAGACGGAAACCTCTTTGGTTTCGGGTTTTTCATGGTGGTTGGTGGTGGTGGAGAAACGGTGGAGTTGAGAGGTGCATGCTTGTGTTTGAAGAGGTAATCTTTGAGAGTGAGTGAGGTTGTTGAGGATTAAACGACGCATTGCCATTGTTGTATGTGTGTGTTTATGGTGGTGAATGGTGGTGGTGAAGATAAAGAAGGTTAGGGTGCCTTTTAACTAACTAGGTTTATCACCCTAGCCGTGTCGCGGCAAACTTCTTTTGTTATTTAGTCTGTGTTTACATATGTTTTGAAATCACTACGAGCGCGTTGCACGCGGAACCACTAACAAAAATAAAAAAAATGTAAAAAACAGTAAAAAATAATTGAAAAAAAAATCAACAAAAAAAGTTGTATGTTAATGATGTTGTTCGTATGAAACCCATGGTCAGAGATGAGCAAATAATACTGGGTACCGATACCGAATTTCCCAAACCGAAGGATCCTAAGTACCAATTCGGTACCGACTTTTGGCGTTCCTAGTACCGTTTCGCTACCAATTTTTACCTTCATATGTCGGTACCGTAACCGGTATTTTCGGTATCGGTTGCCACCGAGCTCATCCCTACCCCTGAAACTAAAAAAAGAAATCATTAAAAGTTGAAGACAATCAAGAAGAAAAAAGTTGTACGATACCATTGTTGTTTGTACGGCACCCGTGATCAGGGATGTGCAAATGGTACCGTGTAGCAGTACCGAATTTCCCGAACTAAAAGATTTTCAAACTCAATCCGGTACCGACTTTTGGCGTTTTCTGTATCAGGTTGGTGCCGATTTGTACCTTCATGTACCGATAATGAACCGGATCGTACCTGTATTTTCGAAACCAATATCGATTAACAACAAGCTTATCCAACTGAGAAAGTAAAGAAAATAATACTAATTAGTATTATTATACTAATATGTTATTATTATATAATATAATTACTGTTCATTTCCTTTCTATTTTCTATATATACAATAACCAAATGGGGGAATAGTGCAAGGCAGCCTGGCACTCCCCCATTAGACCAACACGTTTATTGTTTTATATCCATTTTAAAATTACGTTTTTGCCCCCAGCTCAAAATAAAATTACGCTTTTTGTCCCCATCTCAAAATTACGATCTTGCCCTCAATTCAAAATTACAACTTTGCCTGGCAATCTTACATTGGACCAACCAGTTTATTATTTTATATCCATTCTAAAATCACGTTTTTGTCCCTCTCTAAAATTACGGTTTTGCCCCCAGTTCAAAATAAAATTACGCTTTTGTCCCCAGCTCAAAATTACGATTTTTCCCTCCATTCAAAATAAAATTGTGGTTTTGCCATCAGCTCAGAATTACCTTTTGGCACTCAGTTCAAAATAAAATTTTGTTTTTGCCCCTACTTAAAAATTACGATTTTGCCCTCTGTTCAAAAATGTGATTTTTCCCTGTTTAAAAATTGTGATTTCGCCCTCAATTCAAAATTACGTTTTTTCCCAGTTCAAAATAAAATTATGTTTTTGCCCCCAACTCAAAATTACGATTTTGTCCTTGGTTCAAAACAAAATTGTGCTTTTGCCTCAAGCTTAAAATTATGATTGTGCCCTTAGTTCAAATTTATATTACGTTGTTACCCCAAGTTAAAAATTACGAATTTACCCCTGTGAAAATTTACAATTTTGCCCCAGGTTCAAATTTACAGTACTGCCATTACTTTAGCTTTTGTCAAATTACGATTTTACCCCAGTCAAAAAATACAACTTTCCCTCAGTTAAAAATTACAATATTGCCATTGTTTTAGTTTTTTTTATCAAAACTATAAAAGTGTTTTGTTTTAATTGATTGACTCGATTTAATTGTTTTTCGTGTCATTGAGTTGACTAACACTCGCTCATTATTCGGTTATCGCCCCGCAACGCGGGCAAAGCACCTAGTTATTAACATATAGTAATTGTTGGTGGAATAATTAAAGATGACAAAAAGACAAAAGGAAGAAGATATGAGAAGTTTCGTGCTTTCTCTATTGAAACTTGACGACTCTACCTTCTATAAGTATATCTGTATATTTTTAAATGTTATAAAAGATACTCATTTATTTGTGTTTAGAACAAGCAAAAATCTAATCCGACTGTAATAGACATTTGTTTGCTTGTATAAGGAATCAAACAAATTCAAAACAATAAGTTTCCACTAATATTAAGGTAGTGTTTGGTATGAAGGAATGAGAGGTGGAATGTAATGGATGATTACAAGGGAATGAAGAAAATGGTGTTTGGTTGGTCAATGGAATGGAATTACTCATTCCAAAAGGCATTCCATTCCCTCAAAATCATTCCTTCCACCCCCCATGTTTTTTTTCCATTCCATCCTCTTTTGCACCATTCATCAACAACACCACAACCCACCAGCTTCGCCACAACCCACCACCACCCACCACCAACGCCATCGCCGCCACCCGCCACTACCTCACGCCGACAGCCACCGTCGTCGCCGTCGCCCATTCACCACCGTTATCACCCACAACCGCGACCAACCGCCAAAGCCACTCATCGCCGCCGCCCACCACCATCGTCGGTGCCACCACCACAACCACCACCACCACCGCCACCACCAACCGCCGCCGCCGCCCACCGCCACCTCTGCTGCCACTCACCACCAACGGCCACCTTGCCGCCACAACCACTCGCCGTCACTGATGCGCGTTTAAGTGTCGTATATATTAGGTGTGTATTTTAAGCCCTTTTTAACACTTATTTTAGCCAAGTTTTAAATTTATAAAACACGATATTTCACTAACACTAAACACACATATGGGCAAGTGCACCCATCGTTGAGTGTAGTATAGCGTTGGTAAGATACCGAGGTCGTCCAAGGACACAAGAGCTTTTAGTACCGGTTTATCCTCAACGTCTAACCAAAATAAAAGTTTAGAAAAATGTTTTAAACTAAGAAAAATTAAAAACTAACTAAAATGCTGAAAATAAAAATAAAAGAAAAACAGATAGACAAGATGAATCACTTGGTTCCGACTCGTATCTAGTATAACCTTTGATTATTTCCGCACTTTTACACATAATTAAGAGATTATCTTAGTTACTGTAGTAGGCCCCTCTTTTGAAGGTGACGTTACCCTCACCCCAGTAGTTTGAGTCAGCAGGGATACAATCCTAAAAGGGTGGATTATTGGAAGATAATGAATTAAGTTATTAATGCAGTATTGTGGTAGGCCCCGCTTTTGGCGGTGACGTTACCCTCGGCTAAGTAGTCTGAGTCAGCAGGGATACAGTCCTAAATAGCCGGGTTATAGTATTAATAGTAGTTAACTTATGAGGGGATCAAAGAGTTTGGACCCCCGCCATCCAATACCGTGAAGTATTGAAGGAGGTCCTACTAAATTTGACCCAGGTCCATTGCAGGACCTCTAAACGCTGAACAATGGCAAGACCTTTACCAAACCGTTCCCTTAACCCCCGACCAGGTAGCCAACATACCTCCATATAGACCGTGGAGATATGAATGGTGAAAATCCTTTATTTTATATAGACAGTAAAATAATGCCAAGACACCACCGACAAACGATAAGGAAAGATCACCTTCAACATAAGTAACTAGTTATTAAAGTCATTAATACAAAACCAAATAAAAAGTGCAAAAGATTAGAAATAAAAAGTATTATACTAGACACTTTGTCTTCACCAAGTGATGTAAGAGACTTAGGCAAACATGGCCTTGATTGTCAAGAACTCTTACGATCAATCTTGGATCCCGAGACGACTCACACACTCTACGATGGACAATGGATGATGGTGTTGTGATGGTGGTGGGTGGTGGATGAAGTGTGAGAGAGGTGGTGTGCCAAGGGATGAGATGAAATGAATCCAAGCACTCCTATTTATAGGCTGAACAGAGAGCTGGGCACGGCCCCGTGTCCGCTGGGCACGGCCCCGTGTCCGTCTGACAATCTCTCTCCTCATTAATTGTAATTCGCAATTACAATAAATGCGCCTGCTGTACTTTCGACACGCCCCCGTGTCCGCTGAGCACGGCCCGTGGTGGGCAATAGAAGCTTCTATAGGTTTGTCTTTTCTGCTGCTTCTTGGGCACGGCCCCGTGCTGGCTGAGCACGGGGCGTGTTCAGTCTTCTGATTTCTCTACTTTGCTTTGGAAGGTGCCGTTGAGGGGTCGGGCAGTCCACTAATATTCCTTTTCTTGTATTTATGTTGGATTTAGCTGTCTTTTTGCTTCTTTTGCGTTTTTGAGCTCATTTAATCCTGAAAATACAAAAGGAAGACAAAAACACTCTTTTTCCAATATTAGTACTTAAAAAGGGTTAGCTTTATGCCTCATTTGATGTAATTTATATGTTGCATTTTACATACATCAAATACCCCCACACTTGAACTTTTGCTTGTCCTCAAGCAAAACTCTTTAATATGTGGCTTACACTCCCAAATGGAATAGGTAGAAGAGAAGGTTTTGGGCTTGTCGTAGAGTGTCGGGATTTCCAAGATCTTTTTGGGTTTTATTTTTATTTATTTACACTCCTATTCGTAATGATTTATTTAGAACTTTTCATAAAAGAAATTACTTATTTGGGCATAACATGCCTTTTTAAAATTCTATTTATATACAAGTTCACATACCTCACAGGGAAATCACTCACACTCGGCCGAAGGTGTATTTTTAGTGAATCACTCGAGAGCTGCATGGAACTTATTCCTACCATAGGCTTGCCAAGAAATCAATCCTCCTCCTTTTTAACTTTTATACCTTTGTAGATATCAAGAGGACTTTGTGGGTTTAAGGGTTAGGCTAGGGTTAAAGGTAGGTGGTTGGGTTAGTGGTTAGTAGAAAAGGGCTAAAAGCGTAACAAGTGTCGGTTTTCGTGTTTTTGCAACTTTTTATTTTGATGAAGCTTTTATTCAAACTAAGTTATTTTTGATTAACTTGTTTGTTTATTTTCTTTTTGCTTCATCATTATCACACTTTTTTTTTTTTCACGAAGAACCGAACTTGTTACTAAAATAAAGGGGTAAAAATGAAAAAGGTTTTGGTGGGTAAAAGGGTTTTTTTGTTTGGGTGATGAAACGAAAAGGTTTAGGCTCAAAGGGGCTAACTAGGGGGATTTTTGGGTAGGTGGTAAAAGAAAAAGAAAAATAATGGTGTAGAAATAAAAAGGGTTAGTCCTAATGCCTCCATCATTTACTTACTCGGGTTTAAGTTGATAAGGACCGGGAATGTATTGTCATGGCAAGTTCTAGAGTCGTAAGAACCAAGCGGCTATTCACACAAGAAACGAAAAATGAGCAATTAGTCTAATGATATGTAATTGTATGCTCAATAAAGGCTCAAAACTCACTTTTGTGGGAATGGGTTTTTATGTGATCAAGTATATATAATCAAATTTTAACTAAGTTTGCCATGCCTTTTCATAATTTTCTTATGTTGGTTCTTTTTATCATGACGCTATTGGTTGTAAATTCGTAAAAATATAACCTTTTTAAGAACTTGAATTTCCCGAGTTAAACCTAGACAAGTAAAAAAAAATTGAAAATTTTTGAAAAAATTTGGGGTGATTAGCGGTTCCAATAGAGTTTTGTGTAAGGCTTGTAATTAGGACTTGCAAGATTCAAGGTTTTAGCATCCCCCCCACACTTAAATTACACATTGTCCTCAATGTGTCCCAAAAATAAGTTTTTCGGTTGATTAAAATGTGTAAAAGTGGGTTAAAAACAAGATTTTATGGTACTGGGTAGCTGAGCACGGGGTGGTGTTGGCTGAGCACGGCCCAGTGTCCAGACTGCCAGTACCAAAAGTAAACAGAAGGCTGGGCACGGGGGCGTGTCCAGTGAGCACGGCCCCGTGTCCAGGTACCTGAACTGGGCATTTTCTACAGAACCTTGGGCATGGGGCGTGTTGGGGTGAGCACGGCCCCGTGCTGAACTTGCTGTAATGAAGAAAAATCGTCGGGAGACTCTGTTTTTGTGTATGGGGTGTTGGTTCAAGCTTCCCTTATCATCCTTCACCATCCCGAGTGTGTTTTATTCCTGAAAAATAAAAACTAAACTAGAAAACATAAAGGTTAATCTAAACTAAACTACGGATAGTTCCGCGGAATGCCTTCGTGGTGCGCCACGTTTATAAGGGTCCTTGGCTAGACCCTCCTTATCAGGTGGTTCTGGCTCATCTTCAATTAGGGGGTCATTATTGCCGAATGGATATTTCATTGACCGCTCAAGATCGACACTCTTTTTAAATGCCCCTAATTGAAGAGGTAGATTGTTGAACTTCCGGTTTTTCAAAGCTTCGTGAGTTTTTACAAAGGGTCGTCCCAACACTAGAGGAGCGTCATCAAGGATGACAAAGTCAGTTGGGGTTACCATTTGATTTGTTTGAACCAAAACATCCTCAACTATACCGATTGATTTTATTACTCTCCGATTGGATAGAAAAATGGGTATTTGAAGTGGAGAAAAATCACTAATACTTAATTTTTCGAAAATGTAGTTAGGCATTATGTTAACACAAAGATCTTTATCGATTGTGACGTTACTAATAAATGAATTTTGAAAGAAACACGGAACCGGTGTAATGTTAATTTCAAATGGGTCTTCTTTTATTAGCGAAGTTTGATCATTAGTTAACTTAACACTTACCGTTTCGTCAATTTTAGTGTTAGTGTTTAACTCTTTTAAAAACTTAGCATGAGTGGGTACTAAACAATGATTTTCGAAAGAAGGAGACAAGAGATTAATTTCTTCAAAATTAGACTCTTCTTGAATTTTATCGTTAACGGACTCACCTTTTTCGTTGTTTAACTCATGTGTCGGTTCTTCACTTATTTGTTCTTCCATTTTTACACTTTCGGTTATCTTTTCCTTATTTAATTCTTCTCTTTCGCGGGACTCCTCTTCCCTTGCGCGAGATTCTTTTATGCATCGATCGATAACTCTAATGTGTTCTAATATCCTCTCGGTTACTTCGGTTATAGAAAAAGAATCATCATTCCCTAAGCTTGAATCCGGTTGTTCGACCCTTTGTTCCTCATAATACTCATATGAAGTCGATGGTTCGCACCATTGTTCTTCATTGTAAGCATATGATGGATAAGGCTCGTAATTTTGTTCTCCATAATACTCATATGAGGTGGGTTGTTCACGCCATGGTTCCTCATAGTAAGCATACGAAGATGGTGGCTCATATCTTGGTTCCTCAAAGTATGAGTAAGAAGGCTCATACCTTGATTCATCAAAATATGAGTATGAGGGAGGAGGTTCATACCTTTGGTCTTCATAGGATGTGTATGAAGTTGATGGCTCGTACCTGGGCTCCTCATAGTAGGTGTATGGATGGGATGGTTGATATGAGTGATTATTTTGAATCGAACGTGCATTACGACAATTAGTGCAATAATTACCCCTATAATCATCCTCCTCATAGGTGTAGTTGTAACCTCCTGAGTATTGATCCATAAGAATCACTCAGCAGACCACAACCGAGTCTCGAGATCAGAAAACAAAAAATAAAAACGGAAACAGAGGCTGGACACGGCCCCGTGTTCAGTGAGCACGGCCCCGTGTTCAGGATCTGTATCTGGGCGTTTTAATTAAATTTACCGATTTCGTTGAGCACGGGGAGTGTTCAGTGAGCACGGCCCGTGTTCAAGCTTCTGTTACTGGGTGTTTTTATGAAAATGTGCAGCACGGCCCCGTGTTCAGCGAACACGGCCCCGTGTACAGGCTACTGTAAATGCAAATCTAAACTAAAATGCAGAAAAATGTGCGCGCTTTTAAAAAGGTTTTGAAAAACTGAATAGGCCGTCGATTTTAAGCTTTCTTAAAATCCTTGTGTCCCCGGCAGCGGCGCCAAAAACTTGATGCGCGTTTAAGTGTCGTATATATTAGATGTGTATTTTAAGCCCTTTTTAACACTTATTTTAGCCAAGTTTTAAATTTATAAAACACGATATTTCACTAACACTAAACACACATATGGGCAAGTGCACCCATCGTTGAGTGTAGTATAGCGTTGGTAAGATACCGAGGTCGTCCAAGGACACAAGAGCTTTTAGTACCGGTTTATCCTCAACGTCTAACCAAAATAAAAGTTTAGAAAAATGTTTTAAACTAAGAAAAATTAAAAACTAACTAAAATGCTGAAAATAAAAATAAAAGAAAAACAGATAGACAAGATGAATCACTTGGTTCTGACTCGTATCTAGTATAACCTTTGATTATTTCCGCACTTTTCCACATAATTAAGAGATTATCTTAGTTATTGTAGTAGGCCCCTCTTTTGAAGGTGACGTTACCCTCACCCCAGTAGTTTGAGTCAGCAGAGATACAATCCTAAAAGGGTGGATTATTGGAAGATAATGAATTAAGTTATTAATGCAGTATTGTGGTAGGCCCCGCTTTTGGCGGTGACGTTACCCTCGGCTAAGTAGTCTGAGTCAGCAGGGATACAGTCCTAAATAGCCGGGTTATAGTATTAATAGTAGTTAACTTATGAGGGGATCAAAGAGTTTGGACCCCCGCCATCCAATACCGTGAAGTATTGAAGGAGGTCCTACTAAATTTGACCCAGGTCCATTGCAGGACCTCTAAACGCTGAACAATGGCAAGACCTTTACCAAACCGTTCCCTTAACCCCCGACCAGGTAGCCAACATACCTCCATATAGACCGTGGAGATATGAATGGTGAAAATCCTTTATTTTATATAGACAGTAAAATAATGCCAAGACACCACGGACAAACGATAAGGAAAGATCACCTTCAACATAAGTAACTAGTTATTAAAGTCATTAATACAAAACCAAATAAAAAGTGCAAAAGATTAGAAATAAAAAGTATTATACTAGACACTTTGTCTTCACCAAGTGATGTAAGAGACTTAGGCAAACATGGCCTTGATTGTCAAGAACTCTTACGATCAATCTTGGATCCCGAGACGACTCACACACTCTACGATGGACAATGGATGATGGTGGTGGATGATGGTGTTGTGATGTTGGTGGGTGGTGGATGAAGTGTGAGAGAGGTGGTGTGCCAAGGGATGAGATGAAATGAATCCAAGCACTCCTATTTATAGGCTGAACAGAGAGCTGGGCACGGCCCCGTGTCCGCTGGGCACGGCCCCGTGTCCGTCTGACAATCTCTCTCCTCATTAATTGTAATTCGCAATTACAATAAATGCGCCTGCTGTACTTTCGACACGCCCCCGTGTCCGCTGAGCACGGCCCGTGGTGGGCAATAGAAGCTTCTATAGGTTTGTCTTTTCTGCTGCTTCTTGGGCACGGCCCCGTGCTGGCTGAGCACGGGGCGTGTTCAGTCTTCTGATTTCTCTACTTTGCCTTGGAAGGTGCCGTTGAGGGGTCGGGCAGTCCACTAATATTCCTTTTCTTGTATTTATGTTGGATTTAGCTGTCTTTTTGCTTCTTTTGCGTTTTTGAGCTCATTTAATCCTGAAAATACAAAAGGAAGACAAAAACACTCTTTTTCCAATATTAGTACTTAAAAAGGGTTAGTTTTATGCCTCATTTGATGTAATTTATATGTTGCATTTTACATACATCAGTCACCGCCGCACCGCCACTCGCCGTCACCACCACAACCCATCATCGCCGCCGACACCCACCACCGCCACCTATAACCACCCATAATCACTACCACCACCATCACTCACCGCTGATTTTATTACTCCGTTTTTCTTGCATAACGAACAATATACAATTATAATTCATTCCATTCACATATGGTAACCAAACAGGACATGGAATGGTAATGATCCATTGCATTCCCTCGTCCATCCATTACCTCGTCCATTCCATTCTTTCGTCCATTCCATTACCCCATACCAAACAGACCCTAATAGTTAGCGTAGTAATTTTCTTTTAAGTAGGGGTCCTATTTTTTTGAAGGCCCTAGGCCCAAGTCTGGGTTACTTGTACTCTAGGTCCGACCCTAATTGCTGTATATTAATTTATCTATCTATACTATATAATAAAGTAAACCTATATGGGACACATGCCCTATTACTATGCATCATCAGAATTGTTTTCCCATCCTTTTTTTCTCTAATTTAGCTAATATGCTTTAGGTTTAAATATTATCTATATATTTCTTAACTGATAAGTGATAAGCCATAATTATAGATAAGTTTTATCTTTTATTTTAAGTATTCTTTAGGTTTAGATATCAATCCTTCTAAATCAATATTTCTATATATTTTTCTAAAAAAAATATCATCCTCATATTTAAATTATTAATTTAAGATATTTTGTGAATAAAACAAATTATTTATCTACCTTTAAAATCATCTTATCCATTTATAAAATTTTTTAAAAAAAAAAAACTAAACGTATTGAGTTATTAAATCCTAAAAGAGATACTCGATTAAAAAAAACTAAATGTATTGAGTCATTATCTATCTATATCTTAAGAATGAACTAGTAATTTTACCCGCCGCGCGTTGCGGCGGCGTACCCGACTTGTTCCAACTAAATTTACGATGAAACGTACGGTAACTGGAATTTACACGGTCGAATGAAAGTGTATTATATTTTACCCGAACAAAATCTATGTCGAAATGTACATCAACTCGAAACGTGCATATGTGGCTACCAAGCAAAATTTACATCGAAAGTTAGACCAAATTAAAGATAAAAAAAGTACATGTCACCAATGCGGCGGGATTTAAACGAAAACTAACTCAAATTAATACCGTTGAATCAAAACGTTCCATCTTTGAAAAATATCTTTGCTAATTCCACCTGGAAAATATACATTCTTTTACCATGTAAATGAAATAACCAAAATGCAATGTCAACATATGTATTATGTACATTAGTATAGATTAGTATAGATTATAAACAATACCTTTGTGTAGAGGGGCATGTTCAATTATTACATACATGGTGACTTATCATCGATTAGTGAAGCAGAATCATAATAAATAGCAGTTATTATTGCCCGAATTAAAAATAAAACCTTCTAAATATTTTATACTACTATACCACACTTGTTAAATGGTTTATTTTAGAACTGGCAAACGGGTCGGGTCATGGGTTAAAACGGGTTCGGGTCGAAACGGGTCAACTAACATTTACAAGTTATGTTTGTATGTATTGTAAATTAACATTTTCAAATCCTATAATAATAAGAAATTATCAAACCCGAATTTCGGTAAATTACTTCAATCCACACAGGTTGTCGTGAAATTTGGAACGATAAAGCAATTGGTGATTTTGGAAGCAAATTTACCACATCGCCGTTGTCTTCATGGGTCACAGCGGAACCCTAGACTCGTCGGAACTTGCCACTACTACCTCTGATCCCTCGAATCTTCACCGGAATCGATGACTTCGGTTCTGTTTGTGGGAGGCGAGCACGCGTCGAAGGCCGGTTGCTCAAAAGCAACATACGGACAGAAAAAAAAATATCTTGACGTCGTTTTTCTTCACTTTTACATAAGCACTTCAAATATAGCAACCGTAATACTCAAAAGCAACATACGGACAGAAAAAAATTAAATTAACACCGAATTACGCAAAAATAAACGCTTACAAATGTCCAATCCGCAGTGACCCTCCGGGATGATCCGGTGGTGTAGTTGTGACCGCGATGTTGGATTGACGGTGGTGAACCTACAGTCATCGTCCCTCTCCTTCACGCTCGGCCACTCTCATGCATGGCTTCGCGACATACCCTAACTATGAGATGAACCGATCTACATAAAAATGGAGAGATGCAGACGAAAAGAGCTTACCTGAATTCTCGCTGGAAGACCAATTCAAGTCGCTGACGTTGCAGTTGTTCAAGACCACCTTCAAGTTTCCCATTCTGTATCTAGATCGGCCGATGAGAGACACTGGTACCCTCGCCGGAATTTGTGTGTTGATATTCTATTCAAAAGCGGTGGAAACTGTTAAGACTCCCACGTATCTGGTGGTAAATCCCTAGAACGACCATGCATACTTTGACCTTGTCCGTTGTATTTTAATTGTATACCCGGATAAACATATCATCCGCCCCAGCAACAAACCACTGCTTTCGTGCTAGGATCTGACTATGAAGACGTTGTGCAAGCATCAAAGACAAAAATATGTGTTCCCATCAAGCAAAAACCATGCATTATATATTAATAACACATAAGAAAAAATAAACTCTCATAACAGACCTGGTAACTCGGTAACCTCAAACGATTTTACCATAACCTGTAGCAAATAATTAAAAGGCATATGTTTGTCACTGAATGGTTGAGTTTTCCGAGCTTCTCAGACGCCGCGTCATAAAACCTCGAGGTGTTCAGATCCTTTCATATTCAACCAGATCTGACCGAGGAGCTGCTCAAATCTGACCAATGGACCGAGTGACTTTTCCATACACAATTTTTTTTTCTTTTCAACATTTTTTCCCAGTCAACCAGACCCTATTCCAGTGACCAAAAGGACTAAAGTCTAAACCACCATCTCTAACTCAAATTGTAACCTCAAAGCCAACAATGAAGTGAACAGATTCATGAAGGCTAAGAGAATGCAAAAGGACCAAGCCACCATGGCTGCAATAGGGGTTGCAGGTGCTAACCTGCCATCCTCCATAGCGTATCGACTTTATTTTGATAACTCATCACAGCCTCCAACCATAGCCAAACACAAAATACAAATGCTGTTCGGTTTAGGTTTTTATCAGTTGGCACCAAATGTGACGCGTGGCTGACCGCCAAAATCACCCAATAAGAGACAAACACCCAATGTAGACATTGTTCAAAACGTTTGTTTTCTAATAGTATGATAATGATAATAAATATTTTAACTATTAATAAATATATACTAAAGAAGACAATATAGGTATGCCCCAAAACGAATGATTTAGCGCTTATCATCAAAAACCCTTAAGGCCCTTTGTCAACACCATCGTCGGACCATACTTCAGATTTATCGTTAAGCAGCGCAAACCTGAAAGGCGCTCCGAATCGTCATCATCGGAGCGTTTTCCACAACCAAAGCCAACAATTTAACATTTACAATCGCAGACCCCGAAGGTCCTCCGTCGACCGTTCAGCTCAGTAGAGAACCCGAGAGCGTTACGGGGCGCTAAAGTGGGTAGGTATATGCAAACTAAAAACATCACACACCATTTTAAGAGCAGGTAAAGGCTCCACCTTTTCCTTTATACACTTGGTAAAAAAAACTACTTAATATTGTAATATCTCAACAACCACATGAGATACAGACCTCAAAAAGTCAAAATCAAATTGGCTTTACACCATCATTTGTCAATGTCGAGTTCAAAATCCATGTATGCATCAATTTTAAGATCCATTATCAAATCAACTCTTGAAAGAAACTTTTATCATCTGCTTTTAACTCTTTCTATTTGACATACCCTATAAGCATTAGTAATAGATTAGATAAACTATGCTGATCCAAGGTCACTCAGGGATAGCAACCTGCTCATCACATAAGATAGCAACTTGCTCATCACATAAGATTGATACTGGTTATAGTTTTAATAATCCAAAAAAAAAAAAAAAAACTAAAACCAGTTCAATGGTGAATGAAGCAGTAATTTCATCACCAAAGTTAGTGATTTCCAGTAATCAATTAAGACAATCTACCCTTGTTGTGAAGAAAAAATGTGGAAATTGAATTCAACCAACCTATCAAAGTACGGCATCATGATAATCACTGTTCATGAAGTCATGCAGCCTTAACTTATACCTGAGGTCGCCGTCCACCATCACCGGAACCCTGGTTTTGCTAGCGGCCGGAATACTCGTCGGACCCCTTTTATTCATCTTTTGGAACTGTTGCCGTCAACATTCTTAGGGTTCCCATAAAAACCCTAAACTCGCCGCCAGAGTGCCTCCTGCCGTTATCTTCTTCAGCCTCGGGAATCGCCCCAGCCGCTTCCTTTCCTCTCCGTCAACATCACAGACACACCGTCTCTCCATCACATGATTCCACCACCACGGTAGTCCAACGGTGGATGCTTTTGTAGAAGCATGTTATTGTTTTTGATTACAGAGAAACAGAGGAAAGAAATGGGGTTTAGGTTTTTATCAGAGTTGGGTTATGTTTTTGTAGAGATTGTTGTGAAATTGTAAGCATATTTGAAGATTTGTAGAGATTGTTGTGTTCTTGATCTGGTTGAGGAGAGGAGGTTGCATATTTGTAAGAGTTTGGTTTGTTATATTTGTGCAGGAGGAAGAAGGAGAGGCAAAGCCGGTGGTAAACCCACCGACTTTGTCTTTTAAGATAGTATATAATGTCGGTCGTATTTACGATTTTGGTCCTTTACTTTTTTACGGTTTGAGCCTTCTACTTTTGTTTGTTTCTTTTCACCGGTCCCTCCTGCGGTGCCGTTGCTCTCCTTTGCCACGTCTATTTCACTATATACATGTCCCATAGAAAGAGAGGATACCGCTTACTTCACCGATATCTGCAACTTTTCTAATCTCCGCTGATGCTTCACCAAACGAGATGGGGAAGGTGTACCATCAATTGCAACGAGTGTAATCGGTGGCAGCATTACAAGTAGGTTTTCTTGGTGTCATCTCTGCCTCCTGCTGTTATTGCGCTATTATCTTCACTGCTCCTCTACTTAATCTCTACAACTATTTCATCCATCAATCTTTGTTTTTCACAGCTTTATCTTGTTGTCATTGTTCAAAACCCTAAAATAGCAGGTCAATTCTCGATCACATGCATGATTTAACGATGTTGTGCTTTGTGATTTTCGTTATTTGATTTGTATTACTAGTATGATCGTGTTTTCATATATGTACTTGTATTTTATTTGTAAACGTGAATGATATGTTATTTCCAGGTTTGTTAGGGTTCAGGTTAGGTAGTTTGTATTCTATACAGCGATGTTAGATTATTGATTTACACGGTCAAAAATTTTCATGAAACCATTGCATTTCTCATCTACAATTCTTTTGATTTGTCTTCATGGAGGTTTTTTTTTTAATCCAGATACTTTATTTGACATATGTTAATAAAACCTTATTGTTTTCAACCTATATTTTAGATACAAAAGTTTAATTTATGATAAAGTGATTTAATACGATCTTGAAATCTGCTTGCTCCGATGATTAACATGCATCTTCTCTCACTTACCAATCGAGGATTTGAGACCGACTGATTTTCACGCTCACAACTGCAACCACTTTTCAAGTTACACAAAAAATGGTAAGAACTACGCATAATTTCGTATTTTAAGAGTTGAACCTTATTTAATATTGTAGTTTGATAGTCATATAAAGTGTCGAAGGTGTGTGTGCAGTCTCATGTGCTTTGTATTCTACTTGAATTTAAGTAACAGTGAACCGCTAGGAATTGCTTATTTCTATGTATTAGAAACGTTTGCTCATGCATACTAATTATAGAGTATGTATACAAAGGAAACAGATTTTTAAGGTTCTCATTCCTATTCTTTCCGTTTCATTTGTTCGATTTCCGAATGGTTCTTTCTTTCTCTCTCTTTGATTTAGCTTGAGTCTATATTACTTACATATTAATAGCGAATATATGATTTTGTCATTGAAGATTGCTTTACACAATTTTTTTTTATTTTGGAAAAAAATTCTACCATTTATTATTATGTACTGAGCTCTTTAATAGTAGCGTAACTTTATTAATATTTTTTAACGTGTGCAAAAACGAGATCAAAATGTGTTGAGCAAACAAATCATATTTTTGGGGACAGGAACCAACCAGTGAAGGGATTCCACGAGTGAGCTACCATACCACTCCCTTAAAGATATGTGAGGTAATTGTCAAACTAAATTACATCATTTATAATGTGACTTAGTTTCCAAATCTTGAATAGAAGCAAAACTCACGTGTAACGTCACTAAAAGAATGGATGCAACAAGCTGAGGTGAATATGAGACTTGATACAAACATCTTTAGACATGTTCCAAAACCTTCTTGCATACGTAACATCCTTATAGATGTTAGAAGGTATTTAAAAAATCTTATTATCCAATGATTGTCCATACTTTTATGATTTGATATAAATGTGAAGAAACTCCATGCTTGCACATGGCATTTGCATTTGTTGGTTTAATCTCTTTAGTTTTTAATCACATGAA
The DNA here is from genome assembly GCA_030545235.1 of Helianthus tuberosus. Lineage (NCBI taxonomy): Eukaryota > Viridiplantae > Streptophyta > Magnoliopsida > Asterales > Asteraceae > Helianthus > Helianthus tuberosus. The sequence continues at coordinate 205,826,744 of CM060369.1, forward strand.
CTATTGTCACCGGCTATAGGTGGCAAAATGCAAGTGCTATAATGCCCGCTACTCTTAAATGTTCCCCAACACACTTTACAATACTTCATATAGCTAAATTGAATGCCTTTGTGTAGGTTTGGGCTAAGTTGAGGTTTTTTTGTTTGTTGGCGGGTACTTTGCTTTCACTTGGCAGTCGTTGAGCATGCAACCGTGGTAGATTTATTCCCATTGTTAGAAGATGGGATCTTCCGTATCTTGGCTGAGCATCCGAGATTGTCAGAGCAGTTGTGGTAGGTTTATTATCTTTCTTTGTATGCAATTTAGCTATATTTCATTCTACTCGTGTACAACAGCTAACTTTTTAATGTGATATTCATACGATTAGGTGTGGTGTATCACCTGGTATGGTCATGTGATTCATTTTCCTTTCACAGTATAATAGGTTATGGTTGTACGGTATATATTTGATTTACTTTACGTGTTGATTCAATCGAGATGCTTATATAGGTTACATCGAGTTCAAACAGATACGTCGAAACGTACATTTTCTTATGGTTAAGGCATCACGTAATGCTTGAACAAATTTTGTGGCACCTGGGAAAAGTATACAGTCATCCTGATTTAACGCCGTGCTATTTTGGATTGCTTATCAAATTTCGGGACGAAATTTCTTTCAAGTTGGGGATGATGTGACAACCCAAAATCTCAACGTCCTTTCGCTACGCATCAGTTGTCTGGCAACTCTGTTTCAGCAAATCGTTGTATGCTGTATTATGTGCACCATTTATGTTTGGGTATGTTGTTTATTGAACAACTTGAGTGCTGTCTATGTTCCATCATGCCTTCGACGAAACATGCAGGCCCTGTTATCATGTCTTCGACGAAACATGATGTTTCGTCACCGGGTGCCCGACGAAAGTTGTTGATCGCCAGGATGGGCTTCGGCCCAAGATGTCATTCACATGGCCCTGTTCACAAGCGGGGTGGAAGTCACAAGATTGTAGGTTACAGTGATAGTAGCCATAATGCTAGAACGGACGATGGAAGGAGCACTACAGGGCACGTATTTTATTTTGGTGAAACACCCGTTTCTTGGTGTTCTCAGAAACAAAATACTGTTGCTTTATCATCTTGTGAAGCAGAGTTTATGGCAGCAACTTCAGCGGCTTGTCAAGCAATTTGGCTTCGGAGCTTATACAGTGAAGTCGTTGGTGGAGAGATGCAAAAGGTAGTTATTCGGGTGGATAATAAATCGGCCATAGCATTGATGAAAAATCCTGTTTTTCATGGTCGGAGCAAACATATTGATACGCGCTACCATTTCATTCGTGAATGTGTTGAAGATGATTTGGTGGAGATCGAGTATGTAAGCGGAGAAGAGCAAAGGGCCGATATTTTAACTAAAGCACTCGGGAGGATCAAGTTTATTGAAATGCGAGAGTTACTTGGAGTCGAAGACTTCCCTAGCCCGGTTCGGGTATTAGGGGGGTGATTGTTGGACCGTTTCGCATAATACCCGAACCCGAGCTAATGGGTCGGGCCAAACGTGAACGTCTCTAAAGGAGCAGGGGTGTTTAGTGTTAATCTTAATTGAAGATAATTATAAGAGTTAGAGATAATTATCTAATTCCTTATTTTTAGTTAGATATAGAAAAGGATGTTTATGTTTAACTAGAATTAGGATTATATTTCAATTAGGATTTCTACCACTATATAACCAATCCATCATGGATTATTGTGGTTATGAGTGATATTCAGTTTTGAGCCTATTTTCTGAATAAAGGAGAGCTAATTCCTTAAACTCGTGTGTTTAATTAAATCGATTGGGACTTGAATGTAGTGAAATCTTACAATAGGAGATGGCATATAGATATTGAAGCTTTCAACCTATAATTAATTAAGAGTGTTCAAAAGTTATATTTTGATGACACATTTATATCACATACACTTAAGTTACTTTTAGATTATTAATCCATGGAAGAAACTATTTGATCTATTGTGTTAAAAAATATAAATTTTTGGTCTCAAATGAATGAAACGTAATTTTTCATAGTTTATGCTTATGCTATTAAATGCCAAAAGATTAGTTATTCCTTGGCCACGTTTTATTTTACCTAGATTTACTACATTTTACATATAAAATAGGGTTTGTTTAGAGTGGGTTCCGAGACTCCGAGTAACCTTTTTATATTCAGTGAGATAAGAGGTAAGGTTTGCACTAATCTAACTATCTTTATACCATAGTAACAGTTTTTGTTATTGTGAGATTTTAATATGTTTTCTTAGGGGGTGGGGGTGATCACTAGTGATAGAATTCCATCACTCACAAGCACCCAATCAAGTTATGTCATGTCATCAACCATTTTTCCATCACTCACAACCTTTTTTGGTAGCAATGGTCATCACTCACCACCACACCCAAAAATTTCTCCCCAACCAACAATTACCCTCACAAAATTAACAGCATCACGCGTTGAAGAATTCACGCGTTAAAGAAATTTGCCATGTTCACGCGTTATAAACAACCGGTGGCGGTGGGGAAAGTTATTCTATCACGCGTTGAATTGCACCATCACGGAAAGTTAACGTAGTGCCCCCACTCCCCTTATTGTGAGATTTTATAAGGTGTCGACGATGGTCTCTGTTTGGGTTCCTTGTCTGGGCTCACTCCTCTGAAATGGTGATGGGCCTGAGTCCATTTAAATTTTCCCCATATGCTCGGTAGGTCCATATGGGCCTGATTCTAGTAAACTCACTCTTAGGCCAACCCATTAGGGTTAAGGCCCAAAAGCCCCCTCTATATAAAAGGAAAGTTCCTCTTCCTGAACAAGTTAATCTCTTCTCAAACTTGAGGCTCCTTCATCTCTCCTTTCTTACAACATACACTTGCGCTCCATCTCTAAAAGTTAAATTTTATAATTATCATTGGAATACAAGATACTGACTTGAGCATCGGAGCGCCCTCGGGGCAAACCCCGTGGGCCCTTTAACTAGATTTTCATGTGGCTGCAGCCCAATAACCGTTATTTCATGAAAGGAACCGTCACCACAACGGCGAGAGGAGAATCTGAACCGGATCTTGACGAGTTCAAGGTACTATGCCAACCGTTTCAATCTTGGATTCGACATTGGCGCCATCCGTGGGACCGAGTACAAGCGTGTCTCTATCTCTTCATACCAACAGTCAGATCTGTGATCCTCGTGTGCTCAACATGCTTCTCAGATCTACATTTTAACTGCCACATATCAAGCAAGCATGTTACCTGCTTGCTAAACCAAAAACACAAATAAAAAAAGAGTAGAAACGAAGCTCTGCAGCATGTCTCTCTTTTGAAAATTTAAGTTGTAAACAACTGTGCATGAGATACAAGTATCTATTATCCACTAAAAAGTGTATACTCAGACCCAGACCCAGAGATAAAAATTTTGCAACTTTGTTTTTGGAGGAAGCTCCATGAGTTTTTATGCCTCATTTTATGGATCTGTGAGGTCTGGTTTTGCTCGTAAAAAAAGAGAAAATTCCAAAAATCATGCTGAAGGTTTTGCTCATGAAATATTACCCAAAGAAACTAAGGTCTTGATTTATTTTTTGGGCAATAATATGTTTTGAGTTTTGACCAATGTAAAAAATCAAAAAAGACTTTTTATCTGACATAGCTTTTTGTCATAGTCATGTGACATTTTACAAAAAGCTATTGAGATAGATGTTGCATTCGCGGACACACTAAGAATAAAAGAAAAAAAAAAGTAAAGAGAACAAGAGTATGGTTCAAACATAACTTGACTAGGGATATGACTAATTACATCCTAAGGGTACTAGTGCATATCAATATTTTTAAACATTTAATTATAATAAAGTATACCCACATGTGCATACGCATGTCATGAAGGTAATGCAAAGGAGAACTTTTCATCTCAAGTATTTTCCTACCTTTTCTAGGGTTATTTGCATTTTTATTTATTTAGAAAAGAAAAAACAAAGGATACACACTATATTGCACAAGGTACACACTTTCTCTTTTGGAAATGTTTATGACTGTGGGAGCACATGACAACTTTACATATAATATTGCGTTATTCCTATTGCAAAGGGCAAAGGTATGACAATTAAGTGTTTGACGATTTTAACACATCGAAAATTTATTATTTGACACGAAATACTTACTTTCGCGAAACACATGCGTTGAAAGTGACGGAGGAAAGTTATAATGATCCCAGTCAGGGCTATCTTCCATCTCTGGCATACCGCTACCCGGCCCATTGATCTAGCTTTTCATGTATCTGTGGTGGAAAAAATGGTCTATGTGTGCTCTGTCTGTATTCCGTGTGTTATACTAAAGATAAGATTTTAGATAAGATTTTCACCTAGGCTTTTCGTTATTTGCCTGTGAAACCATTTTGTGACAGGATCTTAAGTTGGGAATCGGTATGTAATCTATTAGAGAAAAACTGTCTTAGAATCTGACGCATATGTAGGTGTTGTGAAACTGTCAGTGATCTCGCAATAAACTTCGTTGGTTAAATTCGTATCATCTTTTCCGAAAGTGTATCAACGATAGTACCATTTCACTGAGGGTCTATTTGGTATGAGTTAATGGAATGGATGAGTGAATGGAATAAAGGAGGTAATGGAATGGACAAGGGAATGAAATGGATCATTCCATTGCATTGCATTGCATTATGATGTTTGGTTACTCAAATGTGAATAGAATGAATCATTACTTTGTACAATTTGATGGACGAAAAAAGACGAAGTAACAATTGTATTAAAAACGACAAAAATATATTAATAATATAATAATAATATATTAATGGTAAAAAAATTTATAAATTTTTTTATATATATTTATATAATAATAATAATAATAATATATTTCTTTCCATTCCCTGAAGGAATGAAAAAAAAAAAAAACACCCCCATACTAAGGAATGAAAATTGTTATATTTGGAAGTAGCTACATTACTTTGGAATGCTCCATTCCATTACCATATAGTAACCAAACATGTTTCTTTTCATTATGTTAAAAATAATGTCATTTGTTATATCATTCTTATGGCTGGCTGTTTCATTGTTATATGGGCTTATTTGGTATGTCTGATATATTAATATGGGCTCAGTTAGTTTGTATGTTGTTATTTCTGTTGGTTTACATTTGCAGTGGGTTATAATCTATGGGGGGTAAAGTGTAAAGATAGAGGGACTGCGATTATCTTGGGCTGAAGTTTTGGACCTAAGTGTAACTTATTCAATGGGCACATTTATAAGAGCAGTATCCAAAGAGTTCATTCATTCACACTCTCACTTTCTCTTTTCTTTGTATTGTTCCGTTAGGGTTTGTTGAGTATTGTTGAAGTTGTTATCATCTCTCACATGTATCTGAGAGTTTGAGTTGTTGTTTGAGTAGATGATCATCAGTGGATGATCATCAAGAGACATTTGTATCTCTGTATTATTTTGGATCTTACAGTTGTAATATCTTAGGATTCTTGGGGGGTAAATCCTTTTGGGTTGGTTTAACAAGAGTTTTGTCACTTGTTTTGTCGCTTTTCTTCTATTTGTTTGTGTTTGATCATCATATCGTGTTTCTGAACATGGTATCAGAGCCATTGAGCTCTTGTTGAATTTCATTATATTACTTCCGGTGTGATATTGTTATCAGATTGTTTGTTTGTTGTGTGTATTTTGGGTTTTTTGTCTCGGAAAATGTTAGTGGTAACAGATCTGCTTAGATTTGTTATCTTGGAGTTGTGCTTGTTATTGTTGGACGAAACCCTAACTTAGGGTTTGTTGTCTTCCCAAGGTCTTTGCTCAGATCTGTGTTAGTCTCTGAAACCCTAGAATGTTCAGGGCAAACTAACCAGAGGTATTGATTGTGGCTTGATATAATCAGATCCCGTAGTTCTTGAAAACTACAGTTCTGATACTTCTTGGAGTTATATGCACCCACTATAAGATTGATCTAGTTTTCTTTTATTTCTGTTGTTGGATTAGTTGATGTCTGGGTAGAATGGACCGGTTTATCTGTGTTTCTTGATTTGTTGTTCTTGTAATATCTATTTGTAGTTGTTCTGTGTCTATTGGTTGTTGTTTAGTTTGTGGCTCCTGAGTAAAGGCTTGTCCAGGCACCATAGAGTAATGATCCTGGAATCTGGTCCCTGACTCAGCTTCGCTCTAGGTTCCTTTTCTATTATTATGTATCATGTGATCTGTTATTCTGTTGGGCTTGTTTGTGCTATTTTTTGTCTGCTACTTCTTCTAGTTCTGATGTGTCTACTTTACCGTTTACCTATGAGCAGATAACTAAGTTGTTAAGTTTAGTTGGTGAAAAACTGGGGGAGAGTAGTTAAAGTCAAATATGGGAGGCGAGTTACCTAATATGTCTAGTTGTGTTAACCGTTTTGTTTGTTGTTCTAGTAGTTTGGTTTTGAACCTGAACTAATTCGATTGTTGATTCTGGTGTTAATCAACATATGATTAAAACTGATAAAGATATGTTTAATTGTGTGGATGTTTCTAAGTGTGGTTTAACTGTTATTCACCCTAATGGAACTAGTGTAAGAGTGTTCAAAATTGGAGAAAAAATTGATTAATGGTGTTATTCTAAAAGATGTGTTTTATGTGCCTGACTATAATGTGAATCTGTTATTTGTTCATAACTTACTAAAGACAATGGAATTGCTGTGTTATTTAATGAAAATAATTGCATGTTACAGGATTTGAGATAAAAAAAATCCTGGTGATTGGTAGTCAGGATAATGGTCTTTATTTTGTGGGTAGAAATGGTAATTCTGTGAATATATGTTTTAACAGTAATTTGAAATCTAATATGTGGCATAGTAGGTTAGGTCACCTTTCAGATCAAGTTCTGGCTATTTTAAAAGGAAGTCTAGGTATTAATACTATTGAACATGGTCCTTGTGAAATATGTCATAAATCTAAACAAGTTAGGGTACCTTTTCCGCTAAGTGCGCATAAGTCTAAGTGTGTTGGAGATTTGATTCACTTAGATTTATGGGGTCCTTATAAAGTTAGTAGTTATGAAGGGTATAAATATTTTTTGACTGTGGTTGATGATTATTCTAGGTCTGTCTGGTGTTATCTTTTAAAAAATAAAATGAAAGTTTTTGAAAATTTAAAAGTGTTTTATGAACTTGCCTTAGCTCAGTTTAAAAGGAAGATTAATATATTTCGTAGTGACAATGGAACTGAGTTTGTATATAACCAAATGACTAAGTTTTGTAATAGTAAAGGTTTTATACATCAGACATCATGTTCTTATACACCGCAGCAAAACGGTATTGTTGAACGTAAACACAGACACCTTTTAAACATAGTCAGAGCTCTGATGTTTCAGGGTGGTTTACCTTTGAGATTTTGGAGTGATTATGTGCTAACTGTTGTCTATTTAATTAACAGGCTTCCTTCCTCTGTGTTAGTTGGTAAAAGTCCATATGAATTTATGTTCGGTTTTAAACCCTCCTTGTCCCATTTGAGAAAATTTGGTTGTTTATGTTTTAGTATTGTGTTGAATGAGTCTGATAAATTTGCTTATCATGCTGATAAGTGGGTTTTAGTTGGGTATTCTAATACAAAAAAAAGGATATAAGCTTTGGAGTTTGGATGCGACAAAAATCTTTTTCTCTAGAGATGTAAAGTTTTATGAACATGTTTATCCATTTAAGTCCAAATTTATTAATGAACAAGTTGTTTTTGATAAAACGTTAAATCATATTAACTTTTTTGACTCATATGAAATGTTTACATCTAAAGTTTCTCACACTCCCGATGATGAAGACGGTATTTTTGTAACTCATGACACTACTAGTGATGATTAGCAACCAGTTCCCTCTACATCTGCCATTCCTAGATCATCTGAGTCAAGTCATGACATAGGTTCTAGTGTAGAAAGTAGTGTTAGGGTGGAGTCTGCCAGGGCAGAGGACACTGTAGTGTCAACTGATGAGATCAACCCATCTAAGGGGACCGTTTCTAGTCTTAGGAGATCTTCTAGAAATATTGTCTTACCAAAACGCTTTGATGACTATGTGTTAAGTAGTAGTGTTAAGTATGATATAGGAAAGGTTGTGAATTATGCTTGTTTAACTGTTGAAAATCTCTGTTTTACTAGTAGTTTAAATAAGTCAAGTGAACCACGTTCTTATAGTGAAGCTTCTAAAGATTCAAGGTGGGTTGAAGCCATGAATCTTGAAATGGAAGCTTTACATAGAAATAAAAATTGGGAAATTGTTGATTTGCCTAAGGATAGAAAGCCAATAGGGTGTAAATGGATATACAAAAGAAAATATAAAGCAAATGGTGAGGTTGAGAGGTATAAAGCTCGTTTAGTGGCTAAAGGTTATAATCAATGTGAAGGTATTGATTTTGGAGAAACCTTTTCTCCGGTGGTTAAAATGGTTACTGTGAGGTGTGTGTTAAGTATAGCTGTTCAAAATAGTTGGTCATTATTTTAGCTTGATGTTAATAATGCATTTCTGTATGGGTCAATTTCTGAGGATGTTTATATGTCTCTTCCCGAGGGATATTATTCTAAATATGATAATAAGGTGTGTAAACTGGTTAAATCTCTTTATGGTCTAAAACAAGCTCCTAGAAAATGGAATGAAAAACTTACAAATGTGTTACTAAGTGTTAGTTTTGTGCAAAGTCTGTGTGATCATTCATTGTTTACGTTTTCTAAAGATTTAGTGTTTATTATTTTGTTAGTTTATGTGGATGACATGGAAATGATAACACTAAAATTGCTAAAGTTAAAACTATGCTTAGTGATACATTTCAAATTAAAGATCTGGGTAGTATAGAGGTGTTGTATAATAAAACTGGGCTGTGTTTGAGTAAAAGAAAGTATTGTTTGGAGTTACTAAATGAGTTTGGTTATCTGGGGTGTTAACCTGTAAATACTCCCATAGAATTAAGTCATATTGTTAATTCTAAAAGTGAAATGAGTGGTGATAAAGTGATTGATGTTACTAACTATCATAAATTAATAGGGAAGTTAATATACTTGTCCTTAACTCGTCCTGATATTAGTTACATCGTTCAGTATTTAAGTCAGTTTATGCATAGTCCTTTAGAAGGACATCTCAAAGTTGTTTTACGTTTGTTGAGGTATTTGAAGTTAAGTCCTGGGAAAGGACTTATGTTCAGGAAAAGTGTTAATACAAATTTATCATGTTATGCAGATTCATATTGGGCAAAATGTTTAGTTACGAGAAAATTAGTTACTTATTTCTGTATTTTCCTAGGCGCAAATTTAGTGTCATGGAAAAGCAAGAAACAAAGTACTGTTTCTAGATCTACTCGAGAAGTTGAATATAGATCAATGTGTTCAGCAACGTGTGAACTTGTGTAGATTGTAAACATGTTAAAAGAATTGAAAATAAACTGTGAATTGCCTATAAAACTTTTCTGTGATAGTAGTGCTGCTCTTTCCATAGCAGCAAACCTAGTTTTTCATGAAAGGACCAAACGTTTTGAAATTGACTTATACTTTCTGAGAGAAAAGATCTCTACAGGTTTTATAAGTACTGAAAAGATTGAAACAGAAGGTCAATTGGCAGATATATTTACCAAAGGATTAAGTGTTAGTCTTCATGATCATTTTTGTGAAAAACTTGGGTTGGTTGATTTATTTAAGCCATAAAAATGAAAGGGGAATGTTAAAAATAATGTCATTTGTTATATCATTCTTATGGCTGGCCTGTTTCATTGTTATATGGGCTTATTTTGTGGGCCTATTTGGTATGTCTGATATATTCATATGGGCTCAGGTGTTAGTTTGTATGTTGTTATTTCTGTTGGTTTACATTTGCAACAGGTTATAATCTATGGGGGGTAAAGTGTAAAGATGGAGGGACTGCGATCATCTTGAGCTGAAGTTTTGGACCTAAGTGTAACTTATTCAATGGGCGCATATATAAGAGCAGTATCTAGAGAGTTCGTTCACTCACACTCTCACTTTCACTTTCTCTTTTCTCTGTATTGTATCGTCAGGGTTTGTTGTGTATTGTTGAAGTTATTATCATCTCTCACCTGTATCTGAGAGTTTGAGTAGATGATCATCAGTGGATGATCATCAAGAGACATTTGTATCTTTGTATTGTTTTGGATCTTACAGCTGTAAGATCTTAGGGTTCTTGGGGGGTAAATCCTTTTGGGTTGGTTTAATAAGAGTTTTGTCACTTGTTTTGTCGCTATTTCTTCTGTTTGTTTGTGTTTGATCATATTGGCTATTTTTTGTTTCCTTCTTGATTTTTTTTTCTGGACTTTATTATTTTTATTTATTTTACTTTTCTTTATGTTTAGTGTTTTAGTTTTAGGTTTCCTTTTTCATTAAACTTATACTTATGATAACGTTTACGTTTTCATTTACAATTAATTTAAAATCAGTCCGTCCTGCTATCCAATTTCAATTTATTTTTATGGTTTTCGCTCGATGTAAAACATGTGTCGATATTCTTTTAAACATATTTATTTCGATTGTTGTACTGAACCAAAATAAATATCGAACGAAACCCCGCAACGTAGTGCGGCTAATCTTACTAGTTTAATATACTAAAAAAGAATAATCGATTTTAATAATCCCAACTATTGCCCATTGGCAGGCAACGGTCCCAACTTTAAAAATTTCAACTGGCGATCCCATTTTTCACATATTGGCCTTCAATGGACCCTGACTAATAGAACGCTAACGCCGTTAGTCTCTGGTCGCCGAAAAAATGTTTTTAGCCGGAAAACTCCATTTTGACCTGAAAACTCAACCTTTTCGTCTCAAACCTCTTTGTAACCTTATTACGCGCCTTTAGAAACCTTTTCTAATAAAAAGCCCCAATTATTAAGGTTGCCGAAAAACTCTTTTTTTGCCGGAAAACTTTTTTTTTTTTGCCGGAAAACTCAACTTTTTAGCCGGAAAACTCAAATTTTTCATCCCAAACCTGTTTGTAACCATAGATTGGACCGTTAGGAATCTTATTCCGACCAAAAACGTTTTTCTGGCGACCAGAGACTCACTGCGTTAGGGTTTTGTTAGTCAGGGTCCATTAAAGACCAATATGTGAAAAGATGGGACGCCAGTGGGAATTTTTAAAGTTGAGACCGTTGCCGGCCAACGGACAATAGTTTGGATTATTAAAATCCATTATTCCTACTAAAAATTACACAAATATATATCATCCTACCAATACATATATTTTTTTATTCTAATAAAACACAACATGGATGTGGGTAGAGACCCACACGTAAATCTTTACAAACATACGTGTGTTATGCTATGAAATATTGACTATAAATAGAGCTATATCTCAACTAAGACATTATATTTTTATCATTTCAATGACTCGTGATACAATGGCAAATGTTAAAGAATCTCATGTTATCATATTAATTATCAGTTTTCTTGTGCTTTTGATGTCTCTTCAGTGTAAGTTCTGTTGTTCCAACCATTCTATTATGTCCCAATTCAGAAAAAAAAAACATCTTTATCAATATTTAATTTTTGAAGTTTCAGGTGCAAAAAATGAACATACTGATGTGAGTCCCTTAGCAGAATATTCAATAAAGGACTGTGAGAAAGCAGGTTGTGTTTACGATGACGTTGATAATCATTTGTGTTGGTGCGGTATTACCCAGTTTGTCGAACCTAAAACCTTTAAACCTTCAAATGACCTAAGGGTGGTATTTATAGGTCCACCACCTTCATTTGGAAATTCCAACCTACAGTGGTCAGTCACTTGCAAACGCACAAAGTCAAACGAAAAACCCTTTCGTTTTACCACTTCAAACGTAAATTATTAAAGAAGTATCAAATTAATGATAAATTAATATATGTTCAAAAAAGAAAAAAAAAAACAATTATTAAAAAAAGGTAAAGGAAATATATGTTTCAAAAAAATATGCTATTAAAAGTAAAAATAATAATAAACTATTATAATATATTAAATAATAAAATAATAAAAAACTATATATTATTATAAAAATAAAGTTACTATTCACCATCCTTCATCAACAATATATATATATATATATATAATCGTTATTGTATAATAAATAAAGTACCTAAAATGAAAACAACTAAATAACAACTTTGTGTCTTACAAAAGTGAGAATCATTTGCGTAAAATTATAAAAGGAAAGGACAATTCAAGTAAATAATAAAATAATAAAAAACTATATATTTTTATAAAAATAAAGTTACTATTCATCATCTCTCTGTGTCTTACAAAAGTGAGAATCATTTGCGTAAAATTATAAAAGGAAAGGACAATTCAAGTAAATAATAAAATAATAAAAAACTATATATTTTTATAAAAATAAAGTTACTATTCATCATCTCTTGTCAACAATATATATAATATAATAATAGTAATAAGGGACAAGGATAAAATATTTTAAATAAAATATAAGTAAAATTGTAAGGTTTAAGGAGTGGATGTCATGTGACATTTAATTGAGTCTTTTATTAATATTTAGATTAGATTTATATTTATATTTACATATTATATTATATTCATATTTATTCATCAAATTTATCAGTAGTTTATTATATTTTTTTATCACATTACATTACAATTACTATATTATTAATTTGTAAGTTGTGGGTGCATTGAGTTGTTGTACTCTTTGTTGCTTTTGTTTTTCTTGCATTGTGGTGTTATGCTATTTGTTTTAAGTGTTGTATATTTTTAGTAGGTATATTAATTTAGGGCGGGTGTCCCTTTACTTTTGGGGGATTATTAAAGAGTTTGCAAACCCTTCATTGTCACCAACTGTTATCTCTTTACTCTCTCTCTTTCTTTGTTCCCGGTTGTTTGGCATTGTCGTTCTGATAAATAGTGTGACGTTGTTGTTGTTGTTGTTGTTTCGGTTGGGTTGGGTTGGACTGTATTTTTTTGTGGTTGTTTTGTTGGTGATGGTGATGATTTCACTTTAATTTGGATAGCTTTCTATCTGTTTGATATGTTTTCTAATTTTTTGCTAAATTATTTGATTTCACCGGCAGTGGCGAAGCTTGAAAAAGAAGTTCGGGGGTCGGAAGGTAACGGACCTAAAAAAAATTCTATCGCGTAGTTTCGAGGTGTATGTTCAGTTCGGACGTCGGTGATTCCATCGAGTCGGGTCAGGTCAAACATTAATATCAAATAAAAAACGTTCTCAAACATTAAAAACGAAGTTATCATTTTATTCTTCCCCATAGTATAATTTAATAACAAAACAAGTTAACAAATCACCCTAAATTTCAAACTCTAATTTCTATCTAAATCAAATCACAATAAGATTAAACAAATAAAATTAGACATAATTACAAAAAGATTCAACAAGTTTAGGGCAAAAATTCGGACCAATTTCACCCCTAATTTCAATCTAAATCACATAAATTGCAGCCCTAAATTAAAGCTAAAGATAAAAAAACAAATACCTTTAACCTTATGAAGATTGAAGATGTCGAAAAAGAGTACAAAACCACAACAACGAGCAACGTTTTGGCTTCTGTTCTCGAACAAGAAGCTGAAGTCGAACAATTCTGGAACCTGCGTTTTCCCCCATTCTACACTTCTGGTTTGTGGCTTCTGTTCTTCCGGTCGGTGTCCCAAAGTAAACGAATTTGGGGTTTTTTTTTTTTTTTTTTTTTTTTTTTGATAGGATGGGCTTTTAAGTTGGGCTATATAATGATTTGATTTGAGTTATATAATATACATTCTAGTATTCTACCAAATATAATGATTTGGGCTATACTATTTGGGCTAATTAAATATTTTATTTGTGCTATATAAATAAGAAAAATTAAAACCGGGGGGTCGAAAACGTATATACCTAATTTTTTTATATAAAACCGGGGGGTCGAAAACGTGTATACCTACAAAATTCTATACGAAATGTACATATATAATACTACTGACCGAAAAATTCGGGGGGTCGGACGCCCCTCACCGCCCCTTAAATCCTTCGCCCCTGTATCACCGGTTTAAACCCGTTAGAGATGAAACATAACTTGAATCAAGCCATTTATAAATAAACGTGTCAAAATCACCATCTCTAATCTCAAGTCAAATATTGGAATGAAAACTTAAATCCCTACGTACTGGGGAAAAAAGACCCCTTAGCAGTTGGAAGTATGGCAAGAGCCAACGCGTTGCTTTCCTCAATTGGCAGTGCATTGGGTGCATTGAAAGTTAACCATGTCCAGGATTTAAGGGTACTAATAAATTCCTCACAGTAGTTCGTGTTGGACCAAATTTATTGTTACATATCGACAAATTAATAAACAAATTTAGATAGGTGGGATTAACAAATCAGATTTTGACACATTACCAGTAAATCATTAGGGGAGGAGGTCCTGGCTGTTAACAGAAGGTGAAGGGTCAGGGGTAGGATCGTCATTTGACACAGCAAAACTATCCATGGGAACAAGTTTTGCTTCAACAAGTGAATATGCATCTTCAAGAGGCTCATTGTTGTCTTTTTCTTTTGGTTTATAGGTCAGCATAAGCCTTTTAGCATAATCTTGAAAGTGCAAAACGTTTAATAAAAAACAAAATCTAAATTTAAATATATGTTTTTGGGTATAATAGGAAATTCACACGCACCAAAGTGTCTGTTGTGACGGATATCATCCTTGCTGCTTCGCTTATATACTCCTCCATAGTCGCAAGAAAAGATTGTGGAGTCTGCAAGAGTTTAAATTGCTAATAATACCCCAACCTTACTCGATCAAGCCATGATTAGTAATATAGTAATCTTACCTCTCTAAGACCAGTAAATTAACATTTTCTAGCGAGCTCGAGTCGTTTACAAACTTCATAAAAGTCAGAAAGACTTTCAACCTAAAGAAAACTTGAGTATAGTACTATGAATGAGTCGATTCAGGTTATAAGTTATCTCTAACGGGTCAAAATCATAAACTAAAATAAAAAGTAGCTTAAAATGAAACGGGTTAAAACTCGCACATAATATACATTTGATATGCAGATCTCCTATCAAAATTTGTACAAGGTTTTCAGGTCAACCCGTTTGCCCTGTACCAATCTATTACCTCATTTGCCACATCTAATAACCATATTACAATGAAAATGGGATTGTAAATCAAAATTTTCACCTCATTACCGACTCGTTAATTAAAAAAAGTAATTGTAATTTATTTTATATTTTTACATTATATTTAAAAGTATCATTTTTATTATAATAAAAAAATTTAGTTATCAAATATCTAGAGTAAAAGAGCAAGTCTCAGTTGAAAAAATATGTATGTATAAGTTAATTAGAATTAAAATATTAAAAAATGGATGTGACATGGCACAGTTGTAAAGACAATCTTAAAAGACATGTGATCGAAAATGATGTTGAGCGTGTTAATCAATATCATAGATCAACATCTTTTCTAGTCACTAGTGGTAGAGATGAATGCATATATTTAGATAATAATGCGTCCGACTAAGAACCCTCAATATTATTATAGCATGAACAAGTTGAAACATGGCATGTTTTGTGTTGAACCATTGAGATTGTATAATAATTAGAAGGTGGTACAAATGTTAGGCCCCTTCATGTGAATGGTTTTGATTAAAGTTGTGTACTTAATGTTCTCCATGCTTCATCATCTTAAATGTGGTTGTTAAAGGGTAGAATAAAATCAACAAAAGGTATAGAGATTTTTGTTAAAAGTATAATATGGATAAGTAGCAGAGCTAGCCCATTAACTTAGGGATATTAAAAAAAAACCAAATTTTATCGTGTAATCATACAATAATAATAAAAAACAATAATAAATAAAGTAAAACAAATACCTAATAGATTTGTCCTCTAATTGTTTTCATAGCTTAATATCGTTCCATCACATATTCGTCTTTTACTTTATCAAAAGTTTTTTTTTCGACCACACAAACCATAACATTGTTCAAATATTCCGGGCTCATTCGAGATTGTTTTTTAGATTGTGATTTCATCTTCACTTTAAGGAATCAACCTTCAACTTCAAAGAATTCAAGTTTCTAACTTTAACAAGAAAACTAGAAAACTGTAACTTTTTTTAAAATTTAACTTAACTAAACACTAAACCCTAACAAATCTACAAACAACAATACTATATAAACAATAACAACAAACAAAAATAAAAGGATAAGAAACACTCACTAAGCAGGCAGATCAACCGTCGGTTAACGGAGCAGCAGCAGGGACGTTGGGGTGATCGTAATTCGCTTTGACGTTCTGTTTCCAACTTTGTCGCCCTTACACAAAAGGATATTTTATTGTTTTGGGGCTTGGGCTAAGTTCATCAATTGGGCATCTTTCAATTATATTATTCTTAATTTGAGTTAACTCTATTATTTAGGCTTAATTATTATACAAGTTTGGTGTTGTAAAATATTTGGGTTTATAAAGTTTGGAATTTTAATAAATTAAAGTATGCTATTTTTTAGGGGTATCCACGTATTTGTTTAGGTGTATTCTTTATATAAAACCGAAAAAAATAAATAATCTACACTACAAAGATGAGGTTGAGCCATAGCCCGTGCTACATTTCCTTACACTATACCTCTGCCCCTATTATGGATTCACTTTTTTATTCCACGTCATTGCCACATATGTATTAGTTCTCAGTAACTTTTTTTTCACGCTTGTGTTTTATGGTTTTACAAATTTTCACTACACAATACCCATTAAAATAATAACTAAACTATAAAAAATTAATTTTGAAAAAAGAAAAGTGGAAAGTGGGGTGAGGTGGAATTGTTTGATATTGGTGCAAACAATTAACTCCCAACAATAAACCAATGAGATGGTGGTTCATTGGCATAAATAAAGCTTTTAAACACCTAGATTTGAAAGAGAGAGGTCTTAGATTTAAGTCTCACAAACAATAGGATTAAAAGAAATTCGTCGTTCAACAAAAAAAAATCCCAACAATAAAGTGGAAGTTGCAAACGCGGGTAAGCGTGGTAGCATTCATGTTTTTTGGTATTCACTGGGCTTTCACG
This sequence comes from Helianthus tuberosus, assembly GCA_030545235.1. Taxonomy (NCBI): domain Eukaryota; kingdom Viridiplantae; phylum Streptophyta; class Magnoliopsida; order Asterales; family Asteraceae; genus Helianthus; species Helianthus tuberosus. Next base: position 205,843,715 of record CM060369.1, read on the forward strand.
CCCCTTGCATTGGTGTAGCGGCGTTAAACAACCCATGTGGCAAAGAGGCATGAGTCCATAGTCGACAACCTTATTTTTGGTTTAATTAAAAAAAACATGAGTAAATTAGTGTTTCAGGATTTTTTTTTTTTGAAGACAGAAATCTTAGGTTCAAGTCCTGAAAAAAAAAAAAAACAAACAACAACATGAGCATAGAAATACACCATCCAGCTAATGTTTATTTCCTTATTTCTATTCACAAAACAAATAGGAAAAATTCAGAATAAGGTCAAACATGTTTCATTTTTCGTCAGTTTTTGAGAGCAAACACCATATCATTTCGAAACCTTCAGATAGCCCACCAAACGGTAAGAATGATCCCCTGCACAACTGCACAAGTTGTTTTTCCCTTCTTTCTCAACTATAGAGAATCCAACCAAGGGATAAGATCTGTCAGAATTTTGTGTTTGTTTTTATCATTTTAGGTTGGATTGTTAACCATACTTAGATATCTGATTTAGTTTTATCATGAATCCGCTAACTTATGAAAGGCAAGATATTGCACCAAATATAAAAACAAGAACATGAACAAGAACAATGGCTTTTCAGCTAGTTAAGAACATATTTTTCTTGACCATTTTAAAACAGCAATGTCAATGATTAATAGTAAATATTTACTAAAAGATGTATAAGCACATCAAGGAGGTTGAAGTTTTTCTATGGTTAGCTCAAATGTTTACATGTAAACAAACTAAAATATTTGTTTGTCACGTATACATTTATACACCAATGGGGTTGGCGAGCTATTGACAAAGGTAAAGCCTTTATGAACATGTAGGTTTGATGATTTTGGATTTAAGTTCCATAAATGACAGGATTATTGAAATTCGTTGTAGTAAAAAATGTAAACATTTATACGTCTGATTACCTTTGCGGCTCTACCAGACACCAGTCTAATTCGTTGCCTGGGGTTAATTATGGCCTCTCAATTCATGATTTGGGGAGAAATTAGGGGAGCAATTAATGTTAATTCTGGAATATGGATATCAGGTAACGGCTATTTATATGATTATGTTATATATGTGTGTTTTACTCAATAAATCTTTGCCCTAAAATTCAAAATTTTCAATTCATTCTTTGGCTTTGTTATTGTGCTGTAACACCCTTGTTAAAAGGACTGAATTTAATAATAATTTACATAAATTTTATACTAACTTCGAGTTTATAAAAGATTTTTCCATGTTTAGAAACTAAACATATTCATGATAAGTACAAAACAAAGTTTAAAGTAACTTCTACTAGTCAACTACCGACTAGTTTAACAATTCATTTACATCAAAATCATTGTCTAGACAAAGTTAAGTTAACGCGGAAGCTTCAAAATATGTGTTCGGTTCTTGATAGCAAGCTTGATTATCATCCGGATAGTCCCCATCATTACCTAGAGTCAAAACCATTAAAAATATTAGTTTTGACATTGAAATAGAGTGTACAAACAAGTTCCAGCTTCAAATTTATAAAAAAATATAAAATTTCTAACTTTGGTCCTCCCGCGTGTTGCGGCAGGAGACATTACATCCGTCGCGACTCGCGATGGCTTCCGAGTGTCGCGGGGGTTCCCAGGTGTTCTTCCGCGTGGCGCGGGGGAACACTATTTCCAGCAGGTGCAGGTTTAAATTCTGCATTTCTGCCCAGCTCCGAAAATTCACAAAATTCAAACTTTAAACTATCATAACTTTTCACTCGCTAGTCCGTTTTAACCGATTCTTTTTCCTATGAGTCCGTAATAAAATTTCGGATCCAACCATGTAAATTTTACATTGCGGAAACCGAGATACCGACAATCGGTTCACAATTTCCTTATTTCTATTATCCAACCCATTAGTGTAAGTGCATTACACCTCTTTTCAAATCTTAAGACCATTTAGACATAATTACCCAATGTCCCGGGCTTGTACATTTGGTGCATTCGCACCATTCTATGGCTTTGCGTTCCCTTGGAACTAAACACTTGTTTCTTTGGAATTCAAGCATTCCGTTTCAAGCGACACTTTCATTGAACTTCTATTGTTTGACCCGATTTCCCGGATTCTTAGACTTAAATTAATATGACCAATTCCATGGCGTGGTATAATCCACCACTTAACGAAATATGAGACTTTCAAGTCTCTACTCTCATGATTCTTTTAAAAACATCATTTCGACCCGTTTGGCTATTTACTGAAAACCATCACTTTATTGACAAGCCAAACTAAATTCCAAGTCTTTATTTTGACCCGTTTGATGGTCGAGTGTACTCCGCCACTTTAACGACGCATCAAACGCATCTATTGCACTACAACATCATTTACACTCAAAACCAGAACATTTACGCATAATTTAACGGGACTAAAGCCACGTACCTTTAAAGCACACCTTTTCCGCGTGTATCACCTCCGGCGTGTCCACTTGACGTTCCGGATTCCTTGCCTAAAGAGTTCAATTTATAACAAGATTAGAACTCTTTCATAAGCTTTAACGCATTATTTCTTAACATGTTCAAATCTGCGTTTTACCCAACCTTTAACCTTTTAACCCTCATTTAGGCGTTTTATCAAACACCTAGTGTGTCAGATTTCTACATGATCTAAACCAAGTTCATGACTTGAGTTTATCACCCTAATTAACTTCAATTAGACTTCATGTCCATATTTTAACATCAATAACTTAGAGATTTCCTCATAATTTCAGTTTACACTAGAACAAGAGTTTTAATCCTATTGTTTAGCAAGTTCTACTAACATATTAGTCACCCACTATGGTGATTTTGATCCTTACAATTATCATGCAAGAGTTTATCAAGAAATCATCTAGGGTTTGTCCCTAAACCTTATATCACTTCTAATTTCATGTTTACAACACATAATAAAGCTCAACACTTGATTTCAATCACATGCATGAATTTGGGTTGAATCAAAATGACCTAATTCGGCATACCTTATGATCCCCTTGATGAGGTGATCACGATTCTATGTTCAGATTTCGATTTCAACTTGATTTTGGCCTTCAATTTGATAGTTTAGCAGAAGTTAGGGTTTTGGGAGTGTGGGTGTCGCCCTCTCCTGTTCTTGATCGACCAGACATCTCATTTGAGGTGTTTGGTTTTGTTTTTAATTAAACTAATAATAATAGTTTCAAGTTTAACAACATTGGCCCCTCCACTTTTGTTTAACATTTAGTTTTGGTTATTCTAACCTTATTTCAAGTTATTTCTAGACTTGTAGTTAACTAGGTTATAATTTTCCTAGTTAATTAATTCTTGTTTATTTAAAATTTATAATCCTAATATAAAGTTTTATTTTTCCGGGATGTTACAAGTCCACCCCCCTTAAAAAGGGTTTCGTCCCCGAAACCGTATTACGTACCAAATAATATAGGGTAGAGCCATTGCATTTCTTCTTCGGATTCCCAGGTGGTATCCGCACCCTTCCTGTGTTCCCATTTAACCTTCACTTGGTTAATTACTTTGTTCCTCAAACTCTTCTCTTTACGATCTAAAATTGCAATTGGCTTTACTGCATAGTTGAGGTTGTTATCCACCTCGATATCATCGTAGTGGATACGAGCAGTTTCATCTGCTAAGCATTTTCGGAGATGTGACACGTGGAATGTGCTATGAATTCCACTCAGTTCCTCGGGTAGTTCAAGACGATATGCTACCTTACCAACCCGTTCAGTGATTCTTAATGGCCCAATAAATCTCGGACTCAACTTTCCTCTTTTTCTGAACCGTATAATTCCTTTCCATGGCGATACTTTTAGCATTACTTTATTGCCGATTTGAAATTCAATCGGTCTATTCCGTTTATCCGCGTACGATTTTTGTCGATCCTGAGCCGCCTTTAGGTGAGCTCGGACCAAGTCGATCTTCTCATTCGTAGTTCGGATTATATCAGTAGGAGCTAGTCCTCGTGGACCCACTTCTCCCCAACACACCGGGGTTCGGCACTTCCTGCCGTATAGCATTTCATACGGGGCCATTCTGATGCTCGCGTGATAACTGTTGTCATATGAAAATTCGACCAAGGGTAGATAAACATCCCAACTACCCCCGAAGTCGATAATACAAGCCCGCAACATATCCTCCAACGTTTGTATCGTTCTCTCACTTTGCCCGTCTGTTTGTGGATGGTAAGCAGTGCTAATGAATAGTTTAGTTCCCATTTGTTCTTGGAATTCACGCCAAAATTTCGAAGTAAACCGAGTATCTCTGTCTGACACAATGGATATCGGTACCCCATGACGTGCTATGATTTCATTGGTATACACCTCCGACATCTTCTCGGATGTATAAGTCTCACGAATCGGAATAAAGTGAGCACTTTTCGTCAGTCTATCCACGACTACCCATATAGCATCAAACCCGCGATTGGTTTTGGGCAATTTGGTCAACAAATCCATTGTGATTTGTTCCCATTTCCAAACTGGGATGTCCAATGGTTGCAACTTACCATATGGCTTTTGGTGCTCCGCTTTGACTTGCAAACAAGTCAAACACTTCTCCACATATTTCACAATATCTCTTTTCATTCCGGGCCACCAATAATTTTGTTTTAAATCATTATACATCTTGGTCGCCCCCGGATGGATCGAATAATGAGATTTATGGGCCTCGTCAAGTAAAAGCGCCTTGGCCCCACACGTATTTAGTACCCATATCCTTCCGAATCGAGTTTTCAACCCTTGGTTACCATCTGTCAAGTCTTTTAGCTGACCAACTATTCTCTCCTTCTTCACATTTTCTTCCTTCATTGCTTCAGTTTGAGATTTTCGGATTTGCTCAAGCAAACCCGATGTCACAATTAGTTGCATCGTCTGCACTCGAATAGGCGTATAGTCTGTCTTTCGGCTCAACGCGTCCGCCACTACATTAGCCTTCCCGGGGTGGTAATGTATGTCACAATCAAAGTCTTTTACCGTTTCTAACCACCGCCTCTGTCTCATATGCAATTCCTTCTGATCGAAGAAATATTTCAAGCTTTTATGGTCGGTAAAGATAGTGCATTTTACCCCATACAAGTAATGCCTCCATATTTTTAAGTCAAACACCACTGCTGCCAACTCGAGGTCGTGTGTAGGGTATTTCTTTTCATGAGTCTTTAGCTGCCTCGAGGCATAGGCTATAACCTTGTCTCATTGCATCGAAACGCAGCCAAGTCCCGAATGCAATGCATCCGAGTAAACAACCATATCTTCCGTTCCATCCGGTAATGACAATACCGGTGCATGGGTCAGTTTCTCCTTAAGCGTTTGAAACGCCCTTTTCCTGATCTTCACCCCAAATAAACTTTTCGTCCTTACGGGTTAATTTGGTTAATGGCATAGCGATTTTGGAGAAATCTTGCATGAACCTCCGATAATAACCCGCAAGCCCCAAGAAGCTTCTGATTTCTGAAGGATTTTTCGGTGGATTCCATCTTGCCACAGCTTCTATTTTCGATGGGTCTACTAACACCCCATTTGCACTAATGATGTGCCCAAGAAATTACACTTCCCGTAACCAGAAGGCACACTTCGAGAATTTCGCATACAATTTCTCTCTCCTGAGCGTCTCCAACACTTCACGCAAATGACTTGCGTGTTCTACTTCATTCTTTGAATATATCAAGATGTCATCAATGAACACTATCACTGACTTGTCTAACATGGGTTTGCAAACCCGGTTCATAAGGTCCATGAAAGCCGCGGGTGCATTAGTTAACCCAAAGGACATCACGAGGAACTCGTAATGTCCGTATCGTGTGCGGAAGGCTGTTTTCGGTACATCCTCCTCTTTGACTTTCAACTGATGATACCCCGATCTAAGGTCGATTTTGGAGAACCAACTTGCACCTTGTAGTTGGTCAAATAGGTCATCAATTCTTGGAAGCGGATATCGATTCTTTACCGCGAGTTTGTTCAACTCCCGATAATCAATGCACATACGCATGCTCCCGTCCTTCTTTTTTACGAATAATACTGGTGCGCCCCATGGAGACACACTTGGTCGAATAAATCCCTTGTCAAGCAAATCTTGGATTTGGGACATCAATTCTTGCAATTCTGATGGCGCGAGCCGATACGGTGCCTTGGCCACAGGTTTCGCGCCCGGAATCAATTCAATTCTGAACTCTACCTCCCGTTCTGGCGGTATTCCCGGTAAATCTTCCGGAAATACATCAGCGTATTCACGTACCACTGGTACGTCTTCAATCTTCGGCGTCTCTTTATTAGGTTCGTTTGCGTATATCATGAATGCTTTACATCCGCGCCTCATAAGTTTGTGAGCTTTTAGTATTGAGCACATAACGGGACTGCCCCCTTTTTCGCCATAGATGGTAACTTGCTTTCCACTTGGAGATGTCAATTTTATCTCCTTGCGGAAACATATCACCTTTGCATGATGTCGGGATAACCAATCCATCCCTACCACTACTTGAAATTCTCCCATTGACATATGGATCAAGTCTATTAAATATTCCTCATCATCAACGCTTATTTTGCAATCTCGACATACATCACATACAAGGAAACTTTTGTTATCACCTATTTCTACCTCTAATGGCATAGGCAATTTTGTTAGTACAAAAGAAGGATGTCGAATAAATCCATGTGAAACAAAGGATTTATTCGCACCCGTATCAAATAACACATGTGCGGGAATTGAGTTTATAGCAAATATACCTGAAACCACATCGGGTTCCACCTTTGCCTTGGCTGCCGTTAACTGGAAGGATCTTGCTTTTGCTCTTGGTGTCTCAGTACGTGTATCCTTGTCACCTTTCCTTCCGATCAATTCCGGACACTCAGATTTCTTGTGACCCGACTGATAACATTTGTAACACACCGACACCTTCCCCGGGCACAACGCAACCGTGTGCCCTGTTTTCCCACAAATAGGACACGACTTGTCCTTAAACCGGCACTCACCCTTGTGCCCTTTCCCGCATATCTTGCAGCTTGATGACCCGCCTTTTCCTTCTTGTTTCTTTGAGGATTCAGTCGTGCGCGCCTTTTTCGTCGGGCTTGGATTGACTACCTGCGCCCTTCTTTCGCCTCTCTCAATCTGTTTCTTCAACTCTATCTCCCGTTCCCGAGCAACGTTTATAATCTCGGTGAGAGTCTCATACTTCGAAGGAGTCATAAACTCCCTATACTCGGCGCTCAGCATATTATAATAATAATATATTTTCTGCTCTTCATTCGTTATCAGATCATCACAAAACTTCATTTTATCCATGAATGTTCCCGTGATTTTATCGATAGATTCACCCTTGTGTCGAAGCTGCATAAATTCTTCCTTGATTTTGTTAATGACTGCCTTGGGACTATGATGTTTAAGAAACGGCGTCTTAAACTCGTCCCATGTCATAGCCTTAGCCGCTTCACTTCCGATCTCTTTCTTCTTGTTATCCCACCAATCTTTCGCCTAACCCCTTAACTGACCCGTGCCATAAGCCACGTAGTCCTCCTCATCGCAATGGGTCCTTTTAAATACTCCCTCCATATCACTTAGCCACGTTGGCATATTATCGGGTCAACCTCCCCATTGTAGATTGGCGGTTTACACGCCATGAACTCTTTATAAGAACAAGATTTTCATCCTCCCGACTTCTCCTTTGCTAAATTGGTATTATCCTCCAATTTCTTAATTCTCTCTTCCACCACTGATAATACCGTGTTTTGGATTTTGTCGATGAAACCCGACAAACTGTTTTCGATTGCTTTCCCTACCTCCTCAGCAATCACTTCTCTCGTTTGCTCGGTGACTCTTGGCACCGCATCATCATTACCTTTATCCGTCATCTTTAATTGAAATGTTTACATTAAGCGTTAAACATTTCATCTATGACATATGGTTTATTTACTTCGGTTTATTCAAGTTCATAACTTGTTTTCACCGTTCTTATTTAATGCACTTTCCGGGTTTGAGTGTGTTAACACGCTCTTCCCATGCATATCTATTCATTATTTCCCTTTTTATACTTAGTAACTCTACTTTAGAACAATTAACTCTTACCGGAGCTTTGATCAAGCTTGAACCGAAAACACTTTGCTAACAACCTTGGGCTCTGATTACCAACTTGTAACACCCTTGTTAAAAGGACTGAATTTAATAATAATTTACATAAATTTTATACTAACTTCGAGTTTACAAAAGATTTTTCCATGTTTAGAAACCAAACATATTCATGATAAGTACAAAACAAAGTTTAAAGTAACTTCTACTAGTCAACTACCGACTAGTTTAATAATTCATTTACATCAAAATCATTGTCTAGACAAAGTTAAGTTAACGCGAAAGCTTCAAAATATGTGTTCGGTTCTTGATAGCAAGCTTGATTATCATCCGGATAGTCCCCATCATTACCTAGAGTCAAAACCATTAAAAATATTAGTTTTGACATTGAAATAGAGTGTACAAACAAGTTCCAGCTTCAAATTTATAAAAAAATATAAAATTTCTAACTTTGGTCCTCCCGCGTGTCGCGGCAGGAGACATTACATCCGTCGCGACTCGCGACGGCTTCCGCGTGTCGCGGGGGTTCCTAGGTGTTCTTCCGCGTGGCGCGGGGGAACACTATTTCCAGCAGGTGCAGGTTTAAATTCTGCATTTCTGCCCAGCTCCGAAAATTCACAAAATTCAAACTTTAAACTATCATAACTTTTCACTCGCTAGTCCGTTTTAACCGATTCTTTTTCCTATGAGTCCGTAATAAAATTTCGGATCCAACCATGTAAATTTTACATTGCGGTAACCGAAATACCAACAATCGGTTCACAGTTTCCTTATTTCAATTATCCAACCCATTAGTGTAAGTGCATTACACCTCATTTCAATTCTTAAGACCTTTTAGACATAATTACCCAATGTCCCAGGCTTGTACATTTGGTGCATTCGCACCATTCTATGGCTTTGCGTTCCTTTGGAACTAAACACTTGTTTCTTTGGAATTCAAGCATTCCGTTTCAGGCGACACTTTCATTGAACTTCTATTGTTTGACCCGATTTCCCGGATTCTTAGACTTAAATTAATATGACCAATTCCATGGCGTGGTTTAATCCACCACTTAATGAAATATGAGACTTTCAAGTCTCTACTCTCATGATTCTTTTAAAAACATCATTTCGACCCGTTTGGCTATTTAGTGAAAACCATCACTTTATTGACAAGCCAAACTAAATTCCAAGTCTTTATTTTGACCCGTTTGATGGTCGAGTGTACTTCGCCACTTTAACGACGCATCAAACGCATCTATTGCACTACAACATCATTTACACTCCAAACCAAAACATTTACGCATAATTTAACGGGACTAAAGCCACGTACCTTTAAAGCACACCTTTTCCGCGTGTATCACCTCTGGCGTGTCCACTTGACGTTCTGGATTCCTTGCCTAAAGAGTTCAATTTATAACAAGATTAGAACTCTTTCATAAGCTTTAACGCATTATTTCTTAACATGTTCAAATCTGCGTTTTACCCAACCTTTAACCTTTTAACTCTCATTTAGGCGTTTTATCAAACACCTAGTGGGTCAGATTTCTACATGATCTAAACCAAGTTCATGACTTGAGTTTATCACCCTAATTAACTTCAATTAGACTTCATGTCCATATTTTAACATCAATAACTTAGAGATTTCCTCATAATTTCAGTTTACACTAGAACAAGAGTTTTAATCCTATTGTTTAGCAAGTTCTACTAACATATTAGTCACCCACTATGGTGATTTTGATCCTTACAATTATCATGCAAGAATTTATCAAGAAATCATCTAGGGTTTGTCCCTAAACCTTATATCACTTCCAATTTCATGTTTACAACACATAATAAAGCTCAACACTTGATTTCAATCACATGCATGAATTTGGGTTGAATCAAAATGACCTAATTCGACATACCTTATGATCCCCTTGACGAGGTGATCACGATTCTATGTTCAGATTTCGATTTCAACTTGATTTTGGCCTTCAATTTGATAGTTTAGCAGAAGTTAGGGTTTTGGGAGTGTGGGTGTCGCCCTCTCCTGTTCTTGATCGACCAGACATCTCATTTGAGGTGTTTGGTTTTGTTTTTAATTAAACTAATAATAATAGTTTCAAGTTTAACAACATTGGCCCCTCCACTTTTGTTTAACATTTAGTTTTGGTTAAACAAAAGTGGAGGGGCCAATGTTGTTAAACTTGAAACTATTATTATTAGTTTAATTAAAAACAAAACCAAACACCTCAAATGAGATGTCTGGTCGATCAAGAACAGGAGAGGGCGACACCCACACTCCCAAAACCCTAACTTCTGCTAAACTATCAAATTGAAGGCCAAAATCAAGTTGAAATCGAAATCTGAACATAGAATCGTGATCACCTCGTCAAGGGGATCATAAGGTATGTCGAATTAGGTCATTTTAATTCAACCCAAATTCATGCATGTGATTGAAATCGAGTGTTGAGCTTTATTATGTGTTATAAACATGAAATTGGAAGTGATATAAGGTTTAGGGACAAACCCTAGATGATTTCTTGATAAATTCTTGCATGATAATTGTAAGGATCAAAATCACCATAGTGGGTGACTAATATGTTAGTAGAACTTGCTAAACAATAGGATTAAAACTCTTGTTCTAGTGTAAACTGAAATTATGAGGAAATCTCTAAGTTATTGATGTTAAAATATGGACATGAAGTCTAATTGAAGTTAATTAGGGTGATAAACTCAAGTCATGAACTTGGTTTAGATCATGTAGAAATCTGACCCACTAGGTGTTTGATAAAACGCCTAAATGAGGGTTAAAAGGTTAAAGGTTGGGTAAAACGCAGATTTGAACATGTTAAGAAATAATGCGTTAAAGCTTATGAAAGAGTTCTAATCTTGTTATAAATTGAACTCTTTAGGCAAGGAATCCGGAACGTCAAGTGGACACGCCGGAGGTGATACACGCGGAAAAGGTGTGCTTTAAAGGTACGTGGCTTTAGTCCCGTTAAATTATGCGTAAATGTTCTGGTTTGGAGTGTAAATGATGTTGTAGTGCAATAGATGCGTTTGATGCGTCGTTAAAGTGGCGAAGTACACTCGACCATCAAACGGGTCAAAATAAAGACTTGGAATTTAGTTTGGCTTGTCAATAAAGTGATGGTTTTCACTAAATAGCCAAACGGGTCGAAATGATGTTTTTAAAAGAATCATGAGAGTAGAGACTTGAAAGTCTCATATTTCGTTAAGTGGTGGATTATACCACGCCATGGAATTGGTCATATTAATTTAAGTCTAAGAATCCGGGAAATCGGGTCTAACAATAGAAGTTCAATGAAAGTGTCGCTTGAAACGGAATGCTTGAATTCCAATGAAACAAGTGTTTAGTTCCAAGGGAACGCAAAGCCATAGAATGGTGCGAATGCACCAAATGTACAAGCCCGGGACATTAGGTAATTATGTCTAAAAGGTCTTAAGAATTGAAAAGAGGTGTAATGCACTTACACTAATGGGTTGGATAATAGAAATAAGGAAATTGTGAACCGATTGTCGGTATCTCGGTTTCCGCAATGTAAAATTTACATGGTTGGATCCGAAATTTTATTACGGACTCATAGGAAAAAGAATCGGTTAAAACGGACTAGCGAGTGAAAAGTTATGATAGTTTAAAGTTTGAATTTTGTGAATTTTCGGAGCTGGGCAGAAATGCAGAATTTAAACCTGCACCTGCTGGAAATAGTGTTCCCCCGCGCCACGCAGAAGAACACCTGGGAACCCCCGCGACACGTGGAAGCCGTCGCGAGTCACGACGAATGTAATGTCTCCTGCCGCGACACGCGGGAGGACCAAAGTTAGAAATTTTATATTTTTTTATAAATTTGAAGCTGGAACTTGTTTGTACACTCTATTTCAATGTCAAAACTAATATTTTTAATGGTTTTGACTCTTGGTAATGATGGGGACTATCCGGATGATAATCAAGCTTGCTATCAAGAACCGAACACATATTTTGAAGCTTCCGCGTTAACTTAACTTTGTCTAGACAATGATTTTGATGTAAATGAATTGTTAAACTAGTCGGTAGTTGACTAGTAGAAGTTACTTTAAACTTTGTTTTGTACTTATCATGAATATGTTTGGTTTCTAAACATGGAAAAATCTTTTGTAAATTCGAAGTTAGTATAAAATTTATGTAAATTATTATTAAATTCAGTCCTTTTAACAAGGGTGTTACAATACACCTACAATGTTACAAGGAAGATTAAACGGTTTAGCTCTTATGTCAATTGAAAGAGATTTTTTAGAAGAACTTGATTACGATTCTTTTATCAAACAATTTGCCTCAGTTAAAGCTAGAAAAATAGATTTTATTTAAACATGTAGTTAACCTATACATAACATATAACTTTCAACAAAAAAAAAAATTAACTTCGTCAACTATAAACTTTCTAGTTTATAATTGCCGGTCCCAAGCCCGGGTAAAGGAGGAGGGTTTTGTTACCAAATATGAAAAGGATAATTTTACCAAAGGGACTCAACTTCGTAGTTCGCTTAGGGTCTCCAAAAACGTAGGAACGGCCTTGCTAGACACTGGTTAACCCCCGATTAATTGGTAGTCCCCACTCTATCGGCCGACTAGCAACTAGCGATTTCTTCAATCGTGTAAAAATCTAACAACTTTTGGTGACTGGATAATCGGTTGACTCTCTTGATCCTCTTGTTCTGCGTTTGACAAAAGCTACACAATTTATTAAACATTAAACATTTTATTTTAGTTAAATCATAATTATCTTCACGTATATATTTACTTAGAAAATATTATCTTCATGTATGTGTTTACTTAGAAAATAACACATATGAATTTATCATAGATTGAAAATCTTAAGTTCAGGTTCATTTGTACAGATTTTTTCTACTTTTTTAGTTTCAATATGAATAAAATAACGTCATTTTTAAACATATAATAATATGACTTCATCACTTTATATTTTGGTAACTAAAATGTTAAATGTTCCTACATACGTTAACGATTTTAACTGACGGTATTAGATCTGGTTTATTTTTTTGAATATATTTCAAATATCTTATGCTTTCCAAAAAATTACTAATTATATTTCAAATTTTCACAGAAATAGTTGTTCAGCAAGCCGATTCAGACTTGGGCCTAAATCCATGTAGTAATTTTCAGTAGCCCCATTACTTTGGGCCTTAGCAATCGGCCACCGAAGGTCTACTAACGAATTAGTGGTCTCAATTTCTTTGATCACGCCGTATGGGTGTGGATTTCTGGCGTGAGGGCCTCTCTACATCAGGTACACCACCCCCGGAACGGATTTATGGTGACAACGTGGCATCAAGTGGTTGGCTTTGGATTATAGCCGTTGCCCCCAACGGCTATTAAAAAATATTTTAAAAACTTACTCCTCTTTATTATATAATCTACACCTTTTCTTCCATTTTTTACCTTCAAAATCTCTCAACTTTCATCTTGTTTCTCACAACACTAAACAAAACTCTTTAAAAAGCCAATTAATCCTTGGATCGAAGAAGAGGACATTGTGTTATGTGAATCGTGAATCGTGACAATGACTGACCACGGGGCTCCATTACGCACGTGGAACGAGTTTTCCAACAATTTTGTATGCATATTGTAGGATCGTTTACAGACCCGAACGAGTCGTTCAGAAGAGTTTTTCTCAATACGAAAGGCGGAAACAGACGTATCGAGGTCAATTCAGCTAGATATACACTTTAAACTGTCGTATTATTGATTTGATAGCAAAATACAGCGAGACGACACTTCGGCAGCACTTCGTTGCACAAACCGGAACTGTTACATCTAATCTCGCTTGAAGGGTATTTATAGAGATCTGATTCCGCTTGAAGATGTTCCAAGCGGAATTAAGATTCCAAGCGGAACTTAATTTCGCTCGGAATTACACTCATGATCATTCAAGCGGAATTACGCATTCAAGCGGAATTACCCTAAGTTCAAGCGGAATTACATTTAACCTTGAACTACGTGCCCTGATCTAACATTCTTAGCACAAGACTCGATACAAGACGAAGTCGACAGACGCATGCACCAACAGACTCCCCCTCGAATGTTGACGAGTCTTAAGTGTCGAGTCTTCGCATCTTCAGTCTTTATCAATCTTTGGGTTTCTCTTTTTGAAGTATCTGACACTGTAAGTATCCTCAAATCTTCTCTTCTCTTTTCATCACCAACAGACTCCCCTTGAACAAATAATCTTTCATTAAATTTATCAGCATCAGCATTCTCAGAATCAGAACCTATCTCTTTGACGTTCAGACTCCCCCTCTCAGTAAGCTGGGATCGCAATCTGTCTTCCACAGGTTCAAGATTGTGACCTGGCTCAAATTCTGATCAGGATCGAAAGCTGGCTCACACTCTTTTCACAGGTTCAAGTCCTATTCCTGGCTCTACCATCACCTGCATAAATCTCTACCCAAAAATAAATTTCACAAATTTAAATTTTGCTTACCACTAGAAAAATCAATCTCATAATGATCACTTGTGGATAAGATATTCAAACAATGATTTTTCAATGTTTAATCTTTGATGAACCACTTGAAAAAATATCATTTTTCTTTTCAAAATACACTCTCCCAAACCATTTGTCATCATGTTTAGCACTCGGAATTTTGAAAATCAGCTCTCCAACACCAGTTGTCGAAAATCTTTTTGTATTTTTCAAAATTTATGCTAAAACACACTGAAAATCTTTTTGGAATTTATCAAAGTAAAGTAAATGCAATAAAGAAATATTTACAAACAATATTTTTGTGAGTTTGTGTAAGAGGATCATATCAGTTTATGAGACTAATCACCAACACCGTTAAGCTTTAAACATTTTAAGTTCTAAACGATTCACTTAGATTGTCAGTATACTGATCCACTTAAATTCTCACACAAAGTTCAACTGTTTCGAGATACGAGATTAATGTTTTAAGCACTTAAACTTAATCGCGTGTCCCACCTCAGAATATACTCCCGTATCCAGATCCCAATATTCAGTCTTACAGGTGAGTATACCACAGATGATATCTGTAAGGGGTTAAATTGCGAAGGACCGTGAGAGCTCAGGTCAGAACTTCCGTTCAGCAGAGAGATGACGGCTTCGACTTTTGGTGGGTCCCCTTTAGAGGATCTTTTCTTCAACAGCACATGATTTACATATTTTTTTTCAATGTTTCATCATTTTTATGCTGAGGGTGAGCTATATTTCAAGCAAGCGTAAAGTATTCTCTGGGGACTAGGCCATTGCTTCCGCAAAATCAGAAGTCCCGGGATAATACCCCAGATATCACTGAACATAAAGACCTAGTATCTCAGAAAGAGGGACCTTTCAAATAAGATTTCGGGGGTCACCCATATATCCGAGAGATGTTCCCCACGATATAAGCAAATTTGAATTTAGGTTTATATCTCGTCACAATCTACTAAATGTGCAAAAACCTACTGGCACATCATCAGTGAGACCGTTTATCACATTTGACTTTCCATTTCTTTAGCATGTTGTGATAGTCCACTGATGTACTATCATTTTCTCTCTTATACAACAAAACTCTTTTTGAATTTTATCATGTTTTTGTCTTTTTCAAATTTTCAAATGTTTTTGGATTATCTGAAATTCTTACTACCCCTAAAATGCAAACACATTTAGAGAAATTTGAAAACAAACTGTACAAGTAAATTGACAACTGATATCGAATCACTTCAATTCACCATCCACTTGGCATAAACAATCAGAACTCCCCCTCACAACAAACTATTTTCCCATTGATTTCAAAACACTTAAGTTTGTTTTAATCAAATGGTTTTTCCGGAAAATAAGTTTTGTTGATTGATTTTACCACTTGTAAGTTAGGGGTTCATCATATTGTTTTTCAATCACTTGTAGGATTTTACATTTCCCGGTTTTAACCAACAATATCATATGTAGAAAATTAAGTACAACTTAATGTCCCTGATTTACCACTTGTAAGACGAAATCACTTTCGTGAATTTCTCAAGAAAGATAGATGTCGATTCCTGCTCCACTCTTACCAACCTGGGAGCTCCGGCAAGTCCAGATTTTTACTGTTCATAATATGTTCCATCCCAGTCACAAACCTGGGACGAAACAACCTTACCTGGTTTCTTCGTTTTCTTCTCATAAAACTCCTTCACCCCTTTAACCTTCCTGTCAACCATTTTTCCAAAAATGTTATGAACTGTGGAGTTGAAGGCTTTCTCAATATCAAACTCTTTCTTTTCTGAGAAAAATTGATTCGAAATCTCAATTTTACCAACTTTTTGTTTAAAATTTTCAGCCTTCAATGGAGGAAAATTGACATCATCCATTTGAGGAACTGAAATCTCACATTTAATCCCAATTTGTGGCTCCTCTGATTTTGTGGAATCAGATTCATCGCCAGAAGATAACTCCTCTGATTTTGACGAATCAGAATCATTGCATGAACTATCATCAGATTTCTTAACAACCCATTTTTGGTTGTCAAGATTTGCCCTTTTCTTGTAAAACCTGTTTGAACATTCACCAATCTCAAAAATTGAAATTTTGAAAAATTTAGTTCTCTCAATTGGTGGTTCAAACAAAACTTCTTTATCTTTCAGTTTACGAGAAACTCCCTGTTTTGAATGTATTGCCTTGGAACAATTTTTGGCAATATGTCCAACAGTGTTGCATTGGAAACAGGTTCTCGCTTATTTCATCTGATCAGTAGTCTTCATCTCTTCTTGCTTCTTCGCAAGGAATTCTTTGTTCGACTGATTTCTGAATAGATTTTCTTTCTCTTCTTCAGAAGATGTCCCTGAAACAAATATCATTTTTGATTTAAAATCTCGAACATATTTTTCATTTTTATGATTTTCTGGTGGAATAAATCCTAATCCTTTCTTTTTGAAATTACCATTATGGTTTGGTTTCTTTCGATAACCAGAACCAGAACTGTAACCCTTTTTCTTGTTTTCTCTTTGTTGAACTCTTGAGGTGTACTTTTTAGGTTTATCAGAAAGATTTACATCTTTTATTTCAGAAATATTAATTTCTGTTAGTTTGAAAACCTTTTTTATCATTTCTGGTTTAACACCTCCTATTGGAAATTCCTCATCAGAATATAATTTGTCGGAATCATTCAATGTATATGCAACTTTGAATGTTTCGTTATTCAAATTAGATTTTGATAGAAGGAATTCTTTATTGTAAACTCTTTTGCCCTGTTTGTCAGTTTGACTCGGAGTGCTGGACTCAGACTTTGACTCTGACATAGACTCCGACTTTGACTCCTCGGATTCATCTTTATCCAACACCTGATCGACCACTTTCTTTATTAACTCGGACTCATGATCAGTGTCAGATGACGTAAACATGACATCAATATTATCTGGCAAGTTAACTGAAGACTCCGACTCCCACTGTAAATTTGTTGTCTTTTCGACTCTTTCTGAATTTGGATTTCGTGGTGAATATCCATTTTCAAGCGGGGGTGGACACTTGTTGTAACTGGCACCTTGTTTCTTACCATATGTCTTTTCTTTAGTATCCTTCTTCTTTTCTTTCTTCTTTTCAGGAGTCTTTTCTTCAGATACCTTTTGTTCTTTAGTAACTTCATCATCTTCAAATGCCTTCATCCCTTCAATAGTTGGATAAATCCTGTCAATGACATAAGAAGTACATGAGTAACTTTTCAACAATCGATTAACTCTTTCAGTTTCAATTCTTTGAGTTTCCAGTTTTTGTTCCAAAACAGCACACTTCTCAATATAGTTGTTCACCACTTTCTGCTTTATAATGAAAGCTCCTTGAAGTGTCTTCATTGCTGTTGCTTGTTCTTCGCTAGATTGATTGTACTGATTCATTGCTTTGTTCAGAACGTCGTATGATTCCTTCAACCTGTTTATGTTGTTAATCAATTCACTGTTTTTCTTCTTTATGATCTCACAGGTTTCACAATTCACAGGAATCTTCCTTGCATCAACTTTAAACTTTGGAACTTCCACTTTTTTTTCTTATCACTGGTACTTCTTCATCATCATTGCTAACTGGTGTTTTGACCTTTTTCTTTTTCTTTTTAGCTTTTTCATCATCACTGTCACTCTCTTCCATCATTTTAAAATGAGCTGCCATTCTTCTTGCATAATACTCTTTATCATCATCACTATCTTCTTCAACTCGAGCGACAAAAGCTTTTTGATGTGAAGTTTTGTTTGGATCATAATCATCCCAACTAAAACCTTCCCAGTTAAATCCTTCTGGTAACTTTTCATCATCTTGATTTATCAGGCATGCTTTATTATCAGCTGAGATATATTTGTTCCAACTGAAATTTTCTTGATTCCCCAAACATGCTCTCTTTGATGATTCTTCAATTACTTTTCTACCATGTGCCACTTGTGGTTCTTGTTGTGGTTGAGAAACTTGATGATAAATGGCCTTCCGGTAGTAATCATTGTTATTGAACGGATTTTGAGCTCCACTTGCTTCGCGATTTGTGCACTCCCTCTTGAAGTGTCCTTTTTCCCTGCAACGAAAACAAGTGACTTTAGATTTATCAAAACCCAAAGCAGAAACATTAGCATCACGTATGTCATTTCTTCCTGTGATCTGCTTAAATTTCTCAGCTCGTCTCAACACACTTGCCAAACACCACTTTATGTCCATCAATTCCATCTCTTCAGCATCAATCTGATCGTAATCCTCTTTTGTAAGCATTGGATTCCCGATCCGACCTGCAACAAAACTACCATATGACTACAACACGGTTCCCAACAAAGACATGTGACTCTTAGCAACTTCTGCTGAATAATCCTCATCATTCTCCAGATTCAGTACAATGTTACATTGTAGCTTCTTGCCATTCTTTGTTGCTGAAATGTTCAGATCAAATGATGGATATGATGAAAAATTTGTGTTGCTATTTGATCCTTTGGAAGAGCTTCCAGATGAACCTTTTGCATTGAAAACAGTTTCAATCTTTGGTGACATGTTGGTGGATTTATCACTGACACCACCCTTGTAATAGAGACCAATGTCTTGTTCACCGTCAAAATCTTTCATTCTTGAGATCTTTCTCTGTTCCATTTCTTGAGCCTCAATCTTTTCAATAAACTTACTCAATGTCAGACTGCTAAACCCTTTCTTGTTCCTTAGCATCATGAGATATGTGCCCCAAGTCTCGTGTGGCAATGCATCAGCCAATTTTTCGATCAACTCTTCATTATCTTTGTCGATGCTCAATCTCTTCATGTTAGCTAACAAATTGCAGTATCTTTCAATGATTTGCTTTGTGCTTTCATTTTTCAACCCACGAAACAGATCAAACTCTTTCTTCAAAAGTGATTTCTTGTTCTTGACCATCTCTTGACTACCAACAAACTTTGATCTTAAAGCTTTCCAAATTGAATAAGAAGTTCCATTGTGTTGCAATAAAACCAAGATATCTTCTTTCACAGCTTGTTGTAGTAGACTTAACATCATTTTTTCATCTTTGTATTTCTTTCTATTTTCAGCACTAAGGTTTTTTATTGCTATAATCTCCTCATCATCAGTCATTGGCCTATCATATTTCGTCTCAACACATTCCCAAGCATCTAAGTAGTTAGCTTGTACCCAGTTCTCAAAACATCCTTCCCAACCCTTATACTCTTCGATGTTCATGAGCTTAGGAGGTTTTTGCATAGTCCTCGTTTCATTTTCCAGCATTGTGTTCTGTGCAAGAGTGATCGGGGTAACCGGGGTAGCGAATGCGTTGTAAAATTCCTCTTCCATGATTCGGTTGTTCAAAGTTCACAAAACAGTTTTGTTCAAACGAAATTACAGTCTCAAGCGGAATCCCTTTTCAAACAGGATTACCCTGTTCAAACGAAATTAGTACATTCAAGCGAAATCTCCTTTCAAGCGGAATACCTAATTTCGCTTGAACTAACACCCTTTTCAAATGGAATACCAGATTGAAGCGGAATTAACGATTTTGAAGCGGAATAAACTACTTTCAAGCGGAATCAGGATGAAATTTCAAGCGGAATATCGGTTTCAAGCGGAATTAAGAACTAATTCCGTATGAAGAGCTGCTGACGTCATCATCTCGCGCTGGTTTTGAAACGGAATTACAGATTTTATCACTTTGAGATCGAATTAAGGTCCAATTTTCACAAGGATTAGTTAAAACACTATTCCGAGTATAATGTGTAAAAATCAGAACATTTTGACCGTGAAAAGTTGTTAATTTTTAAAAAAAAAAATTAGAAATCAGAAATTTCAGCTGAATTGGTAAGAACTCTTCCTCCTGTGCTCTGATACCACTTGTAGGATCGTTTACAGACCCGAACGAGTCGTTCAAAAGAGTTTGTCTCAATACGAAAGGCGGAAACAGACGTATCGAGGTCAATTCAGCTGAATATACACTTTAAACTGTCGTATTATTGATTTGATAGCAAAATACAGCGAGACGACACTTCGGCAGCACTTCGTTGCACAAACCAGAACTGTTACATCTAATCTCGCTTGAAGGGTATTTATAGAGATCTGATTCCGCTTGAAGATGTTCCAAGCGAAATTAAGATTCCAAGCGGAACTTAATTTCGCTCGGAATTACACTCATGATCATTCAAGCGGAATTACGCATTCAAGCGGAATTACCCTAAGTTCAAGCGGATTTACATTTAACCTCGAACTACGTGCCCTGATCTAACATTCTTAGCACAAGACTCGATACAAGATGAAGTCGACAGACGCATGCACCAACACATATGGGTGAGGCCACCCGAACCATGGGCGCATTTTGTCGCACACGTCCCAATTTGGTTTTGTTAATGACTAGTAAATTTCCCCGCACATTGCGGCGGGTTCGAAATGTAAAGTAACTCAAATTTGAACCGTCTAATGAAAACGTACTATATTTGACTCTACTTGTTTCCGAACTAAAGTGACGTCAAAACGTAGACAAAGTAAAAAAAAAACTCACATAAAAATAAGCATGAAAACGTATTATATTTAATCCGACTTATTTGCGAAAGAAATTTATGTTGAAACGTTAACCAACTTGAACTTATACCAACACGTACATAAAAATAAGTACATAAGAAAATTAAGTTTTTTTTTAAGTTAAAGAATGGTACGTCGCGTTGTGGCAACATAAAAATGTAAAGTAACTCGAATTTTTACCATCTAATGAAAACAAATTATATTTGAGTCGACTTGTTTTAAAACAAAATTTACGTCAAACTGTAAACCAACTAAAAATGTCAAAAAAAGAAGCACAAAAACGTATTATATTAAAAAAAAAAATTACAGTGAAATGTAAATCAGCCTAAATTTATACCAATACGTACATAAAAATAAACACGTAAAAATTGATTACAAAGTCTTTAAAAAGTTGAGGAGTTATAAGTGCCAATACTAAATGTTGAAGTGTGAAAGTAAAAAAAAAAAAGAGTTAACTGTCATTTTCATCCATGTAGTTTGTTCACTTTTGTTATTTCAGGCCAATTTTCAAAAATACACCAATTTCCTCCCTGTCATACCGGAAACGTGTCACTTCAGTCCAAAAATTAAAACCTAGTTAAGTCGGATAGGTTAAATGAAGGGTATTATTGTCAATTCATAAAATAAGTTGAAAATAAAAAATATATGAATTGACAATAATACCCTTTATTTAACCTGTCTGACATATTTGGGTTTTAATTTTTGGACTGAAGTGGAACATTTCCACCATGACAGAGAGAAACTGGTGCATTTTTGAAAATTTAGTTGAAATGACAAAAGTGAACAAAGCACAGGGACAAAAATGACAGTTAACTCTAAAAAAACAAAATGACATTAAAAGACAAAAAAAAAAAAAAAAAAAAAAAAAAAAAAAAAAAAAAAATCATTAAGTTATTGTACATATAACTTCTTTTTATCGGATGTTACAATACTATTAGAAAGACAACCATAATAATTAACCAATTTAGGATGGTTTATATACTTAAAATACACAAAAATATAACTTGTGTCCCTTAACTTATTCTCTTTTTCGCATTTCTCACTTTCAAGTCAACATTTTATTAAACTTTCAATTTGATAACACATCCACACATGATACATCACACACTTTTATAAAAACTAACCAACATGAACCTCCTTAATTTGCTTCTTCTTGGTCTCATCTTTTGGTATAACAACATGCAACACTCCGTCCTTCATCTCCGCCTTAATCTCCTCCACTTTCGCATCTTCCGGCAGCATGAGACTAGTGTTATAGTACCCGTAGGTGGCAGCCGACCAAAATTCATCGTCATCAGAACCTTCTTCCTCGTCCTTATGCTCGCCTCGAATGAACAACATCCCATCTTCAACTGTGATCTTCACGTCGTCTTTTGACAGCCCGGGCATCTGAAACTTGATGTTGTAGCTTTCGTCTTTCTCTTTGAATCGCCTTATTAGACGCGATGGTGATAAGTTTTCGAGTAATCTGTTCATGTTTGTAGCCGCTTCCACGATCGCATTCCCCAATCCTAGTGTCAAGAAATCTTTAATCAGAATAATCAGTGACGAAGCTTGAGATTTCCGACCGGGGGTCGAAAACGTATATACCAAAAATTTCTATAAAATCAGGGATCAAAGATGTATACCAAAAAATTTCTATACGAAAACTACATGCTCTCCACTACCGAGCGAAAAGTTCGGAGGGTCGGCCTGTTATGAATCATACTAACTGGCCCAACCTTCACAGCCTAATTCAGGAAGCCCAACAAGATTATGGGTATCTCGCAGCCCAATTCAGGAAGCCCAGCAAGTTAATGGGTGTGTGAGAGCTAAGCAGAAACCTTAGTTGGGATATAAACAGAGAGATCGTGAGTATAGGGTAATGAAGATTGTTAATCAGTAGTGATTGTTCTCTTTCCCATCTTGTTCTTATCTGATTCCCATCCCCATTCTATATGATTCTTCTGTGTAATTTGATTCATGAAATAGGAATACACTCATTTGATTGCTTTATTTCGATTATCATTCTGTAGTGTCAAACTGAGTTCACTACACGGCCACCCACTCCCGCCCCCACAAAGCTATGCCCTTGAGAATAATTACAACGGGGCTGCCAAGCATATAGGTCGGGTGAAACCTAACACCCATGAAAATTTTCTTTGACCGTGACATTAAAAATATAATTAAAATTTATAATTATAATTTACAAAAAGATATCAAATATAACCCTATTATGAACTCACTAGTTCAATGAGTTTGTGGTTGCTTTAAAATGTTTCTCTAGAATATACAATAGCTAGTTTCAAAAACTGAGAAATTTTACACCTAAACAAAAGTAAAGGTGTAAACTAATATATAAGGATGTTTACAAATTGTATTTTTATTATGCATTTACTAATAATAATACGACGTATTTTTATAACGAATTTGTTTTTATCTTTTTATTATGGACCTGAAAATTGCATGGATATTGGCGAATTCTACTTTTGTTATGCACTAGTATATAAAACCCATTACGACGGGATCATTAAACCAAATAAAAATAGATATAAAAACGTTAAACCATGCACAAACGTTGTAGCATGTTGCTCGCAAAACTTAGAACAAAACGTAAAACATAGAAAATAATAACTAACAGAACTCGTGCATTGCGACGGGTCATAAAACCGAAATAAAAACGTAAAAACGTTGAACCACACACGCGCAGTCGCGCATTGCAACGTGTTAACTCAAAAAATTTAGACCGAAACGTAAAACAAAAAAAATTGTAGAAGGTTAAAAATATAAGAGACCGAAGTTAAAAATGCAAAAGCGTTGAGACTTCAATGAAAAATAGTTTGTGTAAAAGTTATAAACGAAGAAAAATATAAGAATGAAAAGTGTAGAAAAACTGATTAGTAAATTTTACACCTAAACAAAAGTAAAGGTGTAAACTAATATATAAGACCGCCTGTAATGGGGCGTTTTTTTTTTTAAATTTCACCAAACACGTCGGAAAACGCCCGGCCTCCGCCCCCTTGTGCGTTATTGGGCAGTATTCGCGAAAAAAGGGCCACCGGCGTTTTTTTAAAAACGCCTAGACTTGATTTCTTTGCCCAATAAAACCTTGCCATGTGTGTATATTTAGTTTTAATTAAAAAAACAAAAGAAATTAGTTTAATTAGTTTTAATTAGAAGGTGATTTAAAAAACAAAAGTTGCAGGTGGTTGTTTTAGGTGAAAGGAAGAAGATGATGATTTTTCATTTCAACCCCTGCATTTTGATTGTATTTAAAAAAAGGATTTACACTTCAAAAGTCTTTGAAAAAGGATTTTGCATTTCAGTCCCTATAGTTTTAATTAGTTTTAGTTAGATTTTGGCAATTTATTTTTTTTTTTTACTTTTTTCTGGTTTTTTTATTTCTAGTATTGTATTTTTTTTAATTTAATAAAATATTTTAAGTTTTTAATTAAAAAAAATAATTGTGTAATGATTGGAAGGGGTGTTATTGGGTATTATTCTCACTACGGCACTTTTGCAATAACGCCCAATAATGCCCATGCTGACTGCACTTCCACATGGTAGAAAACGCCCCATGGTAGGGGCATTATTGAGCTAACCACTACGCATTGTCTATATGTAAATTTGTAACGACAATTTTAATTTGAATTCACGTATTTTTATAACATTTTTTTATATTTTTATTATTATGTTACCCAACCAACCAAAGTCAAAAAATCTAAAATCAAGTGATGGACATTTTAGCCCTAAAAATTTCATCTAAATGACTACAACAAATATATCAATAGAGGTATATTGATGGTGAATAAGAGTTAATAAACCTGAGAGAGAAGGAGGTAGGTTCTGATTAGTGTTTTCCGACGACCAAAGTGACCTTCGACGGCGCCTGCGAGGGGAAACGGACCGCGGTTTCTTGGCGGAATCGGAGACGGAAACCTCATTGATTTCAGGTTTTTCATGTTGGTCGGTGTTGGTTGAGAAACGGTGGAGGAGTTGAGAGCTGCATGCTTCTTGTGTTTGGAGAGGTAATCTTTGAGAGTGAGTGAGGTTGTTGAGGATTAAACGACGCATTGCCATTGTTGTATGTGTGTGTTTATGGTGGTGAATGGTGGTGGTGAAGATAAAGAAGGTTAGGGTGCCTTTTAACTAACTAGGTTTATCACCCTAGCCGTGTCGCGGCAAACTTCTTTTGTTATTTAGTCTGTGTTTACATATGTTTTGAAATCACTACGAGCGCGTTGCACGCGGAACCACTAACAAAAATAAAAAAAATGTAAAAAACAGTAAAAAATAATTGAAAAAAAAATCAACAAAAAAAGTTGTATGTTAATGATGTTGTTCGTATGAAACCCATGGTCAGAGATGAGCAAATAATACTGGGTACCGATACCGAATTTCCCAAACCGAAGGATCCTAAGTACCAATTCGGTACCGACTTTTGGCGTTCCTAGTACCGTTTCGCTACCAATTTTTACCTTCATATGTCGGTACCGTAACCGGTATTTTCGGTATCGGTTGCCACCGAGCTCATCCCTACCCCTGAAACTAAAAAAAGAAATCATTAAAAGTTGAAGACAATCAAGAAGAAAAAAGTTGTACGATACCATTGTTGTTTGTACGGCACCCGTGATCAGGGATATTGGCGAATTGCACTTTTGTTATGCATTTTGTAACGGCAATATGAATTTGACTCAACGTACTTTTAGAACATGTTTTTTTAAAATTTTAGAGTTAAATACGTTCAGTGGCGAAGCTTGACCCGAATACGGAGGTCGAAAACGTATATACCAAAAAATTTCTATAGAACCGGGGGGTTTTAAACGTATATACCCAAATATTTCTATAGAACCGGGGGACGAAAACGTATTTACTCAAAAATTTCTATACGAAAACTACATATATAACACTACTGGGCGAAAAGTTCAGGGGTCGGGCGCCCCTCCCCGCCCCTTCTATACTTCGCCCCTGAATGCGTTGATAGTTGGTTTGTGCCATTTTGTCATTTAGTCCAAAGGTTTGAATTGTTGCCATTTTAGTCCAACTAGTTTCAAACGTTACCATTTTAGCCACTGAGTTAACTCCATACATTTTTTATGTTAACCAGAAGAGCAATTCGGTCATTTATATGGTCGAATTGCCCTTCTAGTGAAGAGAATTACATATAAAATGATTGAATTGCTATTCTAGTTAATAGAAAAAATGGATGTAGTTAAACAAGCGGGCTAAAATGGCAACGTTTGAAACTAATTGGAATAAAATAACAACTTTTCAACCCTATAGACTAAACTGGTAAAATGGCTCAAACTACATACTACCGATACTAAAATGACATTTAACTCGTATTTTTATTATGTTACCCAACCAACCAAAATCACGTGATGACATTTTAGCACTAAAAATTTCATCTAAATGACTACAACAAATATATCAATAGAGACATATTGGTGGTGGATAAGAGTTAATTAACCTGAGAGAGGAGGTAGGTTGTGATTATTGTTTTCAGACGACCAAAGTGACCTCCGGCGGCGCCTGCGAGGGGAAAAGGACCGCGGTTTCTTGGCGAAATCGGAGACGGAAACCTCTTTGGTTTCGGGTTTTTCATGGTGGTTGGTGGTGGTGGAGAAACGGTGGAGTTGAGAGGTGCATGCTTGTGTTTGAAGAGGTAATCTTTGAGAGTGAGTGAGGTTGTTGAGGATTAAACGACGCATTGCCATTGTTGTATGTGTGTGTTTATGGTGGTGAATGGTGGTGGTGAAGATAAAGAAGGTTAGGGTGCCTTTTAACTAACTAGGTTTATCACCCTAGCCGTGTCGCGGCAAACTTCTTTTGTTATTTAGTCTGTGTTTACATATGTTTTGAAATCACTACGAGCGCGTTGCACGCGGAACCACTAACAAAAATAAAAAAAATGTAAAAAACAGTAAAAAATAATTGAAAAAAAAATCAACAAAAAAAGTTGTATGTTAATGATGTTGTTCGTATGAAACCCATGGTCAGAGATGAGCAAATAATACTGGGTACCGATACCGAATTTCCCAAACCGAAGGATCCTAAGTACCAATTCGGTACCGACTTTTGGCGTTCCTAGTACCGTTTCGCTACCAATTTTTACCTTCATATGTCGGTACCGTAACCGGTATTTTCGGTATCGGTTGCCACCGAGCTCATCCCTACCCCTGAAACTAAAAAAAGAAATCATTAAAAGTTGAAGACAATCAAGAAGAAAAAAGTTGTACGATACCATTGTTGTTTGTACGGCACCCGTGATCAGGGATGTGCAAATGGTACCGTGTAGCAGTACCGAATTTCCCGAACTAAAAGATTTTCAAACTCAATCCGGTACCGACTTTTGGCGTTTTCTGTATCAGGTTGGTGCCGATTTGTACCTTCATGTACCGATAATGAACCGGATCGTACCTGTATTTTCGAAACCAATATCGATTAACAACAAGCTTATCCAACTGAGAAAGTAAAGAAAATAATACTAATTAGTATTATTATACTAATATGTTATTATTATATAATATAATTACTGTTCATTTCCTTTCTATTTTCTATATATACAATAACCAAATGGGGGAATAGTGCAAGGCAGCCTGGCACTCCCCCATTAGACCAACACGTTTATTGTTTTATATCCATTTTAAAATTACGTTTTTGCCCCCAGCTCAAAATAAAATTACGCTTTTTGTCCCCATCTCAAAATTACGATCTTGCCCTCAATTCAAAATTACAACTTTGCCTGGCAATCTTACATTGGACCAACCAGTTTATTATTTTATATCCATTCTAAAATCACGTTTTTGTCCCTCTCTAAAATTACGGTTTTGCCCCCAGTTCAAAATAAAATTACGCTTTTGTCCCCAGCTCAAAATTACGATTTTTCCCTCCATTCAAAATAAAATTGTGGTTTTGCCATCAGCTCAGAATTACCTTTTGGCACTCAGTTCAAAATAAAATTTTGTTTTTGCCCCTACTTAAAAATTACGATTTTGCCCTCTGTTCAAAAATGTGATTTTTCCCTGTTTAAAAATTGTGATTTCGCCCTCAATTCAAAATTACGTTTTTTCCCAGTTCAAAATAAAATTATGTTTTTGCCCCCAACTCAAAATTACGATTTTGTCCTTGGTTCAAAACAAAATTGTGCTTTTGCCTCAAGCTTAAAATTATGATTGTGCCCTTAGTTCAAATTTATATTACGTTGTTACCCCAAGTTAAAAATTACGAATTTACCCCTGTGAAAATTTACAATTTTGCCCCAGGTTCAAATTTACAGTACTGCCATTACTTTAGCTTTTGTCAAATTACGATTTTACCCCAGTCAAAAAATACAACTTTCCCTCAGTTAAAAATTACAATATTGCCATTGTTTTAGTTTTTTTTATCAAAACTATAAAAGTGTTTTGTTTTAATTGATTGACTCGATTTAATTGTTTTTCGTGTCATTGAGTTGACTAACACTCGCTCATTATTCGGTTATCGCCCCGCAACGCGGGCAAAGCACCTAGTTATTAACATATAGTAATTGTTGGTGGAATAATTAAAGATGACAAAAAGACAAAAGGAAGAAGATATGAGAAGTTTCGTGCTTTCTCTATTGAAACTTGACGACTCTACCTTCTATAAGTATATCTGTATATTTTTAAATGTTATAAAAGATACTCATTTATTTGTGTTTAGAACAAGCAAAAATCTAATCCGACTGTAATAGACATTTGTTTGCTTGTATAAGGAATCAAACAAATTCAAAACAATAAGTTTCCACTAATATTAAGGTAGTGTTTGGTATGAAGGAATGAGAGGTGGAATGTAATGGATGATTACAAGGGAATGAAGAAAATGGTGTTTGGTTGGTCAATGGAATGGAATTACTCATTCCAAAAGGCATTCCATTCCCTCAAAATCATTCCTTCCACCCCCCATGTTTTTTTTCCATTCCATCCTCTTTTGCACCATTCATCAACAACACCACAACCCACCAGCTTCGCCACAACCCACCACCAACGCCATCGCCGCCACCCGCCACTACCTCACGCCGACAGCCACCGTCATCGCCGTCGCCCATTCACCACCGTTATCACCCACAACCGCGACCAACCGCCAAAGCCACTCATCGCCGCCGCCCACCACCATCGTCGGTGCCACCACCACAACCACCACCACCACCGCCACCACCAACCGCCGCCGCCGCCCACCGCCACCTCTGCTGCCACTCACCACCAACGGCCACCTTGCCGCCACAACCACTCGCCGTCACTGATGCGCGTTTAAGTGTCGTATATATTAGGTGTGTATTTTAAGCCCTTTTTAACACTTATTTTAGCCAAGTTTTAAATTTATAAAACACGATATTTCACTAACACTAAACACACATATGGGCAAGTGCACCCATCGTTGAGTGTAGTATAGCGTTGGTAAGATACCGAGGTCGTCCAAGGACACAAGAGCTTTTAGTACCGGTTTATCCTCAACGTCTAACCAAAATAAAAGTTTAGAAAAATGTTTTAAACTAAGAAAAATTAAAAACTAACTAAAATGCTGAAAATAAAAATAAAAGAAAAACAGATAGACAAGATGAATCACTTGGTTCCGACTCGTATCTAGTATAACCTTTGATTATTTCCGCACTTTTACACATAATTAAGAGATTATCTTAGTTACTGTAGTAGGCCCCTCTTTTGAAGGTGACGTTACCCTCACCCCAGTAGTTTGAGTCAGCAGGGATACAATCCTAAAAGGGTGGATTATTGGAAGATAATGAATTAAGTTATTAATGCAGTATTGTGGTAGGCCCCGCTTTTGGCGGTGACGTTACCCTCGGCTAAGTAGTCTGAGTCAGCAGGGATACAGTCCTAAATAGCCGGGTTATAGTATTAATAGTAGTTAACTTATGAGGGGATCAAAGAGTTTGGACCCCCGCCATCCAATACCGTGAAGTATTGAAGGAGGTCCTACTAAATTTGACCCAGGTCCATTGCAGGACCTCTAAACGCTGAACAATGGCAAGACCTTTACCAAACCGTTCCCTTAACCCCCGACCAGGTAGCCAACATACCTCCATATAGACCGTGGAGATATGAATGGTGAAAATCCTTTATTTTATATAGACAGTAAAATAATGCCAAGACACCACGGACAAACGATAAGGAAAGATCACCTTCAACATAAGTAACTAGTTATTAAAGTCATTAATACAAAACCAAATAAAAAGTGCAAAAGATTAGAAATAAAAAGTATTATACTAGACACTTTGTCTTCACCAAGTGATGTAAGAGACTTAGGCAAACATGGCCTTGATTGTCAAGAACTCTTACGATCAATCTTGGATCCCGAGACGACTCACACACTCTACGATGGACAATGGATGATGGTGTTGTGATGGTGGTGGGTGGTGGATGAAGTGTGAGAGAGGTGGTGTGCCAAGGGATGAGATGAAATGAATCCAAGCACTCCTATTTATAGGCTGAACAGAGAGCTGGGCACGGCCCCGTGTCCGCTGGGCACGGCCCCGTGTCCGTCTGACAATCTCTCTCCTCATTAATTGTAATTCGCAATTACAATAAATGCGCCTGCTGTACTTTCGACACGCCCCCGTGTCCGCTGAGCACGGCCCGTGGTGGGCAATAGAAGCTTCTATAGGTTTGTCTTTTCTGCTGCTTCTTGGGCACGGCCCCGTGCTGGCTGAGCACGGGGCGTGTTCAGTCTTCTGATTTCTCTACTTTGCTTTGGAAGGTGCCGTTGAGGGGTCGGGCAGTCCACTAATATTCCTTTTCTTGTATTTATGTTGGATTTAGCTGTCTTTTTGCTTCTTTTGCGTTTTTGAGCTCATTTAATCCTGAAAATACAAAAGGAAGACAAAAACACTCTTTTTCCAATATTAGTACTTAAAAAGGGTTAGCTTTATGCCTCATTTGATGTAATTTATATGTTGCATTTTACATACATCAAATACCCCCACACTTGAACTTTTGCTTGTCCTCAAGCAAAACTCTTTAATATGTGGCTTACACTCCCAAATGGAATAGGTAGAAGAGAAGGTTTTGGGCTTGTCGTAGAGTGTCGGGATTTCCAAGATCTTTTTGGGTTTTATTTTTATTTATTTACACTCCTATTCGTAATGATTTATTTAGAACTTTTCATAAAAGAAATTACTTATTTGGGCATAACATGCCTTTTTAAAATTCTATTTATATACAAGTTCACATACCTCACAGGGAAATCACTCACACTCGGCCGAAGGTGTATTTTTAGTGAATCACTCGAGAGCTGCATGGAACTTATTCCTACCATAGGCTTGCCAAGAAATCAATCCTCCTCCTTTTTAACTTTTATACCTTTGTAGATATCAAGAGGACTTTGTGGGTTTAAGGGTTAGGCTAGGGTTAAAGGTAGGTGGTTGGGTTAGTGGTTAGTAGAAAAGGGCTAAAAGCGTAACAAGTGTCGGTTTTCGTGTTTTTGCAACTTTTTATTTTGATGAAGCTTTTATTCAAACTAAGTTATTTTTGATTAACTTGTTTGTTTATTTTCTTTTTGCTTCATCATTATCACACTTTTTTTTTTTTTCACGAAGAACCGAACTTGTTACTAAAATAAAGGGGTAAAAATGAAAAAGGTTTTGGTGGGTAAAAGGGTTTTTTTGTTTGGGTGATGAAACGAAAAGGTTTAGGCTCAAAGGGGCTAACTAGGGGGATTTTTGGGTAGGTGGTAAAAGAAAAAGAAAAATAATGGTGTAGAAATAAAAAGGGTTAGTCCTAATGCCTCCATCATTTACTTACTCGGGTTTAAGTTGATAAGGACCGGGAATGTATTGTCATGGCAAGTTCTAGAGTCGTAAGAACCAAGCGGCTATTCACACAAGAAACGAAAAATGAGCAATTAGTCTAATGATATGTAATTGTATGCTCAATAAAGGCTCAAAACTCACTTTTGTGGGAATGGGTTTTTATGTGATCAAGTATATATAATCAAATTTTAACTAAGTTTGCCATGCCTTTTCATAATTTTCTTATGTTGGTTCTTTTTATCATGACGCTATTGGTTGTAAATTCGTAAAAATATAACCTTTTTAAGAACTTGAATTTCCCGAGTTAAACCTAGACAAGTAAAAAAAAATTGAAAATTTTTGAAAAAATTTGGGGTGATTAGCGGTTCCAATAGAGTTTTGTGTAAGGCTTGTAATTAGGACTTGCAAGATTCAAGGTTTTAGCATCCCCCCCACACTTAAATTACACATTGTCCTCAATGTGTCCCAAAAATAAGTTTTTCGGTTGATTAAAATGTGTAAAAGTGGGTTAAAAACAAGATTTTATGGTACTGGGTAGCTGAGCACGGGGTGGTGTTGGCTGAGCACGGCCCAGTGTCCAGACTGCCAGTACCAAAAGTAAACAGAAGGCTGGGCACGGGGGCGTGTCCAGTGAGCACGGCCCCGTGTCCAGGTACCTGAACTGGGCATTTTCTACAGAACCTTGGGCATGGGGCGTGTTGGGGTGAGCACGGCCCCGTGCTGAACTTGCTGTAATGAAGAAAAATCGTCGGGAGACTCTGTTTTTGTGTATGGGGTGTTGGTTCAAGCTTCCCTTATCATCCTTCACCATCCCGAGTGTGTTTTATTCCTGAAAAATAAAAACTAAACTAGAAAACATAAAGGTTAATCTAAACTAAACTACGGATAGTTCCGCGGAATGCCTTCGTGGTGCGCCACGTTTATAAGGGTCCTTGGCTAGACCCTCCTTATCAGGTGGTTCTGGCTCATCTTCAATTAGGGGGTCATTATTGCCGAATGGATATTTCATTGACCGCTCAAGATCGACACTCTTTTTAAATGCCCCTAATTGAAGAGGTAGATTGTTGAACTTCCGGTTTTTCAAAGCTTCGTGAGTTTTTACAAAGGGTCGTCCCAACACTAGAGGAGCGTCATCAAGGATGACAAAGTCAGTTGGGGTTACCATTTGATTTGTTTGAACCAAAACATCCTCAACTATACCGATTGATTTTATTACTCTCCGATTGGATAGAAAAATGGGTATTTGAAGTGGAGAAAAATCACTAATACTTAATTTTTCGAAAATGTAGTTAGGCATTATGTTAACACAAAGATCTTTATCGATTGTGACGTTACTAATAAATGAATTTTGAAAGAAACACGGAACCGGTGTAATGTTAATTTCAAATGGGTCTTCTTTTATTAGCGAAGTTTGATCATTAGTTAACTTAACACTTACCGTTTCGTCAATTTTAGTGTTAGTGTTTAACTCTTTTAAAAACTTAGCATGAGTGGGTACTAAACAATGATTTTCGAAAGAAGGAGACAAGAGATTAATTTCTTCAAAATTAGACTCTTCTTGAATTTTATCGTTAACGGACTCACCTTTTTCGTTGTTTAACTCATGTGTCGGTTCTTCACTTATTTGTTCTTCCATTTTTACACTTTCGGTTATCTTTTCCTTATTTAATTCTTCTCTTTCGCGGGACTCCTCTTCCCTTGCGCGAGATTCTTTTATGCATCGATCGATAACTCTAATGTGTTCTAATATCCTCTCGGTTACTTCGGTTATAGAAAAAGAATCATCATTCCCTAAGCTTGAATCCGGTTGTTCGACCCTTTGTTCCTCATAATACTCATATGAAGTCGATGGTTCGCACCATTGTTCTTCATTGTAAGCATATGATGGATAAGGCTCGTAATTTTGTTCTCCATAATACTCATATGAGGTGGGTTGTTCACGCCATGGTTCCTCATAGTAAGCATACGAAGATGGTGGCTCATATCTTGGTTCCTCAAAGTATGAGTAAGAAGGCTCATACCTTGATTCATCAAAATATGAGTATGAGGGAGGAGGTTCATACCTTTGGTCTTCATAGGATGTGTATGAAGTTGATGGCTCGTACCTGGGCTCCTCATAGTAGGTGTATGGATGGGATGGTTGATATGAGTGATTATTTTGAATCGAACGTGCATTACGACAATTAGTGCAATAATTACCCCTATAATCATCCTCCTCATAGGTGTAGTTGTAACCTCCTGAGTATTGATCCATAAGAATCACTCAGCAGACCACAACCGAGTCTCGAGATCAGAAAACAAAAAATAAAAACGGAAATAGAGGCTGGACACGGCCCCGTGTTCAGTGAGCACGGCCCCGTGTTCAGGATCTGTATCTGGGCGTTTTAATTAAATTTACCGATTTCGTTGAGCACGGGGAGTGTTCAGTGAGCACGGCCCGTGTTCAAGCTTCTGTTACTGGGTGTTTTTATGAAAATGTGCAGCACGGCCCCGTGTTCAGCGAACACGGCCCCGTGTACAGGCTACTGTAAATGCAAATCTAAACTAAAATGCAGAAAAATGTGCGCGCTTTTAAAAAGGTTTTGAAAAACTGATTAGGCCGTCGATTTTAAGCTTTCTTAAAATCCTTGTGTCCCCGGCAGCGGCGCCAAAAACTTGATGCGCGTTTAAGTGTCGTATATATTAGATGTGTATTTTAAGCCCTTTTTAACACTTATTTTAGCCAAGTTTTAAATTTATAAAACACGATATTTCACTAACACTAAACACACATATGGGCAAGTGCACCCATCGTTGAGTGTAGTATAGCGTTGGTAAGATACCGAGGTCGTCCAAGGACACAAGAGCTTTTAGTACCGGTTTATCCTCAACGTCTAACCAAAATAAAAGTTTAGAAAAATGTTTTAAACTAAGAAAAATTAAAAACTAACTAAAATGCTGAAAATAAAAATAAAAGAAAAACAGATAGACAAGATGAATCACTTGGTTCTGACTCGTATCTAGTATAACCTTTGATTATTTCCGCACTTTTCCACATAATTAAGAGATTATCTTAGTTATTGTAGTAGGCCCCTCTTTTGAAGGTGACGTTACCCTCACCCCAGTAGTTTGAGTCAGCAGAGATACAATCCTAAAAGGGTGGATTATTGGAAGATAATGAATTAAGTTATTAATGCAGTATTGTGGTAGGCCCCGCTTTTGGCGGTGACGTTACCCTCGGCTAAGTAGTCTGAGTCAGCAGGGATACAGTCCTAAATAGCCGGGTTATAGTATTAATAGTAGTTAACTTATGAGGGGATCAAAGAGTTTGGACCCCCGCCATCCAATACCGTGAAGTATTGAAGGAGGTCCTACTAAATTTGACCCAGGTCCATTGCAGGACCTCTAAACGCTGAACAATGGCAAGACCTTTACCAAACCGTTCCCTTAACCCCCGACCAGGTAGCCAACATACCTCCATATAGACCGTGGAGATATGAATGGTGAAAATCCTTTATTTTATATAGACAGTAAAATAATGCCAAGACACCACGGACAAACGATAAGGAAAGATCACCTTCAACATAAGTAACTAGTTATTAAAGTCATTAATACAAAACCAAATAAAAAGTGCAAAAGATTAGAAATAAAAAGTATTATACTAGACACTTTGTCTTCACCAAGTGATGTAAGAGACTTAGGCAAACATGGCCTTGATTGTCAAGAACTCTTACGATCAATCTTGGATCCCGAGACGACTCACACACTCTACGATGGACAATGGATGATGGTGGTGGATGATGGTGTTGTGATGTTGGTGGGTGGTGGATGAAGTGTGAGAGAGGTGGTGTGCCAAGGGATGAGATGAAATGAATCCAAGCACTCCTATTTATAGGCTGAACAGAGAGCTGGGCACGGCCCCGTGTCCGCTGGGCACGGCCCCGTGTCCGTCTGACAATCTCTCTCCTCATTAATTGTAATTCGCAATTACAATAAATGCGCCTGCTGTACTTTCGACACGCCCCCGTGTCCGCTGAGCACGGCCCGTGGTGGGCAATAGAAGCTTCTATAGGTTTGTCTTTTCTGCTGCTTCTTGGGCACGGCCCCGTGCTGGCTGAGCACGGGGCGTGTTCAGTCTTCTGATTTCTCTACTTTGCCTTGGAAGGTGCCGTTGAGGGGTCGGGCAGTCCACTAATATTCCTTTTCTTGTATTTATGTTGGATTTAGCTGTCTTTTTGCTTCTTTTGCGTTTTTGAGCTCATTTAATCCTGAAAATACAAAAGGAAGACAAAAACACTCTTTTTCCAATATTAGTACTTAAAAAGGGTTAGTTTTATGCCTCATTTGATGTAATTTATATGTTGCATTTTACATACATCAGTCACCGCCGCACCGCCACTCGCCGTCACCACCACAACCCATCATCGCCGCCGACACCCACCACCGCCACCTATAACCACCCATAATCACTACCACCACCATCACTCACCGCTGATTTTATTACTCCGTTTTTCTTGCATAACGAACAATATACAATTATAATTCATTCCATTCACATATGGTAACCAAACAGGACATGGAATGGTAATGATCCATTGCATTCCCTCGTCCATCCATTACCTCGTCCATTCCATTCTTTCGTCCATTCCATTACCCCATACCAAACAGACCCTAATAGTTAGCGTAGTAATTTTCTTTTAAGTAGGGGTCCTATTTTTTTGAAGGCCCTAGGCCCAAGTCTGGGTTACTTGTACTCTAGGTCCGACCCTAATTGCTGTATATTAATTTATCTATCTATACTATATAATAAAGTAAACCTATATGGGACACATGCCCTATTACTATGCATCATCAGAATTGTTTTCCCATCCTTTTTTTCTCTAATTTAGCTAATATGCTTTAGGTTTAAATATTATCTATATATTTCTTAACTGATAAGTGATAAGCCATAATTATAGATAAGTTTTATCTTTTATTTTAAGTATTCTTTAGGTTTAGATATCAATCCTTCTAAATCAATATTTCTATATATTTTTCTAAAAAAAATATCATCCTCATATTTAAATTATTAATTTAAGATATTTTGTGAATAAAACAAATTATTTATCTACCTTTAAAATCATCTTATCCATTTATAAAATTTTTAAAAAAAAAAAACTAAACGTATTGAGTTATTAAATCCTAAAAGAGATACTCGATTAAAAAAAACTAAATGTATTGAGTCATTATCTATCTATATCTTAAGAATGAACTAGTAATTTTACCCGCCGCGCGTTGCGGCGGCGTACCCGACTTGTTCCAACTAAATTTACGATGAAACGTACGGTAACTGGAATTTACACGGTCGAATGAAAGTGTATTATATTTTACCCGAACAAAATCTATGTCGAAATGTACATCAACTCGAAACGTGCATATGTGGCTACCAAGCAAAATTTACATCGAAAGTTAGACCAAATTAAAGATAAAAAAAGTACATGTCACCAATGCGGCGGGATTTAAACGAAAACTAACTCAAATTAATACCGTTGAATCAAAACGTTCCATCTTTGAAAAATATCTTTGCTAATTCCACCTGGAAAATATACATTCTTTTACCATGTAAATGAAATAACCAAAATGCAATGTCAACATATGTATTATGTACATTAGTATAGATTAGTATAGATTATAAACAATACCTTTGTGTAGAGGGGCATGTTCAATTATTACATACATGGTGACTTATCATCGATTAGTGAAGCAGAATCATAATAAATAGCAGTTATTATTGCCCGAATTAAAAATAAAACCTTCTAAATATTTTATACTACTATACCACACTTGTTAAATGGTTTATTTTAGAACTGGCAAACGGGTCGGGTCATGGGTTAAAACGGGTTCGGGTCGAAACGGGTCAACTAACATTTACAAGTTATGTTTGTATGTATTGTAAATTAACATTTTCAAATCCTATAATAATAAGAAATTATCAAACCCGAATTTCGGTAAATTACTTCAATCCACACAGGTTGTCGTGAAATTTGGAACGATAAAGCAATTGGTGATTTTGGAAGCAAATTTACCACATCGCCGTTGTCTTCATGGGTCACAGCGGAACCCTAGACTCGTCGGAACTTGCCACTACTACCTCTGATCCCTCGAATCTTCACCGGAATCGATGACTTCGGTTCTGTTTGTGGGAGGCGAGCACGCGTCGAAGGCCGGTTGCTCAAAAGCAACATACGGACAGAAAAAAAAATATCTTGACGTCGTTTTTCTTCACTTTTACATAAGCACTTCAAATATAGCAACCGTAATACTCAAAAGCAACATACGGACAGAAAAAAATTAAATTAACACCGAATTACGCAAAAATAAACGCTTACAAATGTCCAATCCGCAGTGACCCTCCGGGATGATCCGGTGGTGTAGTTGTGACCGCGATGTTGGATTGACGGTGGTGAACCTACAGTCATCGTCCCTCTCCTTCACGCTCGGCCACTCTCATGCATGGCTTCGCGACATACCCTAACTATGAGATGAACCGATCTACATAAAAATGGAGAGATGCAGACGAAAAGAGCTTACCTGAATTCTCGCTGGAAGACCAATTCAAGTCGCTGACGTTGCAGTTGTTCAAGACCACCTTCAAGTTTCCCATTCTGTATCTAGATCGGCCGATGAGAGACACTGGTACCCTCGCCGGAATTTGTGTGTTGATATTCTATTCAAAAGCGGTGGAAACTGTTAAGACTCCCACGTATCTGGTGGTAAATCCCTAGAACGACCATGCATACTTTGACCTTGTCCGTTGTATTTTAATTGTATACCCGGATAAACATATCATCCGCCCCAGCAACAAACCACTGCTTTCGTGCTAGGATCTGACTATGAAGACGTTGTGCAAGCATCAAAGACAAAAATATGTGTTCCCATCAAGCAAAAACCATGCATTATATATTAATAACACATAAGAAAAAATAAACTCTCATAACAGACCTGGTAACTCGGTAACCTCAAACGATTTTACCATAACCTGTAGCAAATAATTAAAAGGCATATGTTTGTCACTGAATGGTTGAGTTTTCCGAGCTTCTCAGACGCCGCGTCATAAAACCTCGAGGTGTTCAGATCCTTTCATATTCAACCAGATCTGACCGAGGAGCTGCTCAAATCTGACCAATGGACCGAGTGACTTTTCCATACACAATTTTTTTTTCTTTTCAACATTTTTTCCCAGTCAACCAGACCCTATTCCAGTGACCAAAAGGACTAAAGTCTAAACCACCATCTCTAACTCAAATTGTAACCTCAAAGCCAACAATGAAGTGAACAGATTCATGAAGGCTAAGAGAATGCAAAAGGACCAAGCCACCATGGCTGCAATAGGGGTTGCAGGTGCTAACCTGCCATCCTCCATAGCGTATCGACTTTATTTTGATAACTCATCACAGCCTCCAACCATAGCCAAACACAAAATACAAATGCTGTTCGGTTTAGGTTTTTATCAGTTGGCACCAAATGTGACGCGTGGCTGACCGCCAAAATCACCCAATAAGAGACAAACACCCAATGTAGACATTGTTCAAAACGTTTGTTTTCTAATAGTATGATAATGATAATAAATATTTTAACTATTAATAAATATATACTAAAGAAGACAATATAGGTATGCCCCAAAACGAATGATTTAGCGCTTATCATCAAAAACCCTTAAGGCCCTTTGTCAACACCATCGTCGGACCATACTTCAGATTTATCGTTAAGCAGCGCAAACCTGAAAGGCGCTCCGAATCGTCATCATCGGAGCGTTTTCCACAACCAAAGCCAACAATTTAACATTTACAATCGCAGACCCCGAAGGTCCTCCGTCGACCGTTCAGCTCAGTAGAGAACCCGAGAGCGTTACGGGGCGCTAAAGTGGGTAGGTATATGCAAACTAAAAACATCACACACCATTTTAAGAGCAGGTAAAGGCTCCACCTTTGCCTTTATACACTTGGTAAAAAAAACTACTTAATATTGTAATATCTCAACAACCACATGAGATACAGACCTCAAAAAGTCAAAATCAAATTGGCTTTACACCATCATTTGTCAATGTCGAGTTCAAAATCCATGTATGCATCAATTTTAAGATCCATTATCAAATCAACTCTTGAAAGAAACTTTTATCATCTGCTTTTAACTCTTTCTATTTGACATACCCTATAAGCATTAGTAATAGATTAGATAAACTATGCTGATCCAAGGTCACTCAGGGATAGCAACCTGCTCATCACATAAGATAGCAACTTGCTCATCACATAAGATTGATACTGGTTATAGTTTTAATAATCCAAAAAAAAAAAAAAAACTAAAACCAGTTCAATGGTGAATGAAGCAGTAATTTCATCACCAAAGTTAGTGATTTCCAGTAATCAATTAAGACAATCTACCCTTGTTGTGAAGAAAAAATGTGGAAATTGAATTCAACCAACCTATCAAAGTACGGCATCATGATAATCACTGTTCATGAAGTCATGCAGCCTTAACTTATACCTGAGGTCGCCGTCCACCATCACCGGAACCCTGGTTTTGCTAGCGGCCGGAATACTCGTCGGACCCCTTTTATTCATCTTTTGGAACTGTTGCCGTCAACATTCTTAGGGTTCCCATAAAAACCCTAAACTCGCCGCCAGAGTGCCTCCTGCCGTTATCTTCTTCAGCCTCGGGAATCGCCCCAGCCGCTTCCTTTCCTCTCCGTCAACATCACAGACACACCGTCTCTCCATCACATGATTCCACCACCACGGTAGTCCAACGGTGGATGCTTTTGTAGAAGCATGTTATTGTTTTTGATTACAGAGAAACAGAGGAAAGAAATGGGGTTTAGGTTTTTATCAGAGTTGGGTTATGTTTTTGTAGAGATTGTTGTGAAATTGTAAGCATATTTGAAGATTTGTAGAGATTGTTGTGTTCTTGATCTGGTTGAGGAGAGGAGGTTGCATATTTGTAAGAGTTTGGTTTGTTATATTTGTGCAGGAGGAAGAAGGAGAGGCAAAGCCGGTGGTAAACCCACCGACTTTGTCTTTTAAGATAGTATATAATGTCGGTCGTATTTACGATTTTGGTCCTTTACTTTTTTACGGTTTGAGCCTTCTACTTTTGTTTGTTTCTTTTCACCGGTCCCTCCTGCGGTGCCGTTGCTCTCCTTTGCCACGTCTATTTCACTATATACATGTCCCATAGAAAGAGAGGATACCGCTTACTTCACCGATATCTGCAACTTTTCTAATCTCCGCTGATGCTTCACCAAACGAGATGGGGAAGGTGTACCATCAATTGCAACGAGTGTAATCGGTGGCAGCATTACAAGTAGGTTTTCTTGGTGTCATCTCTGCCTCCTGCTGTTATTGCGCTATTATCTTCACTGCTCCTCTACTTAATCTCTACAACTATTTCATCCATCAATCTTTGTTTTTCACAGCTTTATCTTGTTGTCATTGTTCAAAACCCTAAAATAGCAGGTCAAT
Source organism: Helianthus tuberosus (assembly GCA_030545235.1). NCBI lineage: Eukaryota > Viridiplantae > Streptophyta > Magnoliopsida > Asterales > Asteraceae > Helianthus > Helianthus tuberosus. Next base: position 205,884,938 of record CM060369.1, read on the forward strand.
TCTCGATCACATGCATGATTTAACGATGTTGTGCTTTGTGATTTTCGTTATTTGATTTGTATTACTAGTATGATCGTGTTTTCATATATGTACTTGTATTTTATTTGTAAACGTGAATGATATGTTATTTCCAGGTTTGTTAGGGTTCAGGTTAGGTAGTTTGTATTCTATACAGCGATGTTAGATTATTGATTTACACGGTCAAAAATTTTCATGAAACCATTGCATTTCTCATCTACAATTCTTTTGATTTGTCTTCATGGAGGTTTTTTTTTTAATCCAGATACTTTATTTGACATATGTTAATAAAACCTTATTGTTTTCAACCTATATTTTAGATACAAAAGTTTAATTTATGATAAAGTGATTTAATACGATCTTGAAATCTGCTTGCTCCGATGATTAACATGCATCTTCTCTCACTTACCAATCGAGGATTTGAGACCGACTGATTTTCACGCTCACAACTGCAACCACTTTTCAAGTTACACAAAAAATGGTAAGAACTACGCATAATTTCGTATTTTAAGAGTTGAACCTTATTTAATATTGTAGTTTGATAGTCATATAAAGTGTCGAAGGTGTGTGTGCAGTCTCATGTGCTTTGTATTCTACTTGAATTTAAGTAACAGTGAACCGCTAGGAATTGCTTATTTCTATGTATTAGAAACGTTTGCTCATGCATACTAATTATAGAGTATGTATACAAAGGAAACAGATTTTTAAGGTTCTCATTCCTATTCTTTCCGTTTCATTTGTTCGATTTCCGAATGGTTCTTTCTTTCTCTCTCTTTGATTTAGCTTGAGTCTATATTACTTACATATTAATAGCGAATATATGATTTTGTCATTGAAGATTGCTTTACACAATTTTTTTTTATTTTGGAAAAAAATTCTACCATTTATTATTATGTACTGAGCTCTTTAATAGTAGCGTAACTTTATTAATATTTTTTAACGTGTGCAAAAACGAGATCAAAATGTGTTGAGCAAACAAATCATATTTTTGGGGACAGGAACCAACCAGTGAAGGGATTCCACGAGTGAGCTACCATACCACTCCCTTAAAGATATGTGAGGTAATTGTCAAACTAAATTACATCATTTATAATGTGACTTAGTTTCCAAATCTTGAATAGAAGCAAAACTCACGTGTAACGTCACTAAAAGAATGGATGCAACAAGCTGAGGTGAATATGAGACTTGATACAAACATCTTTAGACATGTTCCAAAACCTTCTTGCATACGTAACATCCTTATAGATGTTAGAAGGTATTTAAAAAATCTTATTATCCAATGATTGTCCATACTTTTATGATTTGATATAAATGTGAAGAAACTCCATGCTTGCACATGGCATTTGCATTTGTTGGTTTAATCTCTTTAGTTTTTAATCACATGAACTATTGTCACCGGCTATAGGTGGCAAAATGCAAGTGCTATAATGCCCGCTACTCTTAAATGTTCCCCAACACACTTTACAATACTTCATATAGCTAAATTGAATGCCTTTGTGTAGGTTTGGGCTAAGTTGAGGTTTTTTTGTTTGTTGGCGGGTACTTTGCTTTCACTTGGCAGTCGTTGAGCATGCAACCGTGGTAGATTTATTCCCATTGTTAGAAGATGGGATCTTCCGTATCTTGGCTGAGCATCCGAGATTGTCAGAGCAGTTGTGGTAGGTTTATTATCTTTCTTTGTATGCAATTTAGCTATATTTCATTCTACTCGTGTACAACAGCTAACTTTTTAATGTGATATTCATACGATTAGGTGTGGTGTATCACCTGGTATGGTCATGTGATTCATTTTCCTTTCACAGTATAATAGGTTATGGTTGTACGGTATATATTTGATTTACTTTACGTGTTGATTCAATCGAGATGCTTATATAGGTTACATCGAGTTCAAACAGATACGTCGAAACGTACATTTTCTTATGGTTAAGGCATCACGTAATGCTTGAACAAATTTTGTGGCACCTGGGAAAAGTATACAGTCATCCTGATTTAACGCCGTGCTATTTTGGATTGCTTATCAAATTTCGGGACGAAATTTCTTTCAAGTTGGGGATGATGTGACAACCCAAAATCTCAACGTCCTTTCGCTACGCATCAGTTGTCTGGCAACTCTGTTTCAGCAAATCGTTGTATGCTGTATTATGTGCACCATTTATGTTTGGGTATGTTGTTTATTGAACAACTTGAGTGCTGTCTATGTTCCATCATGCCTTCGACGAAACATGCAGGCCCTGTTATCATGTCTTCGACGAAACATGATGTTTCGTCACCGGGTGCCCGACGAAAGTTGTTGATCGCCAGGATGGGCTTCGGCCCAAGATGTCATTCACATGGCCCTGTTCACATTATAAACGTATACGTGGTACGATATCTCAAACCCTAGACCCCCTCCAGTTAGCAGCGGTAGTTCCTTGGATCTAGCGAAACCCCTCCCTTCGACTCGCTCTTTCCTCCCTTGTTCTAGTTCATCTAATACGATTTACTGGTTAGTATTTATACTTATATTGATTCTGTTAATCGATCTTGGCTTTATGTAATTTGATGTGAATTGGGATAATAATCAGGATGGTTATGTGCTAACATTAATGAGAAAATGAGTAGGGATGCATGCTAGTGCTCATAAATCTAATTGTGTATGTTGCCTATATGAATTGAGATAATGCGAGGGCTTAGGGGTTCATTCATGATTTGGTGTGCGTTGAATTCATGTTGTCAGAACTGTTATGATTTAGGTATGTTCATGATAACGAGTGTCGGAGCCGAATCTTGATTGTGTAGGACTCGATGTGTTGAACTATGACTGAATACGCGAAATTTATGATTCATACGATAGGATCGATGATTGATATTCATAGATTTTGATGAGCAATTGTTAGTAAAGATTAGGGTTTGCAGGCTGAATTCTCCACGATGAAACAGTGATGTTTCGTCATAATCTGGTCACCACGAGGTGTTTCGTCACAAATGGGATTCGACGAAACATTAATGTTTCGTCACTTGTGGTATTGACGAAACATAGGGTGTTTCGCCATAGGGAGTTTCGTTAAGACACTGTTGGTTCTTATACAGAACAGTAATTCATGATGTGTATGTTGGTAGAATTCTTTTGACGCATGTTGATAATATTATCCGAGAATAAGAAACTTGATTGGGTTCTTGAGAATAGCAAACCACCTGTTAACTGTTGTGATGTGACATGCACGTGAGACGCGAACTTGTATGATAATTAGATATGTGCTACATGTTATAAAGATAGTTGGATATGTGCTACTTGTTATATTGTGATCATGTGACAAGATGTAAACTGTATGAGATAAATAACTGATGAATGATTATAAAACTGATGTTGTTGGTAACCATTGTGGGAAACATGAACCTGTGTTGTAAACGTGTATGAAATCTAAATGCTTGCTATGTGATACGTGATGTGGATACGTGATTGTGAAACTGACTACTCTTGGTAACCACGGTAGGGTTTGGTTGACCAACTTGGAATGGGTAAAGTAACTTAACAATCCGAGCAATCTAAGGTGAGTTCATTTCTCTTGAGCATGCGCCCAGGTGGTTGGGACAGTCATTGGGTATCCCTGTGAGGGATCGGTTTTTGGGTAAATCAACTGGGTATTCCGGAGAGGAATACCTCTCGTGGGTAAAATCTGGTATGTTGGATAATACACTCGTCCTATCACTCTTAAGTCCCATCTTTTTGTTACCGGAGAGGTAATGGGGTATTAGTTGGTAGTGCTACTTAGGTTTGGCACCCTCACCTTGTACCGGAGAGGACGGGTGTGAACTAATGACCCAGTCATGCCCAGTGCTTTGATAGGAGCACTGGGGAACGGGCAAAACATAAATCAGGAGCCATCTTGTATCCGAGGTATTATCAACATTGTAATCAATGAACGGAATTAAACACTTGGTAACTAACGTTTTCGTAAAACTATGAACTCACTAGCGTTGTCTGATACACGTGTGTGCATGCTCGCAGGTTACAGATATGTGGAACATGGGAACTTGCTGTCTAGGATGCTGGAGTGGTCATGGGTCGAGATACATGGAAACTTGAAAACGAGATTTGCTGATTACATACTCTTGGGATTTGGTTAAACTTTGTATTATGCTTCCGCTGAACATAACAAATTATAAATTATAGATTGTGATTTGTAATTACTGTTTTGTAACACTTTATATTAATGAATGAAAGTTTATTTAAAAATCTTGTATGAGTTCAATGTGATTGGTGGCTAGATCTTGGTACGTCACACGTCCTGCGGTGTTCCCGCATGTGGTATTTTGGGGGTGTGACAAATTTATTCGGCGATTGCGATGTATCCGCGCTGCAACGCGCACTGGTCTTATTGCTAGTTAAATCCTAGAAGAGATGCTCGATGTAACAATCAGGTCAAAAGGAGTCCTATGTGTTCGAAAACCAAACTATTAATATATTATTTATTTTTATTTTCATGTTAATATATTATTATTTTTATTTTCATTATTAAAAAAATATTATATCAATTTTATTACATAGTTTATAAATCAAATTGTCAGAATTGGTACCAACATTTTATCACTCAAACAATTTGCTTCTTGAATAACGTCTCTTCTTTTCAAAAACTATCTCCGCAATCACCCAATCCATAACATATCAAGTATATCCATTAGTTTTTTTGAAGATATAACTTTTTTTATTGTTTGGTATATAAAATTAGATAAAGATATATATCTTTTTAGAGTTATAAATGTCATTTTAGTCCATGTGGTTTGGGCTATTTTGTCAGTTCAGTCCAAATGTTTCATTTTTCGTCTGTGGGTTCAAAAAGGTTTCACCATTGCCATTTTAGTCCACTGGGTTAACTTCATCCATTTTTTCTGTTAATGAGAAGGGCAATTTGGTCATTTTATATGTAATTTTGTTAACTAGAAGGGCAATTCAGCCATATAAAATGACCGAATTGCCTTTCTCGTTTGTAGAAATAATGGATTAAGTTTAACCCAGTGAACTAAAATGGCAACAGTGAAACCTTTTTGGACCCACAGACGAAAATGAAACATTTGGACTAAACTGACAAAATGTACCGTACCACAGGGATTAAAATGACATTTAATTCTTTTTTTTATTATTTACTATAGAGATTTACAATTATTCAACCCGTGTAATACACATAGCTTTTAAAGATATAATTTTTTTATTATTTGGTATGTAAAATTAGATTTTATTCAAGTGTATAACACATACAATACACAGGTTTTTTAAAAATATAATTTTTAATTATTTAATATACAAAATTACATTTATTCAACCCATGTAATATATATGGTTTTTAAAAATATAACTTTTTTATTATTTCGTATATAAAATTATATTTATTCAACTCGTACAATAGACAGAGTTCTTGAAGATATAACTTTTTTTTTGTTATTTAGTATGTAAAATTACATTTATTCAATTCGTGTAATCACTACAAAGAATTTTCGCAATAGCGGTGAAAATTCGCCGCTAATGAACCGTCGCTAATACCTGCCATGTCACTACTAATAGTAGATGTCGCCGCTAATTCTTTTAACTTTTTAGCGACGAATTCTGTGGTTGCTAAAGCCATCCATGACACGTCAGCAAATATCATTAGCGACGACAAATGTCGCCGCAAAAATCAAAAAAATTCTTTTTTTTTTGTCACTTAATCCCAGTTTTTGCAAAATTACCATAACCTGCTGTTTCTTTTAATTTTTCACAGGCAAACAATTCTTCAAGCAACACCAAGTTTTAAACATAAAACTACAACAAAAGTATTTTGTTTGGTTAAGTTAAAGTTTTGAAAGCCCTAAATTTAATACAAAATACATCATTCTCCCTCCTCGTCCGTGTCATTTTCGTTGCCTTTTCTTGATTCCTTCTTATCCATAGCTTGGTAGAATCGTTCCATAAATCTCGGGTCTTCAAACAATCTTCGTTAATATCTTTTTGGCTACATAATGTGTAAGGGGAACTTTGTTGCCTTCTGGATGTGAAGATTGCAAAAACTCGAGAAGCTCATCAAATGAACTAATGAACTGTTAGTCCATTTGTTCTTCGTCTCACATATGCATAAGCTTTGAAATAAAGTCAAGAGATATGAAGACAAGTAATTCTTTACTTTCTCCTTTTACAAAGATTATAATTATATAAATACGCCACCGGTCCTTCATCTTAAAAAACAAGTGATTCTTTACTTTCTCCTTTTACAAAGATTATAATTCTATAAATACGCCACCGGTCCTTCATCTTAAAAAACAAGTAATTCTTTACTTTCTCCTTTTACAAAGATTATAATTCTTTAAATACGCCACCGGTCCTTCATCTTAAAAAACAAGTAATTCTTTACTTTCTCCTTTTACAAAGATTATAATTCTATAAATATGCCACAGGTCCTTCATCTTAAAAACAAGTAATTCTTCACTTTCTCCCTTTACAAAGATTATAATTCTATAAATACGCCACCGGTCCTTCATCATTTCTCTCCTCAGAGTTTTAGGTTCCAAGTTCCAACACTTTTTACCTTCTTCCCTTCCTGTCTTTATCCTCATCATATCTATCTGGTCATCGATTTCCATTTCTCCCTCATCAAGAATCATGGCGTCTTTTGCTACCTCTGATGGCAATGAGTCTGAACCCGCCACTTCCTCCTCCGTACAAGGGCCACACCCATTCCGTCTCATCGAACTTTCAGAGATTCACAAAGCAACAGAAAACTTTGATGAATCATTAGTAATCGGGAAGGGAGGTTTCGGGAAAGTTTACAAAGGTAACATGATCAATGGAGAAAGTCTTCTTGTTGTTGCGATTAAACGTTTGGCTTCTGAGTCACGTCAAGGGGCAGCAGAATTTGAAGCGGAAGTTAAAATGCTTTCTACATTGCGCCACCGTCATATTGTGTCCTTGATTGGTTGTTGTATTCATGAACAAGAGAAAATACTTGTGTATGAATACATGTCCAAAGGATCACTTTCTGATCATCTCCATAAACATGGTACCTCTCTTTCTTGGCTTAGGCGACTCAACATATGCCTAGATGCAGGCCGTGGGTTATCATTCTTGCACACAGATGTCGCAGTCAACTATGGTGTTATACATCGAGATTTCAAGAGCGAAAATATTTTATTAGATGAAAGCTGGACTGCAAAAGTTTCCGATTTTGGGTTGTCAAAAGCATGCCCGTCGAACCAGCTATCTGATTATGTTATTGCAAGTCGCAAAGGGACTTTTGGGTATATGGATCCCAGTTTTTACCGTTCTGGAATACTTACAAGGAAGTCTGATGTATTTGCTTTTGGGGTGCTGTTGCTGGAAGTGTTGTGCAGGAGGCGTGCAGTGAGTAAGAATCTTGGTGAGCAGGATCCACAGGGTTTGGTGTCATGGTTCCAAAATACTAAGAAAGAAGAGAATTTAGATCATATAGTAGATTCAGAGATAAGGAGTGAAATAGACCGAAAATGTTTGGAGCAATTTATTGGACTTGCTGAGAGTTGTTTGCTCGACAAGCCAGAAGAGCGCCCTGACATGGCTAAGGTTGTGACCACTCTTCAATCTATTAATCTCTCACAAGAAAAAGCCAATACGCAAGCTGCAGGCAAAACAATATTTAGTAGATTGGTTGATAGGCTTCCCTTCCCCTCCAGAGGAGAAAAGTCTGGTATTTCTTCAATTGTGCATATGCATTACACACACACACGCACGTATGTGTGTATCCCTCTTTACATATACTAACTGGATATCAGTTTAGACATCAAAATGCCATACGTGACAATTAGGAAAAGTAACTAAAATAATATAGCTAACACATGCTTGGAATTGATAACTTCTTCTACTAACTTCTTTTTATTCTTTTAACCATGACAATGGTATGAGATACTCTTTTAGATTCGCTACAACCCTGACCGGAATTCTGGGATTCATGTGCAATGAAATGCTTGTTTAAGAAGTTAAAGGCCATAGTTCCATTTACAAAAAAAAAAAAAAAAAAGGCCCCTTGTTTAGGGGGATAGTTTCGTTTCTTAATATTAGAGGATCTAACTTTTGTATTGGGCTTGCCTTGGGGCGTAGCTAGGAGGATGTATGCTAGCATATTACCCTAAGAAACTTATAATTTAAGATGTCTATGGGCAGTAATCCTTCAAACAGTGGCGGATCCAGGGGTGTTTTGGGGTTCCCGGGAACCCCCTTAGTTTGGAAATAAATGAAAAAAAAATAGTGGAAATTTTATATGATTTAAAAAAAAATAGTGAGAATTAGTGAAAATCTACCAAAAGGAACCTGGTGGGAAAAATTCATAGATCCGCCACTCCCTTCAAACTGGTTCACAACTTCAAATCACATATATATTTATGCATATTCGAACCAAAGATTACTTTGTGTGGTGGTGGAAAGCTTAAACATGCATTTAAATTAACTATTTGTATGACTCCAGAGATGATAGAAGTTCGTGCTCATTTCCAAAGTCCAAACCCAACTCTAAAAGAAGTTAAGTTTGCGGATTTAAAAAAAGCTACAAAAAATTTTAGCATGCATATGCGTATTCGGCGTACATATGTGGGATGGGTGTTCTTAGCATGGGTTGAGCAGAACACATTGGCCCCTTCAAACGAACGTGATGGAATTGCTGTTGCGGTTAAAAGGCATATACCCTCTGCTAAATGGCTAGTAAGTATATATCAATGCTAAGTTGATTTGTTTCATAAATCTTATTTCCTAAATGTAACTCATAAAATTTGTGAGTTCAGGCAGAGAAGAACATCTTAGGACAATTGGCTCATCCAAATATCATTAAACTCTTGGGATACTCTAATAATGAAAACGAAAACTTGCTTGTTTACGAGTACATGCCAAACAAAAGTTTTCTTGAGTTTTTCTGCACGGGTAAACTATACAAGGATCTCTTAGAAACCATCATTCCCTTGTTATTATTCTCGATTTTTGAATTAGTGTAACATATTAGTGGTGTAAGTTGAATAATTTTGCAGTATCTGGTATTGCAGAGACAATTTCATGGGAAATCCGACTTTTAATAATGATTGGAGTTGCCCGCGCACTGGCATATTTGCATTTGAAAAATATCATACATGGTGGTTTGGAACCCTCTCATATATTACTTGATGAAGTATGTACTCTTCTGCTATTTTTGATTGATGGAACTTTTTGCTATTAACCACTTATGTTTTTGTTTTCTATTCCAGGATTTTAGTGCAAAACTCGGGGGTTTTGGGTTGGCAACATATGGCCCTGAAAGAGGGGAAACACATGTTCTTACAACAGAAGTTGAGGGACCCAGAGGATATATGGAGCCAAACTACCAATCTAATGGTATGCTACTATGTAACAAAGTGACATTGTGAAGCGGTATAGAGGTGCTTGTCATCTCATGTCTAAAATTTGATTTTTTTTACATGAACAATGGTTTGTTTCAAATTTACAGGCCAGTTGACTCTGAAGAGTGACATCTATGGTTTCGGAGTGATGTTATTGAAAAGTATAACAGGCCAAAGCGTATTTTTCCTCCATGAGAATCAAACCTTGGTAGATTGTGCCACAGGGATCCACACAAATAGAAGAAATGTAAAGGAAATAATTGATCCACGTCTTGAAGACAACTACTCCCTACAAAGTGTTTCTGAATGTTTTTCATTGGCAGTAAGATGTGTTTCCAACAACCCCGCGGATAGGCCTTCAAGTGAAGAAGTTTTGCAGAATTTGGAACGAATTCATGCTCTCTACAAGTAATGGAAGGAAAATCCCAGACACGTGACTGTATGAAATAAGGTTGATTTGTTTTATTAGTAGTAGTGTCCTCAACTAGCTTGCCAAATAAAAAAGATGGGATGTATACATAGACTTCAAAGGTTTAAATAATGGATGCACTTAAATATATACGAATTCTCTTTCAGTGGATATGTTATACAACCAATAACTAGCGTGTGTACTGAATATTAGGGGTGTTCAAAACCGAATATCTGAAAATTTCGGATAGTTCATTTCACTATCCGAACCCGTATCCGAAATCCGAATTTTCGGATGCAGGCTTGGATATTGAATCGGATATCCAAAACACTTTAAAGTTAAACATTATGACCACTTTTAAACCTCGGTTTGGACAAGCCAAATCAACAAATGTAAGACCATTAAACAAAAATTAAAAGCATCTCAAAATTAATTAGTAGATCTACATAGAAATCTAATCTAAATGTAATAAAAAACTCCAACTAATACCACATGGCATTTTCTTATTCAAAATTTCAACTAATGTCACATGACATTTTCTTATACAAATCATTAATATTATTAATAATATTATGCTATTGATATTTATATTAATTAAAATTCAAGATTGATAATTAAAAAATATACTTAAAGTTTTTATTAAAAGAATACTTCAACTTTTCTTTTAACGGTGGTTATCTATAATTTTAAAACATATGATTTTAATACTTTTTAAAATGAATAATAATTATGCTTAAGTTTTTTTCATATGATCTATAATTTTCATATTCCACATATTAGTTGTGGTTTCCGATTTATTCTTGTATTTTATGCTTAAGGTGAATACTATGAACTAATCAGTTCAATCACATATTTGTAATAGGATTTTTGTTTCTCTTTTAATACAAAGTGTTTGAATATTTTTTATCATTCTTTTCAGGTTGTAACGGGTTCAGGGTGTTTTTTACGGGTCAAAAGGATATGAGTCATGCTAGGCCAACGTTTCAACAACTTTTGTGCATTCTATTTTTTTTTTTTTATATATAGACATTTTGTAGAGTTTGAAGTATTGTTAATGACTAACGAAAACATGTTATGAAAAGTATGACATAGGATTTCTT